>JAFEMH010000859.1:0-600678 GCA_022495995.1 Adenophora triphylla var. japonica | reverse complement strand
CTTTAGCTACCTCATCTCCTCGACAGTGAAAGTATGCTTCGCTTTCTAAACTCTAGCTACCTCTATCTCCCCGATAGCGAAGTATGCTTCAGCTTTTCTCAAGTTCTCCTTAACTATAGCCACCTCTGTCACGTATAGCGACGTAAGCTCTAGTTTCTTCAAAGACAACCTCCATTAATTGTCAATCAAAGACAACCTCCATTAATTGTCAATCGTGTGACAACCTCCATTAATTGTCAATCAGTGACAACCTCCATTAATTGTCAATCGTGACAACCTCCATTAATTGTCAAAACCTCAGCAAGGATCCTAGACATCGTTCCTAACTATCTAGTGATGCTTGAACCACGCCATCAAGGCTTGATTCCTCCGGGATACGTAGGTAGCCTTTCATAAAAGGTCCAGCGCCATCCGACCACTTTGGTCACCCTGCTCCTTCGTCACTCATCACTGATGAAGTGTTTTCCTCATGTATAGGTCTAGATATCCGACCACATCGGTCACTTCTAGCATATCCCCAAGAGGGGATCAATTGCTTGACCTCTTAGGTCATTTTCTCTTCTACTTCTAGCAAGAGACCATTTTCTCTTCTCCATTCCTCGCCGGACCCCTATTCCGAACTACGTCCCGGCTTGATTCCCACTCGGGACAATGAGGTAGCCTTCGTAGGTTCACCCACTCGACCACCTCGGTCCTCTCAATTCATCTCGGCATTCGCCAGATCGGATCATTTTCTATCGATAACCCCACTCGCCCGCAAGTGACGTTGCCGAGGGGCTTCGTAGTTACCCAAATCTGACTTATGCCTTCCTTAAATTTCCCGACAATTTGGGTAAGTTTCCTGTAATTCTCCGATCCTTTCCTAGTGTTCCGGAAATATTCCCGGAACTGTTCCAAAACAATTAAGGGCTGAAGGGGAAGCTTCCTAATTAAGGAAACACGTTTTTCTTAATTAGGAAATGTTCTAGAATTTGCCACTCGTGCATGATTCTAGAAACATGCCGAGTCACAAGGGATAATGCCGCATTGGCCGCATTAGCCATGGACCTCCAAACCGCACGGCCTCATTAGCTATTTTCGAACGCCTATAAATAGAGCCCTTCTCTACCCATTTTAAATACAACAATATCATCAACCACTACACAATACACTATACTCGGCAAATGTCGCGAAGTTAGGAAGCCAAAAGGGTGCCAAAGGTTTCCTCCCTCCTCCTGTGAAGCGATCTAGAAGTTGGTCCTTCCACCTAGCTTCACCCAAAAGAAGAAGAAAGGCCACCATTGGTAACACTCTCACTCCCTAAAATTGCATCCTAATTGCTCTATATAATTTAATTGCTCATTGCATTTCATATCTTGTTATTATCTTTGCTTAGGACTTGACATTCATAGTTAAAGATCATATCTTTATATCCCACCCTTTTCCCCTTTTGCATGCATTAGGCATCCCTTTCCATTAAAGATGTAATCTTTTGAATCAAAGGTGCATCCTTTGCACCCTAAAAACCCTATGTTTACATAAAAATGCTACCTTCATGCATCCTTTGCATATAAAAATCCAATCTTTATGATAAAAATGCATCATTTGCATATAAAGATCAAGTCTTCTATCATAAAAAATGTATCCTTTGCACATAAAATCCTTTTTCAGAAGCATTCCTTGCACATTAAAGATCATATCTTTATCCTAAATTAGCATCCTATGCTTTTCAAAATGCAATCTTCATGCATCCCTTGCATATTTGAAATCCCAGATTTCTTCATAAAAATGCATCATTTGCATAAAAATCATGTCTTTATGCATCCTTTGCAAATAAAGATCATTTCTTTAAATCAAATGCATCCTTTGCAACCCAAAAAATGTCATCTTTTCACTAAAAATATCATTTTTACATGCATTCCTCCATGTCCCCATTAGCAACCTTGGAACGGACCTAAGGTAAAAGATCCTATCTTTACATCGTTTCTTCCATGAAAGGTTTCATAATTTCTTTAGAAAGGGACAACCTTGAACCCTATATCTCCGATTATCACTTAAGACGAGTATGAAGCATCTATATGAGCTCGACCCAGGTCTTAAAGTATAGGATTGATGGGCTAAGGACATTCCTTCCTAAAGAACCTCATTTTGTGACTATAAAAGGGAGTGCATTCTCTACGATCATGCAAAGTCCCGAGGTTAAAAATGCAATGATCACAAGTCCAAGATGAGGACTCCGGATTATAATCCCGAATACATAAAATTCCAAGAAATCCCGAGCGACAAGCCAATAAATGGTTTGTACGTCAGGAAGACGTGACTTGGGACATTCCCTCCCTATTTTCAAACACATGCACACACGAAAGCACGCAAGCAAGCCACGGTTAATGAAATCTTGGGAGACTTGCTCCGGCAAGAGCACGCTTGGGTGAGAACGAACTGATCCGTTCTTCCTAAGTGGGTAAGCTTAACCTCAGAACCCACTAAAACCTTTTTTCAAAGTTTTGAGGTAATCAAAATGGCGTGGAGACTCCGTTTTTCATTCAATTAAACCGGATGTCTTCAAACTCGCGTGAATTTCCCTATACACAAAATTTGGGGGCACACATTCACTGGGTGTGTTGTTTTCAAATTACGGAAAGGACCCGGTGAGCATTGGTGGCATATTGTGAAGGATAGTTGGGACCGTGACTCACATGCCTCGGACATGGGAAAACTTTACCCTTGCAAGTTCGAGAGATAATTTCATTACTGATGGTTACACGGGACAAGAAGGAGGTCTAATTCTTGAGGGTTAGAGCAAGAGACGATGACAAAGAGCCCGGTATTTTGCAAAGTTTACGTGAGTTGGCAAGATATTGTCCTCATTTGGTACCGTAGAAGCAAGAGAAGGGTCTACTTCGGTTTATGAAAGCCGGTATGAGATTGGAGTTGAAGCGCAGCTATTGACGCTTACTGACTTCACCAGAGCTTTCAAAGCGGCGGTGAATAGAAGCATACCGGGGATTGAGAATGATATTGAAGAGCATCGGGGTAAATCCGAAGGTGGTAGTGGAAGTAAACAGAGATTTTAAGGTCAAGGTTCAGGACATAGTAGAGAGCAATAAAGGTCTTCAGCCCCAGGGGTAGTTAGAGGAGGAAATGTGGCGGCTTTGACAACTCAAATCCGAGCTTCAAGTCAATTTGGGATGGTATGTGGCTTTTGCAAGAAAATGGGACTTTCTGAGGATAGGTGTTGGAGCAAGCAAGGCAGGTGCCTTGAGTGTGGATCAGCGGGTCATTTCAAGAAAAACTGTCCTAAGTTGCAACGGGGGCAAGCTTCGGGTAGAGGACAAGGGGGACAAAGAAGTGGTGTGAAGAGAGACAATGAAGGGAAATCGAAGGATAAAGTGCAAGGGCGAGTGTTTTCCTTGGGTCGTGGGGAGGTAGATCCCAATGCTGTCATTAGAGGTATAGTACCTGTCTCGGGAGTTAAGGCCCGCATTCTTATAGATCCCGGGTTTTCCCATTCTTTTGTGGCATCTCATTTTGCATATACATTGCATAAATTGCCTGAGATTATGCCTTATGTGCTGGAGGTCTTTACTCATATGGGAGAGTGCCTTGCATCTTCTTTGGTTTATCATGGTTGTGATGTGAATATATGTTGGCATGTATTGCCAGTGGATTTGGTAGAGTTACCAATCCGTGATTTTGATGTGATTCTTGGTATGGATTGGTTGAGTAGTTGTCATGCTTTGGTAGATTGTCGTAGGAAGCGAGTCTCCTTTGCTATGCCTGATATGCCTACGTTTGTGTTTGATGCGGATAAATCTTTGTTTAGTATTCATGTTATATCTGCTTTAAAGGCTAGAAAAATGTTGTCTAAAGGGTGTGAGGGGTACTTGGCCTATGTGTTAGATTCAAGTAAGAAATCCCCCGAGTTATCTCATGTCCCGGTTGTGAATGAGTTTGGTGATGTGTTTTCAACTGAGTACTCTATGCCTCCGGATAGAGAAGTAGAGTTTTGCATTGATTTAGTGCCCGATACCTCACCTATATCCAAAGCACCCTATAGAATGTCTCCGGCTGAGTTGAAAGAGTTGAAGACTCAGTTGCAAGAATTGTTAGATTGGGGTTTCATTCGTCCAAGTGTTTCACCCTTGGGAGCACTGATTTTGATTGTTCGGAAGAAGGATGGCACGTTGATATTGTGTATCGACTATAGATTGTTGAACTAAGCAACTATCAAGAATAAATACCCTCTTCCGCATATTGATGACTTGTTCGATCAACTTCAAGGTTTCGTGATCTACTCCAAGCTTGATTTGCGTAGCGGATACCATCAGTTGAAGATCCGACCTGATGACATTTCAAAGACAGCCTTCAGAATGAGATATGGTCATTATGAATTCGTGGTTATGCCTTTCGGATTGACTAATGCACCGGCAGTTGAAATTACCCAGGATCGCGCGCGGAGCTGCGAGGCGAGCGGTTGTCTTTCGCGGATGTTTGGGACCTCGCTTTCGGGAAGGATAAGATTCGCCACGCGGTTTTGTATTTTGAGCCCAAACGTTGAAAAATGGCTTGAAAAAGGTATCGTTTTTATTGGTAGCAAAAACTTGAAAAAGGCTTTAAAAATGGGACATTTTGATTGGTAGCCAAAACTTTACAAAAGGCTTTTTAGGACCAGAGATTGTTAGGTTCGGAGGTCACGTTACGTTTCGGGAAGAGTATTTTGAGATCTCCCGAAACGCCTCGTATGACGAGTCTTTCTACCTTTCTCGAAATTGTGTGTGTGTGTGTGTGTGTGTGTGTGTGTTTGCATTTTGAGAATGGGGGCCTGAATGACAAGCTTAATCTTGGTTTGAATTTCAAACGTTGATTTTATGATTTTTTTTGGAAAAAGCGAGCGTTTGAATGACAAACGTCGGTTTTGGAATTTCTTAGGAAAAGAGGTGCGAATGACGAGTTTTGAATTTTTAACATAAGTGTCAAATGTTGACTTTTAAGAAAAGAGCGTTTGAATGTCAAACATTGGGTTTTGAAATTAAAGATGATCGTTTGGATGCCAAACATCACTTTGCGCGTTTTGAAAGAGAGTTCGAATGACGAACTCCGGTTTTGAACCGGGCATTACATTGTCAGCGATTTTACGGAAAAAGCATTAAATGAGATTCGATCAACGAATCGTTTTGCGACTCGGACTTTGATAAGTAAATACTATCACGAGCCAAACGGCTCGGACTTGTAAATGACAGTATTTAAAATGCGATATAAACGGAATCAAACGATCCGGATTTTAAAGGTGCGATCATCGAACCAAACGGCTCGGACTTGTAAAGTTGCGTAATTTAAATGACAATCAACGGATCAAACAATCCGGAATTTGTAAATGACTATCACGAATCAAACGGTTCGGACTATGAAATTGCGAATCAACGGATCAAACGATCCGGACCGTAAATGACATAAAAGTAAAGAACGGGTCCGGAATGCCGTTTTAACCCGAGATTACTTCTCTTACGGGAGAGAAGAGGATCTTGAACTAAAACGTATCGGACCCCGTAGACGGTGACGTCTACATTTCAATGACTTTCGACCGAAACGGTTGTAGCGACTGGCGCATAAACCGAGACGGAACGAGTGTTTAGGGATAGAGAGTGTTACCTATGGCTAGGGGTTGACTCTTTTGGCTCGGTTGACGTATACGGGATACAATTTAGTGTTTGGAAGGGTGTTTCGAGGTTGTTTGATTCGTGTTTGATTGAAAGACGAGGTTTTCACGCAAATCGAGAAAAAACGGGGCTCGGGAGGGAGTAAGAATGCTTATGCCATGGGCTTTGGTGAAAATGGATAATATTTTTCCTCCTCAAATGTTTTGACAGCCCTTTGTATTTATAGGGTGATTTTGTAAAACAGTTCGGATGGACTTATCCTCAATTTGGGGGGTTTTGTGGTATTTTGGAAAATGGGAGGACCTGTTGGCAATTCTGTTTTGCCTGTAAAACAGTCCGGACGGACTGTGACTCAATCTCAGGGGCATTTTGGTCTTTTCACTCTGAAATCTGATTGATGTTGACTAGAGGGTTGTGGCATGTGTGCCACGTGCCCCTGTGACTCACCTAGGCTAGGGTTTTCGTCCCGTTATTTTCGATTTTATCCGTTTTTTAAATAACTGTCCGGAAAATGTCTGAAACGCCCCCGAAAAGTGCCGAAAAGTGCGTTTTTCAAGAAAAGCTGTACTTTTACGTGTGATAATGTGTGTTGAGTACGCTTTGACGTTGGGATGCACGGGTCAGTCTCGGGACGTCTTGTTGGCTTGAGAACGGGGAGTTTAACGGGTTCCGGTTAATCTGGAGCGGGCCAGTTAACGGATTCCGGTTAACTTTTAACGGATATCGACGATCCGGATTTGGGTACTTACAGTTAGCCCCTCAGCGACATCACTTTCGAAGAAAGTGGGGTCGTTGAAAAATATAAGGATCCAAATCGGGGGATGCCTTGCTTGAAGAGACCTGAGAGGTCAACTGCTGGACCCTTAGCGGAAGGATTCCTACGTATCCCGAGCGGGAATCAAGTCGATCGTAGTTCGTAGGTGCAAGGGCCGCGAGTGGGGACCTTGACCTAAGCGAGACTGTTGTGAGGCGTTTGAACCTAAGTGAGACCATCGTGAGGCGTCTGAACCTGAATGGAGACTATTGTGAGGCGTCTGAACCTAAGTGGGACTTTCGAGGGCGTGTGGCGCCTCAGACCGAGATTACTGAAACATTCGAGGGCGTGTGGCGCCTCAGACCGAGGTGCGAAACATTCGAGGAGCGTGTGGCGCCTCGGACCAAAATTACGAGGACGCGTTTGTCCCGAGATGAAGGCGTTTGTGCTCGAGATTGATTTTGTAAGGCGTTCGTGCCTTGGGTGTCTTTGGACTTATGATGACGACCATGTTTTATCTCGCCGGAGATATGGTGGAAATGACTAGGGAACAGTCACGTCGAATGGATGTTATAACGACACGTGGAAGGATTGACGTTCTAACAGCTTGGGGTTAGGAACGGAATGTGATCTGGAGAGACTAACACATTGTCAGGGAAGAGCGTCCAGAGTTCTAACGAGACGATTAGGAACCGAGGGATTGATTGACGTTTCTTTTCGAAGGGTGGTCTTAGGATCCCAGTGGAGAGGAATGTTCTGGCTTACGATGATGGCCGAAGAGGGATTGTTGTGCGGGCTTACCTTGATGGCCGCTGAATGGGATGGTCGGGCTTACGATGACTGCCGGGGAGATGAATGTTGGTGAAAACCAATGGGAACTTTAACGTCTGGAGATGAATTGTGATTTAACGTCCGTAGACGGTTTAAGATTTAACGTGCAGGGAGACGAAAGTTAGTGAGAACTAACGGGAAATTTAACGTTGCGGAGACGAGGTGAGCGTTTGAATGTCAAACGTCGATTTGAGACGGAACGAGCGTTTGAATGTCAAACGTCGATTTGAGATGGGACGAGCGTTTGAATGTCAAACGTCGATTTGAGATTTAACATCTGGAGACGAATGTTAGTGAGAACTAACTGGGAATTTAACGTCTGGAGACGGGAATGAGCGTTTGAATGTCAAACGTCGATTTGAGATGGAAATGAGTGTTTGAATGTCAAACGTCGATTTGAGACGGAAATGAGCGTTTGAATGTCAAACATCGATTTGAGATTTAATTCGCTGGAGACGAATGTTAGTGAGAACTAACGGGAAATTGCGTACGAAGACTGGGAAATGAGCGTTTGAATGTCAAACGCCGATTTGAGACGGAAATGAGCGTTTGAATGTCAAGCGTCGATTTGAGATTTAACGTGGAGACGAATGTTAGTGAGAACTAATCGGAAATTTAACGTCCTGGAGACGGAAAATGAGCGTCAATGTCAAACGTCAATTTGAGATGGAAATGAGCATTTGAATGTCAAACGTCAATTTGAGATTTAACGTCTAAAGACGGACGTTAGTGAGAACTAACTGGAAATTTAACGTCTGGAAACGAAAATGAGCGTTTGAATGTCAAACGTCAATTTGAGATGGAAATGGGCGTTTGACAGGGGTGGCTTGGTAGGTATACCAAGTGTATTTTGCTTATACCATGTACCTACCAAGTTTAACTTGGTACTTGAAAATCAATACCAGTACCAACCGATTAAGTCGGTATACCAACTAAGTTGGTACGGTAGGTACTCGATTGGTACGAGTTGGTACTAGACTCTACCAAATGTATATATTAAAATAACAATTTTTCTATTAAAACAAAATAAATATAATAGTACATCATTATAAAATTAAAAAAAAAATTATAATATAATAATAAATCCATCTCCAAAGTGCTTACTAGCCTCAAAATCACATGAGAATCCTTTAAGAAGGACTAAGTCTGTTACATATTACAAAATGTTACACCTCAATTCATCAGTTACATTAACACTAAAATATCAAAATATCAGGAGCAATTGGGATACTTAAAGTCTGTTACATAGGATTGACTGCTACTTCAAATTGTGTATATCCAGAGCTGCTACTTCAAATTGTCCTCCATCCCAGGAACATTTGACAAAGAGAGTTGAACAAAACCAAACCATAGAAACCTAAACACAAAAAAAGTGCAAAGAAACAATAAGGATAAGTAGCAGAAGAATAAGAGTTAAGCTCACTTCAATAATATCAAAATCAAATTCATAGGAAACTGAAGAGGACTAAAATCATTTAAATCCTTCCAGAAGACATGCATGGAAAACCAACTCTATGTGCATGACAACTATCAACTTGATTCTGCTTCATCAGACATGAAGGGAGAGAGAGAGAGAGCGGCCGATTGTAATGTAATTGTGTTGCTGTGTGAGGTCTGAGAGAGTTAGAGGGTCAGCGGGTGTGGGTGTGGGTTCTGGTTGGGCTTGGTTAGTTTGGTTAGTAAATAATATATATATATATATATATATATATATATATATATATATATATATATATATATATATATATATATATATATATATATATATATATATATATATATATATATATATATATATATATATATATATATATATATATATATATATATATATATATATATATATATATATATATGTATATAAATTAATATTTTAAAAAATTACAATTGGTACTCCTGTGATACCAACCAATTTAAATTTCGTAGCGCAGTACCAACCAATTTCACATAATTGGTACGGTAGTACCGTACCAACATTTCGGTATACCAATTATCACGTACCAAATATAATTGGTACGGTCGGTACACGAGTTGGTTGGTACGGAATGAAAATTTTTGCCAGCCCTAGCGTTTGAATGTCAAACGTCGATTTGAGACGGAAATGAGCGTTTGAATGTCAAACGTCGATTTGAGATTTAACGTCTGGAGACGAATGTTAGTGAGAACTAATGAAAAATTTAACGTCTGGAGACGGAATGTTAGAAATGTCTAACTAGGAGTTAACCACGGGGAGGGGGTGTTAGAAAGGTCTAACGGGGGAAATTTTACACTTTTGGGGGCCAAAAGGGGTAAAATTGATATTGTGGGAAGCTGAGGGGCCAAAGTGGCAAGGAATCTTTTAGCCTGTAAAAGAGTCCGGCTGGACTGAGACTCATTTTGATCAGATTCAAATCAACACCTGGCCGACGCAAACCAGTCCCATTTCTTCCATTTTCAGGCGAGAGAGAAGAGAGAAAATTCTTCCCCCTTTTGCGAGTTTTGTTCGAATTTTCGCGGGATAATCATTATGGATGCCGATTTAGGACCAGGGGCTCGTCATAGGAGGACCGACAATGAAAGAGCGAGATTGGTGAGGACCATTCGAACCACCGCTCTTCCCATGGTTTCAACCGAGTTATATCCGGCTCGGGATACTCACAAATCCAAGGAAGGGATCGTGAGACAGGTAAACATCCTCTAAATTCCGTTAATTTTCAGAATGTGCATTCTTAAATTTTAGGAATTTGATTAGGATTGAGTTAGGGTTCTTGGTGCCCAAAATGGGGCTTTTGACTTTGCGATGTGCCTTTGTCGAAATTGATTAGAGCTTAGTTCAATTGACATTATGGGTAGATGACATAAAAATTTTGGTTGCAAAATTCCATGCCTAAGGATGTTTTCCGAAATTAAAGTAAGTTTAATTTGGGACGGAGTAATTTTTCGAAATGTTCGAAATGTTTAAAAGTTCCGGATTTGACGGATTTTTCGAAATGTTTTGAAGTTCCGAATTCGACGAATTTTTCGAAATGTTTTGAAAGTTCCGAATTCGACGGATTTTTCGAAAAATTTTGAAAGTCCCTAATTCGACGGATTTTTCGAAAGGTTTTGAAAGTTCCGAGTTCGACGGATTTTTCGAAATGTTTGGAAAATTTCGGGTTTGACGGATATTTTCGAAAGGTTTTGAAAGTTCCAAGTTCGATGAATTTTTTGAAATGTTTGGAAAATTCCGGGTTCGACGGATATTTTCGAAAGGTTTTGAAAGTTACGAGTTCGACGGATTTTTCAAAATGTTTGGAAAATTCCGGGATTGACGGATATTTTCGAAAGGTTTTGAAAGTTATGAGTTCGACGGATATTTCGAAATGTTTGGAAAATTTCGGGTTTGACGGATATTTTCGAAAGGTTTTGAAAGTTCCGAGTTCGACGGATTTTTCGAAATGTTTGGAAAATTTCGGGTTCGACGGATATTTTCGAAAGGTTTTGAAAGCTTGAACCGTGAATATTCTGACTTGGACAGGAATATTTTAGGAGAAAATAGCTATGTCTGTGTTTTATCATTTCGATATGCGCCTGTGCATTCTGTAGATGTTGTTTATGTAGTAACGTACTCTTGTCGTGTTCACCTGCAGGGGCGAGGGCCGGTTGATGTTCGTAACTTGAAGAGTAGGGGAGCCTTTGAGGCAGTCCGAGCGATGTGGGAGATACTCCCAGACGAGGCTCGGGATGGAGAGAGGAGTCCACGACAGTTCGTGGTTGACTCCGGTTTGGCAGGCTTTATCAGCGCAGTGGCTGCGGTGGCTTCGACGCAGAGGGCGAGGGTTTTGCATGTCGCTCTGAGCGAGTACTGGTGGGACACGACCCACACGTTCCATTTTAGGTGGGGGGAGGCGACCGTGACTCCCACTGATTTTGCGGCGATTACGGGGTTGCCATTCTGGGGCAACACTCTTGTGTGGGTGGATGGCTATACCCCGGAGCAGTTGTCGGGGCTGCTGGGTTTTGACATTACCAATGCCAGGTGTGATGTACCCGATTTTTTTTTATCAAACGGAGTCGCCACGCCATTTTTGTTTTAAGGGCCAAAACTTTGAAAAATGCCCGGGATTAGAAATTTGGGTTCGGAGGTCACGTTACACGCCGGGAAGGACGTTAGTGTGCACCCGGAATGCCTCGTAAAACGAGTCTTCCAAGCTAAAAACCATTTGTTTGTGTGTGTGTGGGTGTGTGTGTGTTACTTTGGCCAAAATAAGTTGAAACTCAGAAAAGTAAAAATTGGGAATTCTTTATTAGACTTTGGGCAGATCCCATGATTTTTGGTGTGATTTTTGGGTTGAATTTTGGTACTCAAAAGATTTTTGGAAGTTGGAAACCATTTCTGCCAGAATGAAAAAGGCAGTGGACACTTAATTTTGAAATGGACTTTAGGGCTTGAAAAATCCAGAATCTGGGAAAAGTCCGAGAATGAAAAATGTTCAAAACACATTAAAAAAGGTTTCTGTAAAAGAACTTTTCATTTTGGAGATGATTTGAGGGGTAAAAACCTTCTGGAAATCTCAGATATAAAATCTGGATTTCCAGAAACTGATGAATTGACCTTTAAATGAAAATTTGAAAAAAGGAGTTTTACTCACACAAAAAATAAAGTAAAAATATGTATGGAAAGATCTGGATGTTGGATACAAAAAGTATTTTGTAGTCAACACCAAATTCCAAGTTTCTGTATGTCCAAAAAATAGGAAAATGGACTGAGATCTCAGAACAATGCTACTGGACAGCAAGATGTTCTTGAGGGAAAATGTGATTTTTGGGGGATTTGCATCTATGTTCACCCCATTTTCATCCCTAGACTTGATTCCACTACTTTGTGTTAAGTGGTTATCATATTCAAGTCATCCTTGGGGAATTTTATGGGGTTTAAACATGTCCTTTGCAAAGGGAAAGGGGATATTTTGTAGAGATGAAATTAAAGAGACAAATCAACTAGAGATTTAAAATTTGGACCATTTGAGATGGTCATTCATGAAGATGAACTTCAAGATGACCATCTTAGGTCAAGACTTAAGTTAAATTAGACATAAAGCAAATCAAAATAAGAAGAACAAGATGAACAAGAGGTTAAAAGGGAATTTTAGGGTTTAAAGAAGGAGGGCTTTACCAATGGTGACACCCTATCTTTCTAGGCTTGGAATTTGACTTGAGGAGTATCAAGATTTGGTGTTTGACTTGAGGAGTATCAAGATTTGGTGTTTTGGAGTTGTGTTTGGATGGATTCAAGGCTTGAATGTGTTTAGGGTTTGATGATAGAGTTGATCAAAGAGAAAACAAGTAGATAACACTTAAGTCCTCTATGTTTTCTCCCTAATCTTCCTCTTGAGTAGTGTTTTAAGCTTGAGCTTGGTGTGTTTAAGAGTGATATGAGAATGGTTGAAGTGAAATTGGGAAAGGTTCAAAAGAAAATGGTGGCAATCTAAGGATTCCCACTGTTTTCTCTCTATTTTTCGCCAAAATGCAGCTTCTGTGTGTAAAATGTGTTGTGTAAACTGAGAGAGGAGGGTTCAATTTATAGGCCCCTGTGAGATGCAAACATATCCGCGCGGAGGGTTCCGTAAACGTGCCTGGTGCATTAAATGCTGCTCCAGGCTTTGAACAGAAGAATATTATTCAAAATTCCAGCAGTTTTTGTTTTTCAACTTGCCTAATTCGGATTTTTCCAATTTCTTTTGCTTTTTTGATTCCTTTCCATGGTTTATCTTTAAATGGAAATCCCTAATCTACCCTCACTTTGTTAGGAATGTTAGGAATTATTAGAAATGTTAGAAATGTTAAAACTTTCGTTAATTTTCTAACGAAAATTCTAACAACTCAAATTGGAGCACTTACACCAGGGGCTTGGGTATTCGGTACGGGCCGATGGAGGCTCATCTGAGGAGGGAAATTGAGGAGTATTTGGTGGGGTCCCTGAGGATGACAGCAGAGCACCTGGCTCGAGGGTTCTTATGGTTCGCTTTGTCAGCTACCCTGTTTCCCACTGCTGACACGACATGTCACTTTCCTCTGCTCGGCTCATTGACTGACCTGGAGGCCGTGAGAGGGTTTGCATGGGGAAAGGCTGGTCTGGCTGAGCTCTACCATGCTTTGGATAGGTTCTCGCGGGGAGAGGAAAATACATTAGGCTGTTTTGTGTTTGCCTTAGATGTAAGTTCCTTTTTTTGTCTCATTTGTACTCGCATGTATCTGCTTTGTAGCTGACATAACTTTCCATGTGTTTGATAGGTGTGGTTCCTGATGGTGTTCCACCCGCATAGGTAGGAGACCAAGGAGGAGTATGCGCCCTTGTTCCCTGCCATGTTGGTTTGGCAGAAGGAGGCGAGGAAGCCGGCAAAGTCGAGGGAGAGCACTCGACTGACTTATGAGGAGGTATCTTTGGCCATGAGCCGAGACTTTTCTCCGCGGATCCAGCTGACTTGGTGGAGCCCGATCGATGCTTTTGTGGTCCATGCTGCTAGGGACGTCACTCGTCGGCGGAAGCTACTGGTGGGGCTTCATTGCGACGTGATGTACTTGGGTGAGAGGGTGACTTATCAGCATGGTCCGGGGTCCATTCCTTTGGTTCCGATAGACTCGCCTCCACACATGCAGTATCCTATGTTGATACCGATGGAGGATTTGCAGCGGTACAGGCAGGGCGTGTCTTACGCTGAGTTCATCATAGAGGACGCCGACTATGATGTTTTCCTGAGGACGAGGCTGAGGAGCCCGCAGGTGTTGCATAGGGAGGGCGAGGGCCCTGCATATCCCCGGGACTACCCGCTCCCTCGCGCTCGGCTGGCGTATGAGGGGCCTGATGGTTCTCGCAGGCGGCTGACGGTTCCCATTCCGGAGGAGGTGAGGCCTCGGTACAGAATAGATCCCGATGCTCCGGTGAGTGCTTTGTTTTGATTTTCTGTACTTGATAGTAGCATTCTGCAAATGTTGCATCTGTGCTGTCTGTTTGTCTTTTGACGGCTTTCCTGATTTGCAGGTGTCTGGCCGTACGTACCACCAGGCCGTGAGACGTATGGATGGGTTAGCCAACTACGCCAGGAGACTCGTGGAGTTCCTGAGGTGTAGTTCCCGAAGGAGCGCGGCTGTGCATGAGCCGATGCCGTCTAGGCCGTCTGCAGCTAGAGACTCGTCTGCCTCCACGGCGAGTGGAGCAGGTTTTACGCAGGGGTTCGGCCAGTTCTCTGGTGAGATGGCGGGGTTCGGAGCTCGTCACTCTTCGTATTCGGGACACGAGCGAGGAGAGTCCTCGGGGACACAGGCGCGAAGGCGGCCTTTCTCGTATTCCCGCCTCGAGGAATTTGGAGATTATCTGTCCTCGGTGGATTCGGCTGCGGCGGGGCAGTATTTCGAGTGCTCGGATGACGAGCAGGACTCTGAGTAGTCCCCATTTTTTTTTAGACAAATGTGTATTGTCCAAACACTTTGATTTGTACTTGAAAGGGCCTTTGAGGCGAAACCTTGTACTTTCAATATTTATTTAGTGATTATCTTTCTTTATTTTTGGCAAATAAGCAAGTAGGTTGATCAAAAATAAATAATAATGAGACTTGTATAAAAATTCAAACTGGTCAAAATTTATATCTACATGCACTGTTATTTAATTAATTGCACTGTTGCACGAGCCCGGGGCGGATGTGGTGTCGGCAGTGAATGATATAAACTATGGATGCACGTAGTTTAGCCAAGGCTTGAACAGGATGTGGTTTGGAAATGTTCCTGAGTTTGAGGCAGCTGGCTGCAGAGTTGACCAAGTCAACTTGAAAAATAGTCCGTGGGACCAGGGCTTCAATTCAGGTTTGTTTTAAATTGCAGTCAGTTTTTCAATTTTGAAAACATTACGTTTGCTTTTGATCAAAAGTTGATTTCCCTTTGAATTCTTGAAGGTTTCCTTTGTTCTTTTCATGGCTCCATTTCCCAAGTTATCGTCTAAGATGCGAGAGCGATATTTGGATAATTTCCAGTCGTGGGTACGACACCACCCGAGGCAAAGCAAGGGTTTTTTCGAGGGCTGTTATGTGATGAAAGCGGTTTGGGCTTTGAAGGAGCTCATTCCGGATTGGGATCTCTTGAGAGTTGCGGTTCACAGGGGACGTAAGGAGGCACGTATACAACTTTTCGTACAACGAGATTACGCCCACGTTTGATGATTTCAAGGCCATACTAGGAGGACCTGAGGTGGAGCAACTTGTTCTTCCTTTGACGGGCGGCCTGACCACCGTTGAGAAGTTAGTGTCTTTGCTTGGTATCTCAGCTGAAGAAGCATACGGGATGCTAATACCGAACACGGATTACGTTGACATTTCGGGGCTGCCCAATAATTTATCGGTGTTGAGGGGAGCATTTTTGCGTGGGACGCTTTTGCTCTGTGCGCAATTGCCACTTTATTCACGTTCACATCCCTGGGTGTGTGTCATCACAGTGTACTGGACCTGGTGAGGCAGTGCCGAAACGGGGGAGACATCGTGCCTTTGATCCTGGGCGAGACGTTCCTTGGCATAGGTCGGATGGCGACCGGCAGCCGATACATGTGGGGAGGGAGTCCCGCTATGCTCACTCTGTGGTTGAGGGAGCGATTGCAGATGGTGCCCGAGGTGCCAGTGTCATGTGACCCCTGGTCCTTTTCTCGACGTCCTTTGGTGATAGGGGGCGATCAGGCTGAACTGGAGCTCTGAATGGCCAGACTCCGCACACATCATTTGCGATGGTGGGTTCCTCATTGGAAGCTACAAACTTGTCGGACCGTTCATGAGGGTCTTCTTGTTGTCAGAGTACCGGGGGTGTCCCAGACGTCTTTCTATATTCCATCATTGGTGCTGCGACAGTTCGGGCTGGAGCAGGTGCCATTGACGGGTTTGGGTAATGCTGCTACCTTCGAGGTGAATCTCTTCTGATGGAAGATCCTTCGACGATATTTCTTCTCACGCAGTTGTGGCAACATACGTCCTTTCCTGCCAGGGTTCTCTTTCATCGGAGAGGGGGCATTGTTCTGTCTACGCAGTATTTGAACTGGTACGAGGAGTGTATGGGGGAGACACAGATGGCCATTTTGTGGAGAAGGAGTGAGCTGTTGGGCCTTGATTACCCTGACGACTTGACTTTGAGGAGGGCCGAAGCGGCGGCTAACCCTCAGGATTGTACTGGGGATGACATGGCTGATTATGAGGCTAATGCTAGTCGGGCGGCCGATCAAAGCATGGATATGATGACTCGGAGAGAGGCAGCTCGTGATAGAGCTAGGGAAAGGGCTGCGTTGGAAGCTGCCGGTTTGACGGAGGCGTCGGGAAGGGTCCCAGAGCCAGGTAGAAGGACTATGCGAATATTCCCTGTGAAGGTGAAGAATACTCGCCGTGGAAAAGGGAAGGGGAAGAAGGATGAAGGACCAAGTACGGGGGACTAGGTTGACCTTGTTGTTCGGAGTATCCACCCACTGTCATTGCAGACACATTAATGGATTAATGTTTATTTTAGTTTTGCTAGCGTGTAGCGAGTCAAGAGTTGACCGTGCTTGAACTCATCAAAGATTTTTTTAACCGTTATTGATCTGTAGGTTAATTTAAAGAGTTTTTCGAAACACAAGCGATTGGTGCTTATTTTTTTTTGAGACCGAACCAATGATGGCTGTCTACGTTCCCCTTTTACAATTGGACTAAGGGGCTCAGGTCACCGTAGTTCGACACTTTAGGTGATATTTGAGAAAAACAAAGACAAAAGAAGTGCGACCCTATTTTTTGCCTGGATCATTATTGGGAATGTATCCAGTTGGGTATTACTCTTTTAGCACTTTAATTTTACTGAGGGGTGGTGTATGGGGAAGGAGAGTTGACTCGTGTTCTTCCTCAAATAAAGTATCTGCGGAGCTTGCTTCCGTTCACGGGGTTAATGAAAGGGTTCCCGTCCAAATCTACTAACTTAATGGCTCCTCCGGAGAAGATTCTTTGTACCACGAACGGGCCTATCCAGGTAGGCTCCCACTTTTCGAGGGGATTGGTCTGCGTAGGAGGCTTTTCCTTTAGCACCAAGTCGCCTTCTCGGATGTCTCATATCTTGACTTTCTTATCAAATGCTCTAGCCATCCTGCTTTGGTAGGCACGAGCATGCTCCATGGCTTTCAATCTGCGCTCTTCGAGTAGAGCTAGTTCGTCGTGACGGCTCTGGAGCCATTCGACTTCATTGATCCCATTTTCCAAGAGGACTCGGAGGGATGGAATTTCCAATTCCACTGGTAACATTGCTTCCATTCCGTATGTAAGTGCGAAAGGAGTCTCCCCTGTGGCGGTTCTGACTGATGTTCTGTATCCCCAGAGCGCTAGATGTAGCTTCTCGGGCCAATCCCGACCTCTGATGGTCATTTTTCTGATTATCATTGCGAGAGTCTTGTTTGCTGCCTCTACTGCACCATTAGTTTGTGGTCTGTAGGGAGAAGACTTGTGGCGTGTAACTCTGAACTCGGTCAATAGTTGGTCACAATCTCCTTCAAAGTGGGTCCCATTGTCGGATATGATCTCGTTGGGCACCCCGTATCTGCACATGATGTTCTCTTTGATGAACTCGGCCACCTTCTTAGAATTCAGTACCTTGTATGATCTGGCTTCTACCCATTTGGTGAAGTAGTCGACTGCGACTAGTATGAACTCGTGACCATTGCTCCCTGGCGGAGTGATTTTGCCGATGACGTCGATTCCCCATGTGGCGAAAGGCCATGGCGTAGTCATGCAATAGAGTTCGTGAGGAGGGATGTGATTGAGGTTGGAGAACCATTGACATTTGTCGCAGCTTTTGACGAACTGGATGCAGTCTGTTTCCATTGATACCCAATAGTAACCCATACTGAGGATGATCTGTGTCAATGCTCTAGCGTTTATGTGCAGACCGCAGGTTCCGTTGTGAACTTCGTTCGTCAGTTTGATGACTTTTTCTTTATTTACACACCGGAGGAGTGGTCCTTGGTGGCGCTTCTTGTACAACATACCCCCCAGAATGACGAAATGGGATGCCAGGCGTTTTAGTGCCATCATGTTTTTGGGTTTGATCCCTTCTTTGTATTTTCCATCTTCATTTGTGAAGGAAGCTTCTCCGTTTTGGAGTTACTGGTAGATTTGATTGTACCAGGGTTCGTCGATCGGTTCATGTTCAACTTCGATCTCACAGCAATAAGCGGGTGTTTCTCGTCTGCCTATTCTGAGGGGTTTTACTGATTTTCCTTCGGGAATTTCGACAAGAGATGTCCTTGAACTGAGCAATGAGCTCCTCCATGTACGTGTGGTACTTCTGGAGGCCAGAATTTATCGTCTTCTATTTGTTGGACACTTGATTGATGATCAATGCTGAGTCTCCGTATACTTCCAGTTCTGAGATGTTGCGTTCAAGAGCAGCTTCTAGGCAGGCGGTGCAAGCTTCATACTCTGCTGCATTGTTGGTTGTTTCAAAATTCAGTTTGATGGCTATGGGAGTGTGCTCGTCCTTGGGATCGACCAAAAGCATTCCAATACCATTTCCCTTCCTGTTGGCTGTCCCATCGTAGAAGAGTTGCCAGCGGTTTGCGCTGTCGAGTGAGAAAATCCCTTCATCCGAAAACTGCGGATCAGGACCCTTGAGTTCACTTCTTGGGAAGTCTTCCAGCTGATCTGTCATTACTCTGCCCTTTGTTGATTTTCTGACCATGTACTTAATGTCGAATTCAGCCAGGAAAAATGACCACTTGGCTAGTCTCATTGACAGAGATGGCTTGTCGAATAGATATCTGACGGGGTCCATCTTGGAGACCAGGAGCACTGAATGTGACTGCATGTAGTGTTTCTGTAACGACCCTAACACTAGGCACTAATTTAGCATTATATTGTGTGCTTTAAATATCATTGTTAATATTATGTGTTCATTTTTATATACTTGATTCCTTATATTAAGATAAAATGATAGGGAAATAAAATAATGTTATTGGAAGAAGTATAAAAATAGAAATGGATAAAATGAATAAAATGTGGGTAGTTAGATATATTTGTGTAGGGGCTTTGGTGTAGTAGGGGAAAGACTTTTATTAAATTGAGATGGGGGGCCATACCCCTTAAATCCCTCCCCTTTCACCTTCTTAGTCAAAAAAGGACCCTACCTTCCATACTTCCTACATCATCCCCTCAACCTCTCCATACCTCTTCATCCTCTTTACTTTCCATACTCTTTCTTCTTCATCCTCTTTCATTTCTCCCATGGAAATCCTCCATGGAAATTCTCTCCTAAGCTTCTCCTTCCAAAAATTATAATAAATACAACTCTCTTCCATTTAAAGATCCGGGTGTACTTCCATGTTCGTAGAGGCAAGGGGAATGCATCAAGCTAGAGAAATCATAGTTCCACCTCATATCTCTAAAGTAAGTTATTATGACTTCTTTCTAAATATTGCACATTTTATGTGTAAATGAATGTTTTATGAAAAGAAAAGTATATTGTATTTTTAATATGGTTATTTGAGTAAAATGATTATTCAAGATTTAATTGATTGTAGTTATGATATGGGGGTTTAAGTTGAAGGAATGAGGGTAGTGTAAGATATTAATAACATTAATGGAGTTAGTGTATGTGATTATATACATCTTACTTTGATTTGGGAAAGATTAAGAGTTCATTTAATTTGGGTAGAAAGAAGTGGAAAAAGGACTTAGTATACTTTTAATGATGTGAGTATTGATCTTCTCTTCTAATTAATGTTCATGAATTATTTGGTGTTGTTATTATTATTAAAATGGTTATTAGATGCTTTGGAAACCTTCTTGTAGTTAAGAAAGTGGTTTATGTTATAGAATGATGTGGTTGTTTAAGGAAGATGATCAATAGGGTAAGAAAATGGATTAAGTTAGATTAAGGAGGTTAAACTTGAAATGTGGAAGTGAAGTGGGTGGAGAATCAAGTGGTAAATGATCTAGGGTTATATTAATTGTGGATTTAATGATTTAAAATGAGGTTTGTAAAGTTAGAAAATCCTTTTGATATTTTTAAAAAAGATTATTAAAAGGGAAAAGAAAATATGTGAAAAGGAGTTAGAATTTTCGAAGTGCAGAAAATCCCCTTGGGCGGTCGCCCATGGGCCCTTGAGCGGCCGCCCAACCCACCAGAAGGTATAACCCTTTTTAGACCCTCTTGGGCGGTCGCCCATAGTGACTTGGGCGGTCGCCCATGTCACCAGAAGTTCACCAGTTTCCTTTCTTGCTGAATTTTAACCACAACCACTAAGTATGATTCCTAACCCTTTCAAAGTAGTGAAATCTAATCTACTTCAGATATGAATTAATCCTTTTTAACCTAAGTTAAAGTAGAATACCTTGGCTAGGCCATGATGTCTTAATTGGTCAAAATGGAATTGTGGGAAGTAGGTCTTGCACCTTTATCAATATTATTCAAGGTTGAGTAGTAACTTTGTAAGAATGGTTTACGGTTTAGGTTGGCCTTACTTGCTCCCATACCTTGGTGATTAGTTGAACAGTGTAGAGACTATAATCACACTAGTGTGTTGGTTAGTAATGTATATGTGTTACACCAATATATTGTATCCCGATTGTGGATTATTTGGTATATGGTTGTATTGTATCCCGAGTGTGGATTATTTGGTATTGTTATGTTGTATCCCAGTTGTGGATTATCTGGCATATTGATTATATTGCATCCCGGTGTGGATTATGTGGTTATGTGGATACCTTATTTGAACTCATATTCGTTAATGGTAGTATGCATAGTATATTAAATGAACTGTTGCACTATGGTATGGATTAGCATGAGTATATTTTACCATGTTGTTATATTATTATCCCTTTTTGTGGATTTATTTCAAGTATCTATTATGTGCTTGAACGTGTTGATATTCTGGGGTATAATGGAATTCAATCAATTATTGATTTGTTCTATAAGTGATTGAAGGTTCATTATACCTGTGACCGTTCCCCTCGGTGGCCACAGAGTGGGTGTGCTATCGGCTGTATTGACCCAAAAAGCTTTACAGACCGTTGCGATTGGTGATTAGGGGAATGCTTACGTATTAAGCCTAAAGCTTTACGATAGCGATATTATTGTTGGATACTCGATATAGGTATCTTTTCTTATATGGATCTACTGGAGTATGAGTCCTATAAGAGGTGAATGTCTTGGGAGGCGGTTCACCAAAGAGAGGAGTTTCACTCCCACGTTGTACGACTTATTGTTCGACGGGAAAGGTAAAATGAGGTAACGTAAGGTGTTTACCGCTTTCATAATGTGTTATGTGCTACCATGCTATGTGTTGCATCTTGTTTGGCATATTGCTGCATTCATAATAGCTTATTGAGATTTATTCTCACCCCTTCCCTTTTACTGCTTTAGATTGTGCTGAGACAGGTGACCTGAACCAGTGAGGCCGGGAAAGAGTTTGGACTCTTGCTTTTTGGGACTTGTCTGGATAGGTATATGAGTGGGTTGTCGGGAGTCATATTTAAGTATTATTCTTTTATAAGTTGTAAGGAAAACTCTTTTGCTAAACAATGTTAATTAGGGTTTTTAATGTAATTAATCAAGTATGGTTATTAAAGTGTTTGTTTAAATTCCTCCAAGTGGAGATATCATTATTTGATTTTTGTTTATGGAAAATTGAGAATTGGTTTTCTTGTAAAGGCAAATAAAAGTTTTAAAAATCTAAGATGGGTTTTCTTAGTTTGAGCTTCTCAAGCTCGGGACACACGCTAGATCCCAGGTTGGGGTGCTCACAGTTGGTATCAGAGCTTAGTTTAGAGGTCAAGGGTAGATGTCTAAACTAAGGGGGAATGTGTGGTAATTGACGCCGAGTGTTTAGTGCATGAGTTTGTTCTAATGGCTGGAAACAATGATGACCAGCGAAAGGTTCTAGAAAATGAAAGATGTTTAAATTGTAGCCTTACAGTCATGGTATTTTAGTGATGAATTCAAATGGTCTTGGGTTGAATATGGAAAATGTTACAGGTGAGTTAATACATTTTACTTGAGTTGAAATTGTTAATTTAGTTGAGATATGGTATAGTGAAGTTTTGGTATAATCTTGATGTTAAGAAAAATGATTTAAGTATGTAGTATTATTTAGGGTTCCTTTTCATGAAGTTGGCTAAGATGTAAAGTTGTTGTTATATGAGTTGTACAATGCTATTATTATCGTATAAATGATTTTGGATAAGTTGACAATTTGTTTGGTGGTTAGAATATGAGAAAGGGGTTTGGAAATGAGTAGAGTAATAGTTTGATCAAATATAGGTGGTAATTGAAAGAGTATTATAAAGGTTAATATATGGTGGAGAGAATATTGTTGTGTGGCTTGTGATGTGTAAAAATAATGAAAATAACTTGAGTAGTGGGTGAATGAATATGGCAACTAGTGATAATAAGATATGATTTAATGTGGGAAGATAGAGTAATGGGGTTATAGGACTTGGAGACAATATGTGGTATCATTTGAAAACTTTATGCTTAAAATTGACTAAGTGGTATAGTTGTTGTTGAATTGTGGTCTTATATAGTATATGATGTATTAGGTGATATACATGGTGATTGTAGTGGTTAGTCAATTAAAAGGGCTTTAGAAATAAACAGGAAAGGGTGATTTTGGAATGAATGTGGTAAGGTTGATGTTTTGGTCAAATTTCAACAATCAGATTTGTATGATGGGAAAAGTGACTAAAGTGATATGAATCTAGGTACAATGACTATCAAGTTGAATAGAAATGGACACAAGACATTTGTTGACTAGGGAAAGCCCTTGAACAACTTGTTCGCCGGCATAAAACCCCGGGAGGATGTGGCTCCTGCCTTGACCGAAAGTTTACTATGAATTTTCTTGAGATTACAATGCTAAGAGCGTATGAAAAGGGAGCTTAGGCTAGTGTCGTGCGTGTGTGAATTTACAGTGTATGTTCCCTTTTATACCTCAAGAATAAAACTAAATAACAATGAGGGCCTACAAACTCGGAATTTGAGGTTTATCCTTGGAGATTTATCCGCACTCATCCGTTGGGAAAGAGATAATCGTTGGCTTGCTGAAGAATCGTGGTTGAACTGGTCTTTGGCACGTTCCCTATAAAATAGGAAAAGCGTTATGCGTCCCAACCTGTAAAAACCAAGTTGTAAACAGAACAACCCAAGTTGTTAGTACCAAGTTGTTTAGGCGTAAGTTGCAAAACATGTTGACTGAAAATGTAGGGCCCAACAATTGCCCCCAAACTTTTGAATTTTAAAAGAAGAATAGAAAGAGACAAAAAGAATTCAAAAGGTTTGCCAAAATAAGAAAGGAACGACGGTTTTTAAAAAAGAGACGCGATGGGACGGTTTTCAGGTAGTTTCTCGAGGCAAAAAGGCTGGATTGTTTTTTAAAGTTCCAACCACCTTCAAACCCTTATTTAATAAGTGGTCTCTCTCTCCAACTCTCCCTTTCACCAAATCAAGAACGTCACTTTCTCAGAGGTTTCTAGGAGAAGAGCCAAGGAAGCGAAAAATCGAATAAATAACTACGGTGAGTTTCTTGCCTTCTCTTCAATTTCGTCTTGATTTCTTGTTTTTAAGTTGAAAAAATGGGTCGGAAGAAGGTAGTTGCGTTCGAGAGCGACGAGGGTTTGCCCAAAGGTTTCAAAACCCAGAATTTGTTGAAGGAACCCGACAACGAGAAATGTTTAATGCCTAAGGTAAACTTAGAGGTTATCAAGAAGAACCACGCCATGCCTGATGAAACGGTGTACTTCACCCATCCCGACTTGACCTCCGAATGTTATTCTTCCACTTGGGTATGTTTTCCGGAATATCCCTTTGTCATAGGTTTACGATTCCCTTTTCCCCCCTTGATTACGAAGTTCTTTTCTTCTACTAAACTCAATTATGCCCAAATGATGCCTCAAGGATGGAGGTACTTGCAAACCCTAGTTAGGTTAGGAGAGAGGGATGATTTGGTTGCCGGGTTAGAAGAGTTGACGTATACTGTTGATTTGAGAAGTTTCGGTCCAGGAAGGTTTGGTTTTAGGGTCAAAAGTGGTGAGCCTATTACTGATTTCCAACCACGACATTGCGGATAGAGGGTGGAAAAATAAATTTTTCTTTGCAAGGAGGGACACCTTGGGTCGGGAGGAAGGTGTTTTTCCAAATGGAGGTTTGAAGGTAGTGAAAATAGCTCCTCTGTTTTACGGAACGCTTCTTAATACTACGGTAGCTAACTCTCAAAATTTCCCTTCGCAGGAATTCCTAAACCTGTCGAGACTTGTTTCCGGCACAAGAAGGGACTAAAGTGAACGTGAATCAGCTTCTCCGGTTGGGTGTAGGTGATAGATCCTTCAAGGCCTTTCCTGTTGAGTTTTTGTTGAGGTATTTGGAGGCGAAACAGAGGTTGAAGTCGAAGAAGATCTACCCTCAACTCTACCCGAGATGTCCACAGGTTCTAAGTCCTTAAATATCTTTGTATTTTTTCACGAGCGTTTTGATTGCCTTAATTCCCTGCTCTTGTTGTAGCTACGCGATCCAAGTCTCACCGTAAGTGCCTCGAGTTGATGGCTGCCGCTAAAGCAAAGAAAGTTGTCAAGAAGGACAACAAACCTCCAACTCCAATGTCCATGGCTTCTAGTTCAGATGTGAATGCTTCCAAGAAAAAGGAAGAAGTAAAGAAAAGAAAGGCATGTCGATGCGAGGTTTTGGATGAAGGAGAGCTGGGAATAGCAAGGAATAAATTGAAGGATGCTATAGCCAACTTTGTTGACGAGGTAAATCATGAGAAAAACTGAGATTTACCTAAGCTTTTTTAAGGAATGCTGATATTTCTTTTGCTTAGGTTGCGGATATTATGTGTCCCATTATGGAACAACTTGACGCTGTGAAAATCAAGGCAGCCAGGTACAGTTTTGAAGTTGAAGAACTCAAGGAGCAAGCTGCAAAAGATGCTGAGGATTTCAAGAAGCAGGCTTCCAAAAATGCTGAGGAGATTGAGAAGTTGAAAAAAGATCTCCAAGCTGAAGAGGAGGAGTTGAAAGTTGTTAAAGCTGAAAAGGCGAAGGAGCATGAAGCCCATGAGAAGGAATTGGATGCTGCGAAGAAGGATTTTACGTTCAATGCCACCAAAGTGGTGTTTGAAGCTAGGATTGGACTCATGGAAGAATATAAGAACGGGTCAAGCTTCGGAATGGGATGTGGAAGCAGAGAGAAAGGTTTTGGAGGATTTCGTTGGTGAGCCAGTAGATGCAGAGGAAGTGAATTCTGCAGCTTTGGAGGCTCTAGTTGATGATACTGATAAGACCTTGAGTGCCCTGGTGGTGGCTCAGAATGGTCAAGAAGAAAATGCAACACCGGCGGCAGCGGGCCAGGAAGTTTGAAGAATGTTTTTAAAACTTTTGGTATTTTGAAAAAACAATTTTTTGCTTTATTTGTGTACCTTTATTGGTACAACAAATGGGGGGAGTGTCCCTTTAAAACAATGTTTTTGGTTTGTAATGGTTCATAAGAACCGAGACAATTTCTTTTTGGGGGTACTAGGTTGGTCTAGTACTCAAGCTTTTTTAGGTTTTTAGGGACTTGTTGGCTTATCCAACTTGTCCTTTAACTGAAAAAATCTTTTGAAAAAAACATTCAACGGTTTTTAGCAAAGTAAGTTATGTCCCTGAGGGACGCTTGTTTGTTCTTTGGATAACATGTAAATGTTATAAACCGTAGGTAACATGAAAATGTTACAACCAATAGTTCACAACTTAAAGAAGTGTGAAAACGTGCGCCCAGGCGAAGGTGTCAAAACCTTAATTCGTAAGAAAAGATGTAAATCTTTTAACCAATAGTACCTTTGATCAGAGGTAAATCGTTTGAAGGGATAGAGCAAGTATCAGCCGTCCTGGCGTGTCAACAAGCTCTATACCTCGCCAGCTAGAATTCCAACATGTATCGGCCAAATGCTGGCGTGTCAACATGTTGAAATTTTCTTCTTCAGGTTCAAACATGTATCAACCGTGCCGGCGTGTCAACATGCTTGACCTTTGTCCTCCTCGAGGCTCAAACATGTATCGGCCGTGCGGCGTGTCAACATGTTTGTCCTGTTCCAGCTTAGGTCTCAACATGTATCGGCCTGCGGCGTGTCAACATGTTGAGCCTACTCCGTTTGCTCAAGTTACACCTCGTAAAACAAATTTATGTTAGGGCCGGGCGTTAGCATAGCTAACGCCCCTCCGACGCTCAAGTCAGTAATGTTTTAATAAGAGTAGAAAAATTGAAATGCGTAATTGAACTTGACATAAATTTAAACCGTACCTGAAGAGTCTAGTTATAAATAACTGGACTTACGTGAAATAAAGTTTCAAGTGGATAGCGTTCCAACTTCTAGGGATTACTGTCTCCACTCGGGGTTGACAACCGAGTATGCACCTTTGCCAGCTTCAGCATCAATGAGATATGGGCCTTCCCACTTGGGAGCCAGCTTACCTGCATTCAATTCTCTTGTATTTTGAAATACTTTTCTCAAAACTAGATCACCAACACGGAACCTTCTAGCTCTGACATTCTTGTTGTAAGACCTAGAAATTCGCTGCTGATAAGCTGCCATCCTTATCTTGGCTAAATCCCTGATCTCATCAATTGTATCTAAATCTTGAGTTAGCAAAAGGTTATTTTCATCTTGAGTCAATAAGCCATACCTTGCCGTGGGGACTGTTGCTTCAAGCGGAATCACAGCTTGAGCTCCGAATACTAAAGAATAGGGAGTCCTACCTGTGGCTCCTTTAGAAGTAGTTCTGTCTGCCCATAGCACAAGTGGTAATTCTTCAACCCATTTCCCTTCTTCGGTCTCGGACGCTTCTTCAAGTTGTTGATGATCAACTTGTTGCTTGATTCACTTGGCCGTTGGCTTGAGGGTGGACGGTGTGGACATGATTAACTTGATGCCCCAGCGAGCACAAAAATCCCCGGTCTTTTACTTATGAACTGTGACCCGTTGTCACATACAATCTTTGATGGTACACCAAACCTGCTAATGATATTTTTCTTTAAAAATGAAATTACCTCTTTATCCCTTACTTGCACATAAGCTTCTGCCTCGATCCATTTCGAGAAATAATCGGTTAGAGCCAACATGAATACTTTGCCTCCTGGAGCTTTGGGCAACTTGCCTACAATATCCATGCCCCACTGCATGAAAGGCCAAGATGAGACTATAGGATGTAGAGGTTCGGCAGGTTGATGCAAGATGTTGCTATGTCTTTGGCAGGCGTCACATTTCTGCACATAGTTCATGGCATCTTGACGCATGGTTGGCCAGTAATGTCCCGTTCTGAGGGCCTTTGATGCAAGTGCTTTTCCTCCAGAATGGTTCCCACATATTCCTTCATGGATTTCCTTAAGTACCAGTTCAACTTGCTCATTATCGACACATCTCAAGTAGTGCCCTGCAAAAGACTTCTTGAACAGCATATTATCTATTACAACGAAAGTTGAAGTTCAAATCTTAAATGACCTAACATTCTTAACATCAGGGGGAATAGTTCCAAGTTGAAGGAACTCAATGACGGGTTGGGTCCAAGAAGGCTTAGCATCTTGTGTCCCAATAGGTGGAGTAACCACTTGAGTTTCTTCAACTTGGTCTATCACCGGGTACTTAACATAAATAATGGGGATATTAGTATGCAACATTGATTTGCAAGTTGAACCCAAGTTGGCCAAGGCGTCCGCCTCGTATTTTCTTCTCTGGGGACCTGTTCCAAAGAGAATGATAGAAATCTCGAAGCTAAAGCTTTAACATGTTGGAGGTACAGTAGTCATCTTGGAATGCTTCGCCATATAACCGCCATTAAAGCTGGTTAGCTAGTAATTGAGAATCAACAAATACATTTAAATGTGTAATATTCAAACTCAAAGCCGTAGTTAAACCCATGATTAGGGCTTCATACTCAGCTTCATTATTTGTTGCATTAAATTCACAAGATACAGCTTGAGGTATGATATCACCTTGAGGGGATTTTAGGACTATTCCCAAACCAGCTCCCTTGGAATTTGAGGCTCCATCTCGTAAATAACGTCCAAAATCTAGGAATAGTTTTACCTTCAAGTTGTTGCACTTCCAGTTCTACCTCAGCCGCAAACTTGGGTGAAGTCGGCTACAAAATCGGCTAGGGCCTGTGATTTGATGGCTGTTCTTGTCTCGTATGATATGTCCTACGTGCTCAACTTGACCCGACCACTCGCCAACCCGCCCGACATCTCCCGAGTCCTTAACACATTCCTCATAGGATAATTAGTTCCGACGCTTATGGAGTGTGTTTCAAAATAATGACGTAATTTGGTAAAGCAGCAGTAGTTAAGGCTAATATTAATTTTTCAAGATGAGAGTACCTTGTTTCGGCATCTAATAAAGACTTACTCACATAGGAAACAGGATGTTGATCACCTTGGATTGCCTTCACTAATACTGCACTAACAGCAGTTACAGACACGGCTAAATATAAATAAAGAGGCTCACCATGTTCGGGTTTAGCGAGTAGGGGTGACGTCATCAAATATTCTTTAAGTTGTTTGAAAGCCGGCCTCATGTTGGTCGGTCCATTGAAAGAGTTTGTTTTTTCTCAAGACTTCATAGAATAACCCGCACTTATCGGATGATTTGGATATAAATCTATTCAAAGCGGCTACTCTACCTGTTAACCTTTGTACGTCCTGATATTTTTAGGGGATTCCAAGTTGAGAATGGCTTTGATTTGTTTGGGACTTGCTTCGATTCCCCTCTTGGTTACCATATATCCCAAGAATTTGCTCGCTCTAACTCCGAAGTTGCACTTCGCCGGATTGAGCTTCATGTTGAAGGCTTTCAAGATGTTGAATGCCTCAAGAAGGTGCTCAACATGATCCTCAATGTGTTTGGATTTGACCACCATGTCGTCTATGTAGACCTCCATCGTCTTGCCAAGTTGATCTTTGAACATCTTGTTTACCAACCTTTGGTAGGTTGCCCCTGCATTTTTAAGACCAAACGGCATAGAAATATAACAATATATACCTTAGGAGTCATGAATGCTTTGTATCTTCTTGGTCCAAAGGTTCCATTTGAATTTGTTGATACTCCGGAAGATGCATCCATGAACGTCAAGATGTCGTGGCCATTTGTTTCATCAACAAGAGAATCAATATGAGGGAGAGGGAATGGATCCTTTGGACAGGCCTTGTTCAAGTCGGTGAAATCCACGCATCCTCGCCACTTGCCATTCTTCTTCTCCACCACTACAACGTTAGCCAACCACTTTGGATACCGAACTTCTTGATCATCTTGGACTTCACGGCCTTTCAACTTCATCCTTAATGATCCGATTCCGCTCTTGGGCAAACTTCCTTCTTTTTTGACGGACGGGACGGATGGTCGGATCGATGTTCAACTTGTGAGTAATAATATCCTTGCTTATCCCGTCATGTCCTCATGTTTCCAAGCGAAACAAAGCATCTCCGGCTTCTCGGGAACTCGATCAACTCCTCTTCGATTTCGGACGGTAGGTCTATCCCAACTTGCACTTGGGCCTCAGGATTTGATGCATCAACAGGAACGCTTTTTGTATCGTGCTCCACCGCTTCAAGAACATCCTGGGCCTTTTTCTTTAATTGCTATGCTTGCCGAGGGGTCGAGCTTGCTTTCATGTTGATCTTGTAACATTCCTTAGAGACTTGCTGGTTTCCCTTCAACTTGGCAACACCCCAAGGTGTTGGGAAACTTGACGCATTGATGGTAAGTCGATGGCACGGCCTTCATGTTGTGGATCCAAGGCCTTCCCAATATGACATTGTATGAAGAAGAGCATTCGATCACACAAAACCTCTCCATGGAATTCATACCTTCTAGGTAGATGGGCAACTTGATCTCACCGACTGTCTGTTTCACCTCACCACTGAACCCTACCAGTACGGATGAGTTCTTCACAACTTCAGACAAAGGAATACCCATATCTTCAAGAGCATGAGTAAAGATGATGTTGATCGAACCGCCACCATTGATCGGATCCGCTTGACCACACAATTAGCAATCTGCACCGAACAACTAGACCATCATGATGAGGGTCCAACGTGTTGTCTTTATCTTCATCTTCAAAAGAAATGACATGACCGTCGTGAAGTCGCGGCGCCTTATAGGCAATTCGATTGATCTTCCTTAGAGCTCTTGGCATGACGCTTGGCGGCAGAGTAAGTTGTGCCGCAAATATGAGACCCACCTGAAATAACATTCACTACCTTGGTGGCCTGGAGAGGGTGCAACTTTCTCGGGCCTAGATTGCTCCTTCCGAACCAGGTTCTTTGGACTCACTCCTGACCCTCTTCTTGCCCAACAAATCCTTGAGAAGACCCTTGGACAACAAATGAGCAATCTCCTTCCTCAAAGCGAAACAGCTTCTCGGTGGTATGCCCGAAATCTTCATGAAATGCACACCACTTGGACTTGTCCTTCCAAGTTGTCGAATCGGTCATTCTTCTTAGGCCATCTCGCTTTATCTCCAAGATTTCCCATGGCGCATAAGATTCTGCAATGTCCACGTAAAAGCGTATTCAGAGATTTGTGGATAATCATTATCATCACCTTCCCGATCATCATCTACAACATGAATTCTAGAAGGTTCGGTTTTAACAGGGGTTTGCCTGTTGGACTTAGGGTGATGGGAGTCCGATCGTCCCGTCGAGGGTTCAAATAGAGGAGTAGGAGTCCTCCTGGGGCTTGATTTCCCCATTGCCAAGCTATCTTCCTCCAATCGGATGTAAGGCAAGGCCCCGGTTCGATTTCTTCAAGTTGTTTCGCGGGGTCATCACCAACTCGTTGTAAAACAATGAGCTCTTCTTCAAGCCTATGCGGAATGCCTCCTTTGTGGACACATCCAAGTTAGGTACGGTCAACTGCCTCCTTATTGAACTGTGCAAATACTCTTTGAGACTTTCATTAGGTCCGTTGTACAATTCTATAAAGATCGCTAGTCAACTTGTCAAATGCCTGTTGCATGAAACCGATTAATGAACATATTGACAAGTTGAGCATAAGATGAAATAGAGTTGAGAGGAAGCCCCGTTAGCCATTTTAAGGCCGGTCCCGACAAGGTTGAGCCAAAGCCCCCGCAAAAACATGCTTCTTTAAACATAGGAGGGATACTTATGATATCCATTGACTCTTGATACAGCAACACGTGCTCTGTTGGATCGGTACTTCCGTCATACTTCTTCATATGAGGGACCGAGAACTTCTTCGGGATCTCCACACCGGCTATCGGCGGCACAAAACGAGACTCGTTGTAGCAAGTTGGAGAGACTTGGTGATATGGCAAGTTGACTCTGTGCACGCCGGAGTAACTCCTTAATGGTTTGCATTTCCTTAACAAGTTGGTTTCTGCGAAAAGAGGAGCATTATTAACTTGAGGTGCAAAAGTATCGAAAGCATTAAAGAAACTTCCTGTTTGCCCCACCGAGGGTGTAGCATAAGTGTAGCAAGATGATAGCGCGGATTGGCTAGCCGATAGGCCGAATCTTGGTTGCTCAATTGGAACGGATGTCACAATCGTGCTTTCGCTGGCAAGGTGTTGGACATCGGGATATCTCCAACATGGCTCGGTCCCGTACTGCACCAAACAAAGATCTAGGAAGTAAAGGTGAAAATGGAGTGGATACTTGAGTCTCCGCTTGCTTCCCTTTACGCAGACTATCAATGGCATTGAAGATCATTGTATTCGTACGCTCCACGATCATCCAACCGATCGCCTATTTTCCTCATCATGTCCGCCATGTTGGACATTATCTCCAAGTTGACGGCTTTTGCACTTGGAGGAGGGTTGCCTTGGGCATTGGAAACAGGAAGCGGCCGACTCGACCGCTGGAAGATGGATTAACCATTTCTACTTAGATAATCAAAGTTTCCCACAGACGGCGCCAAATTGTTTTGGTCAAATTTCAACAATTAGATTTGTATGATGGGAAAAGTGACTAAAGTGATATGAATCTAGGTACAATGACTATCAAGTTGAATAGAAATGGACACAAGACATTTGTTGACTAGGGAAAGCCCTTGAACAACTTGTTCGCCGGCATAAAACCCCGGGAGGATGTGGCTCCTGCCTTGACCGAAAGTTTACTATGAATTTTCTTGAGATTACAATGCTAAGAGCGTATGAAAAGGGAGCTTAGGCTAGTGTCGTGCGTGTGTGAATTTACAGTGTATGTTCCCTTTTATACCTCAAGAATAAAACTAAATAACAATGAGGGCCTACAAACTCGGAATTTGAGGTTTATCCTTGGAGATTTATCCGCACTCATCCGTTGGGAAAGAGATAATCGTTGGCTTGCTGAAGAATCGTGGTTGAACTGGTCTTTGGCACGTTCCCTATAAAATAGGAAAAGCGTTATGCGTCCCAACCTGTAAAAACCAAGTTGTAAACAGAACAACCCAAGTTGTTAGTACCAAGTTGTTTAGGCGTAAGTTGCAAAACATGTTGACTGAAAATGTAGGGCCCAACAGTTGATATTCAAAGTTATTGGGAATTATGTATCCATTTTAGTTAAGTTATAATGATCATGAAAGGATTTGAAGAAAGATTTAATAATAGCAATATTGTCTAGAGTAAAATGGTGTTGTAAAGTAAAGGCCTATGGTCGAGTATGTGTTTCGGTTCCAGGAGAGATAGATCCCTCAGGGGTCACTAGAGGTAAAATTCCCTGTCTCAGAAGTTAGGGGTTATATTTTATTGATCTTGTTTCATATCATTATGTGTGGCATAGCATGTTGCTTCTATGTGGCATACATTACTTGAGAAATTGTTTTATTGTTAGAGGATTCTGCTCTTATGAGAGAATACCTCGAATCTTCTTTGGTTTACCACAGTGGTGATGTGGTTATAGCTGGGCACGTATTGCCAGTTTATGTGTTATGATTACCGATGTGTAATTATGAGATATACTTGACCTAGATGGGTAAGTAGTTGTTGTGCATTGGTAGACTATCATAAGAAGTGAGTCTCCTTTTCTATACCTAAATTGATTATATTGGTATTTGATATAGATAAACCTTTATATGGTATTCTTGTTATATAAGCATTAAAGACAGAAAGTTTGGGTTAAAAGTGTGAAGGATATTTGGTATGTGTTAGACTTGCATAAGAAGTCTTTTCGGAAATTTTACGTGTTAGTTGTGAGTAGATGGTAATTGTGTTTCCATTCAAGGTATCTCATGTGTTGATTCTAAGTATGATGAACATAATTGTAATCCTTAGTTTGATGGCTTTATGGTAATTAGGATTGATGATCTCTTTGTTAATTTAAGTCTCGGAAAGATCATGAAAATCAATTGAGAGTTGGGTTAATGATTCCCGGTGAGGAGTCCTTGTATGCAAGGTCTAGCTAGTGTGAGTTGGCTCGAGAAGATTTCGAATTTTGGGTTCTATAGTCTTAAGCTTGGATGTTCCATGGATCTTGCAAGGATTGAGTCCGTGATCTTTGGGTTGGCAAGTGCTATCGAAGGAATTTTTAGGAAATTCTTGAGAATTATAAAATCGTTGGTTTAGTTAACTTGGAAGAATATCAATGGTGTAGGATGTAATAAGTATGAATTATATTGATAGAGATGGAAAATAGATTGGCTATAGATCCGATACTTACCTTACTTAATGGATGTGAGGACTTTTTGAAATTTTAAGTGCGTATTAGAGGGGAATTAGATGGTGATATTATGAGAATTGGGAAAGTAATAGCGTATGCTTCGAGGAAGTTGGCTTAGATAAACCAGAATTTTCTTACCCTCTACTCGAGAGTGGCTGCAATTGTTTTATGTGAGAACCTTACCTTTTTGAAGCTCTCTTGTGGAATTTGTTACCGATCCTAAGAGTTGGAGGATTTAGTTACTTAAAAGGAAGAGATTAGAAGACTATCCAAACTCTTGAAGAATAGATGGTGTGTGGAGTGATAGATTTCTTTTCAACTTGAAAGGTTTTATTAATCTTAGCGGAGTTGAGTATAATAGCAGTTTTGGTTTAAGCATTGAAGGGATACTGTATAAAACATGATATGGAAAATTTATTTGTATGATCCTTCGTACTTATGGAGTTCTTCAATTAATGATGATTTGGCGGATTTGACTTGTGTGGGGAAACTGTTGAGAGTTATTAGAGTGATAGTTTAGGGAATTGAAATCCTAAGGTATTCGGGTTGTGAAAATGTATAGAAGAATCATGCCGTTAAGGGAACCCTTTGGAAATGTATTTGAAATGCGTGAGAGGTAACCTTTATTATTGATCCATAAGGTAAGTCTTTTTAAAATTCGGGACGAATTTTCTTTAAGGGGGAGTGAGTGTAACGACCCTAACCCTAGGCACTAATTTAGCATTATATTGTGTGCTTTAAATATCATTGTTAATATTATGTGTTCATTTTTATATACTTGATTCCTTATATTAAGATAAAATGATAGGGAAATAAAATAATGTTATTGGAAGAAGTATAAAAATAGAAATGGATAAAATGAATAAAATGTGGGTAGTTAGATATATTTGTGTAGGGGCTTTGGTGTAGTAGGGGAAAGACTTTTATTAAATTGAGATGGGGGGCCATACCCCTTAAATCCCTCCCCTTTCACCTTCTTAGTCAAAAAAGGACCCTAACCTCCATACTTCCTACATCATCCCCTCAACCTCTCCATACCTCTTCATCCTCTTTACTTTCCATACTCTTTCTTCTTCATCCTCTTTCATTTCTCCCATGGAAATCCTCCATGGAAATTCTCTCCTAAGCTTCTCCTTCCAAAAATTATAATAAATACAACTCTCTTCCATTTGAAGATCCGGGTGTACTTCCATGTTCGTAGAGGCAAGGGGAATGCATCAAGCTAGAGAAATCATAGTTCCACCTCATATCTCTAAAGTAAGTTATTATGACTTCTTTCTAAATATTGCACATTTTATGTGTAAGTGAATGTTTTATGAAAAGAAAAGTATATTGTATTTTTAATATGGTTATTTGAGTAAAATGATTATTCAAGATTTAATTGATTGTAGTTATGATATGGGGGTTTAAGTTGAAGGAATGAGGGTAGTGTAAGATATTAATAACATTAATGGAGTTAGTGTATGTGATTATATACATCTTACTTTGATTTGGGAAAGATTAAGAGTTCATTTAATTTGGGTAGAAAGAAGTGGAAAAAGGACTTAGTATACTTTTAATGATGTGAGTATTGATCTTCTCTTCTAATTAATGTTCATGAATTATTTGGTGTTGTTATTATTATTAAAATGATTATTAGATGCTTTGGAAACCTTCTTGTAGTTAAGAAAGTTGTTTATGTTATAGAATGATGCGATTGTTTAAGGAAGATGATCAATAGGGTAAGAAAATGGATTAAGTTAGATTAAGGAGGTTAAACTTGAAATGTGGAAGTGAAGTGGGTGGAGAATCAAGTGGTAAATGATCTAGGGTTATATTAATTGTGGATTTAATGATTTAAAATGAGGTTTGTAAAGTTAGAAAATCCTTTTGGTATTTTTAAGAAAGATTATTAAAAGGGAAAAGAAAATATGTGAAAAGGAGTTAGAATTCTCGAAGTGCAGAAAATCCCCTTGGGCGGTCGCCCATGGGCCCTTGAGCGGCCGCCCAACCCACCAGAAGGTATAACCCTTTTTAGACCCTCTTGGGCGGTCGCCCATAGTGACTTGGGCGGTCGCCCATGTCACCAGAAGTTCACCAGTTTCCTTTCTTGCTGAATTTTAACCACAACCACTAAGTATGATTCCTAACCCTTTCAAAGTAGTGAAATCTAATCTACTTCAGATATGAATTAATCCTTTTTAACCTAAGTTAAATTAGAATACCTTGGCTAGGCCATGATGTCTTAATTGGTCAAAATGGAATTGTGGGAAGTAGGTCTTGCACCTTTATCAATATTATTCAAGGTTGAGTAGTAACTTTGTAAGAATGGTTTACGGTTTAGGTTGGCCTTACTTGCTCCCATACCTTGGTGATTAGTTGAACAGTGTAGAGACTATAATCACACTAGTGTGTTGGTTAGTAATGTATATGTGTTACACCAATATATTGTATCCCGATTGTGGATTATTTGGTATATGGTTGTATTGTATCCCGAGTGTGGATTACTTGGTATTGTTATGTTGTATCCCAGTTGTGGATTATCTGGCATATTGATTATATTGCATCCCGGTGTGGATTATGTGGTTATGTGGATACCTTATTTGAACTCATATTCGTTAATGGTAGTATGCATAGTGTATTAAATGAACTGTTGCACTATGGTATGGATTAGCATGAGTATATTTTACCATGTTGTTATATTATTATCCCTTTTTGTGGATTTATTTCAAGTATCTATTATGTGCTTGAACGTGTTGATATTCGGGGGTATAATGGAATTCAATCAATTATTGATTTGTTCTATAAGTGATTGAAGGTTCATTATACCTGTGACCGTTCCCCTCTGTGGCCACAGAGTGGGTGTGCTAACCGACTGTATTGACCCAAAAGCTTTACAGGCGTTGCGATTGGTGATTAGGGGAATGCTTACGTATTAAGCCTAAAGCTTTACAAAGAGCTTGATATTATTGTTGGATACTCGATATAGGTATCTTTTCTTATATGTATCTCTGGAGTATGAGTCCTATAAGAGGTGAATGTGGTGGAGGCAGTTCACCAAAGAGAGGAGTTTCACTCCCACGTTGTACGACTTATTGTTCAGACGGGAAAGGTAAAATGAGGTAACGTAAGGTGTTTACCGCTTTCATAATGTGTTATGTGCTACCATGCTATGTGTTGCATCTTGTTTGGCATATTGCTGCATTCATAATAGCTTATTGAGATTTATTCTCACCCCTTCCCTTTCTTGCTTTAGATTGTCTTTGAGACAGTGATCTGAACCAGTGAGGCCGGGAAAGAGTTTGGACTCTTGCTTTTTGGGACTTGTCTGGATAGGTATATGAGTGGGTTGTCGGGAGTCATATTTAAGTATTATTCTTTTATAAGTTGTAAGGAAAACTCTTTTGCTAAACAATGTTAATTAGGGTTTTTAATGTAATTAATCAAGTATGGTTATTAAAGTGTTTGTTTAAATTCCTCCAAGTGGAGATATCATTATTTGATTTTTGTTTATGGAAAATTGAGAATTGGTTTTCTTGTAAAGGCAAATAAAAGTTTTAAAAATCTAAGATGGGTTTTCTTAGTTTGAGCTTCTCAAGCTCGGGACACACGCTAGATCCCAGGTTGGGGTGCTCACAGTTGGTATCAGAGCTTAGTTTAGAGGTCAAGGGTAGATGTCTAAACTAAGGGGGAATGTGTGGTAATTGACGCCGAGTGTTTAGTGCAGGAGTTTGTTCTAATGGCTGGAAACAATGATGACCAGCGAAAGGTTCTAGAAAATGAAAGATGTTTAAATTGTAGCCTTACAGTCATGGTATTTTAGTGATGAATTCAAATGGTCTTGGGTTGAATATGGAAAATGTTACAGGTGAGTTAATACATTTTACTTGAGTTGAAATTGTTAATTTAGTTGAGATATGGTATAGTGAAGTTTTGGTATAATCTTGATGTTAAGAAAAATGATTTAAGTATGTAGTATTATTTAGGGTTCCTTTTCATGAAGTTGGATAAGATGTAAAGTTGTTGTTATATGAGTTGTACAATGCTATTATTATCGTATAAATGATTTTGGATAAGTTGACAATTTGTTTGGTGGTTAGAATATGAGAAAGGGGTTTGGAAATGAGTAGAGTAATAGTTTGATCAAATATAGGTGGTAATTGAAAGAGTATTATAAAGGTTAATATATGGTGGAGAGAATATTGTTGTGTGGCTTGTGATGTGTAAAAATAATGAAAATAACTTGAGTAGTGGGTGAATGAATATGGCAACTAGTGATAATAAGATATGATTTAATGTGGGAAGATAGAGTAATAGGGTTATAGGACTTGGAGACAGTATGTGGTATCATTTGAGAACTTTATGCTTAAAATTGACTAAGTGGTATAGTTGTTGTTGAATTGTGGTCTTATATAGTATATGATGTATTAGGTGATATACATGGTGATTGTAGTGGTTAGTCAATTAAAAGGGCTTTAGAAATAAACATGAAAGGGTGATTTTGGAATGAATGTGGTAAGGTTGATATTCAAAGTTATTGGGAATTATGTATCCATTTTAGTTAAGTTATAATGATCATGAAAGGATTTGAAGAAAGATTTAATAATAGCAATATTGTCTAGAGTAAAATGGTGTTGTAAAGTAAAGGCCTATGGTCGAGTATGTGTTTCGGTTCCAGGAGAGATAGATCCCTCAGGGGTCACTAGAGGTAAAATTCCCTGTCTCAGAAGTTAGGGGTTATATTTTATTGATCTTGTTTCATATCATTATGTGTGGCATAGCATGTTGCTTCTATGTGGCATACATTACTTGAGAAATTATTTTATTGTTAGAGGATTCTGCTCTTATGAGAGAATACCTCGAATCTTCTTTGGTTTACCACAATGGTGATGTGGTTATAGCTGGGCACGTATTGCCAGTTTATGTGTTATGATTACCGATGTGTAATTATGAGATATACTTGACCTAGATGGGTAAGTAGTTGTTGTGCATTGGTAGACTATCATAAGAAGTGAGTCTCCTTTTCTATACCTAAATTGATTATTTTGGTATTTGATATAAATAAACCTTTATATGGTATTCTTGTTATATAAGCATTAAAGACAGAAAGTTTGGGTTAAAAGTGTGAAGGATATTTGGTATGTGTTAGACTTGCATAAGAAGTCTTTTCGGAAATTTTACGTGTTAGTTGTGAGTAGATGGTAATTGTGTTTCCATTCAAGGTATCTCATGTGTTGATTCTAAGTATGATGAACATAATTGTAATCCTTAGTTTGATGGCTTTATGGTAATTAGGATTGATGATCTCTTTGTTAATTTAAGTCTCGGAAAGATCATGAAAATCAATTGAGAGTTGGGTTAATGATTCCCGGTGAGGAGTCCTTGTATGCAAGGTCTAGCTAGTGTGAGTTGGCTCGAGAAGATTTCGAATTTTGGGTTCTATAGTCTTAAGCTTGGATGTTCCATGGATCTTGCAAGGATTGAGTCCGTGATCTTTGGGTTGGCAAGTGCTATCGAAGGAATTTTTAGGAAATTCTTGAGAATTATAAAATCGTTGGTTTAGTTAACTTGGAAGAATATCAATGGTGTAGGATGTAATAAGTATGAATTATATTGATAGAGATGGAAAATAGATTGGCTATAGATCCGATACTTACCTTACTTAATGGATGTGAGGACTTTTTGAAATTTTAAGTGCGTATTAGAGGGGAATTAGATGGTGATATTATGAGAATTGGGAAAGTAATAGCGTATGCTTCGAGGAAGTTGGCTTAGATAAACCAGAATTTTCTTACCCTCTACTCGAGAGTGGCTGCAATTGTTTTATGTGAGAACCTTACCTTTTTGAAGCTCTCTTGTGGAATTTGTTTCTGATCCTAAGAGTTGGAGGATTTAGTTACTTAAAAGGAAGAGATTAGAAGACTATCCAAACTCTTGAAGAATAGATGGTGTGTGGAGTGATAGATTTCTTTTCAACTTGAAAGGTTTTATTAATCTTAGCGGAGTTGAGTATAATAGCAGTTTTGGTTTAAGCATTGAAGGGATACTGTATAAAACATGATATGGAAAATTTATTTGTATGATCCTTCGTACTTATGGAGTTCTTCAATTAATGATGATTTGGCGAATTTGACTTGTGTGGGGAAACTGTTGAGAGTTATTAGAGTGATAGTTTAGGGAATTGAAATCCTAAGGTATTCCGGTTGTGAAAATGTATAGAAGAATCATGCCGTTAAGGGAACCCTTTGGAAATGTATTTGAAATGCGTGAGAGGTAACCTTTATTATTGATCCATAAGGTAAGTCTTTTTAAAATTCGGGACGAATTTTCTTTAAGGGGGAGTGAGTGTAACGACCCTAACCCTAGGCACTAATTTAGCATTATATTGTGTGCTTTAAATATCATTGTTAATATTATGTGTTCATTTTTATATACTTGATTCCTTATATTAAGATAAAATGATAGGGAAATAAAATAATGTTATTGGAAGAAGTATAAAAATAGAAATGGATAAAATGAATAAAATGTGGGTAGTTAGATATATTTGTGTAGGGGCTTTGGTGTAGTAGGGGAAAGACTTTTATTAAATTGAGATGGGGGGCCATACCCCTTAAATCCCTCCCCTTTCACCTTCTTAGTCAAAAAAGGACCCTACCCTCCATACTTCCTACATCATCCCCTCAACCTCTCCATACCTCTTCATCCTCTTTACTTTCCATACTCTTTCTTCTTCATCCTCTTTCATTTCTCCCATGGAAATCCTCCATGGAAATTCTCTCCTAAGCTTCTCCTTCCAAAAATTATAATAAATACAACTCTCTTCCATTTGAAGATCCGGGTGTACTTCCATGTTCGTAGAGGCAAGGGGAATGCATCAAGCTAGAGAAATCATAGTTCCACCTCATATCTCTAAAGTAAGTTATTATGACTTCTTTCTAAATATTGCACATTTTATGTGTAAATGAATATTTTATGAAAAGAAAAGTATATTGTATTTTTAATATGGTTATTTGAGTAAAATGATTATTCAAGATTTAATTGATTGTAGTTATGATATGGGGGTTTAAGTTGAAGGAATGAGGGTAGTGTAAGATATTAATAACATTAATGGAGTTAGTGTATGTGATTATATACATCTTACTTTGATTTGGGAAAGATTAAGAGTTCATTTAATTTGGGTAGAAAGAAGTGGAAAAAGGACTTAGTATACTTTTAATGATGTGAGTATTGATCTTCTCTTCTAATTAATGTTCATGAATTATTTGGTGTTGTTATTATTATTAAAATGATTATTAGATGCTTTGGAAACCTTCTTGTAGTTAAGAAAGTTGTTTATGTTATAGAATGATGTGGTTGTTTAAGGAAGATGATCAATAGGGTAAGAAAATGGATTAAGTTAGATTAAGGAGGTTAAACTTGAAATGTGGAAGTGAAGTGGGTGGAGAATCAAGTGGTAAATGATCTAGGGTTATATTAATTGTGGATTTAATGATTTAAAATGAGGTTTGTAAAGTTAGAAAATTCTTTTGGTATTTTTAAGAAAGATTATTAAAAGGGAAAAGAAAATATGTGAAAAGGAGTTAGAATTTTCGAAGTGCAGAAAATCCCCTTGGGCGGTCGCCCATGGGCCCTTGAGCGGCCGCCCAACCCACCAGAAGGTATAACCCTTTTTAGACCCTCTTGGGCAGTCGCCCATAGTGACTTGGGCGGTCGCCCATGTCACCAGAAGTTCACCAGTTTCCTTTCTTGCTGAATTTTAACCACAACCACTAAGTATGATTCCTAACCCTTTCAAAGTAGTGAAATCTAATCTACTTCAGATATGAATTAATCCTTTTTAACCTAAGTTAAAGTAGAATACCTTGGCTAGGCCATGATGTCTTAATTGGTCAAAATGGAATTGTGGGAAGTAGGTCTTGCATCTTTATCAATATTATTCAAGGTTGAGTAGTAACTTTGTAAGAATGGTTTACGGTTTAGGTTGGCCTTACTTGCTCCCATACCTTGGTGATTAGTTGAACAGTGTAGAGACTATAATCACACTAGTGTGTTGTTTAGTAATGTATATGTGTTACACCAATATATTGTATCCCGATTGTGGATTATTTGGTATATGGTTGTATTGTATCCCGAGTGTGGATTATTTGGTATTGTTATGTTGTATCCCAGTTGTGGATTATCTGGCATATTGATTATATTGCATCCCGGTGTGGATTATGTGGTTATGTGGATACCTTATTTGAACTCATATTCGTTAATGGTAGTATGCATAGTGTATTAAATGAACTGTTGCACTATGGTATGGATTAGCATGAGTATATTTTACCATGTTGTTATATTATTATCCCTTTTTGTGGATTTATTTCAAGTATCTATTATGTGCTTGAACGTGTTGATATTCGGAGGTATAATGGAATTCAATCAATTATTGATTTGTTCTATAAGTGATTGAAGGTTCATTATACCTGTGATCGTTCCCCTCTGTGGCCACAGAGTGGGTGTGCTAACGACTGTATTGACCCAAAAAGCTTTACAGACCGTTGCGATTGGTGATTAGGGGGAATGCTTCTGTATTAAGCCTAAAGCTTTACAGTAGCGATATTATTGTTGGATACTCTGATATAGGTATCTTTTCTTATATGGATCTCTGGAGTATGAGTCCTATAAGAGGTGAATGTGCTGGAGGCAGTTCACCAAAGAGAGGAGTTTCACTCCCACGTTGTACGACTTATTGTTCAGACGGGAAAGGTAAAATGAGGTAACGTAAGGTGTTTACCGCTTTCATAATGTGTTATGTGCTACCATGCTATGTGTTGCATCTTGTTTGGCATATTGCTGCATTCATAATAGCTTATTAAGATTTATTCTCACCCCTTCCCTTTCTCGCTTTAGATTGTCGAGACAGGTGATCTGAACCAGTGAGGCCGGGAAAGAGTTTGGACTCTTGCTTTTTGGGACTTGTCTGGATAGGTATATGAGTGGGTTGTCGGGAGTCATATTTAAGTATTATTCTTTTATAAGTTGTAAGGAAAACTCTTTTGCTAAACAATGTTAATTAGGGTTTTTAATGTAATTAATCAAGTATGGTTATTAAAGTGTTTGTTTAAATTCCTCCAAGTGGAGATATCATTATTTGATTTTTGTTTATGGAAAATTGAGAATTGGTTTTCTTGTAAAGGCAAATAAAAGTTTTAAAAATCTAAGATGGGTTTTCTTAGTTTGAGCTTCTCAAGCTCGGGACACGCGCTAGGTCCCAGGTTGGGGTGCTCACAGTTTCAGTTTCCCGACTACCCATAACAAGGCGGTACAAGTTTTCTCTAATGCTGAGTAGCTGAGTTCACTTCCCTGAAGCTTTCGGCTTACGAATTAGATTGCATGCTCAACTTTGGAATCTTTATATTCTTGTGCCAACATAGCTCCAATTGACGTGTCTGTCACTGTTAGGTACAAGAGGAGTGGCTTATCTTCATGTGGTGGGCACAGGATTGGGGGATTCACCAAGTATGTCTTGATTTTCTCGAAACCTGTCTGGCACTCGGAGTCCCATAAAACTTTTCACTTCTGTCAGTGTCTGAGGCGGCTTCATGTCGATGATGGCCTTGATTTTCTTGGGATCGGCTTCGATACCTCTTTCTGTAACCATGTACCCCAGTACTTTGCCTCGCTTGACGCCAAAGGTGCACTTTGCAGGGTTCAATCTCATGGAGTGCTTTCTGGGTCTGTTGAAGAACTTGCTCAAATCTATCATGTGCTGCATGTCTGATCCTCTGGAGTGGATGATCATGTCGTCGACTTATACTTCAATTTCCTTGTGAATCATGTCATGGAAGAGGGCTGTTGCAGCCCGCTGGTAAGTAGCCCCAGCGTTCTTTAAATCGAACGGCATGACCGTGTAGCAATATGTCCCCCACGGAGTGGTGAAAGCAGTCTTGGCTTGATCTTCCTCGGAAATTTTGATCTGATTGTATCCGACAAACCCATCCACGAAGGACTTTACCTCAAAATTTGTTGTGGTGTCGACTAGCATGTCGATGTTGGGCAGTGGGAAATCATCTTTAGGACTGGCCTTGTTGAGATCTCGAAAATCCACACAGCATCTGACCTTTCCATTGGCCATGGTGACCGTCACAATGTTGGAGAGCTAGGTCGGGTACTCAATTACTCTGATGAAGCCAAAGCGGAGCATTTTCTCAATTTCTTCTTTCACTTGCAAGGACCACTCTGGTTTGATCTTGCGCAATTTCTGCTTGATAGGCTTGGATTCTGGATCCAGGGGAATTCTGTGCTCCACGATTGAGGGATCGAGTCCTGGCATGTCCTGATATGACCAGGCGAACACGTCAACATACTCTTTGAGGAGATTTATCATTTGCGCCGGCGAAGAAACTGCCCACTTGCGTCTCTTTAGGCTCTTGCACTGACCCCAAGTTCACTTTAGTCATAACCTCTTCGACAGCTTGGGCCCGATTGACCTCTTGGTCTACTACACACTTGAGAACTTCTTTAATGTATTGTTCGTTTAGTGTGTCTGCTTCTTTATCAAGTGAGTCATTATTAACGTCTTTTAAGTTGTTTGTTAACTTATCAGTTGTTAAAGTGGCAATGAGGGGATAATTCGAAAGGTCAGACTTTTCATTAAATGCGAACGAAAATACATTGTTGGCTACATTATCATAGTCTTCCGGCGTGAGGCCGTCAGACGACTGAGAGGACTGGACTTTGACAAGGACTGACTTAGAGGGTTTGAGACCGGGTTTAGGGAGATGTGGGTGCAGGCCCAGCTTGTCTTCCATTTCTGTCTGGCTTGCCCTTGGTCCGGTGAAAGTTACCCAGTTTTGCAGTGTTGTTGGATGCTTGATGAGGCTTCGGTGGTCGAGAGGCTTGGCTTCTGTTGTCCCAATCACGGCGATCATGCTGTTTTCGGAGCCCAGGTCAATCAGGTTTGGCACCTCCATGACTTCTTCAAAAAGACTCTGTAGAGCGGGTCCACTGAGAGTGTCTTCTATGAATTCTGGTTCCTTCTGCTTTGGAGTTACTGTCTCGAATGTGGCCTCGGCCGACCCGAATACCTGTTTCCCATGAAGAGTGTCTCGAGCTGCTCTTCTATGTCTGGGATTCCTTTGAATGTGTACTCATGCTGAACTGTGGGGGCAATTGGTCCAGGTAGAGCTGTGATGTCGAGGAACGCTCCCCTTATCGGATTAGCCTTGAGTCCTCTGAAACGCTTGAGGTCCCGTGCTAGCTTTTCCATCCTTTCTGTAGTCTCTGTGCTGACTTTCCCTGCTTCTTTCTCATCTTCATCAGTTCCACTTTCGGTCCCCTCAGTTCTGCTGTCGGTTCCGCTGTCGGTTCCTGAAATTACCCGGGATTTCGTGCGGACGCGAAACGCGGTTGTCTTTCGCGGAGGGTTGGTGTCTGAGACCTCGCTTCATGGGAAGGAAATGAGGAGTCGCCATGCGGTTTTATATTTTAAGCCCAAACGTTGAGAAACGGCTATTGTGAAAATGGTGTCGTTTTTATTGGTAGCAAAAACTTAGGAAAAGACTTTGAAAACAGGGGATCATTTTTATTGGTAGCAAAAACGAATAAAAAGCTATTTAGTACCAGAGATTGTTAGGTTCGGAGGTCACGTTACGTGTTCGCTTGGTCATACCAGGACATGCCAGGACTCGATCCCTCGATCGTGGAGCACAGAATTCCCCTGGATCCCGAATCCAAGCCTGTCAAACAGAAGCTGCGCAAGATCAAGTCAGAGTGGTCCTTGCAAGTTAAAGAAGAGATTGAGAAAATGCTCCGAGTTGGTTTCATCAGAGTGATTGAGTACCCGACTTGGCTCTCCAACATCGTGACGGTCACCAAGGCCGATGGAAAGGTCAGATGCTGTGTGGATTTCCGGGATCTCAACAAGGCCAGCCCTAAAGATGATTTCCCACTGCCTAACATCGACATGCTGGTCGACACCACGGCAAATTTCGAAGTAAAGTCCTTCGTGGACGGATTCACCGGATACAACCGCATCAAAATGTCCGAGGAGGATCAAGCTAAGATCGCCTTCACCACTCCGTGGGGACATACCGCTACACCTGGGTCATGCCGTTCGGTCGAAGAATGCCGGGGCTACTTACCGGCGGCCGCAATGCCCTCTTCCATGACATGATTCACAAGGAAATCGAAGTATATGTCGACGACATGATCATCCACCTGCAGGATCGGACATGCAAAGACATGACAGATCCGAGAAAGTTCTTCAACGTACTCAAAAACACTCCATGAGATTGAACCTGCGAAGTGCACCTTCGGCGTCAAGCGCGGCAAGGTACCGGGGTACATGGTTACGTAAAAGGGGTATCGAAGCCGATCCCAAGAAAATCAAGGCCATCATCGACATGAAGCCGCCTCAAACCCCGAAAGAAGTGAAGAGTTTCATGGGAAGACTTCAAGACATCGCCGCTTCATCAACCAGCTTGACATCTCTCTCGCGAGCCCATGTTCAAACCGATGAAGAAGAATGCCTACATCAACCGGGACGCCGAGTGCCGATGCCTTTCGAGGAAATCAAGACCTACTGGGAATCCCCCAATAATGTGCCCGCCACATGAAGACATACCACTACTCCTATATCTCGATGAATGTACACGTCAATCGAAGCAATGCCGACACAAGAACGAAGGATTCCAAAGTTGAGCATGCAATCTACTTCATAAGCCGGAAGCTTCAAGGAAGTGAACTCACTACTCAAAGATTAGAGAAAACTTGTACCGCCTTGGTATGGGTAGTCGGGAAACTGAAACACTACATGCAGTCACATTCAGTGCTCCTGGTTTCCAAAATGGACCCCGTCCGATATCTCTTTGACAAGCCATCCCTGTCAATTCGACTAGCCAAGTAGTCATTCTTCCTGGCTGAGTTCGACATCAAGTACATGGTCAGAAAATCAACAAAGGGCAGAGTCATGGCAGATCAGCTGGCAGACTTCCCAAGCAGTGAACCTAAGGGTCCTGATCCGCAATTTCCGGACGACGAAATCTTTTCACTCGACAGCGCAAACCGCTGGCAACTCTTCTTTGATGGGGCAGCCAACAAGAAGGGGAATGGTATTGGAATGCTCCTTGTCGATCACAAGGACGAGCACACTCCCATAGCCATCAAGTTGAATTTTGAAACAACCAACAATGCAGCAGAATACGAAGCCTGTGCAGCAGGTCTGGAAGCCGCCCTCGAGCGCAACATTTCAGAACTGGATGTGTACGGAGACTCAGCATTGATCATCAATCAAGTGTCCAACAAATGGAAGACGGTAGATTCTGGCCTCCAGAAGTACCACACGTACATGGAGGAGCTCATTGCTCAGTTCAAGGACATCTCTTTTCATTATTTGCCAAGAGACAGGAACCGCTTCGCAAATGCCCTGGCAACCCTCGCCTCTCTTGTCGAAATTCCCGATGGAAAAGCAAAACCCTCGTAATAGGTAGACGGGAAACACCCGCCTATTCTTTGTGAGATCGAAACAAAAAAAGAAACGATCGACGAACCCTGGTACAATCAAATTTACCAGTACTTCCAAAACGGAGAAGCTTCCTTCACAAATGAAGATGGAAAATACAAAGAGGGGATCAAAGCCAAAAACATGATGGCATTAAAACGCCTGGCATCCCATTTCGTCATTCTGGGGGGTATGTTGTACAAGAAGCCCCACCAAGGGCCACTCCTTCGGTGTGTAAACAAAGAAAAAGCCAGAGAGCTAATGAACGAAGTTCACAACGGAACCTGCGGTCCGCACATAAACGCCCGAGCATTGACACAGATCATCCTCCGTATGGGATACTACTGGATATCAATGGAAACAGACTGCATCCAGTTCGTCCGAAGCTGCGACAAATGTCAACGGTTCTCCAACCTCAATCACATCCCTCCTCACGAACTCTATTGCATGACTACACCATGGCCTTTTGCCACATGGGGAATCGACGACATCGGCAAGATCACTCCACCAGGGAGCAATGGTCATGAGTTCATTTTAGTCACAGTCGACTACTTCAACAAATGGGTAGAAGCCAGATCGTACAAGGTACTGAATTCTAAGAAGGTGACCGAGTTCATCCGAGAGAACATCATGTGCCGATACGGAGTGCCCAACGAGATCATATCCGACAATGGGACCCACTTCGAAGGAGATTGTGACCAACTTCTGACCGAATTCAGAGTCACACGTCACAAATCTTCTCCTTACAGACCACAAACCAATGGTGCAGTAGAGGCAGCCAACAAGACTCTCGCCATGATAATCAGGAAGATGACCACCAGAGGTCGGGACTGGCCTGAAAAGCTACATCTAGCCCTCTGGGGATACCGAATATCAGTCAAAACCGCCACAGGGGAGACTCCGTTCGCACTTACCTACGGAATAGAAGCAATGTTACCCGTGGAATTGGAAATTCCATCCCTCCGAGTCCTCTTGGAAAATGGGATCAATGAAGTCAAATGGCTACAAAGCCGTCACGACGAACTTGCTCTACTCGATGAGCGCAGATTGAAAGCCATAGAACACACTCGAGCGTACCAGAGCAGAATGGCCCGAGCATTCGACAAGAAAGTCAAGATCCGAGACATCAGAGAAGGCGACTTGGTGCTAAAGGAAAAGCCTCCTACGCAGACCAATCCCCTCGAAAAGTGGGAGCCTACCTGGATAGGATCGTTCGTGGTACAAAGAATCTTCTCCGGAGGAGCCATGAAGTTAGCAGACTTGGACGGAAACCCTTTCGTTAACCCCGTGAACGGAAGCAAGCTCCGTAGATACTTCGTTTGAGGAAGAGCACGAGTCAAATCTCCTTCCCCATACACCACCCCTCAACAAAATTAAAGTGCCAAAAGAGTAATACCCAACTGGATACATTCCCGCTAATGATCCAAGTAAAAAACAGGGTCGCACTTCTTTTATCTTCGTTTTTATCAAATTCACCTAAAGTGTCGAACTACGGTGACCTGAGCCCCTTAGTCCAATTGTAAAAGGGGAACGTAGGCAGCCATCATTGGTTCGGTCTAAAAAAAACAAAAAAAATAAAATACAATAAGCATCAATTGCTTGTGTTTCGAAAAACTCTTTTCATTTAACCTACAAATTCATTACGGTTAAAACAATCTTTGATGAGTTCAAGCACGGTCAACTCTTGACTCGCTACACGCTACCAAAACTACAATAAAACATTAATCAGTTAATGTGTCTGCAATGACAATGGGTGGATACTCTGGACAGCGAGGTCATCCTAGTTTCCCGTACTTGGTCCTTCATCCTTCTTCCCCTTCCCTTTCCCACGGCGAGTGTTCTTCACCTTCACAGGGAATATTCTGGTAGTCCTTCTACCTGGCTCAGGGACCCTTCCCGACGCCTCCGTCAAGCCTGTAGTTGTCAACGCAGCCCTCTCCCTAGCTCTGTCTCGAGCTGCCTCACTTCGAGCCATCATGACCGTGCTTTGATTGGCCTCCCGATCAGCATTGGCCTCATAGTCGCCCATGTCGTTCCCAAGACGATTCCTGTGGTTAGCCCCGCTTCAGTCCTCCTCAAGGTCGAGCTGTCAAGGTGGCCAGCACCCAACAGCTCATCTCGTCTCCACAAAATAGACATCTGTGTCTCCCATATACACTCTTCGTACCAGTTCAGATCTGCGTCGACGATGTTGCCTTCTCTCCCGGTGAAAGAGAACCCCGGCAGAAAGGACGTATATTGCCACCACCGTGTGAGCAAGAATAGCGTCGAAGGATCTTCCATCGCCAGAGATCCCACATCGAAGGTAGCAAAGCATGAACTAAACCCGTCAATGGCACTGCTACACTGCATCGTCGCAGCACCAACGATGGAATATAGAAAGACGTTTGAGATGCCCCGACACTCGACAACCAAGTGACCCTCCTTAGCGGTCCGACAAGTCTATAACTTCCAGCTGGGAACCCACCATCGCAAGTGATGCGTGCAAAGTCCGGCCATCCGTAGCTCCACTCACCTAAATTGCCCTATCACCAGAGGACGTCGAGAGAAGGACCAAGCGTCACAAGACATTGGCACCTCAGACATCATCTACAGTCTCTCGCTTAAACACATGGTAAGCATAGTGGGACTCCCTCCCCACATGTATCGGCTACCGGCCGCCATCCGACCTATGCCCAGGAACGTCTCACCCAAGACCAACGGCACGATATCTCCCCCGCTCCGCAAGATCGCTCACCAAGTCCAAGACACCTGTGATGGCACACACCTGTGGACGTGAACGTTAACGAGTAGCGATCGCGCACAGAGCAAACGCGCCCCACGCGAAGACGCTCCTCGCCTCCGGCAAATCTATCGGGCACCCCGAAATGTCAACATAATCGCATTCAATATCGCATCCCGTATGCTTCTCCAAATAGAGATACCAAGCGTAGACACTAGCTTTTCAACGGTGGCCATGCCACCAAAGATACGGAAGAACTAGCCGTTTCAGACGGGTCCTCCCAGAATGGCCCGGAAATCTTCAAACGTAGGAGTGATTTCATTGTACGAAAAGTTGTACACATTCCTCCGTACATCCCAGAAACGAGACGCGGCTCTCAAAAGATCCAAATCTGGCATAAGCTCCTTCAAATCCCAAACAGATTTCATCCCGTAACAGCCTTCGAAAAACCCCTTATTTTGCCTTGTGTGATTCCGCACCCACAACTGGAAGTGTTCCAAGTATCGCTCTTGCATCCGAGATGATAGCTTAGGAAAGGGAGCCATGAAAAATGAAGGAAACCTTAGAAACTTGAGAGAATTCACTAATCGATCGTAGGTGTATGTGCAGTTCTTAACAAATTGCAAAGCTGAAACTGCAATTTAAAAGACTCTGGAAATTCACTCTCAGTCCGGCCGGACTCCCCTTGCAGTTGACCTGGTCAACTCTGCAGCCAGCTGCTCCTAAATTGGAAGCAATTCCAAACAAAGCCCTGTTCATCCTTTATGAATCTGCGTGCTGCCCCTGGTTTCATTTAACCAATGTCAATATCCCTTCCGCCCCGGGCTCGTGCAACAGTGCAATTAATTAAATATCAGTGCATATAGGCTTAATTTTTGACCCGTTCAATTTTTTATGCATGTTTCATATTATTTATTTTTGATTAACCTACTTCCTTATTTGCCGAAAATAACAGAAGGTGATCACAGAATAAATGTGCGAAGAACAGGTTCCGCCCCACGGGCGCCTTTTCAAATACAGTTCAAGTCAAATCGTTCCAGACGATACATACATTTTGTCTAAAAAAAGCAGTAAAGGAGGACTACTCCGAGTCCTGCTCGTCATCCGAGCATTCGATGCACTGCTCCGCAGCTGCCGGATCCGTCGCAAACAGATAATCCCCAAATTCCTCCAGGCGGGAATATGCAAAAGGCCTCCTCGGCGTCTGCGAACTCGAGGAATCTCCCCTCTCGTGCCTCGAGTGCGAAGAGGGATGAGCTCCAAACCCAGCCGTTCCGCCCGCGAACTGGCGAAATCCCTGTACAAAGTCCTCCCCACCAGCCATGGGAGCAGGCGAACCTCTCGACCTAGACGGCCTCGGCTCACGGACATCCACGCTCCTCCGGGAACTGCACCTCATGAACGCCACGAGCCTCCTAGCGTAGGCGGCCCACCCGTCCACCAGTCTCATAGCCTCGTTGTACGTACGGCCAGACACCTGCGAACCAGGAAAGTCAACAAAAGGACAAGCAGAAAGTACAGATGCAACATTTGCAGAATGCTACTATCAAATGCAGAAAATCAAAAAAGTGCTCACCGAAGCATTGGGGTCAACCCTGTACCGTGGTCTCGGCCCATCCGGGAGCGGGATCACCAGCCGCCTGCGCGAACCGTCCAGCCCCTCGTACGCCAGCCTAGCACGTGGGAGCGGGAGATATCGAGGATATCCAGGGCCCTCGCCCTCCCTGTGCTGCACCTGTGGGCTCCTCAGCCTCATCCTCAAGAAAGTGTCATAGTCGGCTCCTGCTATGACATACTCGGTATAGAACACACCCTGTATATACCGCTCCAACTCCTCCATCGACATCGACAGAGGATGCTGCATGTGCAGAGGCGGATCCACCGGCACCATCGGAAGAGACCCCGGGCCATGCTGACGGGTCACCCTCCCCCCCAGATACATCACATCGCAGTGAAGTCCCACCAGCAGCTTTCGCCACCGCGTAACCTCACTAGCAACCTGAACCGCGACAGCTGGAATCGACTCCACCAGGTCAGCTGGATCCTCTCAGAGAACTCCCGGTTCAGGGCCTAGGACACCTCCTCGTACGACAGTCGAGTACCCACCCTCGACGAGACTGCCTTCTTCGCCCTCTTCTGCCAAACCAGCATGGCAGGGAACAGGGGTCTATACGCCTCCCTAATGTCCCATTGCGTGGGTGAACACCTCATAGCACTGCACTGTCAAGCAAATGGAAAGTTATGTCGCCTACAGAAGCGTATACATACGAGTACATAAAAGAGTCAGGGAAGAGAAAAAGACGTGAACTTACATCCAGAGCAAGCGAGAAACAGCTCAGGGAGTTCTCCTCTCCCCGCGAGAATCTGTCCAGGGAATGGTAGAGCTCGGCCAGTCCAGCCTCCCCCCATGCATACTCCCTTACGGCATCCAAGTCTGTCAGCGACCCGAGCAGAGGGAAGTGACAGGATGTGTCAGAAGTCGGGAACAAAGTCGCTGACAACGCGAACCAAATGAACCCTCGAGCCAGGCGCTCCGCGGTCATCCTCAAAGATCCAGCCAAATAATCTGCGATACCCGCCTCCAGATGCCTCTCCATCGGCCTGTACCGAATGCCTAAGCCCCTGGCATCAGTAATATCAAAACCCAGCAGCTCCGACAACGGCCCCGGGGTATAACCATCCACCCACACTAGCGTGTTGCCATAGGTCGGCAACCTGGTGATAGCAGCAAAATCAGTGGGAGTCATCATCGCCTCCCCTATCTGAAATGAAAAGTGTGGGTCGTATCCCACCAGTACTCGCTCAAAGCCACGTACATGGACCTGGCCCTCTGCGTCGCAGCTATCGCATTGATGAATCCAGCCAATCCGGAGTCAAGCACCAGCTGCCGTGGACTCCTCTCTCCCTCTCGAGCATTGTCCGGGAATACCTCCCACAACGCTCTCACTGCCTCAAAGGCTCCCCGACTCTTCTGATTGTGGACGTCAACTATCCCTCGCCCCTGCAGGTGAACAAAGTAAGGATACGTTAAGCACAGAAGCAACGTCAACAGAATGCATGAACGCATGTCAAAAGGATGCAATGCAGATACGGTTCTCATTCATTTCCTAACACATATTCCATCATTTCGAAAACTCCGTCGAAACCGGAACTTTCAAAACATTTCGAAAACTCCGTCGAAACCGGAACTTTCAAAGCATTTCGAAAACTCCGTCGAAACCGGAACTTTCAAAACACTTCGAAAACTCCGTCGAATTCGGAACTTTCAAAGCACTCCGAAAACTCCTTCGAAGTTGGAACTTTCAAATTCTTTCAAACATTTCGAAAATTTACTCCGTCCCGAATTAAAGCTACTTTAATTTTGGAAGGTGCATCTAGACATGGAATTTTGCAACCAAAATTTTTATGTCATCTACCCATAGTGTCAATTGAACTACATCCTAGTCAATTTCGACAAAGGTTCATAGCAAAGTCAAAAGCCCCAATCCGGGCACCAAAATCCCTAACTCATTCCTAGTCAAATTTCTAACATTTGAAGAATGCACATTCTTAAAATTAATGGAATTTGAGGGAAGCTTACTTGTCTCTCGATCCCTCCTTTGGAGTTGTGTTTGTCCCTAGTCGGGTAGAACTCCGCCGGATTCAATGGATGAATGTTGGTTCGAATGGTCCGAACCAACCTCGTTCTTTCATCATCGGTCCTTCCATGACGAGCCATTCGTTCCCAATCACCTTCTATAGCAATTTTCCTTCACAAATCTGAGCAAATCTCACAATTTGGGGTGAAAACTCTCTCCTCCTTTCTCTCTTCCTCGTCGGAAATGATGGTGGAAATGGTTTGGTTTGCATCGGACTTGGAGCTGATTTGAATCTGGTCAAACTCAGTCCAAGTCCGGCCGGACTCTTAGTGCAATTTAAAAGATTCCTTCCAATTCAGCCCCTCAACTTTGGGCAGTTCCAATTTTACCCCTTTTGGCCACCAAAAGTGTAAAATTTCCCCCCCAGTTAGACATTTCTAACACCCCATCCCCCGAGAATAAATTCCCAGTTAGTTTTCACTAACGTTCGTCTCCAGACGTTAAATTCCCAGTCGATGTTTGACATTCAAACGCTCGCGTTCGTCTCCAGACGTTAAATTCCCAGTCGACGTTTGACATTCAAACGCTCGGGTTCGTCTCCAGATATTAAATTCCCAGTCGACGTTTGACATTCAAACGCTCGCGTTCGTCTCCAGACGTTAAATTCCCAGTCGACGTTTGACATTCAAACGCTCGCGTTCGTCTCCAGACGTTAAATTCCCAGTAGACGTTTGACATTCAAACGCTCGCGTTCGTCTCCAAACGTTAAATTCCCAGTCGACGTTTGACATTCAAACGCTCGCGTTTGTCTCCAGACGTTAAATTCCCAGTCGACGTTTGACATTCAAACGCTCGCGTCCGTCTCCAGACGTTAAATCCCCAGTTGACGTTTGACATTCAAACGCTCAATCATGTCCCCTGATATTCCAGTTACAATTCCGTCTCCCGACGTCAAAAATTTTATTGGTTTTCACCAATGTTCACTCTCCTCGGCCGCCAGTCGTAAGCCCGATCGTTCCACCTCAGCGGCCATCATGGTAAGCCCGCACAACAATCCCTCCTACATGGCTGGTGACTCACAGGACGCGTGGCAAGCATGCCACCTCCCTCTAGTCACCTTTCAATCAAAAATCAAGGCCAAAAGACAATAATACCCCTGGTATACAATCTCAGTCCGGCCGGACTTCCTTTGCAGACTTCAGAAATTGCCAGCAAGTTCCTCAAATTTCCAAAGTACCACAAAACCCCCTGGATTTCAGTCTATGTCCGGCCGGACTCCCAACTATAAATAGAGTGGCTGTCAAAGCCATTTGTAACAACAAAAATTCACCCCTTTCACCAAGAAACTCACGGCCTAAACTAGTTCTCCCCCTTCCCGAGCCCAGTTTTACCTCGTTTTGCGTGAAAACTCCGTATTCCGATCAAATATGCCCTCCTCCACTCCGAAACACCATTCCAAACTACTTTCCGTATCCCGTATACACCCCTCGAGCCAAAGGAGTTGACCCTAGCTATAGGTATAACTCCCTCTCTCTAATCTCTCGTTTCGTCTCGGTTTACGCGCCAGTCGCTACAACCGTTTCGAACAACGTTATTGAAATGTAGATACCTCCGTCTAACGGGGTCCGATACGTTTTAGCCCCTCGATCCTCTTCTCTTCCCGTAAGAGAAGTAATCATGGGTTAAAACGGCATTCCGACCCCGTTCCGTTTACTTTTTTGTCATTTACAACTCCGGATCGATCGATCCGTCGATCGTCATTTACTTTTCTGCCATTTACAATTCCGGACCATTTGATCCGTCGAACGTCCTTTACATTTCATGCAACTTTACCACTCCGAGCCGTTTTGGCTCGTCGATCGTCATTTACAATTCCGAGTCTTTTGGCTCGTCGATCGTCATTTACGATTCCGGATCGTTCGATTCCGTCGATACCGCATTTAAATACTGTCATTTACAAGTCCGACCCATTTGGATCGTGATAGTATTTACTTTTCAAAGTCCAATTCGCAACCCGATTCGTTGATCGCAAATTATTTAATACGCTTTTTCCCGTAAAAATCGTTAACAATGTAATGCCCGGTTCAAAACCGGAGTTCGACATTCGAACTCTCTTTCAAAATGCGCGAAATAACGTTTGGCATCCAAACGCTAATCTTCAAACTAAAAGCCGACTTTTGACATTCAAAATCATTTAATACGCTTTTTCCCGTAAAAATCGTTAACAATGACTCGCCCGATTCAAAAACCGGAGTTCGACCTTCGAACTCCTTTTCAAACTCAAAATCGACGTTTGCCACGCAAACGCTCATTTCCGTCTCAAACCGACGTTTGTCATTCAAACGCTCGTCTTTTCAAACAAAGTCACTTAATCAACGTTTGACATTCAAACCAGGATTAAGCTTGTCGTTCAAGCCCCCCATTTCAAAACACACACACACACACGATTTCGAGAAAGGTAGAAAGACTCGTCATACGAGGCATTTCGGGTGATCTCGTAATACTCTTCCCGAAACGTAACGTGACCTCCGAACCTAACAATCACTGGTACTAAATAGTTTTTTACTCGTTTTTGCTACCAATAAAAATGATCCCCTGTTTTCAAAGCCTTTTTCTAAGTTTTTGCTACCAATAAAAACGACAACATTTTCACTAAAGCCGTTTCTCAACGTTTGTGCTCAAAATACAAAACCGCGTGGCGACTCCTCATTTCCTTCCCATGAAGAGAGGTCTCAGACACCAACCCCTCCGCGAAATACAACCGTGTTTCGCGTCCGCGCGAAATCCCGGGTAATTTCAGTGCGGTTTTGTATTTTGAGCCCAAACGTTGAGAAACAGCTTTAGTGAAAATGGTGTCGTTTTTATTGGTAGCAAAAACTTAGGAAAAGGCTTTGAAAACAGGGGATCATTTTTATTGGTAGCAAAAACGAGTAAAAAGCTATTTAGTACCAGAGATTGTTAGGTTCGGAGGTCACGTTACGTTTCGGGAAGAGTATTACGAGATCACCCGAAACGCTTCGCATGACGAGTCTTTCTACCTTTCTCGAAATCGTGTGTGTGTGTGTGTGTTTTGAAATGGGGGGCTTGAACGAAAAGCTTAATCCTGGTTTGAATGTCACACGTTGATTAGGTGACTTTGTTTGAAAAGACGAGCGTTTGAATGACAAACGTCGGTTTGAGTTTGAAATGAGCGTTTGCGTGGCAAACGTCGATTTTGAGTTTGAAAATGAGCGTTTGCGTGGCAAATGTCGATTTTGAGCTTTTTGAAAAGGAGTTCGAAGGACGAACTCCGGTTTTTTGAACCGGGCGAGTCATTGTTAACGATTTTTACGGGAAAAAGCGTATTAAATGATTTTGAATGTCAAAAGTCGGCTTTTAGTTTGAAGATGAGCGTTTGGATGCCAAACGTCATTTCGCGCATTTTGAAAGAGAGTTCGAAGGTCGAACTCCGGTTTTGAACCGGGCATTACATTGTTAACGATTTTTAAGGGAAAAAGCGTATTAAATGATTTTGAATGTCAAAAGTCGGCTTTTAGTTTGAAGATGAGCGTTTGGATGCCAAACGTCATTTCGCACATTTTGAAAGAGAGTTCGAAGGTCGAACTCCAGTTTTGAACCGGGCATTACATTGTTAACGATTTTTATCGGAAAAAGCGTATTAAATGATTTGCGATCAACGAATCGGGTTGCAACTCGAACTTTGAAAAGTAAATACTATCACGATCCAAACGGGTCGGACTTGTAAATGACAGTATTTAAATGCGGTATCGACGGAATCGAACGATCCGGAATCGTAAATGACGATCGACGAGCCAAACGACTCGGAATTGTAAATGACGATCGACAAGCCAAAATGGCTCGGAGTGGTAAAGTTGCATGAAATGTAAAGGACGTTCAACGGATCAAACGGTCCGGAATTGTAAATGACAGAAAAGTAAATGACGATCGACGGATCGATCGATCCGGAGTTGTAAATGACAAAAAAGTAAACGGAACGGGGTCGGAATGCCGTTTTAACCCGTGATTACTTCTCTTACGGGAAGAGAAGAGGATCGAGGGGCTAAAACGTATCGGACCCCGTTAGACAGAGGCGTCTACATTTCAATAATGTTGTTCGAAACGGTTGTAGCGACTGACACGTAAACCGAGACAAAACGAGAGATTAGAGAGAGGGAGTTATACCTATGGCTAGGGTCGACTCCTTTGGCTCGAGGGGTATATACGGGATACAGAAAGTAGTTTGGAACGGTGTTTCAGAGTGGAGGAGGGCGTATTTGATCGAAATACGGAGTTTTCACGCAAAACGAGGTAAAACCAGGCTCGGGAAGGGGTAGAACCAGTTTAGGCCGTGAGTTTCTTGGTGAAAGGGGTGAATTTTTGTTGTTACAAATGGCTTTGACAGCCTCTCTATTTATAGGTGAAATTTCAGTAGGAGTCCCACGGACTTAGGCGAAATCCAGGGGGTTTTGTGGTACTTTGGAAATTTGAGGGACTTGCTGGCAATTTCTGAAGTCTGCAAAGGAAGTCCGGCCGGACTGAGACTGTATACCAGGGGTATTTTAGTCTTTTGGCCTTGATTTTTGATTGAAAGGTGACTTGAGGGAGGTGGCATGCTTGCCACACGTCCTGTGAGTCACCAGCCATGTGGGAGTTCGTTCCCGGGTCCCGGTTTTGTCCATTTTTTAAAATAACAGTCCGGAAAATGTCCGAAATGCCCCCGGAAAGTGCCGGAAAGTGCGTTTTTCAGGAAAAGTCGTACTTTCACGTGCGATGACGTGTGTTAAGTACGTTTCGACGTCGGGATGCACGGGGAAGTCCCGGGACGTCTCGTTGGCATGGCAACGGGGAGTTAACGAGTTCCGGTTAACCTGGAGCGGGCCAGTTAACGGATTTCGGTTAACTTTCTAACGGATTTTGATGATCTGGATTTGGGTACTTACAGTTCCCTCAGTTCTGCTATCGGTTCCGCTGTCGGTCCCCTCAGTTCTGTTGTCGGTTCCCTCAGTTCTGCTATCGATGACCTTGATGAAGTAATGAGCGAGGTCGAAACTGTAAGGTTGGAGGTTGGGTGTGCCGTTGGAGGTTCCCCTTTTGCGGGCTGCTGCCTTAGTGCGGGCGAGCCTTTTGTGTTCTTTGATATCAGCTGGTGTTGGCACATAACCGAGCTCATGAACTGTTGTGTGGTCCTTGACTTCGATGACTTGGTGTTGGCCTTATAACCTTTCCCGAGCCCCAGTCCTGGGATGAAGTTCATGAGTTTTATCATCTTCATGGCGGGAGGGATTTTGTCCCGAAACAGTGGAAGGTCTACGCTGCATATTTAGATCTTGGAGGTTTCCAAGGTGAATCCCGTCAATGCCATATCATCATCATGCTTGATCTCTAACACTGGAATGCCGTTGGTGCTGGTCCCCTCGGTGGTGACGCTATCACCGTAGACTGTTGTTAGCTCGTTGCCTTGCATGAACTTGATACATTGGTGAAGGGTGGATGCCACGCCATTCATTTGATGCAGCCAGGGTCGCCCCAGGATGGCTGTGAAAGTGATAGGAATGTCCAACACTTTGAATTCGGTGGGGATCATCCGCTTGCCGAACTAGATATTTAGAGTAGCAACCCTGAGAACTGTGCGGGAAGTGGAGTCATAGGCCTTGACAGTGTGGACTGAAGGCTTCAGATCTGTGGGCTTGATGTCAAGTAGGTCCATCATCTTGGCGGGCAAGACATTCATTCCGGAACCTCCTTCTACCAACACACGGGGAAGGCGACGCTCGTCCATCTGAACTGTGATGTAGAGCGGCTCATTGTGATCAGCCCCAAATTTTGGCAGGTCCAAATCTGTGAAGGTGATGATGTTGCCGTAGTGGATGTTGCCTATCATCTGAATTACTTAGTTTGGGGTTGCGTCCACGGGGACCATGGTGCGGGCCAAACTTTCCTCTAGCTTGAGCTTGTGAGGGTATGAAGATGTGAGCAGGGACCAAAGGGAAATGTTCGCCTGGGTCTGCTTGATCTGAGTGAGGATCGGGTCCTCCTTCACGGGACTTGTGTCTTCGGGCAGGCCGGGTTGCGGTTCTGGCTCCGTTGGCTTTTTGGTGGCCTTGGGTGGTAATGCATGGATTTGACCTGATCGGGTCAGGACGCTGACATCAGGCTTAGTCCTTTCCGAACAGGTTGCTTTGAGCTGAGCCATAGTCAGAGGAGGATTCCTCGAAGCATAGGGCCATATGTCCTCTCTCAATTCGTTGACTATGGATACATTCCCGGGGGCTTCGGCAGCTTTCCGGATACTTTCCCAGGACATCGGTTTGGGTGCCTCCGCGGGGAGGGAGTCTATGGTTTGCACGGTGTTCGAACGTCGCGCGCCAGTGGTGGTTGCGAAGCTGGGCTGTGCATTGCTGACCATCCGGGGGAGGTTAGAGAGTTATTGGTTCAAGTGAACAGTCTCTTTGATCTCTTCACGGTATACCGCACTTCTATCCTTCTTGCTGAGCATGCTCAGGGCATTCTGGAGTTGGGTTAGGCGATATTCATGGTTTGCTAATTTCCCTCCTCTTTTAGCCCAGATCAGCTCTCTTGCAGTAGAGCCTACGTCGGGAGTTAGCGCCTGCACTTCTTCCCACGTGAGAATAGCCAGTGCTTCCTTGAACTGTATGCGGCAGTCTAGATAAACTTCTATCGGGGAGAGCTTTTTCTTCTGCTTTAACTGAGTGGCGGGTATGTCGGAAGGTGAGTACACGGCTTCTCGAAAATCTGCCCATGTAACTGGCTGTTGTCCCAGTTGATCGTTTTTATAAACGAATGTCGTAGTCTGAGGAATCTCCCTGAGTAGTTGCTAGAGATGTATTTCCATTTTTCTTTTCTTTTTGAATAGACCTTCCTCCTTCAGTTGGCCTTTTAGTTTGAGAGCGGAAATGATCCGTCCCCATCCTCCCAGGACCCTTGGGATTCCGGTTTTGTTGACTTCATGCCTGGCTTGGAAGAGAATGGTTCATCGTCTTCGTTGTCGCTTTCACAGAGGACTTGCTTTCCTCGGGGAGGTAAGCGCTTGTACTCTTCATGTTGTTTGGCTAAATATTCCTTGTACTGTGCCATTCCATCTCCTAGGTCGTCGAGACCGTTGACTGTCCTCCCTTGCCAGAGGGGGTTTGATGAAAAGTGACGGTAGTCCAGGAAGTTGCCGTGGGTAAAACTTTTGAGGTCGAACTGGTCTAGAGTGGCCTCTAGCTTTCTATCTGAAGCTGCTTGTGACGCTTTAAGGGCTTGGTCCCTGTGAGTCTTCTGAGCTTGGTTTTCGTCCCAGAGACGGTTCTCTTGAGCAGCTAGTTCCAGGAGGGCTTTTCTTGCGAGAGCTAAACAGTCTCCGTAGGTGCGTGCCGTCTGACTGGTGTCAAGAACTGTAATCACATCCAAATCCCCGAATGGTGGAAACACTTGGTTTATGTTGACGAAGGAAGTCGGGCTGGGACATTCCATGCGGCCTTCCCTGATCTCAATTATCAAGAAGTTTGCCCATATCTGTTTGATTAAACCCACGGGGGTATTGAATTCTGCTATGTTGATGGTCTCGTGATCTCGCTGGATAGCCAAGTCTATCAGAGCTAGCAGTTTGCGGGCGGGATGCCTAAATCCGTGGTCGTGATGACCGGGAGCAGGGTCGAATTTGAGCACGTTGATGCTGAGGTGATCATTCCTTTCTTCGGAAGCTTGATCTGTCTTGCGGGGAATACTCTCACAGATGTTTTCGGGGTGGCTGTTGGAAGCGTTCTCGAGGTCGATCTGATTAATAGCAGGGTGAGGATTTTTGTCTCCTTTGCTGATGCCCTTGGTCTTGGCGGCGCTCTTGGCTGTAAGCTTGACTGACGGCACGGGCAGGTTGCCGCTGGGGCTGGTAGTCGGAAGTGATGATGAGCTTTGATCTCGATTGGCCAGGGCCTCGTTTACCATCAGCAGGCAATCGTCGAGGGTAACTTTGGCATTGCAGAATCTGATAATAAGGACCGGATCCTTAGCATCATCGGGATATCTGGAAAAGACAATGTTGACGAAGTCATCATCAGTTACTTGATCGGAGGGGTTCTTTGTCATGTCAACCAGTTGCTTCCATTCGCCAGATAACTGCCTGTACTGGATGTTGAGCTTGACAATTTCCAAGGTGTTGGAGCCCTCATCGTAGGTGACCTCATCAGAACTGGTGCCGTCCTCGAAACTGAGCATATGTATGTAGGGATCTTCCCGCGGATCTGCCGCGTCCTCGACTCCAGAGAGTCCTGATTCGTTGTCGTCAGACGACTTAACCCAGACGTAAGGACGTCTCGCATCCTGCTGTGACGCTGGAGCTGCTAGAAAAACATCATGCCCTTCGCTTGAGAAAAGGGTCTCGGCGGGCAATTCCTCGTGTAGGATATCCCAGACTACTGCCATACATTCATCACGAGTGTGACGATGCCCGTTGACCTTTATCACGAAGATTTCTTCACCTGGAGGGGCCATAGAGTTGGCTTGGAGGATGCTGACAAATCTCCAATTGGAGACATGGGATTTGTGTGCCCGCATCATTGCGATGCGCATGGTTTATTTCCAGTCTGCGTCCATGTTTCGGAAACGGCAGTTGTACTTGATGAATCTGACTGCTTCAGGATCTGCCTATTCAAGGACGTTAACATAGTTAGCACCTCCGGACTCTGAGGGATTCTGATGAGATTTGCCCCGATAGTCCCTTGGTCGGCTTGAAGGAGGTAACCCCAGTGCCTGGCTGCGGGCACGCTTGGCTGTTGTCTCAGCTTCGTTCCCTATGAGGAAACTGTCCCCTCTGTTGACTTCAAGATCTCCTTGCCGGTTAATGAACTTGACACACTGATGGAGAGTGGAGGCTATGGCTTTCATGTGGTGTAGCCATGGGTGTCCCAACAGAGCTGTGAATTCGGACGGGGTGTCCATCACGTGGAATTTTGCTGGCACCATTTGGGTTTCGAACTAGAGCTCCAGAGTCACCGTCCCCAGGATGGGACGAGACGTGCTGTCGTAGGCTTTGATAGTTCGGGCAAATGGGATCATGTGGCCTTCGTCGATGCGTAGGGCTCGCATCATGCTGAGAGGGAGGACGTTGACTGCTGATCCATTGTCTACCAATACCCCAGGGAGAGAGATGGTGTTGAGCCGGAGAGTGATGTACAGAGCTTCATTGGGCCCTGAGGCCCCTTTCGGCAGGTCTTCATCACAGAAGGTGAGCATACTGCCATACAACCGGGAATCGTAGATCTGGTCTTTTTTCGGAGAAGGAGAATCGTCAAGCCATGTGTTTCCTGCCTTCCTCTTGAGGGGTAAAGCTTTTGGTGGTGCCTCGGGATTGTGTTGAGGTAGCTTGTGGCGGTGGCCGCCTTTTGTCAGCACGTTGATCAAGTGCGAGTGCCAAGTTGACTTTGACTTTCCTTTGCCGGCCCGTGCTCTGAAGTTAGGCAAATTGAACCTTGGCTGATCCCGCGGGGGATTAGGCTTCTGGCTGGTGGTAAGTTTGTCAAGATTTGAGGTATTCTGGTGTCCTGAGGCCTGAACTTTGGCGTCAGCAGGATTTTTTGGCTTTCCCACCCCTGTCTGCTCTAAAGCTACGTGGCCTGGAGGAAGGGAGGACTGGCTGGAGTAGAGTACGTAGTAATCGAACTTCCCGAATGGCTCTCCAAGTGTACCCACGCTGGTGTCTCCAACTTCATATCTTTCTCTCAGTTTCTGTTGAAAAGACTTCTTCTTCTGCTTTCTAGGAGAATTACCCCTGATCATGTCTTGGAACTCGTACTCAAGGCATTCGGAGCAGTCACAAACATCGAAACTGATGTGAACGTCTGATGAAGACCTGGTTGGAAGAGGCGGAGGAACTGGCTATGCGGCAATCTTCTTTGGTACCCACTCGATGGAGTTCACACTGTTGTTGTTCGGAAAATGGTTTCCGACTGTATTAGGTCCACGGTGATGCTCCAATTTTCCTTCCTCTATCAAATTCTAAATTTCGTACCATAACCCCACACAGTTGTTGGTGGTGTGGCCATGATACTGGTGGAAGGCGCAGTATTTGCCTTTATCAGCGTTGACTACGGGATTCTTAGGTTTGTAATTTTCAACCGGCTTGAGGAGGCCTTCTTTGATTAACCCTTTCAGTATTTGACTCAGCGGCATGTCCAACTTTTCAAAGTGCACGGCAGGCTGCTTCGGGATGGAGTTGTTGCTTTGCGGGACTGGGTTTCTGTTGCCCGACTGCTGTCCCTGATGAATGTAGTTGACAGACGAATCTTTCCCTTTGTCGGGGGCCGGTGCGGGATTGAATGCAACTACTGATCTGTATCTGTATGGCTGTACTGTGGCCAGTTTTTCTGGTGAAACATGGTATTGTGTTGGGGCACATTGTGTCGAGTAGGGGGATTGAGGTAGATAGAGCAAAAATTGATGTGATTGCTAAATTACCTCCCCCGAATTCGGTCAAGGGTGTGCGAAGTTTCCTTGGGCATGCGAGTTTTTATAGGCGATTCATAAAAGACTTTTCAAAAATTTGTAAGCCTTTATGTAATCTGCTTGCCAAGGATACGGAGTTCATTTTTGATCAAGAGTGTGTGAATGCGTTTAATTTGCTTAAAGAGAAGTTGACTTGTGCCCCCATTCTTTCTAGTCCCAATTGGTCTCACCCTTTTGAGATCATGTGTGATGCCTCGGACTTTGCTATTGGGGCTGTTTTGGGACAAAGGATAGATAAATTACCTTCCGTCATCCATTATGCAAGTAGAACACTTAATGATGCACAACTGAATTACACCACCACTGAAAAAGAATTTTTGGCCAGTTGTGTTTGCTTTGGAAAAATTTCGTTCTTACTTGCTTGGGTCGAAGGTAATTATCTATTACGATCATGCTTCTTGTGCGATATTTGCTTAATAAGAAAGATGCTAAGCCTCGGTTGTTGAGGTGGATGTTGTTGCTACAAGAGTTTGATGTTGAGATTCGGGAAAAAAAGGGGACCGAAAATGTGGTGGCGGATCATTTATCGAGGCTTGAGGACTACTCGTACCTTAATGTTGAGGAGAGTGTGATTCCGGTTAATGAAAATTTTCCGGATGAACAACTTCTTGCTTTACATGTCCAAGAGCCTTGGTATGCCGATTATGTCAATTATTTGGTGTCTAGTATGTTTCCGCCAGATTTCACATCCGAGCAAAAACGTAAGTTTAAATTTGATGTGAACCACTATGTTTGGGATGATCCTTATTTGTGGAAAAGATGTCCGGATGGTTTGTTGAGGCGATGTGTGCCTGAACATGAGCAAGAGAGTGTGCTAAGGTTTTGTCATGAATTACAATGTGGTGGGCATTTTAGTGGTCAAAAGACTGCTAGAAAGATTTTTCAAGCCGGTTTCTATTGGCCCACCATATTCAAAGATGCTCATGTGTTTTGTAAAAAGTGCGATAGATGCCAAAGAACTGGTGGCATAGGAAAGAGAGATGAGATGCCCTTGCAAAATAATTTGATAGTTGACATATTTGATGTGTGGGGCATTGATTTCATGGACCCTTTTCCCCCGTCCCATGGTTTTCTTTACATTTTGGTGGCTGTTGATTATGTGTCCAAGTGGGTGGAGGCTATTGCCACCCGTACTAATGAGGCTAATGTGGTTTCCAAGTTTGTTGTTGAGAATATTTTTAGCAGGTATGGAGTACCAAGGGCTATAATCACCGATCAAGGGACACACTTCACCAACAGAATGTTCAATTCGGTGTTGAAAAGGTATGGGGTTGTGCACAAATTAGCTACAGCTTATCATCCCCAAACCTCGGGACAGGTGGAGGTGAGTAATAGGCAAATTAAAGGGGTTCTTGAGAAAACGGTGCGTCCCAATAGAAAGGATTGGGCAATGAAGTTGGGTGATGCATTGTGGGTGTATAGAACGGCATACAAAACCCCTATTGGTATGAGCCCTTACCGGATTGTGTATGGTAAGGATTGTCATCTTCCGGTGGAATTACAACATAAGGCATTTTGGGCGGTGAAAGAGTTGAACATGGACATGGGTTTAGCGGGTGAGAAGAGGTTATTGGCCCTTGATGAGCTTGAGGAGTTGAGACAAGAGTCGTATGAGAATGCCAAGCTTTACAAGGAGAGAACCAAACGGTATCATGACAAGAACTTACGGCCTAAAAATCTGAGGCCGGGAATTAAGGTTCTCTTGTTCAACTCTCGATTGAAGTTATTTCCGGGTAAGTTACGCTCCAAATGGTCGGGACCGTTTGAATTAGTGAAGATATTCCCACATGGGGCGGTGGAGCTCAAAGATTTACACAATGGCTCTACATTTAAAGTGAATGGGCATCGTGTGAAGCCTTACTATGAAGGTATGGCTATGGTAGATAACATAGATGTGATTGAGTTGGGGGAGCCGGATATCATTGACTAATCTCTCCAAGGCATGACGTCGAGCTTACCGACATAAAACAAAGCGTTGATTGGGAGGCAACCCAATGTAGGTAACATGTATTGCTTTCGGTATTTTTGTTTCGGTCATTTTTTTTCATCTTTGCATTTTGAATGTGTTGTGTGTTTAGTGGTTCATGCCATGAGGACATAGCATTGTTTAAAGTGTGGGGGTGGAGGTATATATATATAAAAAAAAAATCATTACTTTTGGGTGTTTTTATCTTTTTCTTTGTGAACGTGTCGAACTACGGTGACCTGAGCCTATTCTTGTGGGTAGTCCGCCCATATTAATGGGGACGTAGGCAACGAAAGTGCGGTCAAATTTTGAGTCAATTTTAGTGTATAAATAGATATTATGCTTTGGGTGTGTTTTTGTGGTGATGTGCAGGCAAGAAGCCAGCCAAAAATGTGACTGCTGATGTGGGCGACCGCCCAGTAGGTGTTGGGCGACCGCCCATGCTGATTTGAAAATTTTGTGGAAACTACTGTTGAGATGGGCAACCGCCCATGGATAGGTGGGCGACCGCCCATGGTTATTTGAAAAGAGGGTGCAACCTGCTGTATTGATGGGCAACCGCCCAAGGTGAGGTGGGCGACCGCCCATGTTGAGTTGAAATTGAGGGTGCTTGTCTGTCGAGGTGGGCGACCGCCCAGGAGTATATGGGCGACAGCCCAGGGCTGACTGGGATTAAGAAACGAAAAGGCTGTGCACATGGGCGACCGCCCAGGGGTATATGGGCGACCGCCCACGTTAAAATTTGGCGTTGAAATTTTGAATCCCTTGCTCGAAAACCGTGCAGCCTCAATTAATTCCTTTTTCCAACTTCCCATATCCAGCCCCACCTTTCCTCTCTCTCTCTCCTCACGTCAGTTTTCCAAATACACCTTCTTCCTCCCTATTCAATTCTTACCCCAAATCTCCAATTAACCGCCGCCATACTCTCCCTTCTCTTCATCTTCCCAAAAAAAAAATTACTCCTCCCAAAACCCATATTTGCTTACTAAATCACCCTCTCCCACATCTCACTGTCTCCTACCACCCAAAACCAAGAGATAAACCCAAAATCACCATTGTTGAGCTTTGCATAAGGAGCTTGAGAAATTAGCAAGGTTGCAAGGGTTGGTTTTGAAGTTCAAGGTAAAAGCTTTGCACAAGGTGTGAATTTTCTTGCTCCGGTCACCTTTTTCGATTCCGGAGAGATTCAGGCCATCTCCGGTGACTATTCCGGCGAACTATTCTGGCAAGTAAGAATTCTCCTCCTCCTTTAGTGCCTTCTTCGTGCGAGTTTTTGTGGATTTTGAAACAAAATGCCAAGGCAAAGAAATCCTCCCGTCCCAGAAGTTGCCTTTGATGCAACTAGATTTGTGGGTAGCAAGGCACAAGTTTTTTTTGAGAAGCATGAAAATAAGGCTTTTGCTATTGAGAATGAGTTTAAATATGAGGAGCTTGAGTTGGATGACATTTTTCAGCATTATGGGTGGGGAAATTTGGCAAAGCGACCAGAAAATAAAGGGTCGGCATTATTGGTTAAGGAGTTTTATGCCAATGCATTTGAAGCAGGGAGTGTGAGGAAGAGTGCAATTGTGAGAGGAAACAATGTGTGGTATTCCGGTGATGATATTAACAGATATTATGGAATGGTGTCTCCTGGGCGTGAGAACAGTGCTTGTGCCTACTATTCTAGTGCTAAGATTATGGAAGTAAACGTAGCGGATAATCTTGATAGGTTAGCCCCATATTTTGTAGACATTGATTTGACTTTGTTGAGGAATGGTAATGTGATGAAGGCACGGAATTTGAATTTTAGGATGCGGGCTTTGCATCGGTTCATCTGTGAGCGCATTATGCCCACATCTCATTATGGGGATGTACATTGGAGAAGAGCCCTGTTGATGAATATTGTGTTATCTGGGCAGAGTTTCAACACCGGATTGACAATGTCTTTGGAGATAGTAAACACTTGCAAAAGTATGGGGAGGTGTAATTTTAATTTTCCATTGTTGATTTCTGGCCTAATTGAGCGAGCGGGGGTCAATTTTTCCCGTCTTCGGATTGTGAGGGACCTTACTTCATCTGGGACTGCTGTGAGCAACAAGACACTCACAAACAAAGGACACACATTGCAGCCAGGTGAAGGATCATCGAGAGGGAATAGAGAGAGAATTGTTGATGAGGAGATGGAGGAGCAGGAGTTCACCCCCACAGAGGCCGCATATTACATGGCGGGCCACATGGATGCTTTGGCTGGAGACATTAGGGAGCTGCGAGGCCGCTTTGATTGTTTTGGTCGAGACTGACTAGCATGGAGGAGGGTCAGAGGCAGATGCAGTCTCAGATTACGGAGGACCTTTATGCCTCTAGTATGTGGAGGCAGCGCATGGAGGATGAGCAGATGGCCATCTTTCAGGATATTCGGGACAGACTTCCACCACCTCCGTCGCCGCAGCACATTCCCTACCATCCCCCACAGTATCGGGACCCACAGCAGATGGAGGGGTGGTCATCTTGGGATGAGCAGCAGCAGCAGCAGAACCCGGGCACGAGCGGGAGTAGCTCGTTGGGTCCTTGGGACCATTTCTATCGCTGAGCTATGGTTGGAGGTACCCCTAACCCTTTGTGCTTTTGTACTTTTTGTTCCTTTCATTAGGGACAATGAAAGCTTTTAGTTTGGGGGTGGGGTATCATTGTTTGTGCTATGCTAGTTTTAGGATTTTCAGTTTTTATTCATAGTTTTTGTAAAAAAATAAAAAAAAAATTGTTCTCTTTATTTTGGGATGAGTTGGCCAAAGTCCATGATGATTGAGTGTTGTTTGTTAATCACCGGTGTTGTCTTGGATGTGGGGATTAGGGTTACATTGAAACAATAAACTATGATTGCACCACCTCTCACTTCCATTTATCATTGGTCATTGTTGTCACTCTAGGTGCCCTTTATGGGATCACTTGTGCATTCTCGGGGTCCCTAGAACATTGTTTGCATGATTGTCAATAACACGTCAATAGGCTATTTTGATATATATGGCTAATTTCTTTCAACCCTTTTGTGTGCCTTGGACTTTCGAACTCAGTAAATAAAATTTATCACTAGAACCCCTTTTGAGCTGTTAATAAGAATGAAACACGAGACCGTCATTCGCCTTCAGTTGATGCCTCTTTCCCGACCTTTTTCACTTAGTGCTAGGATGCCGTACCTTTATTGGAATGTGAACTAAGGAATGATTGGGATTATGGGTTGAACTTGGGAGATTGGAACGGAATGTACAAATTGTGGTCAAAGTGCGAAAATATAAAGGGGTGTGAAACGCAATGAAGAGGGGCAGTAAAAAAAAATGAAATAAAAATGGTTATATTTGCCCCTCCATTGTGTCAAAAGTTGAAAATTAGACAAGGCCACAGAAAGCAAGGAATTGTGCTCAACCCCATGTTTATTAATGTATGAAAAGTTTTAGTTTGGGGGTTGGCACAATGGGAAGTAAAGGGTGAGTGGAGTGAATCATGGTAGTGAGGTCGTACATGTAAAAACAAGGCTTCTTAGTTTCACATTCCTAATTCGTATGTCCTTACCTTCGTTTGTAACCGCGAACCTAGCCATGCGATCCTTCGCACAAATAACACTTAAAGCCATATTTTTCTATTCATTATCAATTAGCCGGGTTGACAATCGTGTAAACATGCATATGAGTGTCCCTTTTGTGATTATTTTTGATACATGTTATATTAGAGCATCATTTAGTGAATCCATAAACAATCCTAGAGTGTGACAATGAGCTACCATACATCACTTCATCATTCAGGCCGCGGTGGAAAATTGTGGGTTTTTGCTTTAATGTAACTTTAGTTCAATGTCCATGATAACACATTTGTGATTGTTTGGTGTAAGGATCTGAGACTTGTTTGGCCAACAAAACTCCCATGGTGAATGGAACATCCCAAAAAAAAAAAATATTTTTTTAGTTGTTTAGTTGTTTAGTTAATTTTTGTTGTTTAGTTTAGTTTCATATTTGGTTTTTACTCGGGGACGAGCAAAAGGTTAGTTTGGGGGTATTTGATGGATGTGTTTTTACACACCCATTTCTTATACTTTCTCACTTACTTGGAGTTTGATTTCCCGAGTTTTGTCGTATTTTAATCAATGTTTTTGGAGTTTGTTAAGTACAGGTCTAAACTGCGGGAAGGTGTGAAATAAAGAGCAATTTTGGCGAAATTTGGTGTCACAAGCACCTGTTAGTGATTTGAAGAAATTCTGGAGCAAGGGAAGTGTCCATATTCAACTGCTAAGGTGGGCGACCGCCCAGGAAAAGGTGGGCGACCGCCCATGCTGAAGAATTCCCAAGTGTTGAAGGCTCTGTGCACATGGGCGACTGCCCAAGGACCAGGTGGGCGACCGCCCAGGTTGAAGGAAGATTGAAGACAAAACCACTGTACCCATGGGCGACCGCCCAGGGCAAGGTGGGCGACCGCCCATGCCCCCGTTTTCAGAAATTCAGTTTCCTATTTTATGGAGGATTTCTTGCCCTTTCCTATTTTTTCACCCCTTCTTCCCTAGTTTAAAAGAGACTTCTGCAGAAACAATTGGAATTATGCTTTATTGTTCATTGTAAGTTGAAGGCTAGAGGATTGAAGGATTGTTTGTGCTTCAATCATTGGTCCAGGTTTATGCTTTTTCTTTCAATTTGTGTAATCTTTAGTTGGAACATGAGTAGCTAATTTTCTATTTCATGGATTGGGTATAAACGGTGTCAAAGTTTTATGCTAAATATTTAATTTCAATTTTAATTAATTTCTTGTTCCACAAAGTTGTTCTTCATCTTATTTAGGGTTTTTATTGGATCATTAACGTGAGCAATAATTACCGGATTAAACTTTGTGGATTAAATCCAATCGGTTACGTAATTGTATCGAGAAGGTTTAGGTTCATGTATTCCTTGGATTTTAATGCAATCTTGAATTATTGGGTGACGTAATTGAAACCCTAGTAATTGAGATTAGAAGAGTTGCAATTCGCACACCAAACCGTCCCAACCCTTGCCTTAGTGAATGAACCCTTGAAATTGATTAAATACTATTTTATGAATAGCATATTACCGCGACACTGTGAAATCCCAATCCGTGAATTATTTTTAATCTGATAAATTCCTTTGATCTTTGCTTCCGTGCTTTATTTAATTGCTTCTTTACGTGTTTAATTGCTTTTCGTCATTAGGTATAAATTAAATCAATTAAAAATCAAACCCCCCCCTCTTTGTTACTTTTTGCACCAATTAAATCTACTTGTTAAAATCAACGAGTCTCTGTGGTTCGACCCTTGCTCGTGCATATTGCTACACCGGTAGTGAGTACACTTGCTCGATAATTTATTACATAGTGGATTTTTGTCCATCATGAAGTTAGTGAAAGAAACATTGAGAAGAATTGTGATGAGTGATGAAGAGGAAGATGTTGAGGATGTTGTGAAATTGCTTGTTTTAATAGCAATGGGGTCATTATTTTTTTCATCAAAGAGAGAACATATATCATCAGCCTTTTTTTATTATGTTGATGATTTGAAGAAGATGAAGACCTATGATTGGTCAAGAGCTATTGTTGAGAATCTGAAGCAATTGTTGAATGAAAAGCTTTCAACACCGCTTCTTGTGACAGGCTGTGTATCGCTTTTACCTGTAAGTAAAGTCTTTGTTTATTTAATGTTTTTTTAATTAAATATATGTATATATGTATAATTATACAATTTTTAATGTTCTTTTAGCATTGGTTTAATGAGCACACAACAATCTTCAAAACAACAAGGAGCTTGCTACCGAGGTTCATGAAGTGGGACATCTCGAAAAAAATAAAAGGTTTCAGTCAACTGATTGCAAAATTGGGAAAAGATGAGGTATGGACCTTTTATTAATATTAATTTCATCTTTAGGTCTCATAGTTTAGTAGTTGTTTTATGTATAATGTCTTATATGTTACACAAAGCAAGATATAAGATATTTCTAAAAAACCTATCTTATGAATATAGGTTACTGTTGAAGAGCTTGTGTTAACATCTGAGGAAGAGATTATGTTGAAAAATGGTGATCTTGAGGGAAAAGATGTGGAGACAGAAAGTAATAATGATGGAATTGTTGGTTGGAAAATATCAGTTCCGGTAACATGATAAATGACTTCAGAAGTACTGATCACAGCATATTCACACCTACCATGAGACATATTGTTGGAGAATCAGTTGAGGAAGTCATAGGTGATGTTGTTAAGAGTGTGGATGAGGGACTGTTGAAGGAGAAGGAAGATTTGTTGAAGTAGATAGAAAAGTTGAATTCTGTTTTTGAAGAAGAAGTCAGAAAAAATGTTGAGTTGTCAGAGTTGAAAATTGAAAATGAAAAGTTGAATGCCAAAATTGAAGAAGAAAGAAGAAAGAATGTTGAGCTGTGTGACTTGAAAAGGGAAAAAGAAAATTTGATCAAAGAAAAGGATGATTTGCTTGTTAGAGTAGTTGATTTTGAAAAAAAAAAAGATCAAGATATTGAAGAGGAAATTGAACAGGGTTAGTTTTTGTTTGCATCAGAGGTGGAGAGAGAGAAGCAACTGAAAATGGCTGAAAAACAGATGAAAGCAAAGGAGGAGGAAATTCAAAAGATGAAAGTTGCCCATGATGATACAATTTCAATGTTTGAAAAAACTGTTGCAGATTTGAGAAGTGAGATTGAAAGGCTTACTAATAAAGAAAAAGATCACGAGGAGACTCTTTTGCAACTGCTTGAGCAGTTTGCTGAGAAGGAACAAGAGTACAAGAAAAAGTTGAATGAGGAGAGGGCTGTAGCGGAGAAAGAAAAAGAGAAGGAGAATGAGGAAAAAGAAAAAGAAGATCAAATAAAAGAGAGAAAGGGAAAGGAAAGCAGTTAAAAATAGGATATGTGGAAAGGGGTGTAAAGGAAAGGGTTAGTTAGAGGAAAGTATCAAAAGAAGATTCGGATTTTGTCTACCCGAAAAAGAAGACAAAAAAAATAGAAGAAAAATCGATGGAGAAGATTATTCAGACAGTAAATATTGATGATGAAAAAGGTGTTGACATGGATTCTGATGTAGCGCCTTCATTTCTAGCAAAACAAACTGAAACAACAAAGGGAATTGATCAAAAGAGCAAGGCTTTGTATAAGGATTTGTGTGGTCGTCTCAACAAGTAGTAAGGAACATTTACTTTATTCTTATAATAAATATTTAAAAATTTGTAAAATTTCTCATATATGTTTTTTTTTCAGTGATTCCATATGGCAAAATGAAGCAAATCATGTTTGCATGAATGATCTGTGGAAACTGGCACATGATAAAATGACAGAATCTACTGTATGTTAATTTTTTTGTTTAATCATATAGTTTCTTAAATCAACATTTATATGCTTTATATTAAAAGTTTTTTTTTAATGAGATTACATTTGTGGATTGATAGGTATTGGATGCATATCTTTCAATTTTGAAAGAAAGACATGACAATTGCCCTCCAACTTCAGGAAGTCAGAAATTAATGGTTGGTTACTTAACAAGTTTTTCAATAGTAAGTGTTATTGACTCTAAATTATTTACTAACTTCTTTTTGTTAGACTTTATTAACATTTATAATTTATTCCTATCAAGAGTTTTTTGAGACAAAAGAACAGTGATGATATTTCAAGAGTTATTGACAAGGTTCTATTGAAGTTGGCAAAAGAAGACATCTATATCATTAATGGCAGAAAAATGGTATGTTCTTAACAAAAAGTTGATTATTGTATTTTCTTTTCAATTTCTATTTGTCTGATTATTGTATTTTCTTTTCTTGATTCAGTTTGATTATGCAAAACGTGTATTGTTCGGTAAAGACAAAGATTTACCTAAAAAAGAAATTGAGAAGCCTGAATTCAATAAGGTGAAGTGGACTCCACAGCAAAGTTATGGAAGCCTTGATTGTGGTATTCATGTGCTGATGGCTGCCCAATATATTTTCGAGAAAGGGGCAGTGAGCAAAAGTTATGATGGTGGTGCTGCCTCTATGTACAGGGCAAAAATGTTTCACGACTTCTTGAACCATAAAAACACTGTTTATCGTAGTTAGATTGGTTGTTCAAAACAGTAGCTTATGGTTATGTTCAAAACAGTTGCTTATGGTTATGTTCAAACAGTAGGATATGTTTATGTTCAAACAGTAGGATATGGTTGTTCAAATATTAGGATATGGTTATGTGTTCCCTTTCTGTTTTTTAGTTTATGATGCAGTATATAAGAATTAGCAGGTGTTCTATATAAGACCTTATAACTGTGTCTTCATTAAATGTGTTTTAAAAAGACTTATATGTTACTTATAAGACTTATTAAAATAAGATTAAAATAATTCTTATAAGTAACATATAAGACCTATAATTTTTATCATTATGAGCATATGGATATCTCATATCTAGAATATAATACATATGAGTATGAAAAAACAAAGTGGATCAGTTTTCTATACAAATTATTTTGGTCTTTTAATAAGTCTTATAAGTAACATATAAGACTTATTAAAAGATGAAAATGAAAAAACCCAATTGCATTGTGTTTGTAACAGGTCTTATATATAAGGTATAAGACATTCAAAAAATCACATTCAGCCACAAATCCTTAACAAAGCCTTCATAAAAACTACCTTGTATATAAATCGAAATAATAATAATCCAATAAAAATTCATTCAAACCCCCGAGTAAAATCAAATTATTGAATGTTTGAAATGAAGAACAATGTCTAATTAAAAGCCTATAGTTCTAACTGCAAAGGTTCTTTGCATGTCCTTTTATTGTGATATCCTAATTTCCCACAACGAGAGCATGTCATCTTCCTTTTTTTTGCAACCTCTCCTCTAAAAGAAATAGAGTCTTTCTTGGCCTGCCTGGAGGACGTTTAGTTGCAGGAGGAAGTATGACAACTTCTTTAGCAACCACACGTTTACCAAATGAAGGAACAGGAGGAATAGAAAGAGCATAACACTGCTTGTAGTGACTTGTGTAGAAATAAGGCTCAATAAATGGTAAGGCACCTTCTCTTGTCCTTGACAAAACTGCAATGGCATGAATGCATGGAAAACCTTCATGCTACCACTTCCCACATGTGCATTTGGACTGCTGAATATCAACTGACATGGATAGTTCAGAGTGAACTTCAAACAAATGTTCATTTGAAGGAGTGATAGTCCATAACTTGCCATACTCGAACCTTCCTTTGTATTTTTTCTCCTTCAATGGACACAATTTTGTATTCCAACTCAGAGATTCCTGTCTGCGCTTGAACATTCTCTCCATCACCTTCAAACGGATTTGATCAATTAATTCCAAAACTGGCAGCCCCTTATAGTCTTTTATCTGAGAGTTAAAAGTCTCTGCAGCATTTGACACTACAAGAAAAAAGGCTTTTTTGTGACTGCTAAAAGCCGTCACATATGTACGAAAAGCAGTCACGAAAAGGTAACGCGACTGGGAAATCAATCGCCATGGCAGTCGCGTAAACCCTTGTCGCAATAGCTTAAAGCGACGGGATAAGCAGTCGCCTTAGAGACTTATTTTCCGTGACTGCTTTTTGCCGTCACGTAAAGGGTTTTTTTAATTTTATTTATTTAATTAATTAAATCAAAAATGCAATCACGTTAGCTAGTATAAGGCGACTGGGTATGCAATCTCGTTAGCTTGTGTAAGGCGACTGAAAATGCAATCACCTTTGCTTAGAGAAGGCGACTGAAAATGCAATCACCTTAGCTTGTGTAAGGCGACTGAAAATGCAATCACCTTTGCTTAGAAAAGGCGACTGAAAATGCAATCACCTTATCCCGGATGAAAATGGCCAACCATGTGATTGTTCTGCCATCACATTAGTTCTTAGATGTTTCATTACAATAATATAATTATTACTACATAATATTATGAATTAATATTGATAAATTCACAAACTTTTTCAAAACTTAATTGAAAACAAGCTTTAAATCATTTAAAACTAAATATATTATCTCAAAATAACATCCACCATCACATTTAACAAACTATCCATATCTTACTAAACTTGATCAAGAACCATTCTAGCTACCATATTATGTTCAAAAATCAATAGTCTAAGAGTATATACTCCCTTTAGAGCACAAACCAAAAGAAAGATCAGGTAACCATACTAACTATAATCCTGATGCTCCCCCATCTCATCATCACTTGTCTCATTATCATCAGTACCCATCTTCATATATTTTCAAGTCAGGATCATCGACTCCATTCACAGGATCTGCGGGCTCCAATCCATTTGCCTCACGTAATTTGTTTGCATAAGTTTCCTATAAGAAAAATATGCAAAAAATTCTTGTTAGCTAATAATGGCAATGATAAGACCAAGGAGCAACAGACTCTTTATAGCAACTGTTAAATATATAGCAGACGCCCATACATAAAACTCATTTCATTTCAACAACAATGAAATCCCATCAAGTATATTAGGAAGCTTAAGATAAGGTTAGTGACAGAAAGTAACATAATTTGATCCCTCGGTTTTGCATCACTCTCTCTCTCTCCCTCGCAAGCCCATATAAATAAAAACTACCAATTTTCAACATAAAAACTCATAACTCCTGAATGATCATCTAGATATTACAAAGATTACTCGCACTATTAGACAAATATACATAGAATGCACACGCACACACACAGATGAACCAGAGAGAGAGAGAGAGAGAGAGAGAGAGAGCCCATCAATGAAGCTACCATTATTGCTCCATTCTTTGCTAATTCCACGCCAACTGCCTCCAGACCTAGATTCTGCAAGGACAGCGAACCATCAGCTGCTTGGATCACAGCCTGAGGTGACTCCTCTATATGGAACTCAATTCCTTTTACAAACATCTGCTCCTCAACAAAGTCTCTAACCTGCACAAGTCAAGGAAGGGAAGCCTCCGTATGAAGATTTCCAATAGAAGAATATATAAGCAATATCATACAGGTCTTGCTATGGTCCTAACCTCCTCATCAAAGCCTCTCAAAACTTTCTTTTGTCGAATAAATACATGGACATCACTTTTCCATTGAAGATTCCAGCGAACTCAATAGCAATGTACCCACCTCCAACAATTGAAATTTTTGTAGGTTTTGAGTGTAAATCAAGAGCAGCATCGGAATCAATCACATATTCACTTCTAGGAATTTCAGGAATGAATGGGCGTCCCCCAACTGAAATGAGAATGTTTTTTGCAGTGTAGCGTTTCCCATCAACATCCAATGTATGTGGGTCAACTATCTATTAATGTAATAATTAAAAATTAACAACTCACGAAAACAAAAACTGAGTAAGCAGTACAGCAGGGGAGAAAAAGAAATATTGTACTTTATCATTAATCAAAATCCAGATATCTTCGCATAATCCCCACTTAAATCTCAACATCCCCGTTACTCTCTCCTCCCCCAATCAATTGCAAACGCCTAGTAATTTATGTAATCAAAATAAACTAGGAAACAAGAAAATTAAGTCACCGAGTAGACATGGAGAGAGAGAGAGTGAGAGAGAGAGAGAGCGAGAGCGAGAGAGAGAGTCACGTTATACCTTGGAATCGCAAGAATTGGTGCTGGAGGAAGAATCGCCGCCGGAGGAAGAACGACCGAAAGAAGAATCGCCGCTGCTGCCGGAGGAAGAACGCCGGAGAGGAAGAATCGCCTCTGCCGTTGCCGCTGGAAGAGGAAACGAGAGTGAATGTGAGAGAGGAAAAGAAAAGGGTTTTTCTAAATTTTCTAAATTACAGTAGTTGTAGTCGTGGAATGCTAATAGAAAAGAAAAACGTTTTTAATTTTATTTTTCATATAAAGTGATTGCAAAATCAGTCATCTTTAAAAATAATTAAAAATTCAATTTTTAAATAGCGTACATGTGATGGTATTCGTGATTGCTTAGCCATCACGCTAACCTAATGTGACTGCACTAAATGCAGTCACAAAAGCCGTCTCCTTATATAATTAAACGTGACTGCTTTTTTTGCCGTCGCCAAAAGCAATCACGAAAAGTCAATTTTCTTGTAGCGCTTCCCCGAAAAAATAAGCACTCGCAAAGTTGGCAACTGGAAGAGCATCCATAAATTCTTCAACCTTAGTACCACATTCTTTCTTCATTTCACTCAAATAAAATTGAAAAAGATCATGCGTTGGAGCTAATGAACGCTGAGAAAATTTATGAAGCATATTTGACCGAAGCTCTACTGAACATCCTTTCAGTTTGTCCCTCAAATTGTTCCTCAAATGAAATATACAAAATGAATGCGCTGAAGAGGGCATAATATCCTTAACTGCTTTGATGATCCCTTGATGTCGATCCGAAATGAATGTAATTGTCCTTTCATTAATGTGAGGTTTCAGATTGTCAAGAAACCATGTCCAATTTTCTATATTTTCAGATCCTGCAATTGAAAAAGCAACATGGAAAAGACCTACAATCATAAAAGAAAGTAAATAATAAACATAATTTCAACTAAAAAAATAAAAATAAATTTATGTCCTATAACTAAGGTAAAAGACAAGTTTCATACCATTATCCCCATCCTTCGTTGTTGCTGCCAAAAGAGTCCCTTTGTACTTTCCATAAAGAAATGTCCCATCAAGAAATAACATAGGTCGACGTAATTTAAATCCATGTAGACATGCACCAAATGCAACAAAACAACGCTCAAAACGAGACGTCTCATGATCATAATCAATCTTAAATTGAAAAAATGGGTCTAACTCTTTTATTTTATCAAAGTAATCTCTCATATTGTCATATGATAAACTCGCGTCACCAAACACAACTTCCTTTGCCTTCTCAACGCCTCTCCAAACTGATTTGTATGACACTTCAAGCCCATAATCCTTCCTAAGATCATTAACAACAACCTTTGGCCTAATAGATAGATTACTTCTAACATCATCAATTAAAACACTTGCAATTACACCAGAATTCAACCTTTGCCCTTGTCCAAACCCATTATTAAAAATATCCAAGGTTCTAAAAAGCGCTAGGCGGATGCTAGGCGGCGGAGCCGGGCCTAGCGCCTAGGCGGGGACTAGTCGGGATTAGTCGGGATTAGTTGAGACCTAGGCGGGGCTTCGAACTAGGCGTTGGAGAGGGGCCTAGCGCCTAGGCGGGGCCTAGGCGCCCTTAGGCGGGGTCTTTTAGAACACTGAAAATATCTATGCATGTATGGTTTGGAACATACGTCCTAATATAGAGAAATCCATTAACCTTTTCAACTGATGCGTGAATCCTTCAAGGACAACCTTTGTCCACTTTATATCTACACTGAGCAGTAACACGCTTTCTATCATTTTTCAGATATTCAAATTCAACTTCTGAAGCAAACTTACAAAGTGCATTTCTAAACTCTGGACATCCCCCTTCAAATATCTGACCAACCTTTTGAATTGCAGTTGCCAATTCTGTACTTTTTAGCACCTTCTCTCTATGACGGAAAAAGTTCACAGCAACATGGTTACGACTACTGCCACTACTGCTAAACTCAATATCACCAGATTCAATACCACAGTGACCAACAGATTAGATGATTCAGCCCCCCCATCATTCATACTAGAATCACCACTTTCATTCACACGAATATTATGCAATCAAGCCTGTTCCGACGAACCAACATACTCATGCACATAAAATCTTCTTCATTAACCAACATACAACAATGATTGCTAGGTAATACGTAACAGAGAGATAGAGTATCCCTTTTCAAAGTGGCCCACCTCGAACAAATAAATTCAACAATAGAATCAAAGGATGAAAATTGAGAAAACATAGCAATAGCTGTCAAATCCCCAAACTTGAAGAATGCCATTACATTTGAATCCATAGAAAGTTATTTTGGGAATGTATATGATCTGCAGATAATATATAAATAAAACAAAATTCAATAAACATAAATATAAATATATAAAAGCAATTTAAACACAACAATATCAACTAAAAGCAAATTAAGATAATATAATAGAATGAATTCGCAATAGATTTCTATCCGTTTTTTCGAACGAGGCTTCAACAATATACGACGAACAAAAAAAACCTTGAAATTCTACAGAAATAAAATGAGAAAACACTAGATCTAGTGTTTATCACCGGGAAATCTCCCAAATCACAAACGCCATCACAATCGCCAATCACCTCTCTCTAAAAAAAAACAAAAAAACAAGAAACTGAAACCCTAGGTTGAAAAAGAGTATATATATGAGAATAAAATAGGAAGATCATATTTCTATTAAACCTTTATTTATGATTTATAGAAGGGAAATATAATTTGAATTTAAACCTTTATTTATGATTTACAAAATATGACTTCTTAAATTTGACATAAAATCTGAACATAAGAACACTTGGAAAATAATTCCAATATTTAATTAGTATTCACAATTTTGATATTTCCATTTACTATTGAAAAAATTCCTCTTTACCCACATTTCTCAAATCATAACCCAAAAAAACCCAAATCTAATACTAAACAATATGAATTGTCCTATATAGGATCATTCAATGCAAAATAGAGCAGGTCCTATATCAACTGATATCAAACAATATGAATTGTCCTATAGCAACTGGTATAGGATATGATAATACTAAACAATTTACTATATAACATCGTCAACGTGTTTTATACCTGATCACTTCTCAAGTTTTTGATAAAATCCTTGAAATTGGCAATTTTCTTTGATACTTCCCACTTCATACACCTTGGAAGCAAGTTTCTTGTTGCATTTATCACCTTTGTGTGCTCGTTAAACCAATACTACATTTACAAAATAAAGAGAAATATGATCAGTCATATAGGACCTAACTTATAGTAAATAATAGTAACTAAAATAAAATTAGAGATATAAATTTAAAAATGTTATTACCGGTAAGATTGATACACATCCAACAACGAGGATCGGTGATTTATATTTCTCATCTAAAGACTGAAGCAAGTTATCTACAATCGCGCTTGACCAATCATAGCTCTTCATTCTTTCCAAATCATCCACATAATATAGAAACCCCGGAGACATTACCTCACCCTTTGAAGCAAAGAAAACAGACCCCAATGCTATGAGATTCGGCAATCTCACAACGTCTCCTATATCAACTTCTCTTTCACTCTTGACCGGCCTTCTCAAGTTTTCCTTCACTTTTTTCATGGTTATTTCATTTGCTTTACGGTTTGGGAATAGCCTCTCAACTATCCCAAGTGAGTGCCTATCCCTTTTTTCTTCATATCTATCAATTCACTTCCGTAAACAACACCAAATATAGATGTTACATCACTTGCACTCAACCCAACCAAAACTTTGCCCACAAAAATTTCCTTTCCTTTGGCTTGTAGCATTTGATCAAATCTTCTATTGTTGAGTCCATCTTCCTCAAGTTAACATCTCTGTTTGAGTTTATAGAATTGAATAGGTTGAAGAAAGGTGATATCTTCAACCTGTTTAAATGACATTCCCTTAAATCAACCTCTGTCAAGATAGATGATATAGAATGGAGGTTAGATGCGAAACAAGGGATCCAGGTGAGTCCCTTTGCACTTTTAGTTGTTCCTTTTGCTTTTGTTTTTTTGATTCTATCGTTTTCTTTGGTGAGTAACGTACAATTCTCCTATCTTTAGACAGTGTAACATCTCGATTTAACTGTTTCATCTTCACTTGTTTTTCCTGTATTCATACGGGTCATTCTCTTATTTGCAGACATCGTAGTTTTCCACCTTTTCATACAAAAACAAAAAATAAAACATAAGCCACAAATAAGGACAATTCATATATAATGATATAAATCATTTTATATATCAAATGTTACTGTATCATAGCACATCCAAATCAAAAAACAAAATAGAGCAGGTCCTATAGCAAGATGTATAGGACACTATAACAGGTCCTATAACAAAGGATATAGGACCTGGAACAGGTCATATGCAACATATAATAGGTCCTATAACAAAGAATATAGTACCTGGAACAGGTCTTATAACAAAGGATATATGACCTAGAACAGGTCATATGCAGCTTAAACATTAGACAAACAAAATGCATACTATAACAGGTCATATAATAAAGGATATAGGACCTGAAACAATTGTTACTGGATCAATACTTATCCAGGTCTTATAGCAACATAAATCATCTGCAACATAAATCATCTCCTCTATTCGTCCCTCAAAATAATATGAACACTATAACAGGTCATAAGCAACATAAATCATCTCCAAACAAATGCAACATGAAACTTAATCTTTTTCTCGAGTAAGTTGATTGAATAAGTAAAGAAATCATCTGCAACATAAATCATCTCCTCTATACAAATGCACACTATAACATGTCATATGCAATATAAATCAATTCAAATCCAAATCAAAAAGCAAAATAGAGCAGGTCATATAGCAAATGCTATAGGACTTTTAACAGGTCCTCTGTCACATTAATAATAAAAAATATAATGAAGAAATTTGTCTCAAAATCGTATGAACACTTCAACAGATCCTTTATTAAGGGGTATATGACTTATTACAAGGCATATACCACATAATCAAACAATCAAACTGAATCAAATTATCTTCTAATCAAACAATGAAATGCACACTATAACATCTCCTATAGCAAATAGTATAGGACCTGGAACAGGTCCTCTGCCACATAAATAATCTAAAACAAAATGAAGCATGTAAACTCAGAATCATATGAACACTAGATCAGATCCTATAGCAACTGATATAAGACCTGTTACAGATCACATAAGACATCAACAAACAAAATCAAAATGCCGTTGAAAGGTCCGATACCATTTGCTATCGGACCAATCAAGTGTCTCGAAACAAATTTTTTCACACAACAATTGCTATGAATTGATGAACACTGTCAACAACATCTTATATGAATTGATGAAAACTTTCAAAAACGAATTCCAATTAAAAAAATAGAAAAAAAAAATTAAAACTTACCTTACAAAATCGGAATAACGAAATTCTAGGTCGGATGTTATCAGAGGCGATCTTCAATCTCTTCGCCGATTACCTCCCTCGCGTGGATTTGTGTTTGATTTTGGCCGGAATTGAGGTTTGGATTACGATTATAGTACCAGAAATCACGGAGACGGCGAGATTTTAGCCAATTAACACCGCTCCATCTATTAACGCCGTTTGAGAGTAATGGGCCTTTGGGGGTTATTTGGAATTTTAATCTCATATGGATTAAAATGGGATATTGATTTGGAAAGTGGGCCTTAGGGTCCTTAGCTCTTTACTATTTAATCGGTACACATGGTCGCGCACGGGTTTGTGGGTTTGTTGCTAGTTAAAGATTATTTGAGGGGTCTAACAGCCTCTTAATTGATTCCGGTCGTCGTCAGTCGTCACCTACGAGGCTAAACCCCTCTCCTTTCCGTTTCCGGCGAAAGCTATCTCTATCTCTCTCCCACAGCAATGGCGAGTCCAATTACCCGCAATTTGAGTAAGCTATGTCGGTTGGGACTGAAGCAAAAGCATCAACAATCTCCATGGTCGACGACGACGGCAACCTCAAGGTCATACAGTCTTATACCAATGGTGATCGAGCACTCTTCTCGTGGCGAGAGAGCTTACGATATCTTCTCTCGCCTTCTCAAAGAGCGAATCATTTGCATTAACGGCCCTATCGCCGACGACACTGCTCATGTCGTCGTTGCTCAGCTTCTCTTCCTCGAATCTGAGAACCCTTCCAAACCTATCAACATGTACCTCAATTCCCCCGGCGGTTCCGTTACGGCTGGTGCGTTTTTAATTTTCAATTTTGATGATTGTAGTAAGCTGTTTGTGAATTTAACCTATTTTTTTTGTTTTTTTTCAAATTGTTATGTATTTGTTATTTAGCTATTTTAGTAATTTAATTGTAATCCCATAATATACATGATTCTCACTTTCTCTCTGATGCTTGTCATGTTTTAGCTTCATTGGAGTGCATTTGATTTCTGTCGCTCCATGTCTTTGCGTAGTTTTAAATTGGCCTAAAAGTTTTCGTATAGCTACATATGGTACATTATTGTTGAAATTGTTGTGTATAGTAATATAAACCTATACTTCAGCTATTATTACCTTAACTAAATTCCAATATGGATTGGAAAAGATAAAAATAAGAATAGAGGGCCGTTGTTCTCCTATGCTTCAAAATCTCCCGATGAAGGAAAGGGCCATTGAGTTGCTAATTCATTCATAATGGGTGAAAAGGAACTCGTTAACCAAGAGGGCTATTTATCCCATAGGATCATTGCTCCTCTGTTGTTTTTGGAGGTATATTTATGTTTAACATTAAAGAGCTTGCAAATTCATCCCGATACATAAAATTATGGCCATGTAACAAGGGTCGTCTTCCATTTACGTTGGCAAAAGGGAAAAAGTGTTGTCCCTGTCCCCTAGTGCTCAATGAATACACAGTTATCCAGGAGGCAAAGCTGAAGAGCATTCAAGGATTCACAAGAGACCAAACTATTTTGTGTCAGTTAACTGTAGGAGCATGCTCCTTTACAGCATCCCACACCTTCGGCTGGAAAGGAATACAAAATAGCCTGTTGAAGTCCATACAGAGGAAAATGTACCTCTTGTTGAACTTCCATGTTTCCTAGGCGCAAGGATTTTGATCTGAGAATTTCAGTTACATTTTGCAATTCACCTGCAAAGTTAGCATTTTTGTAACCAATTGTGCTGAAAATGATTCTTGCCACCAAATATGCACTGCGTGGCAAAAAGAGGTGGCATAATTAGGGCCATGTGCCGATGTTCATTCCGTTAGATACATGCAACCACAACTGCTCTTACCAAACATATACCTGAAAAATCAGAGCTTTATCTGTTTCTTAGTCGTCTTTCAAGTTGGTTGGCACTTTTGGACCCATGAGCCATCTTTCTTTCTCGCTAAGATATGTAAATATTCAGAGTTGAGATTTCCTTATATGTCAGCTGCATGTTAGTATTCTGTCATGTGTCAGTCTACTTTAATTTTCCGGGCATGAGTACATTTTTGTGGCTTATCTCTAAAATTTTAATTCTTAATCTTTTAAAGTCAAATGCAAGTTCTAATAATCAAGTCAGATAACAACCGTATTTTGAGATATATTTGAATGGATTATGAGCATCTAAACGTTTAATTTTATCTATATGATATTCAGATGATCCATCTAATTACAATTTTGAGGTATATTACTGAGTGTATATTATACCTATGTAGGTCTTGCGATATATGATACAATGCAGTACATTCGTTCTCCAATCAATACTATATGCTTGGGTCAGGCAGCATCAATGGCTTCTCTTCTATTGGCTGCTGGTACTAAGGGCGAAAGACGATCACTTCCAAATGCTACAATCATGATTCATCAACCGTCAGGAGGGTACAGTGGACAGGCTAAAGATATAACTATTCATACGAAGCAGATTGTTCGGGTTTGGGATGCCTTTGAATGAGTTGTATTCAAAGCATACTGGTCAGCCTGTAGATAAAGTTGAAAAGAATATGGACAGAGATTACTTTATGACTCCAGAAGAGGCAAAGGAGTTTGGGATAATAGATGAGGTTATGGATCAGAGACCAATAACTTTAGTGACGGATGCCGTTGCTAGTGAAGGAAAAGACAAAGATAAAGCTTCAGATTAAGGTACAAGCTTCAGATTAGTGTTTATATAACAAGTTCTTAATAGTATTATAGTATTACTGGTGAGTCAATAAATTGTTATCGACAGTATTCCTGGTGAATCAATAACAATTTTTAGAACTGCATAGAAATATCTAAATGTTTTTAAAGTTGTAGTGAGTTATCATAAAAATTAAGGTGGAACAAACTTTTTGGGACGGAGGGAGTATTAATTAACTAAAAATCCTAAACATGAGATAATTGATAGGTGGGCGAGTTCAGAGTCCATTTCTACTTTTCTCCAAACTAAGTACACAGGGTTCGATAAAGGAGTAGATGCGAAAGTTTTGTGGGATTGTGGGATATTTGTGGTTCTTGGTGTCTTTGGATGGAGAGGAACTTAAGGATTTTAAGATTAAGTTTTAACCAAAGCATCTCTTGGGGGATAAAGTGGTGACCTCAACTTCTCTTTGGGCTTATGCAAATGGTGCCCTCTGAGGGTTATCGCTGAATGTCTTGAAAAGTGATTAGGTCGTTGCCATTGCTTAATTGTAGCTTCATATTTTCTGTATTTTTTCTTTCTTTCCTTTCTTGATTGACTGCTTGTCCATCCTTTGTAATTTTTTTTTAATTTAATACAACTCCTTTTCTTACAAAAATAAAAATAATCGATATACTAGATAGACACGTCCCTATTAGGGTAAGCCTACCCCAAAGAGAAATACACCCTCTTCTACCCATCCAACCGCTTAGAAATTTTCTCCACCACTGGGTCCCAAGATCTTTGTTCTATTTCTTTGGCTGTTTGAAGACCTAATTTGTAAAAAATTGAGGCACACATGTAGGGTGCATTGCAAAAGATAAAATGAATATATGGTTTTTACACCTGAGTCTGAATGTTTCTCTCTTGACTTTTTTCTTGGAAAGAAGTCATAGTGAAGACAAGATATATCTGATGTTTTCTCGACTTATTCTCCCGAAAAAGTCAACAACAACAACAACAACAACAACAACAACAAAGTCTTAGTCCCAAAATAATTTGGGGTCGGCTAACATGAATTCTCATATGTCATCGTGTGAAGAGGTTGTTGAAAAAAATAAAAAAAAATAAAAAAAATAAAAAAAATTAAAAAAATAAAATAATAAAAAAATAAAATAAATAAAAAATATATATGTATATATATAGTAAATAATAATAATAATAATAAATAAATAAATAAATAAATCCCAGCGTGGAATTTCGCCCTCCACTCCTCAGGCCTCTTCAACACCATACTTTCATCCGCTCCAAGTAAAGCTTCGTATCATTTTCAATCACTCTAATCCAAGTTTGTTTGGGTCTTCCCCACCCTCGCCATTTTATCATTTCTCCATTGTTAGGCCTCTAACAGGTGCATCGCTCGGTCTCCTTCTCACGTATCCAAACCACCTCAGACGATTTTCCCTCATTTTATCCTCAATGGGCGCAACTCCTACTTTACCTCTGATCACCTCATTCCCCAATCGATCCTTTCTTGTATGACTGCACATCCATCGAAGCATACGCATCTCCGCCACATTCATCTTATGCACGTGACACTGTTTCACGGCCCAACATTTGGTGCCGTAAAGCAATGCCGGCCTAATTGCCGTGCGGTAGAAACCCTGTGGCACTCTTCCACTTCAACCAACCTGCTTTAATCCTATGAGCCACATCACCATCTAATTCTCCATCCTTTTGGATAATGGATCCAAGATAGCGAAAAAACTCAGAAGCTTGGACAATATTTCCATCAAATGTGACCGCCCCTGCCTCCCTACTTCCAACTCTGCTAAACTTACACTCCAAATATTCAGTCTTGCTTTTGCTTAGTCGAAAACCTCGAGATTTCAAAGTGTCTCCACAACTCCAATTTACTTTCAACACCCTCTTTTGTCTCATCAATGAGCACAATATCACCTGCGAACAACATACACTTTGGTATATCATCTTGGACTGACCTCGTCAATTCGTCCATTATCAAAGCAAAAAGAAAGGGGCTAAGTGCGAAACCTTGATGCACTCCAATCTTTATAGGGAACTCGTCATTCTTCCCAACACTAGTCCGTATACAAGTACTAACTCCATTATACATGTCCTTGATTATATTAATATATTTATTTGAAACACCCTTCTTTGTTAATGCCCACCAAAGTACCTCTCTTGGCACTTTATCATACGCCTTTTCCAAATCAATGAAAATCATATGCAAATCTTTCTTTTGATCCCGCTATTTCTCCATGGTTTGTCTCATAAGATATATTGCCTCCATAGTCGATCTTCCCGGCATAAACCCAAATTGGTTATCCGAAATATCCACAATTTTTCTCAGCCTTTGTGCAATCACTCTTTCCCAAAGTTTCATAGTATGGCTCATTAGTTTGATCCCCCGATAGTTGGCACAATCTTGGATATCACCTTTGTTCTTATACAAAGGGATCAAAGTACTCTTCCGCCACTCCAATGACATTGTGTTAATTCTCCATATCTTGTTAAATAGCGTTGTTAACCAATCTCTTCCCCTCTCCCCGAAACATCTCCAAACCTCAATTGGTATACCATCCGATCCTACAGCTTTTTTCAATCTCATCTTTTTCATTGCCATTTCCACTTCACTCTTTTGAATTCTCCGCATAAAATCTCTATTAACCATACTCGAAGAGGTATTTAAATCTTCAATATCCTGCTCTTGACCGCCATTGAACAAGGTATCAAAGTACGAACTCCATCTATCTTTTATCTCTTTATCCCCGACTAGAATTCTTTGATCTACATCTTTCACATATTTAACCGTCCCAATATCTCGTGTCCTCTTATCCCTCATACGAGCGATTCTGTAGATGTCCTTTTCCCCTTCTTTTGTATCCAACTTATCATAAAGTTTTTGATTCACATTTGCTCTTGCGTCTCTTACTGCTTTCTTAGCATCTCTTCTAGCTTCCTTATACTTCTCATAGTTCTCGTCGTTCCTACATTTTCCCAATAATTTGTAGCATTCACGCTTTCCCTTTATTGCTTGTTTTACTTTCTCGTTCCACCATGATGTGTCCTTACTTGGTGGCCTGTTTCCTCTAGATTCTCCAAGGACTTCTTTCGCCACCTCCTTAATGGTATGTTCCATCTTAGGCCAAGTCGAATCTATATCCATATCCTTCATATTATCCGACCAAATACCGGTATCGACCATCTTAGCTACAAATTTCTGTTGATTCTCCCCTTGAAGTCTCCACCACTTGATTCTAGGGTCTACCTGTGGTTTTCTCTTTCTCGAAATTCTCTTACTTCGAAAATCAAGTACCACCAGTCTATGTTGAGTTGCTGTATAACCCTATCCATGACATCATCTATATGAATCTCTACAGGGGAAACAAAGTACATTCAGGCGCGACATTGAAAGCTGGCATATTATCTGAATGTTGTCTTGCTTGTCATTCCTTAGAAATGCCTCAACTCCGCAGTTACTGGCCTTGAGCCCTTAGACCAAGAGTTATCTTTCCCAACTATAAATATAATTTATATTATCTGGCATGTAACACTTTTGTCTGCTAGAGAACCATGCCCCATGATGAGGGTTTAATAGAACTAATTAATTCTGTTTGTATAGCGGGCTTTGTCAAGGACAAGAATCTAGAGCCAAATTTATTATCAGAAGCTGGTTCACATCCAACTGTGAAGCTTGGCCCTATGTTGTGGGGTTCAGCTCCCATTCTTGCTGATTCCATGTGATCAGGATGCCGTCAACCTTAATCACGTAGACTATGGACTCATTCATCTGTTCCCAGTCTATCAAAACTGGACACCTTTCCCAATTTTGATGTTAAAGTTCATAATAACTCCATTTACTATCTACTTTTTCTTACCCGACTTTTATCGGGAACTTAGAATCAGCTATACAACAACAACAAAGCTTTAGTCCCAATATAATTTGGGTAGGCTAACTTGAATCCTCATATGTGTGAAAGAAAAGATGTAAGAAAAAAGCAAGTTAAAAGAAAGAGGAATAAAATTTAGAAAAGGAATATATATATATATATATATATATATATATAAATAAATAATAAATCAACCTCCGTCACCCACATGAATTTTTGCTCTCCACTCTGGCATCTTTAACGCTATATTTTCATCTAATTCAATTAAACCCATATCATTTTCAATCACTCTTATCTAAGGGTATGCTCCCATGTTTTTAAAGGAGAGAAGAGAAAGGGAGGGGAGAGAAGGGGAAGGGAAAGAAGAGAAGGGCAGGGAATTCAATAACTTTTTGAAGCGCTCTAAGTTTAGGAAGGAAAAAAATTGAATTACACTTGTACCATTTGGGGGGTAAATTAGGATTAACCAAAATTTTGTTTTATAAGATTTTCTTTCCTTCCAATTCCTCCCACTTTTGGGAGGATTGTGTAGGAGAGAAAATTTAAAAAAGTTTCCTTCCTTTTTCTCGAGTTTATTTAGGAAGAAAGTGGAAGGAAAAAAAGGAAGGATTTTTTTTTTAAATTTTCTCTCCTACACATTCCTCACAAAAGTGGGAGAAATTGGAAGAAAAGGAAATCTTATAAAACAAAATTTTTGGTTACGCCTATTTTACCCTTCAAGTATAACTCTCCCTTTCTTATATGCCCAAACATCCATCGTAGCATACGCATCTCCGCCGTATTCATCTTATTAACGTGACACTGTTTCACGGCCCAACACTCTGTGCCATATAGCACCATATAGCAGCGCCAACCTAATTGCCGTGCGATAGAATTTTTCTTTAAACTATGGGGCACGCCCGATCACATAAAAATCATGTGACACTATTCCACTTCCGTTGACTTGCTTTAATCTTATGAGCCAAATCTTCATCCAATTCTCCATGTTTTTTAATAATAGATCCAAGATAGCAAAAAAAGTCAGAAACTTGGACAATCTTCCTATTGAATGTGATCACTACTCGTGCCTCCCTGCTTTAAATATACTAAACTTACACTCCAAATATTCAATCTTGTTCGGCTCAGATCCCTATTGAAAATCCTTGAGCTTGTGAGTGATTATTTTTCTTCGACTTACGATCGTGAGCTCATGGGAGTTATAGCACGGACCTTTCCAGGCACACTGCCATTTTATAGCTCTCGACCAAATTAGAGGGTGAAATTTAAGAAAGTAGATGTTTTACTATTCATGGCTACACAAAATCTTATTTAATTGTTGTAGGTGATTAGAAATACAATTGTCACTTACAAACCAACGGAGAATGACAAATTTAATGGGATAAAGGATATTAGGCGAGTGCCGCTCGAAGCTTAAAGTTGTTTAAAAAGCTATACAACCCGGCGTCACATAATTCGGCACGCGGTCAGATTCGCGACACGAATTCGCATACTGAGAGTCATGACCCCAGGAGTGAATGCGATTCGCTTAGGTATTTTCGTTAAAAATTCGATTCATAATTCGCTTCATGTATTAGTAAAGGTTAACGTTGATTTGAGTTCAGTGGATTACTTTAGTCCAAGTCTTAATAATGCATTTGGTGTTGGGAATTTGGGATCTGAAAATTCTAAGCATAAAATTTAACATGAATATTCATTAACTATCTGAAAACAAAATTAAACATCAATATTCATTAACTAACTGAAAACATACAACTCAAAACACAAATCTTAACAATCTGACTAATATTTAAAGCTTGATTTAAAACATACTCCCTCAGTCCATTCTGACACACCTGCACTTTCCTCGTTGGGCGTCCATTACAAACTTCACACTTCCTAAAATGGCAAAGAATCTTTACTATTCCACCCACTAATTCTCTCTCCTACTTTACTTTTATACTCACAACACTAATCAAATCACTATTTCCTACCCCACTTTCTCTCTCCAACCTAACTTTTCATACTCACAACATTTTCTCCACTAACTTTTTCCTTAATTTGTGTGCAAACAGTAACTGTGAACTTTGTAGCGGGACGGAGGGAGTAGTTAACAGTTTACTTCTTCCTAGAGTACACTTGCTCTACCCTAGGCCTTTTAGATGACGATGTAGGTTGACTGGACTCATCTTCTCTAGCTCCAACTTCACCTTCCACAACAAAATCACTATCTAAATTCTTCCACCTCATATCTTCAAGCTCGTATGGAGAGAATTTCAAATATGGATCCTCGGGATCAACATCCCACTTTCTACACGGGCCACTTGTGTATTCCTTTGTCAAACGAGCAATGAGTCGTAGATTACAATGAATGTAAACTAGCTTATCAGCTCTTGCATCAGTTAGCCTATTCCTTGTTAGATTGTGAATGAAGCCATAGGTGCTCCAAACCCTTTCGGCAGAAGAGCTACTAACAGGCTGCGACAAAATTTTCTTAGCAACTTCAGCAAGTTGCGGAGCTTGTGAACCATATAAAGTCCACCAATCTATTGAGTTCCTACTAATTGCATCAGCCTTAGCTTCAGGTAGAGAAAAAAATGTCTTTCTTCATTTGAAAATCGGCAAATTGGTCACGAAGCAACTTTCGCTCATCTTAAATCTTCACCGTCTGCTTAAAGCCTTTAAGCGACCCGTCGTAACCTCTTGGTCTAAATTAGGAGCAATCCTAGTGAACCCACCGGAGCGGGAGCCTCTAAATAGTCAATATCATAAAAACGAGGGCAAAGAGCATAAGCTAAGCAATGTAACTGAATATTCATCTTGTCTCACCTGCCCACAATAATATCTTTTATTTCTTTGAGGTCATCTTTGCGAGTACTAGCCATTACCTTTTTTTGAACCTCACCAACCAAATTATCCATACGCTCATAAATTTCACCCATTTTTAGGACCATCACCATCACAAAATTTCAGCACACTCTAAATTGGTTTTGTTATCATCACAATATTTTGAGCTTCCTCCCAAAAGTAATCATCATTAATAATTTCAGCAACTTCACCACCCAAATGTTTTATATGAGAATCTTGTTTTGCTAACCATGTTTTCCATGCCTTAGTGACAACTGTTGTTGCTAATGCATCTCTAACATCAAGCAGCCTTTTCAACATAATATACGTAGATCTGAACCTAGTGCTTGCTACATGCAAGAGAACCTTAGTTGTTCTAGATGCAAACTTCGCCTTAGGTTTGTCGTGTGCTCTAAAAAAACTTCACAATTTTCTTCCCTCGCTTTCGTATCTCAGCCATCCAAGGAAATTTCCTAGTTAAATCTTTGAAAATCAAATTCAAGGTATGACCTGTACATGGCGATCGGAAGATGTGAGGATGTACCTGTTGAATGCGTTTTCCAGTATTCACACAGATACTAGCATTGTCGGTCACAACCTGTATCACGTTTTGGGGGCCAATGTCATCGATGGCCTTGAGCAAGAAGTCTGATATCAATTCACCAGTTTTCTCCACTGGCTTTGAAATTTGCAGCATGCATAAACATTGCACCTCAACTGTTTGCAGCAAGTACGTTTATCAACGGATCCTGCTTGATGTTACTCCATCCGTCCGATACAACAGAAACTCCTTGTGTGTACAAAGTGGCTTGTAGGGGAGCCAAATCCTTCCCTACCTTTCTCTTTGTCTCATCAAGTATGGTAGTTCTTGCCTTCTCGATGGTGGTTCCCACACCAGTTAATTTTTGACACCATTTCAACCCAGTAAGGAATTCTCAAAACATTAAATGGGATCCCATTAGCAGCTAAACACTTCATTATGCTCATATCTACATCATGCCAATTCAAATTGGCCAATTTACCTTCAATTGTAAAATAGAGTGTGTGTGAATAATATGTCAGTGAGATTAAAAAATTAAAACGAGATTAAAAAATTAAAACGACCAAAACATAAACATTATAAACAGAGTGAGTGTAAATTTACCTTCAATTGTTTCATTGGGTTTGGGTGCTTCTCTTTGTGTGATTGATGATTTGGTTAAAGATGCTGAAATACCTCCATCTTCTCTTTGCTGGACTCTTTCTTGGAGCTTTCGGAGAGCATCTACATCATGCAACATTTTTGTGCAGCGCTTGATGTTTTTTTTGGTTCCTGGTTTGTTATCAAAAAAGTGTTCATACACCCTTGTGTAAGTGCTCAGGAATTCACCTTTGCAGTGCTTGCAACGCCATTTCTTGTTACCCCCCTTATTAGACACCTGAGCTTCAACCCATTCAATTTCAGGATATAGAGGCTTTATTTTAGTAAGATCAGGCTGAGGGTCGGTTTCGGGCCTATTTTGGGATTGAGCATTGGGCTGTGACTTAATCACTTCTACTTCATCACCAGCACCATTGCCTTCACCGTCACTGTCAAGGTGAACCTCATCATCAGAAGTCGGGTTTTCTTCGGAAGCTGCTTCAACTGAAGTTGCTGCCCTCCTTTTACAAAATGCCATATCAATGGAGTGAAAATTGAATGAATTTGTTTATAAAAAACTCTCCTTTTTATAGCAGCCATAAACTCGTCTCTTCCCCTTCTCTTACCTCTGTTTGGTTTATAGATAAACTTATTTAATCAATGACACTAGTCATTTTATTATGTTAGACCCAATTTATGAAATTATCTATTTTGGAGTATATCTTGTCCATTTATTTACAATTAGCAAGTCATAATGTATACTCCTCCGTCCCGTGTTAAATTAATGGAATGACTTATAATTTTGTTTTTAATATTTTTTAAAAAAACACTAATTAACAAATTATAAAATATTATTTCCTAGTCAATAAAAAATTTTAAAAAAATAAATATAGGGTAGTTTGTCCCTCTTTTCTTCTATATACTTTCATTTATTTAGTTTTTTTCTATCATTTTTATATACCTTTTTGTAAAAAAAAATCACTAATTAACAAAGTCTAAATTATTATTTTCTAGTGAATAAAAAATTAAATAAATAAATAAATATAGGGTTTTTAGTTAATTAATACTCCCTCCGTCCCAAAAAGTTTGTTCCACCTTAATTTTTATGATAACTCACTACAACTTTAAAAACATTTAGATATTCCTATGCAGTTCTAAAAATTGTTATTGATTCACCAGGAATATTATCGATAACAATTTATTGACTCACCAGAAATACTATAATACTATTAAGAACTTGTTATATAAACACTACAATCACAGCTTGTTTGAAAAACTCGTAATTCACTAGGACTACAATCAATAACAATTATTTAATTATGAATTCATTTACTTAATTATGAATTCTTAAATGAATTGACAATTGCAAATTTTTAGTGCTTAAACTCCTTTTTTTTTTTAAATGTTTTCAATTAAGTAATTGTTGTTTAAAAAAATTGAAATTTTATTTTGACATTTATTTTTGAGACGGAGCTCTAAATTTTGAAAATTAAAAGAAATTTGAAATTTTATTTGACATTTATTTTGAAATGGAGCTCTAATTTTTTAAAATTGATTATGTATAAAAGTGTATGTCCACAATTTATTTTAAAAGATACTCCCTCCGTCCCAGAATGATTATTCCGTTTAACATTTTGATTTGTCCTGAAATGATGTTTCCATTTCTAAATAAGAAAGTAATATTAGTGCAATTTCACTAATGTACAATCAAATGAAACACATTCTTAATATCTAAAAAATGTACAACGAGAAGATCATTCCGGAATGGAAGGAGTACTATGAAAATCTTGTGATCAATATCTGACATAATGGTAAGATGTATAAATATTATTGGCATGTACCTTCTAAATACTATATACACCATATTTAATTTTACGATAATAAAATAAATAAGGAATATTTTTTTGATAAAAAATGTTTAGGACGATGAGTTGGGACGGAAAAAGTATTACACCAAGGTGCTTAATAGCTTAAACTCAGCACTTACTTTACTTAAAACTCTGACAAATCGAGTTCTCCAAACACACCCTTCCATAATCAAATTCAAATAAACTTTATCTCTCCCTCTCTTTCTCTCTCTCTCTCTTCACACACAACGAACAAACCCTAGATACTCTTCGATGAAGAAGGGTAATGAGATGGACGATGAGTCCTTGGCTCCAATGAAGACAAATGTAACCGATAACGATTTATTGGCGACTAATGAAATAGAGGGGATGAACGAAAGGGAAGATTTAGCGGGAATGAATCAAAGGGAGGCGGGGAATTAAAATGAAGATTTAGCGGCGAATATGATGGAGGATTTTTCAGCGATGAATGAAATTGCCGATTTAGCAGCGATGAATGAAATTTCGGATTTAGCGGCGATGAATCAAATTGAGGATTTAGCGGGGGATGAATGGAAGGCAGGATTTCACTGAAATATTGCCCGAAGAACTGGTCATCGATATCTTCTCTCGATTGCCTCCCGAAGCCGTTGTAGCATGCAGGTTTGTTTCTAAATCCTGGTCGAAAAGGACTTTTCGGCCTTCTTTTATCATTCTACACAGTAGCCGCTCCCACTCCCCAAACAATTTCATAATCTCCTACTCTCCTACTTTTCACGATATCCACGGCATACCATTGTGTAATCTTCAATATGATGAAGTTTCTGAGAATTACAATGCTATTGGGTTTTTTGAATCTCTACCCTTTGCGTTCGTTTGTGGTTCTTGCTGTAGAGGGCTTTTTTGCGCTATCACTTTTCATGGTGATATATACGTCATCAATCCTCTTACCCGATCATTTTTAAGTTACATAAACCCTATGATTTCGTTTGGACCCATTGTTACCACTTGGCTACTGATATTGTTGGATTAGGGTTTGATATCGAAAGTAATCAGTTTAAAGCAATTACTATTCGACATCACAATCTTAACTTCGGGTCCGAATTGGTTGTCATTTCCGTGTGCACCATGTCTGATGAAGATTATTCCCGGAGGTTCTTGCAGAGTGCTCCGGTTAATGTTACTATGCCAAGTGTGTTTATCGAAGGTGCTTTTCACTGGGTGTGTCGTCGGGCAGTGACACTCTTATTCTTGCCATTGATATTGCTCCAGAAGTTATTCGGTTGATGATTCCACCTCAGGCTTCTCTCAAAAATCATTCTCTTGGTGATTTGAATGGTCGACTTTCCGTGACGGGTGTTTCGACACTTATGATGGCGGTTGCTGATGTTTGGGTAATGGAGTCCTATGGTGTTGACATGTCTTGGACCCGATCTTATAGGGTTGATTTTACTCTTAGTGAGTCGCTCTCTTCGGAGGGTTGATACTATTTGCCTCCAGACAAATGAAGAGTTATTGATGTTCTTTTGTCGTCGTGGATGTTTATGCTCCTATAATCCTCTAGAACCAATACGCTTAGGAGGATTGATATTGGAGAGGATCGGCTACGAATGGATTTCGAGTGTTCCGTCATGTTCCTACATTGATCTCCCCACTAGTTTATGATAAAGAGAATAAGTATAAGCTAAACTAGATTTGTGGTCGTGCGACTGACAACACTTGTTTTTTGTGGGCTTTTCGTAGTGAATGATCGCTTAACTAGGTAGATTACAACTTTTAGAGAATGTGTTTGTATTCGTTCTTTGCAACGTGGACAAAAATATTACGTCGAAATGTTCCGATCATCTACTTTGTCTGTTAGATTTGTCTCTTACTGCCTAGAAAATCCTCATGTATTTTTCAGCTGAATGAATAGATAGTGAGTATGGATATTTCTCTGTTCTTTAATAACTCTTTTTCTTCTTGATGTTTCATGGATAGTAGTAATATACCCAACAGTTTAAATCAAGAACATTCATTACAGGTGAAGCGAATATTACAAATCTTATATTCACAAACATTCATCAGATTTACCATATTTTGGAGGATAAGTGACTGATCTAGCTATGCCAATGAAAATAGCCTGAGTCTTAAACATACTCTTTTTACTTGTAACCGGAAGCAATCGCACCAGAAGGCACGACATGTATTGTTTTTCACTTTATTTAATAGGATGAAATTGCCTTCAACTTTGTAGAGTAACATATTTCCTAACATAATAACTTCTTGATTTAAACTGTTGGGTGTATTACTACTATCCATGAAACATCAAGAAGAAAAAGAGTTATTAAAGAACAAAGAAATATCCTTATTCACTATTGATTCATTCAACTGAAAAATACATGAGGATTTTCTAGGCAGTAAGAGACAAATCTAACAGATAACAAAAGGTTAGATGACTGGAACATTTCGCCGTAATATTTTTGTCCACGTTGCAGCAACGAATACAAACACATTCTCTAAAAGTAGTAATCTACCTAGTTTTAACGATCATCCACTAAGAAAAAGCCCACAAAAACAGAAGTTGTTGCTTGCACGACCATAAATCTAGTTTAGCTTATACTTATTCTCTTTATCATAAACGGGCGGGGAGATCAATGTAGGAACATGACGGAACACTCGAAATTCATTTGGTAGCTGATCCTCTCCAATATCAATCCTCCTAAGTGTATTGGTTCTAGAGGATTATAGGAGCATAAACATCCACAACGACAAAAGAACATCAATAACTCTTCATTTGTCTGGAGGCAAATAGTATCAACCCTCCGAAGAGAGCGACTCACGGTAGTAAAATCAACCCTATAAGATTGGGTCCAAGACGTGTCAACACCATAGGACTCCATTACCCAAACATCAGCAACCGCCAATATAAGTGTCGAAACACCCGTCACGGAAAGTCGACCATTCAAATCACCAAGGGAATGATTTCTGAGAGAAGCATGAGGTGGAATCATCAACTGAATAACTTCTGGAGCAATATCAATGGCAAGAATAAGAGTGTCACTGCCCGACGGCACACCCAGTGAAGAGCACCTTCGATAAACACACTTGGCATAGTAACATTAACCGGAGCACTCTGCAAGAACCTCCGGGAATAATCTTCATCAGACATGGTGCACAAGGAAATGACAACCAATTCGGACCCGAAGTTAAGATTGTGATGTCGAATAGTAATTGCTTTAAACTGATTACTTTCGATATCAAAACCTAATCCAACAATATCAGAAACCAAGTGGTAACAATGGGTCCAAACGAAATAATAGGGTTTATGTAACTTAACAAATGATCGGGTAAGAGGATTGATGACGTATATATCACCATGAAAAGTGATAGCGCAAAAAAGCCCTCTACAGCAAGAACCACAAACGAACGCAAAGGGTAGAGATTCAAAAAACCCAAGAGCATTGTAATTTTCAGAAACTTCATCATATTGGGGAGTGGGAGCGGCTAATGTGTTGAATGATAAAAGAAGGCCGGAAAGTCCTTTTCGACCAGGATTTAGAAACAAACCTGCATGCTACAACGGCTTCGGGAGGCAATCGAGAGAAGATATCAATGGCCAGTTCTTCGGGCAATATTTCAGTGAAATCCTGCCTTCCATTCATCCCCCGCTAAATCCTCAATTTGATTCATCGCCGCTAAATCCAAAATTTCATTCATTGCTGCTAAATCGGCAATTTCATTCATCGCCGATAAATCCTCCATCATATTCGCCGCTAAATCTTCATTTTCATTCCCCGCCTCCCTTTGATTCATTCCCGCTAAATCTTCCCTTTCGTTCATCCCCTCTATTTCATTAGTCGCCAATAAATCGTTATCAGTTACATTCGTCTTCATTGGAGCCAAGGACTCATCGTCCATCTCATTACTCTTCTTCATCGGAGAGTATCTAGGGTTTGTTCGTTGTATGTGAAGAGAGAGAGAGAGAAAGAGAGGGAGAGATAAAGTTTATTTGAATTTGATTATGGAAGGGTGTGTTTGGAGAACTCGGTTTGTCAGAGTTCTAAGTAAAGTGCTGAGTTTAAGCTATTAAGCACCTTGGTGTAATACTTTTTCCGTCCCAACTCATCGTCCTAAACATTTTTTATCAAAAAAATATTCCTTATTTAATTTATATCGTAAAATTAAATATGGTGTATATAGTATTTAGAAGGTACATGCCAATAATATTTATACATCTTACCATTATGTTGTATATTGATCACAGTATTTTCATAGTACTCCTTCCATTCCGGAATGATCTTCTCGTTGTACATTTTTTAGATATTAAGAATGTGTTTCATTTGATTGTACATTAGTGAAATTGCACTAATATTACTTTCTTATTTAGAAATGGAAACATCATTTCGGGACAAATCAAAATGTTAAATGAAATGATCATTCTGGGACGGAGGGAGTATCTTTTAAAATAAATTGTGGAGATACACTTTTATTCATAATCAATTTTAAAAAATTAGAGCTCCATTTCAAAATAAATGTCAAATAAAATTTCAATTTTCTTTTAAGTTGCTCCTTTGGTGACCATAAAGTCACGGGTTCAAACCTTGGCGAACAGCCTCTTGGCAATTATCAGGGGAAGGCTCTAGCAAATGGTTCCCTCTCCCAACCCCCGCTTGGCGGGGAGCGCCTGGCGCACCGGGGTTTGCCCTTTAGAGCTCCGTCTCAAAAATAAATGTCAAAATAAAATTTCAATTTTTTTTAAACAACAATTACTTAATTGAAAACATTTAAAAAAGGAGTTTAAGCACTGAAAATTTGCAATCGTCAATTCATTTAAGAATTCATAATTAAATAATTGTTATTGATTGTAGTCCTAGTGAATTACGAGTTTTTCAAACAAGCTGTGATTGTAGTGTTTATATAACAAGTTCTTAATAGTATTATAGTATTACTGGTGAGTCAATAAATTGTTATCGATAGTATTCCCGGTGAATCAATAACAATTTTTAGAACTGCATAGGAATATCTAAATGTTTTTAAAGTTGTAGTGAGTTATCATAAAAATTAAGGTGGAACAAACTTTTTGGGACGGAGGGAGTATTAATTAACTAAAAATCCTAAACATGAGATAATTGATAGGTGGGCGAGTTCAGAGTCCATTTCTACTTTTCTCCACACTAAGTTCACAGGGTTCGGTGAAGGAGTAGATGCGAAAGTTTTGTGGAATTGTGGGATATTTGCGGTTCTTGGTGTCTTTGGATGGAGAGGAACTTAAGGATTTTAAGATTAAGTTTTAATCAAAGCATCTCTTGGGGGATAAAGTGGTGACCTCAACTTCTCTTTGGGCTTATGCAAATGGTGCCTTCCGAGGGTTATTACTGAATGTCTTGAAAAGTGATTAGGTCGTTGCCATTGCTTAATTGTAGCTTCATATTTTCTGTATTTTTTCTTTCTTTCCTTTCATGATTGACTGCTTGTCCATCCTTTGTAAATTTATTTTAATTTAATACAACTCCTTTTCTTACAAAAATAAAAATAATCGATATACTAGATAGACACGTCCCTATTACGGTAAGCCTACCCCAAAGAGAAATACACCCTCTTCTACCCATCCAACCGCTTAGAAATTTTCTCCACCACTGGGTCCCAAGATCTTTGTTCTATTTCTTTGGCTGTTTGAAGACCTAATTTGTAAAAAATTGGGGCACACATGTAGGGTGCATTGCAAAAGATAAAATGAATATATGGTTTTTACACCTGAGTCTGAATGTTTCTCTCTTGACTTTTTTCTTGGAAAGAAGTCATAGTGAAGACAAGATATATCTGATGTTTTCTTGACTTATTCTCCCGAAAAAGTCATGGAGAAAATTTGGTAACAAGAAGATCTTATGGAACTCTTACTCAGAATCTGCAAAAAATTGGTAGCTGGCATAACTCATTGTTTTAATACTTTTTAGGATGCCCTAACCCTCTTCCATCCTCGTCAAGGATACCAACCTTTGAAGGATCATTTTACCACGAAAAAAGAATGATTTTTTTCCGTAGCCATGGCTAGTGCTATCAAACCCTATCCATGACATCTTCTATATGAATCTCTACAGGGGAAACAAAGTACATTCAGGCGCGACATTGAAAGCTGGCATATTATCTGAATGTTGTCTTGCTTGTCAGTTGTCATTCCTTAGAAATGCCTCAACTCCGCAGTTACTGGCCTTGAGCCCTTAGACCAAGAGTTATCTTTCCCAACTATAAATATAATTTATATTATCTGGCATGTAACACTTTTGTCTGCTAGAGAACCATGCCCCATGCATTTAGAGGGTTTTGATAGAACTAATTAATTCTGTTTGTATTGCGGGCTTTGTCAAGGACAAGAATCTAGAGCCAAATTTATTATCAGAAGCTGGGTCACATCCAACTGTGAAGCTTGGCCCTATGTTGTGGGGTTCAGCTCCCATTCTTGCTGATTCCATGTGATCAGGATGCCGTCAACCTTAATCACGTAGACTTTGGACTCATTCATCTGTTCCCAGTCTATCAAAACTGGACACCTTTCCCAATTTTGATGTTAAGGCTCATAATAACTCCATTTACTATCTACTTTTTCTTACCCGACTTTTATAGGGAGCTTAGAATCAGCTATACAACAACAACAAAGCTTTAGTCCCAAAATAATTTGGGGTCGGCTAACTTGAATCCTCATATGTGTGAAAGAAAAGATGAAAGAAAAAAAAAGCAAGTTAAAAGAAGAAATAAGAATAAAATTTAGAAAAGGAATGTATATATATATATATATATATATATATATATATATATATATATATATATATATATATATATATATATATATATATATATATATATAAATAATAAATCAACCCCCGTCACCCACATGAATTTTTGCTCTCCACTCTGGCATCTTTAACGCTATATTTTCATCTAATTCAATTAAACCCATATCATTTTCAATCACTCTTATCTAAGGGTATGCTTCCGAGTTTTTAAAGGAGAGAAGAGAAAGGGAGGGGAGAGAAGGGGAAGGGAAAGAAGAGAAGGGCAGGGAATTCAATAACTTCTTGAAGCGCTCTGAGTTTAGGAAGGAAAAAAATTGAATTATACTTGTACCATTTGGGAGGTAAATTAGGTTTAACCAAAATTTTGTTTTATAAGATTTTCTTTCCTTCCAATTCCTCCCACTTTTGGGAGGATTGTGTAGGAGAGAAAATTTAAAAAAGTTTCCTTCCTTTTTCCCGAGTTTATTTAGGAAGGAAGTGGAAGGAAAAAAAGGAAGGATTTTTTTTTTTTAATTCTCTCCTACACATTCCTCACAAAAGTGGGAGAAATTGGAAGGAAAGGAAATCTTATAAAACAAAATTTTTGGTTACGCCTATTTTACCCTTCAAGTATAACTCTCCCTTTCTTATATGCCCAAACATCCATCGTAGCATACGCATCTCCGCCGTATTCATCTTATTAACTGTTATGACCCAAGCAATGAATTAACCAGAATTAATTAATTCAAAAATGGGAACAGCTTCCCAATTTGTGAATTAGGGCGATAGATTGGATGAGAAAAGAATTTAGAGAAATAGAGTATGAGATGAGAAAGAAATTTAGAATTGGTAGAGAGAGAAAAGCATAATGCTCAGCAATTTTCATAATCATCAACAATGGCGTATCACGCCTACAAATGGAGAGAGAGAGCACGTGGTAAACAACGGCCCAAACTCTCTCTATAAAACGACATCGTAATTCATAACAGAAAAGATTCCTAAGGGAGACATGAAACGACGTCGCTCTATTAAAAGAGAAAACTCGTAATCCATGCTCGCTTTACTTATTGACACGGCACTAAAACTAAACGACAACGTATTACTCCAACGGTTCAAAACCAACGGTCATCCCCAAATTACAAGAACCCTAGTTCGTTACACTCCATCCCCCTTCGAAAAATCCTTGTCTCAAGGATTAAAACCAGGAAAATTAGCAGCAATGGTCGTCCAATCCTCCCAAGTCGCATCTTCAGGAAAAGCATTTGACCATTGAACCAGGACTTGCGTTGCTGGGCTATTACCTTTCCTAACCAGGCGTCTGTCTAGAATGGCAATGGGCTCCACCAAAAATTGACCATCCTCTCCCACATATGGTAAAGAAGGATTTGGAATGACATGGTCCCCAACCTTGGGTTTAAGCAAAGATACATGGAAAACAGGGTGTATTTTTGATGAAACTGGTAGTTTGAGCTTGTATGCAACAGTTCCCACTTTTGCTTCTACTTGAAATGGGCCAAAATATTTTGGTGACAGCTTGAAATTCCTTCTGAGTGCCAAGGATGTCTGCCTGTAGGGTTGCAACTTCAGGTAAACCCAATCACCCTCCTTAAAATTCCTCTCTTTCCGTCTCTTATCTGCATATTGTTTCATCTTGTTTTGTGCTTCAACCAATACCTCCCTCATTGCTTTGATTTGCCTTTCCCTCTCCTTCATAAAATTTGTGACTGCATCCAATTTACAATACTGCTCATGACTAAATGTAGCTTGTGGGGGTGGGTAACCATACAATGCTTCGAAAGGGGTCATCTTTAGAGAGGTATGAAAGTTTGAATTGTACCACCATTCTGCCAAGGTGATCCAGTTTGCCCACAGCTTAGGTTTAGCACTAGTGGTAGCTCTCAAAAACTGCTCCAAACACCTATTCAACCTTTCGGTTTGACCATCTGTTTGGGGGTGATAAGCCGTGCTCAGATTTAGGGTAGTACCTAAGAGGGAAAAAAGAGATTGCCAAAATTGGCTCAAGAAAATCTTGTCCCTATCCGAGGTTATAGTAACAGGCAACCCATGCAACCTATATATATTATCAAAAAATTGTTTTGCTACTGTAAAAGCTGTGTAAGGATGCTTAAGAGGAATGAAGTGAGCATACTTGGTAAGTCGATCCACCACCACCAATATGGAATCAAAATTACCAGACAGGGGCAATCCTTCTATGAAGTCCATGGCTATGTCAGTCCATGGTTTGGATGGAATAGGTAGAGGTTGTAAGAGCCCAGCTGGATGGGAGTTTTCAGTCTTCACTTGTTGGCACACATCACAAGGACTGATCATCTCTTGTACAAACTTCTTCATACTTGGCCAATAGAAAATCTGAGCTATCCTTTTTGTTGTACCTTGGATGCCAGAGTGTCCCCCTAATGGTGTTTGGTGCAATTCCTTCACAATCCTCTCTCTTAAACCCCCTTTACTGCCAATCACCAATTTCCCTTGATGTCTCAACAGTCCATTACTTAAGGTGAACTCTGAAAACTCTTCACTGCCAGTTAACACCCCTTCTAAAATTCTTTGCACCTCCTGATCATCTTCCCAGCTTCCAATGATTTCCTGTACCCATTGAGGCTGCACAATTGTAATAGCTTGGCATTCTCCCACTTCAGTTTCTTCATGGATTCTAGACAAGGCATCAGCAACATGATTTTCCACTCCCTTCTTATAAGTGATAGTGTAATCATACTCAAGTAGCTTCGATATCCATTTTTGTTGTAGCCTCCCAGTCACCCTTTGATCCATTAAGTACTTCAAACTTTGGTGGTCAGTTTTGATCTGAAATTTCTGTCCACATAGGTAGTATGTCCACTTTTCTACTGCCAGTAAAATAGCTAGAAATTCTTTTTCATAAGTTGACAATCCCAAGTGTTTTGGGCTTAGAGCCTTGCTTACAAAGGCTATGGGTCTACCCTCTTGCATTAAAACAGCACCCAACCCCTTAGAATAAGCATCAGTCTCAACAATGAAAGTCTTTGAAAAATTTGGCATAGCTAGAACTGGAGCTTGAGTCATTGCTTTCTTCAAGGCCTGAAAAGACATCTCAGCATCTGAATTCCACCCAAAGGCATTCTTTTGCAACAATGATGTTAGAGGTTTACTGATGAGACCATAGTTTCTTATGAACCTCCTGTAGTACCCGGTCAACCCCAAGAATCCCCTTAATCCTTTGATATTAGTAGGAGTTGGCCATTCTACCATACATTCGATTTTGGAAGGATCAGTTGCTACCCCCTCTGCCGTGACTATATGTCCCAAGTACTCCACCTTTTGACTCCCAAATGAACATTTACTTTTCTTAATAAAGAGTTCATGCTCTCTGACCCTTTCCAAAGCCAATCTGAGGTGAGTAATGTGTAACTCTAAGGTTGGACTGTATATTAAAATATCATCAAAGAAAACTAGCATGAATTTCCTCAAGTAATCTTCGAATACAGAGTTCATAAGTGCTTGGAAGGTAGCAGGGGCATTAGTGAGTCCAAATGGCATCACCTTGAACTCATAATGGCCATGATGTGTTCTGAAAGCAGTCTTCATGATGTCCTCTTCCTTCATCCTTATTTGATGGTAACCTGACCTCAAATCCAATTTTGTGAAGAACCTCGAGCCTTGTAACTCATCCAAAAGCTCATCAATGATAGGAATGGGGAATTTATCCTTCACTGTCATTTGATTTAACCCCCTATAGTCAATACACATCCTCTATGTTCCATCTTTCTTCTTAACCAAAATAACTGGTGAAGCAAAAGGACTTGTACTTGGTCGAATAACCCCACTCTCTAACAACTCCTTGACTATCTTTTCAATTTCATTTTTCTGAAAATAGGGGCATCTATAGGGTCTGTTATTTATTGGTTGACTTCCTGGTTTGAGAGGTATAGAATGATCATAACCCCTAACAGGTGGTAGCCCCTTTGGTTCTGCAAATACCTCCTTAAACTCATCCAACACTGCTACTATTTTTGAATCAACCAGTTCTTCATTGGTTACTGAGGTAAGGGAATATAATTGAATAATGGCCCCACAAGGTAATCCTTTCATCATCTTGGTTGCAGTAGGAGCATTCATGAATTTAAGCATCACCACATCTTGCCCTCCTTTTAACTTGCATTGCTTTCCATCCCATGTGAAACCCATAGACATCTCAGAAAAGTCAAAAGTGATAGGCCCCAATGTCTTGAGCCATTGAATTCCCAACACTGCATCACATCCTCCTAACTTGATTGTTTTCATATCACTTTTGAACTTAATTCCCTGTAATGACCAAGTGAAACCCCTACACTCACCTTGGCTATGGATTGTGCTACCATCAGCCACAGTCACTGGTACTTCCTGAGTTGGAACAATTGTACATCCCAACCACTCAGCAGTCTTGGAATCTAAGAAATTATGTGTGCTCCCACTATCAATAAGAATTGTAAAGTTTTTGTTCCCTACCTTACCAGTCAGTTTGAGAGTTTGCAAACTGTTACTACCAGCTAAAGCATGAGCTGAGATACTCACATCTTCCTCAGGTACCCTCTCCTTTTCCATACCTTCCACAGGGCTCTCTAGAGTGTCATGCCACTCCTCTTCCTCTTCCCCTCCTTCTACTCCCAACATGAAAATCTGTTTGTTCTTGCATTTATGACCATATTTATAAACCTCATCACAGTTATAGCATAGCCCTTTCTCTCTTCTGGCCTGCATCTCTGCTTGTGTCAATTGTTTAATGGGAATGGTACTCTTGATAGTAGGGGTGGTATCTGATTTCTGGTTAATGGATGGGGAGGAATAGGTAGAGTATTTGTTATTGTTGGTACTTATTTTGGAAGTGTATGAGGAATTGGGTGGATTAGATCTTGACATGGGGCTATAGGATTGGCTTGGGGTGGTGTTTGTTCTGTAGGTTGCTGCCCTTATCTTCTTCAGTGAGGCCTCCCAATGAGACTCCTCAATTCTTGCCAAATTAATGGCATGAGATAAAGTAGGTGGGAACTGGGATTGCACACGGAATTTAATTTCCTCCTTGAGACCCTTTATGAAATTCTTCACATAAAACCTCTCACTAAGGCCACTATTCTCCTCCTTCATGAATGACCTCAGCTCTTCAAATTTCTCCTGGTACTCACTCACTGAGTTGACCTGCTGCAGATTAGCAAATTCTCCTTCAATATTTTGGTAAGCTTGTTGACCAAATCTATTAGCCAGCTTCTCTACAAATTCATCCCATGCAATCCCATCAATCTCCTCACAAAAGTTTTGATACCAAAACTCAGCACTCCCTTCAAAATGCATCGTAGCTAGCTCAACTCTATCACACAAAGGAATCTCTCTATATTTGAAAAATTTGTCACACTTACGAATCCACCCACGATGATCAATTCCAGAGAACTTTGGAAACTCCAATTTAAGGTGTTTTTTATAGTTCTCATTCACCCCCTTATCAGATCTAGCCATGTGACCATAATTAGCCCCCTTAATAGCATCACTTGAATCATCAATATGGATGGTTTCAATACCAACCTTACCTTGTTTGTTTTGCTCCGTGGTTGGAATCTCCTTACTTCCACCAGGTGCTGCTCCTAGCACTGATCCCGACCCACTAGAGGCCAACAATCCTCTACCAGCTTCGTCTACCTTCTCCTTGCCATTACTAGCCTTCATCTCCATCATCAACCGCGTCAAATCTTCTATACCCTTGGCCATCACTGTCACGTTCTCCTTCAGCTCTGTAGTCACACCTTCGATTCCAATAAATCTCTCTTCTAGAGATCGGATGCTAGCTTCCATGGCTTCAGTTCGAGTATTCACCATTTCGTCTGTGGATACGAGTGCTCTGATACCAAGTTGTTATGACCCAAGCAATGAATTAACCAGAATTAATTAATTCAAAAATGGGAACAGCTTCCCAATTTGTGAATTAGGGCGATAGATTGGATGAGAAAAGAATTTAGAGAAATAGAGTATGAGATGAGAAAGAAATTTAGAATTGGTAGAGAGAGAAAAGCATAATGCTCAGCAATTTTCATAATCATCAACAATGGCGTATCACGCCTACAAATGGAGAGAGAGAGCACGTGGTAAACAACGGCCCAAACTCTCTCTATAAAACGACATCGTAATTCATAACAGAAAAGATTCCTAAGGGAGACATGAAACGACGTCGCTCTATTAAAAGAGAAAACTCGTAATCCATGCTCGCTTTACTTATTGACACGACACTAAAACTAAACGACAACGTATTACTCCAACGGTTCAAAACCAACGGTCATCCCCAAATTACAAGAACCCTAGTTCGTTACATTAACGTGACACTGTTTCACGACCCAACACTCTGTGCCATATAGCACCATATAGCAACGCCAACCTAATTGCCGTGCGATAGAATTTTCCTTTAATCTATGGGGCATGCCCGATCACATAAAAATCATGTGACACTATTCCACTTTAACCGACCTGCTTTAATCTTATGAGCCAAATCTTCATCCAATTCTCCATGTTTTTGGATAATAGATCCAAGATAGCGAAAAAAGTCAGAAACTTGAACAATCTTCCTATTGAATGTGATCACTCGTGCCTCCCTGCTTTCAACTATACTAAACTTACACTCCAAATATTCAATCTTGTTCGGCTCAGATCCCTATTGAAAATCCTACAAACTTGTGAGTGATTATTTTTCTTCGACTTCTGATCATGAGCTCATGGGAGTTATAGCACGGACCTTTCAAACCTGCCATTTTATAGCTCTCAACCAAATTAGAGGGTGAAATTTAAGAAAGTAGATGTTTTACTATTCATGGCTACACAAAATCTTATTTAATTGTTGTAGGTGATTAGAAATACAATTGTCACTTACAAACCAATGGAGAATGACAAATTTAATGGGATAAGGATATTAGGCAGCTGCCACTCAAGCTTCTAAAGTTGTTTTAAAAAGCTATACAACCTCACAGCGAAGTAAGGTACTGGTAGAACAGCTTGAGTTTGAGAGACCACTTGAGGCTACCGTTCGGTCAGTTACCAGGAGGATGGTAAGAGAGGAGAGGGAAATTAACCCGAGCTTGCATTTTTAGCAGTGGGACTTTGGAGCAGGTTTAGTACAAATATGTGAACGGGTGAAAATTGCTTATCTGAAAATCTCTTCAATCAAGTCATGAAGGCCATCTCTCGAAATGCAAGTATGGACCTTGAAACTTCAAATGGCAATGGAATTTCAAGAAATGTCATCCGATTTTCTTGATCATACATCCTCTCTCTAGAAAAGCCTATTTATCAGACACGGGGTTGAAGTAGAAGCCTTTATATTGTGCAACTTGATATTTGGGTAGTTCTGATATTGATATTCATGGTGAGGAGTGAGTCTGTCCTGGTCTGGTGGACGCTTTGTTTATGGTCAGATATTTGGGCTTTGGTGGGGGGGGGGGTGGGGTGCGGATGCACAGACCCTTTGGTAGTGTGGTGTTTAGTGAGGTATGGGGAATATGGAGTGAGGAATTTTCACATCATTCAGCCACTGACTTTTTCTTTTCTGCGAGAGAAACTTACTCTTTATATGTTTCTTTCTCTGTGGGCGTGAGTTTTAGGCACTTTTCAAAGGGTGTCAAGTGCTTATATTTCGAATGATTGATGGGTGATTCTTCATTAGTTTCTAGTTTCCTTTTTCTTGTGATTTGAAAAGACATGAATGCAAAATATCACATGGGCACTGTACTATTAACCGTACCCAATTTTCTTACCTTTTAATTATATATTCACCGTTTCTCTCTCTCATATAGTATTATGGTAACTATATCTACTTTTATTCTTTCAAATGATTTGGATAATAATTATTTCATTGCAACTTTGTAACTTGAAAATGTTTATTTTTATTTGCAGTAAATATAGTAGTTGGATTGTTTTTTTGTGCATGCAATTCACTAGTATATTGTAATACACCGTGTCCTAATTTAACTTTCGGATCCTTCTAAAACGTGTCCCCGAATACTTAATTATTGACTTTTCCGGGATCCGACACTTGGATATGTACCCGTGTCCAAGCATCATAGATCACATCTAGGTAACAATCCTTCATACGTGGAGTGGACTGAAAAACCTCATTACTCGCCTTTTCAAGGCTCTTTTTTTTTGCCTCTCGCTTCTTGCCTAGGCGATAGAAGGCAGTTGCCTTAGGTCGCTTTTCAACGCTGCCTCGCCTGACCTTCAAGAGGCTATGGACCCTTGCCAGACCTCGTCTCTCAACGGAGGTGATCAAGGTGTTTGCATTTAATAACTATGATGACAACGTGGCTTACTCGGATCACAACCATCCATTCTACCACCTTGAGACTCATCACTTTTACAAAAACTTGGCCTTGGTATATTTCTTCTTTCTTCAGATCCGGTTTAGAGTGTCTTTAGAGGGTCTGGCAAAGGCGGAGATGTGAGTAGTTTGTGAAATTGTTGGGTTTTTGCAGTTTGTATATCTGTTTTAGAGGGTCTTTAGATGGTCTGGCAAAGGCGGATGTGAGTAGTTTGTGAAATTGTTGGGTTTTTGCAGTTTGTTGGTGCATTTAGATGGATAGGAATGCGAGGATCTTTAAACATCATTGCTTACTGAAGCATCTCTTGTGGGATAAAGTGGTGGCGTTAGCGTCTCTTTGAGCGCGTGTCAACGGTGCTTTCAAAGGTTCACTGAATGACATGAAAAGAGATTGGGGTGCTGCCTTGGTTTAATGATGTAGCTATGCATATTTTTCTTTTCTCTATAAGTTCCCTATCGAAGGACTTCTTGTCCATCCTTTTGTATTCAGATCTTTTTTCTAATACAATCCTTCTTTCTTATATATATAAAAAAAATCTTGGCCACCGAAATTGCACAAGACCGCGGAGCTTGGAAAATTCACTAGAATCAGCAAAATGGATCTTGCAACCATGCCTTAAATAAAATCATGCAAATAACGTAGCAGTGTTGTTCAGGTGATCACACTAACCATATTGAAGTGAAGGGTATTGCCTTGGCGGAACAAAATAGGACAATTACTCATCAGAGACCTTGCTGTTTGCCTGAATAATCAACCTAGTTATTTTTGGGGACATCTATTTTCGCATAAACATTCAAGTCAACGTTTTCTAGAATCTGGCACAGAAACATAGACTGGGTGTAGCAAGCTATTACTCCAATTAGGTTAGGCAAGAAGTTTAAATTGGCTTTCCTAACCATCTAAGATAGTTTCAAGTCAAAACTTTAACCCGCTGGGGGTGGGTGGGGGTATAAAAAGAAGTCTTTCCTAATAAGTGTCGCAGTTGATTTGTCTAACTTCTTAATGAATGTGCTTTTTGTTAGTGCATTGCTTGTAACATGATAAAATTCACTCCTTGATTGTTTCTCCCACTATGAACCCCAAATTTCTTTTCCTTTTTAAGCAAAGAAATGCTGTCCTATGCTTGGGCAAACCTGAAATAAATATACAGTTTTTATGTTAGGAGGTCTGGAAGTTGTCTGAAACACTGAAAAAAGTTGGCTTTACACCTTTTAATTTATAAGGACGTGTACACCCCTACACCAGTTGATTAATACAACAATAACAAGAACACCACCACCACCACCAACAAAGCCTTAGTTCTAAAATGATTTGGGGTCGGATAACATGAATTGTCATATGGACCCGTCAAGGAAGAGGTGAGAAAGCAATTAAAAAGTGGAGAGGTTAAAAAAATGAAAATTGTGAAAGCTAAGACGATATTCAAAAGAAGAAAGAAGCATGAAGAAAATCAAGAGAAACATGAATGCAAACATTTGAAAATGTAGAGGTTAAAGTGCAAGATATAAGTAAACTAATCACGCACAAAAAAAAAATTAAACCATAAAAATCATACATTTAACAAAAACCAATTCCTTGGTGAGGTTAAAGTTCTAGGACTGATAGAACTTGAACTTCCCCTCATGGCTGCAAGTTTGGACTTGGGATGCAACTAAAATTTGTTTAATATTGATACATAAGGTGCACATATGAACTAACTACCAAGTAAATGAATCAGACAGATGGACAAGACTGCACAATTACTTTGTACAAGAATGAAATTGAGAGGTTGTATAGTACAAGATCCTTTCGTTTAATGATATTAAAGTTCCATATAAACTGAAGTAATATGGAGCTTCAAAATAGCTGCAGGCTTGGATTTGATAATGTGCTTTGTATTGATGACTATGGCTTGTGTTTCATGTCTCATGTTATGTGTTCTCTTCGTGTAGCTACTCATAAATGGGTTTTATAGAATATTTTTCAGGTGAATAAAAAAGATGCATGAAGTTTTTACTAGCACCTCTGGTTGTACTTGTATGATGTTCATAACTATAGAGTGTACTGGATGATTCAGTACATGACTTAAGAGAGCTAAATGTAAAGCTAATGCTCCTTTTTTTCATTTCTTTTCTTTTCTTTTTTGGTCTGTGATGCTTCTCCAAGTTGATTACTGATGCTTCTCCAAGTTTATTAAGAGCTTCTGAAACTAGGAATATCTTGTGTAGATCATCTCAATCAGAATCTCAGAATAGAGCATGCGTCATTTCTTTTTTAGCCTGTTGACTTGTCCAGAAAATGCAAATCGAACACAACGTAGGGGTGCGGTGTATCCTAGCATAGTCAGATTGCAGATATTTCTCACTCCCGTCAAACCACCCAACCGCCCATCTCCCCCTCTTAATCTAAATAGTTTCACCATGTTTTGTTTAGCACAATGAACATTAAGATAGTTGTGTGAGTCTTGTCTTTTGGTGGACTTTAGCAAAGATAGACGTTTTGAGGAAATATATCGATATCATCGAGGACATGTATGCGGGAGTTAGTACACTGTGCGGACTAATGATTCAAAGACAAAAGAGTTTCCTATTATGATTGAATTGCATCAATGTTCTGAACTTAGTCCTTTTCTCTTTGCTATAATCATGGGCAAATTGAGGAGGTCAATTCAAGAGTTTTAGGCTGAGCAGAAGCATGATTAAATATTTGGAATGTAAGTTTAGCAGGGTTAAAAGCAGGGATGCATGGCGATTACCTTAGATGAGAAGATTGTCCAAAGTTACGACTCTTTTTCCTACCTATCTTAGATTTATGGCTCATAGAATCAAAGTAGGTTGGCTGAAGTGAAAAAGTGGCACATGGTTCTTATGTGATCTCGACATGCTTCATAAATTAAAGAGAAAATTCTACCGCACAAAAATTAGGATGATTTTGATATAGGACACTGAGTGTTGGGTGAAACAATTTCACGTTAGAGATGCGTATGCTACGTTGAATGCCTACTCATACAAGAAAGGATTGGCTGAAGTATAAGATGATTACGAAGAAAGTAGGAGTTGAATCAATTGAATATATTATGAGGGAAAATCGTTTAAGGTGGTTTGGCCATTTGAGATGAAAACCAAGTGATGCATAGGTTAGGAGGCCTCGAGAGGGGAGAAGTGAGAACATGATGAGTACTAGGGGTTGGCCAAAGTAAAAATGGGTAAGGGTGGAATGGATGAAAAATATGACGTTGGAGAGGGCGGAGTGGAGAGAAAGATTCATGTGGATGATGGGACTTGACTTTTTTTTGTTTATATATGTGTTTTTTTTTCTTAGTCGTGTAGATATTGATACATCCAACTTCTTGTTTTTCTTATTTGTTTTGGCCATATTTTAGCCAAATTAGATTAAAGGTGTCAAGTGCATCTGGTACATTTCATACTAACTTAAGTTATGGTGGTTTGTACTTAGATATTTTAACCTTTGTCATTTGACTATTGACCGCCGAGGCCTTCACGAATAATTTGAAATTTAGACTTGATTGCTGGAGCATCTAACATTTAGTATTGTTTATATCCTTTCACTTATTTCCTTTCTGATCTTTGTGCAGTTATTTGGACTACAGGCTTGCAGTTCTGCCCGTCTTTCCCTAGGATGTTTGCTTTTGCAAAACAAAAGCTGAACCTGGTAACTCACTTAGAGTGAGAGCACTCATCCTCCTATCAGGAAATTATATCAAGTTCATTCTAGTTTAACCGAGATTCTATTTGCAAGCTTAAGTTCTGTTATGGTTTTAGCATCAGTTTTGACTGATTTACATAGCTTAATTTTATGGTTTACCATTTTAAAGATTCTATGAAGGCAATTCTCCCCTCTTTCAAGTGTTTCTGCATTACAGGCATTCTGAATGGACTTTTTTGAGTCAGACCGAGGAACAAATTAGGTTTGCTATTGTGTTGCCATGCATTATACAGTACTAGGGGAAATGACAAATTAGGGTCAAAGTGTAGATTGTGTGTGCCAATCGAGGTCTGATGTTCCATTTTTATCAATTTAGGGTCCAAATTTAACAATATTAGTTAGGGGGTTTTGGATGAAATTGTAGAAAATTTGTCGATTTAGGGTCCATAATTTAGGCGTATGTGCCAATCAGGGTCCGGCTTAATGATTTTTTCTAACAATTCCGTTAGAAAACCCCTAACTAGCTAACATTGTTAACTTTGAACCCTAAATTGACAAAATTGGAACATCAAACTCGGATTGACACACATCCCCTAAACTTTGGATCGTTAATTGTCAGTTGCCCTCACGTTTATGCTCTTTTAATTTGAGTGTAGTGTTGCAGAGATAATCTCAAGCTCTTCATGAGCTATGGTTAGTCTTGGCTTGTATTTATATTTGTGCATCTGTCCCATCCTTGTGTTTTTCCGGTGATATAGAATACCCTTGATGGGGGTCATAAAAATATACTCCTCCGTTCATTTCCCCGAAAGAATGTCATAGAATGGCCGGCCGTTTCCAAAGAAATCACACCGCAATCACTTTTCAGCTAAAACAACTGATAAATGCATTTATCAGTTGTTTATAACTGATAAATTCATTTATTAGTATTTTAAAGAGTATTATGTGCTTGATTTTTTGGTTAAAACAACTGATTATGCATTTATCAGTTGTTTATAACTGATAAATTCATGTATCAGTATTGAATTTATCAGTATTTTAAATAGTATTTTGTGCTTGATTTTTCAGCTAAAACAATTGATAAATGCATTTATCAGTTGTTTAAAACTGATAAATTAATTTATCAGTTTTTAAAGAGTATTTTGTGCTTGATTTTTTGGTTAAAACAACTAATAATGCATTTATCAGTTGTTTATAACTGATAAATTCTTTTATCAGTATTGAATTTACCAGTATTTTAAAGAGTATTTTGTGCTTTAATTGGTTAAAACAACTGATAAATGCATTTATCAGTTGTTTGAAAGATAAACACACAAAAAAATTTTAGAAAAAAAATGAGTTTTTTTTTTTTTTTTTGTAATATCTAACTTGTTTGGTTTTCTTTGTAATATTTATCTTTCAAAAGTAGTTTTTGATAAATGTCCCATCTCTCTGCCTCCTAAATTAGTAAATGTGAATTGTCGGTCCATTTTTTGTACCCAACCATCTTATTTATAAGAAAAATATTATACTAGAATTGTGAAATATCTATGGGATGATTAGGTTGTTTTGGATGTTTTTATCAAATTTACAGATTCACCTTAGTCTCTTAGACAATGGCGAAGCCAAGGGGTTGTTATTCCTTTCGTACAAGAATAAATAAATGACATATTTTTTATTTTAGTATGTCCCCAAATAAATATTATATTTCTAAAAATAACATATAAAGTTTGGTGATTTTCCTAAATTGCCCTTTTTTATCTTGAGAAAATTGTATAAATCAAAGTCATATAAAAACACATTTACCTTGTGTCTTCATCATGGTAAGAGTATACTCCCTCCGTCCCACAATACTTGACACACTTTTCCATTTTGAGCGTCCCACTGATAAGTCACACTTCCTAAAATGGCAAAGAATCTTTACTATTCCCTCCACTCATTCTCTCTCCTACATTATTTTAATACTCACAACACCATTATAATTTACTATTCTCTCCACTCATTCTCTCTCCTACTTAACTATCTACACTCACAACACATCAACCTTTTTACTTTTTCCTTAATTCCCGTGCGGAACAGTAACTGTGTCAAGTATTACGGGACGGAGGGAGTATAAAAGATGGGACACTAAAGAAAACATAACAAAAAAGTTAAAAAAATGTTGACTTGTGTTGACATTTTAAAAGACAAGGGGATTGAACGGAATAAAAGTGACGAGCTAGAGCTAGGATCAATCTACGAAGCCCAGTTATTCAGACAGTATTGCCACCACCTCCTTGATGGATCAACCCAGTTACTACAGGCCCAAGGCTCATCAGTCAAGATCAGTCGACCTAGCTCATTGTCCGACTTAAATGGTCCCGACCTAGCTTTGTTTGACATACGATCCATATCTTAAACAGGTGTTACCCGACCATATTATCCAGTCAGGTCGACCTAGACCCATGCATGCGACCTCGACCTGCAAAACGTACGTCGACCTACAGAGTCATAATACGCTTACAACTATTTCCATAACAGAGGTCCTACAAACCAGGAGTTATTCACGTACGAGATCTCTTATACAAATCTGATCCGTGATTTTAGGGATTTCATACAATCCTACTACAATTATAACTCATATCAAGGCCTATAAATACTGAACAACCTCAACGGTTTAAAGGTAATTTGCTATTTGTTATTTTGAATCATCTTGTTCATTATAATTATTTAGCTCTCAAATCACCATACTTACTCTCATGCCCGAGGGTCTTCGCCGCAGACCATTCCGGCTAGTCGTGGGTTCTGTGTTTCAGGTCAAAAGCTAGGAGATCAATCTTGCTGCTGGACGGAGATTAATACAACACGATTCTTGCGGCATCAGTTTGGTTCCATTGCCGTGAATCAAAGTTTTTGACCTCGAAATTTAATCAACCGTAATCATGGTTTCTGACGGACATACCGCTACATCCTCCACTGAGAGCGGGCAAGTGAATGCTGGTAGAAATCTGGACACCGGTGCTGGAAATCGTAATGCAAATCTGCCTCCTCCCCAACCACGTCATGCGAGGAGGGCGACACGCTCCAATAGTATTGCTGATGTGACAGGATTGCAGGATACTAGGAGGCAGCAGAAAAGGCCTATGGCAGAACTAGAAGAAGCCCCGCCACCAAAACGAATCCAAACGGGTCGAACAGTTACATGCCACATTCCAGGTCCCTCAGCTACTCACCCTACTAGGAAAGACATTTTGTTGAAGCGGGCTAGGTTGCTCCAGAGTTTATTGGATGTTCATGACGAGTTACTTGAGATGCCCGAATCTCCTCAGGCTGATAGGAGATCGCATCGACCTGCTCCTTCTGTTACCTCCCACAGACGGGCTAACGGAAGTGCTAGGCAGAATGGAGGTCCCAGGCCGTCTGCTGAACAGACAAGAATTGAGATGCCTCTTCCACCCTTGATCAATGTAGATCCCACTGGTGACCTACGAGAAAGTCTCAATAATCGAAGGGATCAACAGGTCGAATCTGCGTTAAGGAGGCAGCGAGAAGCTGAAAGGAATAGGCGAAGGTCACCGGTAAAATCAGTTAGGCCGCTTGTGAGATCAGTTAGGTCGCACTCCCACAGGGACAGAAGGGGTAGAGAAGTAACTCCACCTAGAAGTGAAAGGCATAGGGCCTACTCTAGGGGGGATCCCCATCAGGAAGAAAGGCAGAGATCCAATGACTTCTCATACCAGAGGAACGACAACCCATATGCTAGGGAGTTGTTGAATTTGAAAAGAAGGTTAGAGAAAATGGAGGCCGATAAGAAGGAAGATGATGGAAAGGGCCGAAATTACAATACCCTTCGACCCCTATCTAGAGAACTGCTTGAGCTACGACCTCCAGTGGGTTTAAAACTGCCCTCACTTGGCAAATATTCAGGTGCGACCAACGCCCTGAACCATATGCAACATTTTGAGGCCACCATGTACTTGGTCTCTTCCGAGGAGGATGTGCTGTGCAAGGCACTAACCAGCACCTTCACAGGTGCAACCCTGACTTAGTTTCGTGGATTGGCACCGGGCTGCATTACCTCATGGGAGTACATGAGAAAGAAGTTCCTAGATCGCTTCTCGACAACTAGGGCCAGAAAGAAGACGGTCACCGACTTGAACAACTTGACTCAGGGCAAGAATGAGAGTTCCATGACTTACTACACAAGGTTCAAGGAGATGGTCGACCAAATCGAAGAGGACCTAACAGACATGGAAGTGATCAACTGCTTCAGGAATGGGGTATCCTCTCCTGATCTAGACTACAAGTTACAAGTTACGAGGGTAAATACCAGGAAGGAGCTGTTCGAGAGGGCCTACGATGTGACCATTGCTGAAGAAAGAAAAGAGAAAAAGAAAGAAAAGGGTTCCAAGTAGTCCGAGGCTGGAGATTCTAGCAAAGGGAACCAAAGCAAGAATAATGACAACAACAACAAGGGGAAAAATAGAACAAGGGCGACTGAGAGAGTGCCTGAGACTTTCATCCATTTGACAGTTAGTAGAACAGAAATCATGAATTATGTCGAGCTAGGCCCACCTGCTCCAATGAACCATGCGAACAAATTCAGGAGGGATAACAGCAAGTATTGCGACTTCCACAAGGATACGGGTCATACTACAACAGAGGCATGCATGAGCCTGAAGCGTATCATTCAGAAATGGGTTGATAGTGGAAAGCTGGACAGGTTTGTGAAGGGAGCTCAACCTAGCAGAGGCGAGCGAGCTACAGGAGGTATGCCCGAGCCAAGGCAGCCTCGATTGGATTTAGGGATAATCACCGAGCAAGAAAGTAACACCAGTTTGCAACACAAAATTTTCCAGCTCACAAAAGCTTCGTATGTGCCACCTAGGAGCTACATCAAAGAGGAAGTAATTAGTTTCTCTCCGGACGAGCTAGCTACCAACATGGCGGCCAGGGAGCAAGTTCTAGTTATCCCAGGATTGATTGATGGCTGTACGATGAGCAGACTGTTGGTAGATACTGGGGCTTGCAAGGACATCCTCTACTACAAGAATTTCAAGGAAATGGGATTGACTAAGGAAAGATTGTCGCCCTACGATGGTCGGCTTGAGGGTTTCACTAATCATAGGGTGGAAGCCAAGGGGTAGATCGAGTTGGAGGTGTACATCGGACAACACTCTTTTAGGGTCGTGACTAAGGTAACGTTTATTGTTATTAGCTGGAGTAGGCTGCGTTCTGAGTACAACTCGAGCTTATCTGGATCACGTCCTCCGAACAAGAAAGAAGAGGGAACTGGAAATTGAAACTCCAGAGGCAAGCTGGAAACTGTCAAAATCTGTCACCACAACATCAAGGCTATCTACAATCACATGTGTTGATGAGACGACCTATCCCTCCCATGACCATGTCATGGTCGAGCCGACACGTCCCTCTCTAAACACTTCGGTCGAAGCAACTACAGTTATAGTCGACCAAGTCATAATAGGCGAGCTATGCCTTCAGATCGACCAAAACTCGGGGGCCACCACGGGAGAGATTGCAGCTGAATTAGACGACATGATAGTTGAAGAGGCTCCACATTTGGGGGTCGAGGAAAGGCAGAGGGTTTGAGAAATCATCATTGAGACCCTACATTTCAGAGATGGTCTGGAGCTGGAACCTATGGACGAGCTAGAAGAGGTGATAGCTAATCCCTTCTACCCTGATCAAAAAATTCAAATTGGAAAACAGCTATCAGCCGAGGAAAGAACAGAAATAGTCGAGCTATTGAAGGAGAGCACGGACGTCTTTGCTTGGCGAATAGAAGACATGAGAGGGATCAAGGAAGAGGTCGACGTTCATAGGCTAGATGTTAATCCGACTATCAAACCTAAGGAGCAGAGGCTAAGGAGCTTTGCTCGTGACAAAGAAGAAGCAATAAAGCTGGAGGTAAATAAACTTTTGAGTGCAGGTATCATCAAGGAGACCTCCCATACCACCTGGCTAGCAAACGTGGTGATGGTGAAGAAAGCAAATGGCAAATGGCGTATGTGTGTAGACTTCACCAACCTCAATCTAGCCTGCCCAAAAGATAGCTACCCACTTCCACGGATTGACAAGCTGGTGGATTCTATAGCTGGACATACTACTCTAAGCTTCCTCGACGCTTATTCGGGCTACCATCAGATCAAGATGCACAAGGATGACGTAGTGAAGACCACCTTCCAAGCTGCTGGGGGTATATATTGCTACAACATGGAGGATGGTCAACAAGGTCTTTGCATCCCAAATTGGCCGAAACATGGAGGCCTACGTCGACGATATGGTCATCAAAACAAAGGTCGGGCATCACGTGGTCGACCTAAAGGAAACGTTCGCCAATTTGCGGGCAAACGACATGAAAATCAATCCTAGCAAATGTGTATTTGGAGTAGCAGCAGGGAAGTTTTCTGGGTTTCATGGTCTCTCAGCGGGGTATTGAAGCCAATCCTGAAAAAATCAAGGCTCTGGTCGACATGAAGGAGCCTACATGTATTAAGGAGATGCAGCGACTGAACGGTAGGGTGGCAGCCCTAGGTCGCTTTATTGCCAAGTCAGCAGAGAGGTCTCTCCCCTTCTTCAAATCTTTGAAGGGGACAATTTTTTTTGAATGGTTGGCCGAATGTTCATCGTCGTTCCAGCAGCTTAAGGAGTACCTTGCCTCTTCTCCATTATTGAGCAGCCCGGTCATGGGGGAAATGTTGTTTGTATATCTGTCAGTTGGCGACCAAGCTGTAGCAGCCGTACTAGTTCGAGAAGAAGGGGGGCTCCAGAAGCCTGTATATTATGTGAGCAAGGCCCTGTCCGATGTGGAAGACAGGTATTAGCCTACGCCCTGGTCGTTGCATCCAGGAAGCTGCAAGCTTATTTCTAGCTCACCCTATTGTCGTTCTAACTAATGCCCCCTTGAGGAAAATTCTGCACAAGCCAGAAAGTTCAGGCCGATTACTCAACCGGTCAATAGAACTAACCGATTTCGACATTGAGTATAGGCCTCGAAAGGCGTTAAAAGCTCAACCTTTGACAGACTTCTTGGTCGATCTTACGTTCATCAAGGAAGAGAGCGAAGTAAGAGCTTGGAAGGAAAGTGTGAAGGGAAAGGAGCCTGCGACTCAGCCCGCAGTATGTTTACCCGACAATTGCTGGAAAGTTTATTCTGATGGGTCGGCAACCAAGAATGTTATTAGGGATGGGATTGTTCTAGTCGAGCCAGAGAGAGGCAAGGTTTTCGAGGAAGCATTAAGGTTCAAGTTTGAGGCTTCTAATAACCAGGCCGAGTATGAAGCTTTGGTCGCAGCTATTGAGTATGCCAAATGTTTCGGGGCGATCAAAATCGTGGCTTACTATGATTCTCAGCTGATCGTGAATCAAGTCAAAGGAGAGTATGAAGTGCTAAACCCTACTCTGGTCAAGTACTGCGACCTGGTGAAGGAATTAGTCAAAGACTTGGAATTCTGGGAGATACAAAGGGTAGGTCGAGAAGATAACGAGTTGGCTGACCTACTCTCAAAGTTGGCCACATCTGATGAGCATCATGGAGAGCCGATTTCCTACCTAGAGCATCCAACATATGAGAAGGGGTTCAGATTCCCTAGAGGACAACACTAGGGAATGGGTTTACACCAAGTGCTAGATCGAGGAAATAAAGGACTACATTGAAAAGGGCGAGTTACCCGCTGACGAGCAAGCATCACGGGCGATCAAGAAGAAATCTCCAAGGTTTGTCGTGCACATAGACACTTTATTCAGAAGGTCTTTTACAAAGCCATTGTTGAGGTGTGTTCATCCCATGGAGGTTACTCAGCTTTTGCACGAGGTACATTGTAGAGTTTTTGGTGGACACCCGGGGGCCAGAACTTTGGCCGACAAACTAATTACTTTGGGGTATTACTGGCCTCACATGAGAGCAGATGCTCACGATTTTGTCCAGCAGTGCGACAAGTGCCAAAGATTTGCCGACCTACCTAGACTGCCTACCACCGAGCAAACTCCAGTGGTCGCAGCTTGGCCTTTCAGCATGTGGGGAGTTGATTTGATTGGTCCCTTCCCACTCGCCCGGGGAAATTGTAAGTACGTGATCGTTGCAATAGATTACTTTACCAAGTGGATCGAAGCCAAGCCCTTAGCTAAGATTACGGAGGATAACGCCATCAACTTCATACATGATTAGATTTGGTGTCGATTTGGAATTCCACGAGCTATTGTGTCGGACAACGGGCTACAATTCTCTACATCTATTGAAATGGAGATGAACAGATTAGGCGTCAAGCATTGGAAGTCGTCAGTGGCATACCCTCATGGCAACGGGCAAGCAGAAGCAGCGATTAAACTGGTCCTATCAGCACTTAAGACATGGTTGGTTGGTCGAGCTGGCAGATGGTTGGCCGAACTTCCCATTGCTCTCTGGGCAGTCCGCACAACCACCCGGGGGCCTACGGGTGAAACCCCATTCGCCCTTACATTTGGGTAGGCCATGGCACCTTCCGAGCTACAAGTTCCTACAGCCAGGGTAGTTTTCTTTAATCACGAGCAGAACGACATCAACAGATTGATCGACTTGGATTTGCTCAGCGAGAAGCGGACCACAACTCAGCTACGAATGGTCAATTACAAGTAGAAAACCAAGGGCTACCACGACAAGAAAGTTAAGAGAAGGTCGTCCCAAGTGGGGGGCTAAGTGCTAAGAAAGTTCGAGGTAACATGAAGGAAAGCAGAACAGAACAAGTTATCTCCCAACTGGGAAGGTCCCTACGTTGTTACTCGAATTATCAAAGAGGGAACTTATATGATTGGTCATCCAGATGGTGAAGAGTTGAAACATCCGTGGCATGCTAGCTTGGTCGTCAATAAGATCTTGCTGTTCTTGCTCCCGTTCTTGCTGTTGTTGCTGTTGCTCAACTCGTTCAGCTTCGGTAAATACTTGATCTTGGGTGGTCTCAGTGCCAACATCCTCCACCTCGTCTGCCTCCTCAAGGTCCTTAAGAATCGTATTGAAATTTATCTGTTCAATGGGAGGTGCGACCCAAGGTTCAGCTCCCATTTCTTCATCTTCCTGGGAAAGGGCCGCCAGATCGTTGTCGTTATAAGGCACCAGAGGATGACCGCTACGAGCTTGCATGTCATACTGTTCTTCCGATGCCCATTTGGCCAATTGCTGAAGGGAAATGTCATCCGAGGGATCCACAAGAATACGTCGAGCCATATAGCGTCGACCAACATCATAAAATGTGAAGGCCTGGCTTTGGGTGACGTTGAAGCACTCGTCACTGTCTTTGTAAGCTTCCACTGCAGCCTCCGCAACAGCCTTTGCCTTGGAGTCGGACTCTTCTTTCCATTGTGCTCGAGCTGCACTATGATCCTCAGTCAACTTGGTCAAGAATTCATCACGACTCTTAAGCACTTTCTTAACCGTCTCTAGCTCGGCCTTTGCCTCCTCCTTCTCTAGTTTAGAAGTTAGGAGCTCCTCCCTTAGCATGTTCAGCTCCTCCCTGCCAACTCCTAGCTCGAACAGTGCCTCATCTCTGGCCTTCACGGTATCATCATGGACCAGCTTTAGAGAGTCATAAGCAGAATTTGCATCTACCAGCTCTTCTCTCAGCTCAGTCACCTCTTGAGACTTTCGAGCATACTGGGCTTTGGCGATCTTCTCCTGTTCTTGAGCAGCCCTCCAGCCAAACTTGGCTTGCTCGACAAGAGTAAGGGACTGCATCAACATATGGGAATGGATTAGCTCGACAAGTAATCACAAGTAAAGAAAGACCTACCAAGGTTACGATTAAGCGGTCAAAGAAAAATAGATAGAAAAGACAAGTCTTACCTCACAGTGAGATAGGCCGGACCTATCAGAAAATTCCTCTGGAGTGAGCCCCTTCTCATTAAAGCGAGCTAGCATGTTAGGCTCCACAGCTCGTCTAACTATAACCTGGCCATATCCTAGCTCGGGATACTGACGGCTCAAGTTATCAATAGAAATGAGAGGAGGCACCTCGCTTAGCCTGGCCACTTCGGCCTGCACAAACTCTGTGCGAGTAGGAGTTGGGGGCAAAGGATGATCAGAGTTAGACGCCTTCTGAGATTTAGCCACTTCACGTCCTTGATCGAGCATCGACCTTTTCCTAAGTCTGGACTTCAGTGGAAGAGCATCGTCATCTTCTAAATCGACATAGTCGATTTCAGTATTAGTTTGAGGAGCCGCCCCTAATGGCTCAAGTGTTGGGTCAGGTTCCGAGCTAGGGTTGGCCTGAGCTTCGACCTCATCTTCTTTGGCTCCAGCTGCTTTATCTTTGGGGGAGTCATTGTTCAAGGGGTCAACCGTCCCAATTTCCTCGATGGGGACCATCCCCACGCCATCTTTGGGCAGTAGCTTGTTTCTCTCCGCAACTTCCTTCTCTCTGCTGGCTCGTGCATTAGCTGCACCATGAGCCTTGGTGCTCTTCTTCCTTTAACTGGTACTCAGAATGTGAACCATATTTGCTTGCTGTTCAGGAGTAAGTACTGCATAGACAAGAAAGAAAACAGTTAGCAAGAGATGTTCGAGCTACATATTGTCGAGTAAAACAGAAATGTGCGAGTAAAAAGAACGAGTTAAACAAATTACCACCAGCGTGCTCTCCATTGGTTCTACAGTAATCAGGGGTTTTCTGGCAAAAGTGGCATTGGTCTTCAAATCTACCTAAGGCGTGGGTCACCCAATCAGGATACCTAAGGCCCCTCCCTCACTATCAAGGCCAAGGGGGCCACATCCCCATCTCCACTTAAAAACATCCCGGCCTGGATAAAGTTGTTCTTGTTCAACCCCAACAATTCCCAGCTGATGGGCCCTTTGCTAGCTATCAAGTTCAGCCTATCAGATAGCTCTTTGCACCAATCGGGGGCCAGTATTCCTCCTCCTTCATTTCTCTCGATTCTCACTGGAAAATGGGAATTCCCAGCCACTCCGGTTCTCCACCAAGATCAAGTGCGAGTTCCAGCCAACTACTTTGTCGGGCAAGTTTATGAATAGTTTGGGGGCCTTTTCCCTAGCTGGGGTACTAATACCTAAGGTCCTCTTATCTAATACGACCTTGAAAAATTCCCTAAACACTTTCATACAATGTTCATACCCTATGAACCTGCACACCATGGCAAAACAAATCAAAACTCTCAGGGTATTGGCCCCTAGCTGCATTGGGACAACATCCATGCACTCTAGGAACTCGCAGATGAAAGGGTCTAATGGGAGTCTCAGTCCAGCCTCGAACTGACCTTGTCTATTCCTAAGGAAAGAGGGTTTATTGGGTCCTCTAATGTAAAACAGAACTAAGTGATCTAGCAACTCGTGGAAAAGACGAAAACAAACAATTCTTGGGTCGTCTACTTCCAAATCACTCTGATTCTCTCCTACTGGAAGTTCTAGCTCGCTAAAATCTAAGTCAAGACAGAAATACACTCTTCTTTGGTCATCTCCTTCATTACGCCACCTACATGTTTGTATACCCTATGGTTCACGGTACAGTACCCATACCAAGCCCCTGGTTCGTAGCTAAATGTCCTAGCCATGACGGAATTGAAGGAAAAATCGGAAAGTAAGCCTAAAAAGCAAAGAAATAGAGGGGTACCTTGTTCGAGTCGGAAAAGAAGGGTTTTTAGGGTAAATCGAAGGCCTGACTAAGCTGGGGAATCCGTTTGCTCCGTTACCGTTCTTGATGGGTGTATTCAAAAGCTAAGAGTAGTAAAAGTTCGAAAAGGAAAAGGTTTTTCCTTTTATACCTTTCCTAATTTGAATTGGAAAGGGTTTGGGAAGGTTTCAGATGGTTTATTTCACCAATTAATGCTTGCGCCGTTTCCTAGGCAGTTGTCCAAAGCGCCAAATTTTCCTCATCATTGTGGCGCTTCAGCGAATCGGACCGTCAAAACAGTTAAGGATTGAGATTGAGCCACGTCATCATCGGTCGACCAAACAGCAATTCGAGCATGTAGCTGCGACCTACCCAAGTCTTTATCAAATTCTTATAACTTCCTGGTCGACAAAGTCAATCCAGAAAGTTGGGGGGCCACTGAACGAAATAAAAGTGACGGGCTAGGCTCAACCTACGAAGCCCAGTTATTCAGACAGTATTGCCACCACCTCCTTGGTGGATCAACCCAGTTACTACAGGCCCAAGGCTCATCAGTCAAGATCAGTCGACCTAGCTCATTATCCGACCTAAATGGTCTCGAAATAGCTTTGTCCGACATACGATCCATATCTTAAACAGGTGTTACCTGGCCATATTATCCAGTCAGGTCGACCTAGACCCATCCAGGCGACCTCGACCTGCAAAGCGTACGTCGACCTACAAAGTCATAATACGCCTACAACTCTTTTCATAATAGAGGTCCTACAAATCAGGAGTTATTCACGTACGAGATCTCTTATAAAAATCTGATCCGTGATTCTAGGAATTTCATACAACCCTACTACAATTATAACTCATATCAAGACCTATAAATACTGAACAACCTCAACGGTTTAAAGGTAATTTACTATTTATTATTTTGAATCATCTTGTTCATTATAATTATTTAGCTCTCAAATCACCATACTTACTCTCATGCCCGAAATTTTTTGTCGGAGATCATTTCAAATAGTCGTGAATTCTGTATTTCAGATCAAGAAATAGGAGATCAGAGTCATATAAAAACACATTTACCTTGTGTCTTCATCATGGTAATAGTAGACAAAAGATGGGACACTTAAGAAAACATAACAAAAAAGTTAAAAAGTGTTGACTTGTGTTGACATTTTAAAAGACAAGGGGATCATTTTCTTTCCTACTATGTGGCTTGGCCACTGCTCTTAGAGTTGGAAATGTAATTGAATTTGAGCTTGTGGTTCAAGAAAGAAGAAAGCAGGAATGATGACTAACTATTTAAGTTGATGTCCCTGAAATTGAATTTGATAATTCGGTCAACACCTAACAAACAACTACTCCTATACAAACAACTACTCCTATATGAATATAATTTGCCCTTTTTTTTTTTTTTTTTTTTTTTTTTTAGAATTTTAGAGTGTTTGAGGATTCTTAGGTAGGGGAGTAAACTCTTAATACAAGAAAAAACCTAAATTAAAAAACTCTTAATTCTCTACTTATTTATAAACGGTTGATCAAAATCTAATCAATCAAGTTGAAAATAATAATAATAAATCATGACATAGTTTTGGGACATAATTTAAAAATTTTAAGCAAAACATTTCATTTTGCTAATTTCGTCCATTTCATAATAAATACCGTTATTTTTAATTCTTCCAAAATATAAATATAAATGCTGTATTTTTAAATGAGGCAACACTACCAGAAAGAAAAAGGTCATTTAGCGACGGAAATTTTCGCCGTTAAAATTAAATTTTCGTCGCTAAAAATAATTACCGGCGGAAAAATTCCGTCGGTGGTCCGCCGCTACCAGCCCGTCGCAGTGCTTCAACGGGTCAATTTCCGCCGGTATTTTTTTATTTTACCGACGGAATTTATTTCCGCCGGTGAATTAATGGTTACAGCGACGGAAAATTCCGCTGCTAAATTAATTTAATTTAATTAAATTTTCATTTCAGCGGCGGAAATTTCCGTCGCTGTAATAAAAATTAATTTAATTAAATTAATTTCAGCGGCGGAAATTTCCGTCGCTGTAATAAAAATTAAATTAAAATGAATTAATTTCAGCGGCGGAAATTACCGTCGCTGAAATTACCGCCGCTACCAGTCCGTTGCAGTGCTCCAAGACCTTCTTCTCCTGTACAACCTTTTCGCCCTTGCATTGTGGGCAGCGGTCCTTGTCATTGATAGTTTCTCCAGTACCCTTACATTGCAGGGGTTAGGATTTAAGGGTTAGGGTTTATAAGGGTTTAGGGGTTAGGGGTTAGGGGTTAGGGATTAGGATTTAGGATTAATTAGTGTATAGTGTATAGGGTATAGGGTATAGTGTATAGGATATAGTGTATAGTGTATAGGGTATAGGGTATAGTGTATAGGGTATAGGGTATAGGGTATAGGGTATAGTGTATAGCGTATAGGGTATAGGGTATAGGGTATAGTGTATAGGGTATAGGGTATAGGGTATAGGATATAGTGTATAGGGTATAGAGTATAGGGTATAGGGTATAGGGTATAGTGTATAGGGTATAGGGTATTTATTGACTCATATTTATTTTTTTAGTGTAATTTAAAATAATTTTCATGTTTTATATAATTATAAAGAATGATATTTATTAAATTAAAATTAATAAATATTTATGTGGTATTTATTTTTTCAAAAATAATATTTATTGACTCATATTTATTTTTATGAGAGTAATTTAAAATAACTTTCATATTTTACATAAAAAAATAATGATATTTATTAAATTAAAATTAATAAATATTTATGATTTATTTATTTTTTCAAAAATATCAAAAATATTTATGATATTTTAATGTTTTTTAGTTTGTTATTTTGTTATTTAGTTCTAAAAATAAACAAAAATTTCATTTTATTATCAGCAACGGAATATTTCCGTCGCTGATAAATAAAAAAATATTAACTTATCAGCGGCGGAAATATTCCGTCGGTGTTTAATAAAAAAAAACATTTAATTTCACCGTCGGAATATTTCCGACGCTGATAAATTAAAAAAAATTAATTATTCAGCGGCGGAAATATTCCGTCGGTGTAATATTCCAAAAAAAAAAATAAAAAATATTTTAATTTCACCGTCGGAATATTTCCGACGCTGTTAAATAAAAAAAATAAAAAATGATATATTTTCACCGTTGGAATAATTCCGTCGCTGATAAAGATTTTGCGCCGGAATATTCCGTCGGTAAATCAACCGCGAAAATAGTGGCGGTAATTAAACGAATATTCGAGGAATATTCGTTTTAGCGGCGGAAATTAGCGGCGGAATTAAATTTCGTCGCTAAATTTGACGCCAAAATAATTCCGACGCTAAAGCTTATATTCCGCCGCTATTTAGCAACGGAATAATTCCGTCGCTAAAACACCTGTTTCTGGTAGTGCAATGTCGTATTGCAATTTTATCATTGTATAAACAACGTGCAAATAATTAAAACATGTTTCTTAAAAACTTTGTTTGCATTATACATATGTGTGTATATATATGCGTGTGTATGCACACACATATATATATCAAAAAAATTAGAAAAAAAACCATTTTCAAAAAAAAAAAAATAGGAAAAACGTTTTATTAAATCGCGAGGTAGCATTTTTGTAAATAATATAAACTTCTTTTAAAAGGTGTGGTGTGATTTTTATAAATAACTGAAACTTTTTTTAAACTCGCGCGATGACATGTTTGTAACTAATCGAAACTTATTAACACATTTTGTCACCCTTAAAACTAATATTGATGCTCTTCAACACTACACATGACAAGTTGTAACACTAATACTGCTGACACTTTTTAACAATAACATTGACACTAAAAAAACATAGTTAGTGACATTCTTTAACACTAATACTGACATTTAAAGAACACATTACTAACACTAACACTCTGTAACATTAACACTGATACTTAGAAACACTACTATGACACTCAAAAATACTAATACTGACATATTTTTACATTAACACCGACACATTTGAACACAAAAACTGATATTCATCCGCTTCAGTTCTGGTCCAATTTAAAACCTGTTTTTCATATGCTTTAGGAAAACTAGTTTTTTGTTTTCTGACACCAACTCCATACACATATACAACTTAAAAAACTAATACATACTCCCTCCGTCCCACAATAATATATAAACTTTCCATTTTGGGCGTCCCACAATAATATATACTTTCTCAAAATGAAAAAGAATCTTTACTATTCCTCTACTCATTCTCTCTCCTACATTATTTTAATACTTACATCACCATTATAATTTACTATTCTCTCCACTCATTCTCTCTCCTATTTTATTTTCACACTCACAACACTTTCAATATAATAATTCCTCCTTAATTCCCGTGCATTTCCAAAAATCTATAAAAAGATGGGACGGAGGGAGTATATTTTATATTTTGAAGAAATTTATTTTATTTAAATAAAAATAATCATTATTATAATGTAATTACAAAAAAATTAACACCTAAAATTTATAAATAGACAAAGTTAGAGCTACAATACAATAAAATAATGCAAATGGGAGTTGGGAGGCATAACATGTAATTAGGCTGTAGTAAGAGGATTATTATACATATTAAATGTTGAACACGCAATTCTCGTTGAAATTATATAGAAATTAATTATTATTATTTTTCCATAAAAAAAGTTTGAGCTACAAAACAACACACACAAAGCAGCCATATCAGACTACAAATTTAACCCCCTTCCATGTCAACATTACCCCTCTCTCTCTAGCTATCTCTCTCTCTCTCTCAACTTGATCATCATAAAATGCAAAGTTAGTTAAAGATAGAAGCCATAAAATGAAACACAGAAGCAATCGCTTTCTGGGTTGTTTCTGTTTTCCCGGAAAATCTTCCGAGAAAAAGTTACTACCGGAGATAGTCAAATCCGGTAGTCATCGAAAAAAGATCAGGTGGCTGCAGAGATTTAGGTGGAGTAGCTTCGTTGTCAAGAAATTAGACGGGAAAACAGTCCCGGTTGATGTTAATCTACCGGGAAAGAGTAATCAAACTCGAGAAAATCATTCTCTTAAGCCGGCTAATGATCACCAGAAGTTGACTTCCAAGTTTCAAAGTCCGGCTGCCGGAGGTAAGAAGGTAGAGATTCAGGTCGTCCAATCGGATCGGAAGTTGCCGGAACAGGTATGCCAATTAATTTCAGGGAACTATTTAAACAATATAACTACTTGTTTGGTTCAATATTTCGTGTGATTTTCTTTTTAAAAATAGTGTTGTTTGCTTAAAAAAAAAAGCAGTTTTACTAAATATTATTTTCTTCTAAATAAATTTTCTTTTTCAAATTTATTATTCTCACGTAAATGCTTATTTTTTTTTTAGGAATATGAAATTTAATCTCATATTTTTATGTATGAGTAAAAATGCTCTACAATCACAATCATTCCAAAATAAATGTCTAAAAATATTTCAATTTTGTTATCGTTTAATACTATTATTAGGACATTCTTTTTGAGACAGAGATAGTACAAAAATTTAAAATATTAACAATTCTTTTGTGCATATAACCTTAGTCTTCATGAGTATATTTTTAAATATTTTTAAATATTTTTAAATTATTTTATTTTATGAAAGTTGTGTATATACTATTACTTAGAGAGTAAGAAATTAAATTTAGCCACATATTAAAGCCACTAAACTTTAATGATAAAATTGTTGTTATCAGTTATCGATTGACTTCCCATTTATTAATATCATACATATTAAAGAATATGAACACAAATAACCATTACGAAGATTTTATGATCATTTTTTGCAATTTTTATTTTCTATGCTAATTTCTTACCTACTAAAACTAATTAAATATTATTCTCTCAGTCCCCAAATATGATTCAAACAAATTACAAATTTGCTATTAATTAATAGCAAATTTGAAGTTTTTTAGTCATTCAACAATATTTCTTAATATATTTAGATATTCAATCAATTTCAACCATTCTTCTTATTGATTTTTCAGGCAAATGAAAAGCTTAAGAACCCAATAAACATCATCGTCAATGATAGTTCGGCCTCAAAAAAAATTGACACGCACAAAAACGGAGTATTCTCTTGCCGGAAAAAGGCAAAAACCGTCGATGATCCCGATTCCCCATTGGTAAAGAAAAAATCCGCAATGACACGCTGCAAATCTCAACCTGCAATTTTCCATTCCGTTACCCACCTGCCGCCCTCCAAACAAAAGAAACAAGCGACTGCAGTGGCGGCCAAAGGCAGCGGCAGCAAGGAAAAGAGAGAAGATTCAAAAGCGGTGTCTAGAAAATATGACTCGGTGGTTGGGATGTTAATTATAATGGTTATACTTGTTGTGATGTTGTTGTGGGGTAAATTGTGTGCCATTATATTTACCTCTGCATGTTTATTTTTTGTTTCTAGATTTGGAGTGATTATGGAGTCGGATTTTACGACGAAAAAAGGATTGAAATTTGAGGTTAATTCGGAGGTTTATGATAAGAAGAAGGTTGTGATGGAAGGTATTTTGGCAAGAAACCCTAGGAAAGTTGTCGGATTTTTGTAGACGTGCATGCATGTTAATTACATACAAATATTGAATGTAACGGTGTTGAAGTATTACCAATTAATTAAAGTGTACTCCGTTTCGTTATGTTTGATCACACGATAAAATCACATAGTTTCGGAAACCTTATTAAATGTCTTATTTAAATTTTACATTTTCACTTATACCCTTTCTTAATTATGGCATAAAAATTCCTACATGTCTAATTGATTAGCTAAATGTAAAACATATACTCCCTCCGTTTCAATTGTAGCTTCCCATTTTGCCATTTTGGGTGTCTCATTAATAGCTTCCACTTTTTTTTTTTGGCAAATGAATCTTTACTATTCCCTTCACTCATTCTCTCTCCTACATTATTTTAATACTCACAACACCATTATAATTTACTATTCCCTCCACTCATTCTCTCTCCTATTTTCAAATTACACTCACAACATTTTTACTTCCCCCTCATTTTCTTAATTTGCGTGCAACCCAAAAATTGGACAGCTACTATTGGGAAGGAGGGAGTATAAGGGTATAATAGGAAAATAAAATATAAAGCTGTATTGGGTTAATAAGTGGCCAAACAAATAAAATAAGACAAACAAAAATGAAAATGTGGCAAAACATAATGAGACAGAGGAAGTAATATTTTAGAAAATCATGAAATGTTAAGCTATCATTTCTTTCTTTTAATTTTTTAAGGTTTTCACAAAATTTTCTGTTTACATTATATTTTTATTTATTTAAAAATAACTAAATCTATTTTAAAAAATTAAAAAATATAATTTTTTCAATAGATGAAATGTTAAGCTATCATTTCTTTCTTTTAATTTTGCTTCTCTTGGGCAGTTAATGGCATTTCTGTAGATTGTAGGGGAAAATATGCCTTAAATAATAGTGAATAAATGCTGCTTTTTTAGTTTTGTTTTAGAAGTTAATACAGTTTCTACTTTCTGTTATCTTTTCGGGAGAATCACGTGATGCTGATGGAAGAGCCAAAAGATTTGCTTTTGCAAAAGATATTAAACTCATAATTCAATTAATACTCACCTAAAATAATTACAATATGTGGTTTAGAGATGAGGATTGGGTCTATTTTTGTTGCCTCACCATACCATCAACAATAATTAATAAATTGCCCAATCACATATACTTTCTTCCTCCTATTACAAACTAGTACATGTCCGTGTTCATGACACGATTTTTTTTTTTTTTTAAGGACAAAATGAAAAAAGGACAAATGTATGAGGACAAAATGGGAAAAAATCCATTTAAAACTATTCATTCAACTATTCATCCTTCTACCATTTATACTATAGACTACACACTTACTCTTTATTAAAAAATTAAGAAAACCATTAGTAAACTAGATATTGTGAGTATGAAAACTGAAACAGAAAAGAAAAAGTAGGGTAGAGAATAGGGTAATAATAAAGTTACAAAACAATGTTATATTATTTTGTTTACGAAATTATGTGTCAAAATTTTGTTGGTGCATTTAATTAAAGTGTGACGGCTCCACAATCAATGCAATCAATAAAATATCGACATCTAATTTTGTAAATTTCTTTTGTGCCTCCAGCATTGATCTAGAGAATAATAATTAAATTGTTTTTATTAGTATGACATGTATGTCCTATCAATATAAAAATAATAAAATATTTCCATTTTATTAACTGTGTCATTTATTTATAGTGGGACGATGAAATTAGGTTATTCTTTCTCTTTGAATTTGGGACCTTAAGCACGCCATAGGTTGGTTTAGTTGATTTTAGTTAATGCATATAAAAGGTTTACCAACTCCTCTCACCTTTATTGACCAATTTTCTTTTAGCAATATGATTTTTTTTTTCCTACTACTCTCACACACACACAAATACATATGCACGCACAGAAGCGTCTAGGAGATAAATTCTAGGGAGAGAAAGCCTTCTCTCTAACTTCTGGGGGAAGACCTTCAGGTTGAAAGCCATGAGTTTAAGCCAGCAGACCAAATTCTCATGTGCAGCGATATGAAGTTTTTGGTCACATTAAATATTGATATTGAAAGAAATAAGAAAGTACTAATGATGTAACATTTGGTCATTTGTAAATATTTTTATACGATTAAGAAAAACTTCACCATTGTAATATTTCACAAAATGTCCTTTATAAAGGTAACTCTAACTCATGATATCCCTTTCCTTCTCCCGTTTGACATTCTTAAATCTTATTAGTAGGGTAAATTAAAAAAAATAGAGTTTAACATCCATCCACGGGTGGTACTAGTTTGGAGCATGAGGTCCAAAATTTAGTGAAATAGGGTCTGACTTGTTATTTGTTTGTAAAATATTGTTTTTTAACGAATTTCGTTAAAAAAATAAGTTAACACACATGTGACTTGCACGTGATTGACAAAATGTATCAGTTTGAAATGGGTATTAATTATTGAGGAGTTAAATACAAATATTTAAACATAAAAATATAAATTTTCAAATTTAAATAATCAAAATTTAATATAAAATAACTAATATATTAAAATAATGATTGAACGGAATAAAAGTGATGGGCCAGGTCCAACGAATGAAGCCCAACATTTCAGACGTTACAAAGACAATACCATGGAATGGGCCAGTCCAATTGCTACAAGACCCGCGACCTAACGATAAAGATCAGTCGACCTTGCTCATTTTTCGACCATCCTTGGTCCCGACCTAGCTTCGTCCGACATACGATCATTTACTTGTACAATTTCTATCAAGCTAAGGCACAAAATCAGGTCGACTTCGAATACTCAATCGACCTCGACCTACCAACACGCACGTCCATCTACGTCGTTATTTGTAACCGCCTTCTACATTCATAGAGACATTTACGCCCACAACTTCTCCTTGATTTTAGGGATTCACAACGATCTCATGACACCACTATAAATACCAGACAACTCCCAACGTTAAAAGGTAATGTCTTATTTGCTATTCTGAAGATACGTTACTCATTTCAGTTTATAAGCTCAATACACCATATCTCATCATCACGCCGGAGGGTATTAGCCGGAGACCACCCCGGCAAGTCGTTTGTTCGTGGTTTCAGGTCACATTGGCTGTAGATCAACCTAATTGCTGGACTAAGGCTGATCTGGATCGTTTCCTGCGTTACAGTTTGGTTCCATTGCCGGGAACGATAAATGCTAGACCTTGAAACCATACTCAAACCATAAACATGGTGTCTGATGGTCATACTGCAACTTCCTCCAGTGATCCAATGCTTGGGAATGCAGGGAGAAACGCTGAGGCAGGAGATGGAAATCGCACTACAAACTTGCCTCCTCTTCCTCCGCCGGGCAATCCCACTAGGAGGGTCACTCGCTCCAACAGCGTGGCTGACGGTGCGGGCTTACAAGATGGGAGAAGACACAAAAGGCCCATGCCCAATCAAGGGGTAAGTCAGCAAGCTAAGAAAGTCCAAACGGGTCAAACAGTTACAGGCAACATTGCAGGTCCCTCAATTACTCACCCTAGTAGGAAGGATATTTTGCTGGAGCGGGCTAGGATACTACAGAGCTTGCTCGATGTGAAAGATGAGTTGCTCGAGATACCTGAGTCTCCTAACAAGGATGATAGGAGATCACAAAGAGTAGCCCCATCTCTCACCTCTCATAGACGAACTAACGGAGGTCCTAGACCGTCGGGTGAAGAAAGGAGGAATTAAATGCCTCCTCCCTCCTACATTTCCATAGACCCAACTGGCGACCTAAGGGATAGGCTCAACCAGCAAAGGGAACAAGAGGCCGACTCAGCTCAAAGGAGGCGACTCAAAGCTGACGGGGTTCGACTTAGGTCGCCAACAAGGGGAGAAAGATCGCTATCCCATTCCTCCTCTTCCTCAAGGGTCGTGCCCAGTACAGCATGGCATGGTATCCCACCAAAACGTCCTCATGACGGTCCCACTCCTGGCACTGGAAGACCTCATAGCACCACACCTGCCATGGAAAGACAAATAGCAAGTTCGCATAAAAAGAAAAATAAAAGGAAAATGAGGAACAATGACAAATATAAAGCTATAAATCATACCTCCAGCGCAAAATCAAAGCATCCATGAGAGCTGGCCGCGCCCCTACTGAACTTGTCCATGGCAAAGTAGAGCTCAGCAAACCTGCCTCCCCCCAGGCGATGTCGCACACCCTCTCCAGATCCACCAAGGACTGAAGCAGAGGAAAAAGTGTCGCGGTGGTGTGGTTTGGGAACAGAGTCAAAGAAAGGGCAAACCACAAAAAGGAGCACGTCAGCTACTCCGCGGTTACTCCTCTGGGATCCCTCCAGTACCTCTCGATGTTAATCACAATCTTTGCCTCCACCTCGGAGTACAGCATGCCTAAACCCTTACGAGGTGAAGGCTCAAATCCCAGCAGCTCGACCAGATGATCATCGGACATTCGATCCCTCCATTTCACCGACTCCCCCCTTAAAGGAAAGGCCGGTAATAGCAGCAAAATCTGTGGGAGTCACCGTCACCTCCCCCTAGCCGAAGTGGAATGAATGATGTTTGGTATGCATACTTTAACCCTCCTAGCTTTAGCTTTAATTTGATTGATACCATAACCTCATCTCTATTTTCTGGACTTTAGGTCCATATGTAATGAAGCTTAGACTTCAATTTTTTAGCATAAGTCCATTTTATAAAATAGGTTTATTTAGGCTTGAAGACTGGCACAAGACTCATTGAACATGAGGTTTCAATTCAAAAGGTTTCAAATCGCACGTATGAAACTGCACCAGCAAACCGATGTGTGGGATTCTTACATTGAAACCGCACTTTGAAGACCAAAGAGAAACCTCGTTGGTGAAACCGCACTACTCAAACCGCATCCTCACCAAACTGCATCCAATGATTGAAGACTCGAAGTTAGACCACTTATGTCACGACCCTAAACCTAGGCATGATATTTGTGAGTATTATATGTTAGTTTTAATAGTTTAATAACTTATTTGATATTTTAAGTATGTTAATAAATAAATTTTAATTAATTAATGACTAATTGTAACTAATAGGAGTTGTGTAGTTGAATAGGTAATTGTTGAAATTTACTAAAAATCTATAAAATATATGAAGGTGCTAAAGTGTAAATGTTGAAACACAATAAATCTAATTGTAGTAACTTAATTCATGGAGGAGCTAAAGTGAAAGATTCTCAATGTATATCTCTTAAATTGGTGAAATTTCCTAAAGAAGAACAAAAACCATCTGCATTAATTCTTTCTTTCCTCTGTTCCATTTCTTCATCTTAGAACATCAATTAGGTTCCTTCCAAAATTCATCATAAATCAAATACTATTCCGTTTTTCGATCCGTCTGCGTCTAAATGTTGAGGAAGCCGAGAGGATCGCGTCTATCCGATTTAAGTTTTTCTTAATTTCGAATTATTTTGGTAAGTTATTATTTTTTTCCTTCAATGTATACTCATTTGATGTTTGAAGTTAAATTTATGGAATATATATGTTGCATGTGGTAATTGACCAATTTTCTTGAGTTTAAAATGGTGAAAATGATCTTTGGTTGAGTTGGAATAGATGGAAATGAAGGTTGATGGTTTGTTGCACTATGAAAAGGTAAGTAAGGTTAAAGTGGTTGAGTATAATGAAGTGAGTTTAGGATGGTGTAAGTTTGAGGTGAAAGGGTAGGATAAATTTGATGTTTAAGGTTAGAGTTGTTAAAGTATAATGGTTTCATGTTGTATTTGGGAATTTTTCTTGGGTTGAAAGATTACTATCAACTAATTAATTGCAAGAGAAGATGCTTTGGTGGATTTTAGATGATTGATATTGCTGTTTATTAATGATCATTTAAACTATATGAGTACAAATGGAAGTTGGGTTGCTTAAAGTCATAGAATTACATCAGGTCAGGTGAAGTGTTTTGTGTTGGTGCTTTCTATATGTGAAGCGGAAAGAGAATTTTTATAAGATATCTCTTAGACCTACTTTCTCTCTTGTTATGGAATTTGGGCTGATACGAAACATTATATTCATCAATAGTGTAGCCTAGATCTGATTTTTGATAGATATATGTTAAAACTATGAATTATGTATTCCAAGACGAACACGTGGGGAATGATAAAGTGATACAGAGCTGATGTATTAGTGTACTAAATATTGGCCATGCTTGGATGATTATCAGGTTGCCCTGTTTATACCTTGCGGAAAGAACTTCTACTATCTAGATTCATGACATTTTGGGCTTGAATATGGTTATTCTAGATGGATTATGTCACATGTTAAGTTATCAAATTAGCTGTTAGACAGAGACTCATCTATGCATCAAGCTAACCCCCCTCCCCCCCCCCCGTGTGACCTGACCACATGGTAAGAACAAACATGCCACAAGTGGCTGTACACTTGAAGTGGCCCTATACACTTTCTATTCCTTGTTTAATTATTGACTTTAAACACTATGGGTTTATACGTTTTGTTCATCTTTATGTTTCTAATGTTAATTCCTTGACTTGGGATAAAGGGTATGGTGTTGTTGCTTGAGGTGAAAAAGGGTTAATCTATATATATGTTGCTTGACACTTTGGAACATTTTTCTTTGAGTTGAAAATGTATTAGAATGAGTTGAATTAAGGTTTGGTTATTGTGTTGTTGTTAAGGTGGAAGGATAGGAATAATTTAAGGTTAATGTCATAATGATTACATGTCACTTTGGTACATTTCACTTGGGTTGAAATGGTTTATGGATGAGTTGCATTATGTGAATATGGTGTTACTAGCTTAGTATGAAAGGTTTGAGGTATAATTTGTTGTATGTTAGTTTGGACCATTTTCTTTTGATTTTGGAATGAATTGGATTAGGGTTTTGGAGAAGTATAAGTGAGTGATGGTATATAGGTTTGGATGGAATTAGAAATCTTGAATGGAATGTTGGTAACATGGTCCTTTGAATCTAACATGTAGAAAAATGGTTTTGGTTGGTTGAAATGGCTTGAGGTAAATTGGTATAAGTTGAACTGAAGTTTGAGTTTATTGTGTTGTGTTTAAGTTGGGAAAAATGGTCGTGAGAAATTGTTTCAAGAAGTTGCTGAAGTTTCAGCTTCTGTTCTGAATTCTGTAAGGGGCACGACTCGTGCCCTATGTCACGAGTCGTGCCCTATGTCACGAGTCGTGCCATGCCTGTCGTGACAAGTCGTGCCCTGGTGGACGAGTGTATCAGGCTGCAGGAAAAAGGGGACGACTCGTGCTATAGGGCACGACTCGTGCCCTGCCCTGTTTTGCTGAATTGTTTTCAAAGCAATGTAGGTCCAACTATATAACATATATTTCAACCAATTGAACACTATAATCAAAGTACAACATGAGCTACAAAAGGATGTCTTTACATACCAATTGTGATAATTGGAAGATGGTTAAATATTTGGTTAAAGTAGGTTGGAACCATTGATTTCCATTGAACCTAACTTGTTTAATTTCCTTATATGATTGATGATACATCCTTGAATGGTTATGGTAAGTGTGTAGACCTTATGTGTTGCACCTTTTGGATTTGTTTGACATCTTTATGATGTGCTTGATTAGGGTTCCCTACTTTGGAATCCTAAGTTGAATTGAATTGGTTCAAGGATGGTTTAGCCTTTGTGCTACTGTTGATGGATACTTGTTATCATTTTGCTATCATTTTGATATGCTATATTGGTATGGTTCCCTACTTTGGAATCATACATTGATTGTTTAAAGCAAATATGTATTAATGTGCTTTGATTTAAAGTCCAGTTGATACTTGATTGTTGGGCAGTGTTATGGGATTATAATGGCACCCGAGCCGAGTTCGTTATAATCCATACACTGGGTCCCTTTTTCCCTTCCATTGGCCATGGTTTGGGTAGTGGACTATCTACCCTTTTTGGGTGAGGTCTAGTTTCACTTCGGGGTATGAATTTGTGTCATTTTCACCCGTATTGTTAATACTGTGATTGGGTTCCGGAACCGCTTCTTCAGCTGTTGATGCTGCTCGAAATGTGATATCCTTTTGAGGATGAAACCTTGGCTCAGTATCCTTCTAAGTGTTATATTATTGCACTTATATGTTACCTATATATATCTTTCTTTGTATTGACAAGATTGTGATATATATATATAATGAGTATGGTGTTATATGCTTTCATAATGTGATTGCATAGCATATTGCTGCATATATAATAGCTTACTAAGATTTATCTCACCCCGTCCTTTTACTGTTTTCCTTAGACCAGGGCAAGCCAGGGCATAGGTCAAGTTGAGCACGAGGAGGACGTCGAGTTGGGTATGTAACTTGGGGAAGTATTTTTGTGTTGGTTGCATTGTGTAAATGTATTACCAATGGGGTAGTATACCTGAGACCTAGACTTTATGTTATTATTTTGGGTACTTCTAGTAATTGTAATATGATAAGAAAGGAGTGTAAGTTTTGGAACTGTGTTCCCTAAGTTGTAAATGGTTTGTAAAATGTGGTGTTTGGATTTGAAGTAATATGTGGTGACTTCAAGTAGTATCATAGAAAGTTTCCAAGTTAAAACAGGTTTTGTATATTCAAATTTAAGTAAGGACATTTCGAAAGTTTTATAGGAATTATGACGCCTTTCGAGCGTGTCCCGAACGTGGGGCTAAGTAGGACCTCGGTTCGGGGCGCGTCAACTTATGACTGCTGGAATCCACGTCAGCAATATTAAAAGTCAACCACAAAATCTTATCACGTGACTAATTGTCAAGCAGGATCTACAAGAATTCTGAAAAGGTGACAAGTATCCTTCATTCCTTAAATACAGCTGAGGTCTGATCAGCTTTATCTGCATCTTTTGAACAAAGGGACAAAAGTAAACACGTGGACCAATCAAACCGCACCAGTACAGTACTTGCACAGTTGTATCATAACGGCTACTTTCTTGGTGCTTGGGTATAAATACCCCCATTCTTCAACATTTGAAGATTGGTTGAGAAATTGATTTTACAGTGAGTTCATAGAAGTTTGAAGCTATTCCCAGAAATATTCAACCCTTTGAATATTCATCTTCTTCCTTCAAGAAAATATCTCCAGCCCAGAATTCAAGCCTTTAATACCAAGATTTCTTGAGCTCTATATCATACAGATTCAAAGAGCCTTGATTCTTGTTTATCACACACACACCTCACTTGATTAATCATATATATTAATTCATTTGAGATACACTGGTTATAGTCTAGGATTTGATCTTCATAGAATAGATTTTAAATCTGAGTTTGATTCTTGTACTTTGTAATCTCTCTCATACTCTAATATAAAATCTAGCATTAAAAAATTCAAGACTAACCATCTTGGTAGTGGATGTAGATCATTTACGATTGAACCACTCCAAATATTGTGTTCTTATATTTCTGCATTTTTACTTACTGTTCATCACTGATTATTTTGTCCTTACCTGTTTGATCTTTATATAGGTTATCCATTGTTGTGAATTGTGTTTCTGGTTAATCTTGTCAAAACCTCATTTTACTGTTTGTAAAACCGCACATAAAATCGCACCTACAATCCGCACTCTAATACTTAAGATATTCCGCTGTGCATTTTGCAATCCTACTTGCGGTTTTGATACACTGCAAGCGATTTTGTAAGCAAGATGTTTAGTTTTCAAAAAGAGGGCAAAAAATTTAAAACAACTATTCACCCCCCTCTAGCTGTTTTTCACCCTTGTTTCCACCTTTGGGACCAACAAGTGGTATCAGAGAAAAACAAATTTATAAAACTTCTGTTTTTCAAGCTTAACAGCTTGTGTGCCGATCCATAATGGCAAACTCAAAAACCATGACAACGGTTAACTACTCACACATTCCTATTCTGGATAAAGACCACTTTGACATCTGTAAGGTCCAAATGTTAATTCATTTGGAAACAATTGATGAAATGCTGGTGGAGTACGTGACAAATGGCCCCTTTGTTCCTATGAAGGCCAACACCAATTCAACCACCAGTGCTGAAACTCCAGAGGTCAAAAAGCTTAAAGCTGAGTGGACTGATGAGGAAAAACGATTAGTTGTTTTGGACATCAAAGCAAGATTCATCATTTCTGTAACCTTGGCCGTTTCAACTCTTCAAAAGGTCATGTACAGCACAACCGTAAAGCATATGTGGGATGCCATCGAGAGCTACCTTAAAGGAGATGATCTTTGCAAGGAAAACAGGAGATATGGTGTTGAAAGATCCTACAACAACTTCAACAGAAAATTAAACGAAACCTTGCGCCAAACTTATGATCGTTACGTTGAGGTAGTTAATGCTTGTAGATCTCTTGGCAAAGTTTTAACTGATAAAGAAGTCAATATGACTTTCCTAGCTGCTTTGGGTTCAAGATGGGCTAATAAAACCACATATCTTGAGGACTCTAAAGATTTAAATACTTGGACATTAAGTAACTTGTATGAAAATCTTAAAGTCCATGAGCTTAAATTAGATCATATTGAAGAAGTTGAAGGAAAAGGAAAATCTCTTTCTATGTCTATAGTGGAACATGTTGAGAAACCATATACTTCAAATCAAACCTCAGATCCTTCCATCTCAACCTCATCACACATCGAAATGGATGATGATGATTTTTCCATGTTTGTAAAAAGATTTCAAAAATTTAGAAAATCTGCAAAACCATTTTCTAAATCATTTTCAAAAGGCAAACCTCCAGCAACTTTTTCCAAGGCTGCTGATACAAAGAAGAAGAGTGATCTAGTTTGCTACAATTGTAGAAAACCTGGTCACTTTGCATCTGAGTGTCCATAGCCTAGATTTGAATATATGAAAAAGAAAACCTCTCCTGCGAAATTTTCTCGTCGCAAGGGAATGGTTGCTGAAGAGGAAGAGAACTCAAAAGAGTTAGCAACTTGGATTGAAACAGATTCTGATGAAGGAAGCGATGATGAAATCGAAGAGGTTAATCTCTGCCTTGTTGCAGACGCTTCTGATGATTCAGATACTGAGTCAGTCGAGTCGCTTGAAATGGATGAAGATGAGGTTACTCCAATAAGAACCAAAACTAGAGAGGATGATGAAGTGAAACTTACTCCTAGTATTAATATTGGGAATAGTTCATATTCACGTCCCATTTTCCTTCAAAAAATGCAACACCTTCAAAAATAATTTCAACAAAGAAAATTTTGAAAAAGGTGGTGGAAGAGGTTTCTCCCATGGAACATGAAAGGATGTTCAAAGAAGTTGAAATGATGATCCTTAAATTTAAAAATTTTAAGAATGCTTTGTCTTTAGCAAACGATGAACTTACACAACTTAAGACGGAGAAAACTGTGCTTAGGTCTAAAATTTCAAATCTTTAAGACCAAGTAAAAAGTATGTCTCCTCTTACTGATAAAAACCTCATTCTAGAAACTAAGGTATCTGTACTCCAACTTAGGAACGATGACTTGGTTGCTCAAAACAATGACCTTCAGAAGGTAATTGATGAGTGGACCAAATCACGTGTCACCATGGATCAAATTTTAGAATCCCAAAAGGCTAGTGGTGATAAAGAAGGCCTGGGATTCCAAACTGGTGAAAAGTTGAAGTGTACATCCTGTTGTGAAAAGGATGATGAATTTTCTAAACAGACTCAAGAAATCCCTAAGAAAAAGCATTCCATTTTGAAGGGTAAAGGATAGGAACCAAAGGCTAAACTTAACTTCCATTATGTCTACCCTAAGAAACAATTTGAGAAAAATTCTCAAATGAAAAGAAAAGAATATGAGGTTGAAACCGCATAGGAGGTTCAAATTGCGGCTGATCGCACTTCTACTTCAACCGCACCTTCTGAAGTATGTCGTGCAGCTGACCGCATGGCTGACCGCCCTTCTTCTTCGACCACACCTCCTGCCTTCAAAGGCAAGGGGAGCGTTCCTAGAAAAACCGCGGTCAAAGAAAAATGGCCACCTTTGTGAAGTCCAAAACCTCAGTTCCCAAAATGAATGCTAATCCTAGAAATAGTAAAGAGTTTGTAAAACCTCATGTTGCTCAAAGCTTTCATCACTGTTCTGTGTGTGATGGTTTAGGTCACAAGGCTACAGAATGCCGTTTGAGGTTCACACCCAATGCTAGAAAGAATAATCCTCCTTCTGTCAAACAGGTGTGGGTCATCAAAAGATGTTAACCTCAGGACCCAAATGAATAAAGGGGACCTCATTTTAAATGTTTATTTTTCAGGTCCTCTGCTTAATGGCTGGTCACTCCAAGAAAAATGAATGGTATCTTGACACTGGCTGTTCAAGACATATGACTGGAGATAGATCCTTACTTGAAGATGTCATTGAAGCCAACGGTCCATCTGTAACCTTTGGTGACAACAACAAAGGCAAGACCATTGGGTATGGAATTATAAGAAGAGGAAACCTAACCATTGAGAAGGTTTCTCTTGTTGAAGGACTCAAGCACAACCTCCTTTTAATTTCTCAATTCTGCGACAAAGGAATACATTGCAACTTCACTTCCTCAAATTGCTTTATCAAAGATAGCATTTCCGGAGTCACAAGCGGTTGAGCCACTTGAACTTCAAGTATCTTGCAAAGATTGGAAGGGAAAACCTCGTTCGCGGTTTACCAAAGTGGCTGACCACCATCAAGAGAAATGCAGTGCATGTCAACCTGGTAAACAAACTGCGTCGTCTTTCACCAGCAAGACTGCACCCTCAACTGCAAGATGTTTACAACGGCTCCACATTGATTTGTTTGGACCCTTCACCACTGCCAGCATTAAAGGAAATAGATAAACTTTAGTGGTGGTGGATGATTACTCAAGATATATGTGGGTTGAGATGATGATCACAAATGATGATTGCTATGAAATTCTAACCTCACTCTTTAGACGGCTCTAAACCCAAAAAGAAGACGACATCGTTAGTGTAAGGTCTGACAATGGAATAGAATGTAAAAACAACGGTGTTGCTCAGTATTGTGATGATCATGGAACATATCACAATTTTCTACTGCTGGTGTTCCACAACAAAATGGGGTTGTGGAAAGAAAGAACATGACGTTGATTGATGCTGGAAAGACAATGATATCTGAAGCCAAGCTTCTCAGTACTTTTGGGCTGAAGCAGTCAACACAACATGCTTCACTCAAAACCGCTCCCTCATCAACAAAACCTACAACAAAACTCCATATGAACTTTAAAGAGGAAGAACCCCCAACATTGCTTTCTTCAAAATCTTTGACTGCAAATGCTTTATCCTCTATAATGGAAGAGAAAACAGAGGTAAATTTGGAGCTAAGGCTGATAAAGGTATTTTTGTTGGGTATGCTAAACATTTTAAAGCTTTTCGTATTTTTAATGAAACAGGTGAATCTTCCAAAACCGCACCTGAACCTCAAGAACCGCAAAATCCATCAACTCAAGGAAATCCATCAACCTCAACAGAAATTCCCTCTAACAATTTTGAAACCGCACCTGAAGTTCCTACTCCAGATGCAACCTCAAGGGAAGATTTTGATGAGAACTCACCCATTCAAATTATTGAAACTCTTTGTCAACTTACATTCAATGAATTCACTGAAGGATCTAACAATGTTCCATTAGAAGATCTTCAGCAAACCTCAGTTCAACCAGATTTACCCCCTGAGGTTCGTGAAGTCAGCAGTCACCCTCTCTCAAATGTGATTGATGATTTATTTTCCGGAGTTCAAACAAGGAGATCAAACTATGACGAGTATACTTATTTGTTATCTCAAATTGAACCCAAGAAAATTGATGAAGCACTCCTAGATTCCAGTTGGGTCGTTGCTATGCAAGAAGAACTCAACCAATTTGAAAGATGTAAGGTTTGTATATTAGTGCCTAGAGCTCATGATCAAGGAGTGATAGGAATAAAGTGGGTGTTTAGAAACAAGATGAATGAGAATGGAAGCATCACAAAAACAAAGCTAGGTTGGTTGCACAAGGATATAGGCAAGAAGAAGGTATTGACTACGACGAAACTTTTGCTCCAGTTGCAAGACTAGAAGCAATCAAAATTTTCTTGGCCTATGCATCTTACAAGCATTTCAAGATATATCAAATGGATATTAAGAGTGCTTTCCTCAAAGGTGAACTTCAAGAAACCGTGTACGTTGCTCAACCTCCTGGATTTGAAGACTCAAAATTTCCAAATCATGTCTACAAACTCCAAAAAGTTTTGTATGGACTCAAACAAGCTCCAAGAGCATGGTATGAGACTCTATCTAAATTTCTACTAGAAAAAAGCTTTAAACGCGGTAAAATCGATACAACTTTATTTATTGCTAAATATAATAATCATTCATTACTTGTTCAAATTTATGTTGATGATATTATTTTTGGCTCTACTAATGAATTATTATGTAAGCGTTTTGAAAAGCTAATGAAAAGCAAGTTTCAGATGAGCATGATAGAAGAATTGACGTTCTTCCTAGGGCTTCAAATCAAACAATGTGAAGAAGAAATCTTCCTCATCCAAGCCAAATACACAAAGGAGTTAATCAAGAAATTTGGACTGAAAAATACAAAAGTATACGATACCTACAAAGGAGTTAATCAAGAAATTTGGACTGAAAAATGCAAAAGCATACGATACCCCCCGGGAGATAAAGATCTAAAAGGTAATTAAGAAGGTTGATCAAACCTTATATCGAGGTATGATTTGCTCATTACTTTATTTAACCGCTAGTAGGCCAGATATTATGTTTAGTGTTTGATGGGTTAAAAATCCCACTTGTAATAAAACACCTCGCAAGTGTACGAGTGTCGTTGTGATAGCGTACACAAGTAAGGGGTCGAATCCACAGGGAATTGTTGGGTGATTGAGTCGATTTGAGTAGTGTAAACTAAAGTAATAAAAACAAATAAAAAGGGGGAGGGGGTTGGTTTTTTTAAAATAACGAACAACTACAATTATCAAGATTAAAAATTAACGCTAGGAAAGACAAGTAAACAAAGAGAGCAAATTCAAATAGAGTTTAAAACAATAATAAGAAAGGATTACATGGATTGGATTTCATTTAATCACAAAATACTATACCTTTAATTTAGAAAAAAATATATTAATTTCTATCTTGGGTTCAATCACCAATGTTAAGATTGGTACGGTAAGGCCGCCGAATTTCAATCTATTCATTTCTATTCAATCACTTTTCGCAAATCAAGTCCAAGTGATTAAAAAGGAAAGCTTTAAGTTTTAAAGATTTTATGAACCAAAACCCATATAGTATCAATCAAGAAAACCAATAGATTTCAACATCTAGCAAAGTCTAAGTCAAAATTCCCAAATCAATATAAGAAATTGACACCCATAAAGTAAAAAGGAAGAAATTAGAAATCAACCACAATTTAATCCAATAAACTTTCATGAAAATAGCAAAGATGAACAAGATATCAATTAATGAGATAAAATAATCAATGGCATAACATAAGTAGTGACTAAATTACCATCCAATCCATGAAATCAAGAACTTAGCTACACATAATAATAAAAGTTACATAAAAAAATAAAGGAACAAAACCTTCGAATCGTAATAATAAAAATGGAATAAGGGAGGACTGCTCCTCCCAGCAGCTTCAGTCGTTCTCCCTCCTTCCACCAAAATCCAACTTAACCCTAAAATATAAAACATCATCCTATTTATACCAAGGGAAAGAAAACTAAGCAAGGCCATGAAGATTGGGCCAAAAACAAATAAAGTCCAACAAAAATTACAAAGAAGGCCCAAAAAGAAATCAAGGCTGCTGGAAATAATGGCTTGGCGTTGGAAAATGCTTGGGCGGACGCCGTAAATTGCCGAGAGAGAAGGGCGGTCGCCCAACTTGGGCTGTCCAAAAATCTTGATTTCTTATCTCTTTTTCTTCTTTTCTTTTCTTTTGGTACTCCCTTTCGCTCCGTATCGAATTTTAATCTTTTCTCCACCCTAAATCACCCATTTTTCCACCATTTCAACCTGAAATTAAAATAACACTAACAAAATAATTAAACTACATTTTTACTCGGAAATTTTGCAATAAATAGAATTTAGAACATATAAAATGGATATAAAAATATATCCATCAAATACCCCCAAACCTATCTTTTGCTCGTCCCCGAGTAAAATAAAACACAAATATACTAAATACTACCTCAAAATTCTAAAATTAAAGATGACCAAGCAAAACAAATAAAAACATATTTTTGGGTGTTGTTCACAATATAAAAAGTTTGTCACCATCGATCTCAAAATTCTTTTCAAAATCGCAATCAATCATGTGCCATCATAAACATAAACTTACCATTGCACTAACACATACCAATTTTGATTCTTTTCACCGTGAAGAGATGTGAGGGGGGATCATTGCCAACAAAGTAAGATACTTTATGGGTTCACTAAAGAAATATCCTAAATCAAGAATGATAATGCAAAAAGCAAAGAAGGATTTCCATAAGCACTTTCACACAATTATCAACCCGCTTAATCCATATTGAGACATGGCTTAGGAAGTTATCTAGTTTACATTAACACCTCACTAAAAGTAAGCTTTCACTCAAAATGTAGCTTCACCATATTTCTTTCATGGCCATTTCAACTTTGACATATTAAGGGGCAAGTTAAACAAATAAGCACAACTAGTGTCTTCGTAGGTACAAGAAAGTTAACTCAATCTTGGAGTAGGAATCGGTACCAAGGATAACATGATTCAATACTTGACCTTTTTTTTTATGCTTTGGTCCTTGCCATTCCATGACTCTTCTTTACGAAGACACCTTTATTTTCTTTTCTTTTCTCTCTCTTTTTTTTTTTTTGAATACTACATCAAATATACTTGCCCCTTATCAACATTACAATCCCACACTCCTAAGTTGACCACTTAAGCCATGCCCAATATCTCATAAACTATTGACTTGTTATTGACAATTGTGCAATCGTGTTCTAGCTACACCGAATATGTAAAGTAATCCCATAACGGTCACCTAAATTGATGACCATGATCCCGTGCAATCAAAGTGTTGTGGTGAAAAGAGAAACAAAATAGGTATGTTCTAATGCAACTCTACTTTTATAACTAAGATGGCACATAATATGCAAGAATCAAAAACAACTTATCACAACATCACAACCATGAGTGGCAACCCAACTATAAAGTGAACAACACAGTTTTCAAATTTTTTTTTTTTTAAACTTTGACCGCACCAAAGGTTGCCTACGTCCCCAAAACAATGAGCGGACTACTCATTGAAATAGGCTCAGGTCACCGTAGTTCAAAAATTTCCTCCCCAAAAAAATGAGAGGAAGACACAATTTGACTCGATTTTTTTTTAAACAACTAAAAAAGACATCCTACTCTTAACATGATAAATATACTTCCACCCCCAAACCTAAATAGTGCTATGTCCTCATGGCATGAAAACCAAAAGAAAGCAAAAATCAAATTCAGAAGGGGGGAGGGAGATGAAAAGTAAAAGACATAAAATAAAAGACAGAAATTAAAAACAGAAAGTAAGTAAAATCATACCATGTTGGGGTGCCTCCCAACTAGCGCTTTGGTTAAGGTCGATAGCTCGACCGATGCCAAGGTTATCTTAACCTTCACCTTCCTTCCTTTTGCCCACTTCACCGTCTCGCGGGTCTTCACTTTCAGATCAAGCCCCATGTATATTCCTCTAGCTTTGATATTATTTTGTGCCCAAGGGAATTTTTGACATTTCATGTTTTTGGGCTTCTCCTCTTTCAAATTTTCACCACTTTCTTCACCCTCAAAAACAGGGGAAGGTACAAGAATGATGGAGGCTTTCACGCTTTCAATGGGATGGAGAAGATCTTCGTTGAGACATTGTTCGTCAATTTGGTCGGGCCCAACCTCATCAACATTAACGCCCTCATCATCTTTTACTTTCTCTTCCACCCCATATAGGGCCAACTCAATTTCATCACAAATTTGTTCATGCCAAGTTTTCTCTACCTCTTCAGTCGGCCCACTCAGTTCATCATCATCAACAACCACAATATCACTAGCAGCAGATGGAACAAGAGTTGGAAGTTCGTCAATACTGGAATCATCATCCCATTTATATTGTTTCGGAGGGATCGAACTTGTATCTCGCTCACAACTTCTCAATGCCTCTAGTATTTTAGTAACATGTGCTCCCACCCTATCCATGGTTGCACCTAATCGTTGTTGTTGTTGACGATTTTCCTCCTTCCATCTTGACAGATCCTCTTCCCATGATTGTATTTTAGGTTCCGGGGGATCATAAGAATGTGGCTCATAACTGTTCCATGCATGGCTTGAATGGTTTCCCCACCCTTGTGTATAACAATTAGGGGAATAATCATACTGTTGTGGCCATGGTTGGAATGAACTTATCTCTTGTACCTGTGGATAACACTCAAAAGAATACGTCCTCGAAGGACACTCATATGAAGCATGTGAGTATAATCCACAATAAGCACACGACTCATAGATGCCAAAATTATGCATCTTTGAGTCCACACAAATATTTACACTACACAAATATTTACACTACCTAAGTTATGTACACTACCTAAATCAACAAATTCAACCTAAACAATTCCCCGGCAACGGCGCCAAAAACTTGATGGGTTAAAAATCCCACTTGTAATAAAACACCTCGCAAGTGTACGAGTGTCGTTGTGATAGCGTACACAAGTAAGGGGTCGAATCCACAGGGAATTGTTGGGTAATTGAGTCGATTTGAGTAGTGTAAACTAAAGTAATAAAAAGGGGGAGGGGGTTGGTTTTTTTTTAAAATAATGAACAACTACAATTATCAAGATTAAAAATTAACGCTAGGAAAGACAAGTAAACAAATAGAGCAAATTCAAATAGAGATTAAAACAATAATAAGAAAGGATTCCATGGATTGGATTTCATTTAATCACAAAATACTATACCATTAATTTAGGAAAAAATATATTAATTTCTATCTTGGGTTCAATCACCAAAGTCAAGATTGGTACGGTAAGGCCGCCGAATTTCAATCTATTCATTTCTATTCAATCACTTTTCGCAAATCAAGTCCAAGTGATTAAAAAGGAAAGCTTTAAGTATTAAAGATTTTATGAACCAAAACCCATGTAGTATCAATTAAGAAAACCAATAGATTTCAACATCTAGCAAAGTCTAAGTCAAAATCCCCAAATCAATATAAGAAATTGACACCCATAAAGTAAAAAAGGAAGAAATTAGGGATCAACCACAATTTAATCCAATAAACTTTCATGAAAATAGCAAAGATGAACAAGATATCAATTAATGAGATAAAATAATCAATGGCATAACATAAGTAGTGACTAAATTACCATCCAATCCATGAAATCAAGAACTTAGCTACACATAATAATAAAAGTTACATAAAAAAAATAAAGGAACAAAACCTTCGGATCGTAATAATAAAAATGGAATAAGGGAGGACTGCTCCTCCCAGCAGCTTCAGCCGTTCTCCCTCCTTCCACCAAAATCCAACTTAACCCTAAAATATAAAACATCATCCTATTTATACCAAGGGAAAGAAAACTGAGCAAGGCCATGAAGATTGAGCCAAAAACAAATAAAGTCCAACAAAAATTACAAAGAAGGCCCAAAAAGAAATCAAGGCTGCTGGAAATAATGGCTTGGCGTTGGAAAATGCTTGGGCGGACGCCGTAAATTGCCGAGAGAGAAGGGCGGTCGCCCAACTTGGGCTGTCCAAAAATCTTGATTTCTTATCTCTTTTTCTTCTTTTCTTTTCTTTAGGTACTCCCTTTCGCTCCGTATCGAATTTCAATCTTTTCTCCACCCTAAATCACCCATTTTTCCACCATTTCAACCTGAAATTAAAATAACACTAACAAAATAATTAAACTACATTTTTACTCGGAAATTTTGCAATAAATAGAATTTAGAACATATAAAATGGATATAAAAATATATCCATCAGTGTTTGTGTTTGTGCTCGCTATCAAGCTGATCCTAGAGAAGCACATTTAAGTGCAGTCAATCGTATAATTCGCTATCTCTCTGGAACTACTAATCTTGGACTTTGGTATTCTAAAGATTCGAATTTCAATCTTGTAGGATATTTAGATGCAGATTATGCTGCTTGCATAATTGACAGAAAAAGCACTAGTGGAACTTGTCACTTCCTTGGGAATAGACTAGTTGCTTGGGCTAGCAAGAAGCAAGCTACATTTTCAGTGTCAACTACAGAGGCCGAATATATTGCTGCTGAAAGTTGCTGCTGCAAAATTCTTTGGATGAAGCAACAGTTGGTGGACTATGGAATTGACGAAGGAAACTGCCCAATCATGTGTGATAATACATCAACAATTTCAGTCTCCAACAACCCTGTCATGCACTCAAAAACCAAGCACATAGACATCAAGTATCACTTCCTCAAAGACCATGTGAAAAAGAGGAACATCCATTTAGGGTATGTGGGGACAGATAATCAGATTGCTGACATTCTCTCCAAAGCTCTTGACTCCAAGAGGTTTTCTTTCCTCAGAGGAGAAATTGGTATGCTTGAACTTAAATAAGTTCATATTTTTATTACTAACTTGTGTGTTAAGTATGTGGTGTTTATGTTAAAATTCCTGTTGAGGTTTCAAAACCTCGCCTGTTGAAACCGCGTGGACAAAACCGCATGCAGTATAGCATCAAGACCGCATGATCAAAACCGTGTTTCAACACTTAGATTATTTTTCAACGTTTTTCTTTTCTCAGCTTTGAAGAAGCATAGTAAGCGGTTTGATATTTCCTTAATAAAAAATAATAAAAATAAAATTATTTTTATTATCTTTTTGTCAAACTGCATGCATGTCATGTGGACCCAAGTAAGTTTTCTATATTTATTACTTGATCCTTATTTTTAATCTATTTGGCATAAGGGTATTTTTGCAAAAAAATTTCCCACGTTCATTTGAAATTTAAATGCATTTAATGTAAAAAGAATATTTGCATTAAAATCTTTCTTGTCAGCCGTCATTTGGTAATGTGCAGAAGTTGAAAGGGTGCAAGTGCAGTAATGGTACACTTAAGTGATAGTGGAACCATCATCACTTTTGCCCCTTCACCATAGGCACACCCTATAAATACTATTTTGGTGCAACCTTCTCGTTCTTTACGTTGCCAAATTTCTGCACCTTCCTTGTTTCTTACTTTCTCTCTTAATACTTCACTCTCTAAAAACCTTCATTTTCAAAAACTTAAAATCATTAATGGCTTCTAAAAGACAAAGAGATACAACAATCCCCAGAGTAGCAAAGAAACCTTTCAACGACATGGTATGATTCTTAACTTTTTTTTTGTGATTTCTCAGAATCCTCCATTGATGAACAGTTGAAAAACTGTTCGTATGCCTTGAACTGTTCTTGCTTGTTTGATTCTTCAATACTCAACCATTTTGCATAATTTTTGTTGGGTTTTGCCCGCCTTGTTGTATAGATTCAGATTATGTAATTTATTTGATGATTCATATACGTTTAGGTTACTGATTTTGGTTTTTCAGTTTATTGGTTTTCGAAACCCTTTTCACGTTCTTAGTGATTTCATGATGGTTCTGGACAAAGGTTGAATTTTTATTGTTATTTTAATTATCTACAACTTGTTAGGGTCATTTTGATATGTTATTTGTTGATTTTGGTTCAGTTTCGTGTTGCCTCTGTTCTTGGTGTTCAAACTGTTCTTCGTGTTCTTCATTTGTTCAAATGAACTGTTCATATTGTTTTCAGAAAATTCTTTATATGTTGGATTGCATGATTCCCAAATTATGTTTTTCCTTAATTAGAAAATTTTCGAAAATTTAATATCTGAATATGCCTTAGAACCTCATCTCTCAAAACCGCATGTCCCTTAGGTTAAACCGCATGAGTCAAACCGCATATTGAAAATACTTGTTTGAAACCGCATGTTCTCTTTAGATGTTAAACCGCATGCTGTTTTTCTCTAAGTTTTAGATGTTATGCTACTCATGTTTATGTTGCCCTAAACCGCATTTCTTCTTAAACCGCATGCTATTTCTCACATGTCTTTTTTGTATCTTTGAGTTCTTACTTAGTATATAGGCTGGAAATCATAACCTTCTCTAACAGGCACTTCATTGAAGTGTGAGATAAATTTGGTTTAACAATGCCACGTACTAGTAAATTTGTTCTCAAGATTATTTCCTTGGCATAATTTCACAGTTCACTTGGAGTTGAGAAATTTTATTTTCTTAACCGCACCATTGTTGAACCGCATGAAGTGCTTAAAACCGCATGTGAAATGTGATCACCTAAAATGGATCTAACTTTATATTTCCTTCTCTGTAGGACCCTCACTTTTTCCTACCTGGATGGGAAATTAATGAAGTAGAGCTGAATAAAGATGCCCTAGGAAGGGAGATGATAAGAAGGATGGCAGCATCAGGAGTACTGCCCCTTTTCAATACATAGCAAACCTTTACCATCCCCTCGTATGTAGATCAGTTCTACTCTAATGCAGTTCTTGGAGAAAGAGAGCTAAGCAATTGAAAGAAAATCCCTTGCCTAACCGCCAATGTTGAAGGGATGGATGTGTCTATTGATTATATCGACATCCGGAACACTTATGAGTTCAATGTTCCTGGTGCTGAAGAATCGGTTTCCCAAGAAGTTCAGGATGCAGCCGCGTCTACAACGGCTGGAATCCTAACTCTGGTGGGCAAATACAAAGCAGTCCCAAGAAAGGATTTTGGTGAATTGATGTGCCATCTCCGCTTTTTGGTGGGAAAATCCATTTGTAGGAAGAATGGCAACCACAATAATTTCACAAGCCAGTAGTGGATGTACTGCTTAGTAATTTATAATGAAGTTCCCCTCTATTGGCCCAAGATTCTGATGAGATAATTGTCTGCTCACATTGATACTTATCAATCCAAAGAAAGAGGGGTTGATCAAAGGGGATACCTTTTTGTAGACTTCTGACTGCCTTCTTCTTAAATTGTGAACACTTGGAGGAGCACAGACAGCTGAATCCAGAAATGATGGTGGATTGGTCCAATGGGGAAGAAACACCTGGACTGAAAGTATGCCACATCTTCAGATTCAAAAATGGAGATGCTGAGTATAAGGAGTTTTGGGATGCAGACCGCCTTCCTTCCAAAGAAGATTATATTGCTATGAATCCTGAAACCGCGGATCAAGCGATTGGGAAAGCGGTCAAGCAAACAAAGAAAAAGAAAGTTGGAGCTGAACCACCTCTGAAGAAAACCAAAATCGCACCTGCTCCAAAACCGCACGGTTCTTCAAGTGTTGGTCCCAGTCTAGCCAGGAAGAAGAAGGCTCACATTACTGATCCTATTGATGAAGATATTGTTGATGAAGTGGAAAGGATGGCTGATGAGGTTGACATGGAGGAGGCAGAAGTGCCTTTAGTTTCTAAGCGTGCAACTGCTGCCAAAACTGCTAAGGAGAAAATCTTGAAGGATGAGGAGCTACTCCAATTTCACAGGGCTAAGATGGAGAAGTTGGAGAAGAGAGCTGCTGAGAGGAGAGCAGCAAAGGGAAAACAAACTGCTTCACCACCTTAACCGCAATCCACTCCTAAATCGCAACCCCCTCCACCTCAATCTCCCATCCAAACCCACCCTCAATCACCTATCAAATCCAAAGCCAAATCCCCTTCTCCCAAACCGCAACCCTCTCCAAAACCACAATTTGAGGCAACCGCTCAGGGGAGACTCCAAAGAAGAGATTCAAAATGGTTGCCAGAAAAACCTCCATGAAAGGGCCACAACGTTTTTTCAAACAATTGGCTAAAACTGTTAGGCAAATGGCTTTTGATTCCTCTCCTTCCCCTTCATCTTCCTCCTCTGAATCCAGCTAAAAAACCCCCTCTGATGATAACTCCCCTTTACCCAGAGCCTTCCAACCTTGGTCCCCCCAAATCTCTAGAGGACCTGCCCTTTCCACATCCACTAGGAAAATCCCTAGTGATGATGATGAGCCTACTACCCATAAAACTCAACCCCAAAACCCCCTTCGAAACATGGAGGAATGGACTGAGGACTCCATCTTCTTTGCCCAAATTCATCAAAGTCCACCTCCATCAAACCTCAGACAGCAAACACCTCTTTCTCCTCCACCCCAACATCAAGCCTCACCCCAAATTTCAGTCCATACCACTTCCACCAGTTCTTCAGATAACTCTTCCTCCCACACTCCTCCTCCAACCTCTATTCCTCCTCCAACACAAACTGCCCCTCCAACTCTACCAACCTTAATCGCGCCCATCCTGATCGCGCCCCTAACCTCTCCACCTCACACACTTCCCATTCCACCCCCTCCCACCCAACCTCATACAATTCCCATTCCCACGATATTCCAAACCCTTTATACTATACTTCCCCAAATCGCTCCTGCTTCCCATACCGCTCCTGTCGCGACCCGAACCGTAGACCTACTTGGCCACTTGTCCGGGACGCGAACTGGAGACGCCAAAATTTTAAAACTTTTTCGAAATGTCCTTTCTAAAAATTTGATATAAAAAACTGTTTAACTTTAAAGAAAAACTTGAAAACAACTAACTTTAACTTAAACATTCCACTACAAACTTGGGGCATCTCCACTTGGAGGAAAAGGGAATAAAAACATAAACTAACTTATTTACAACATTTATAAAATTTAACACTTCGAAGTTTTAAACCAAAAGTTTATATTTACACAAGCTCCACCACGGAGATAACAAATATAACTACAACACTTTAAAATACCAAAATATTATAGCTACAAAACTGTCTCGGTATACTACCCCTGGTTCACATTTATATAATGTAACCATTTCCAAATCTTACCCAAGTTATCACCCCAAACTGGCGTCCTCCTCAACCGGTCCTATACCCTGGCTCGCCCTGTCTAAAACAGTAAAAGGGGACGGGGTGAGATAAATCTCAACAAGTTATTATATATGCAACAATATGACATGAGTTACAAAGAAGGCATTCATAGTTCATATTAATATCACATTCATAGTACAAGAAGAATGTACTCATAACATATCATATAAGCAACACTATGCCATTTAAGATGCAAGACATACAAGGTGCATATAACACATTGGAAAAGCCGTAAACACATTACGTTACCTTGGTTTACCTTTTCCCGTCTGACCAATAAGTCGTACCATGTTGGAAGATAAAACTCCAAGTATTCCGTGAACACATGTTCACCAGAATCTCTATCATATAACTGAGATAGCTATAATAATAACTCATCTCTTGTGAACTGCTGATTGCATATTCACGTCTTATAAGACCCATTTTCCAGGGAAGATATAAGACTTCAACATTTATATGAACTGACTGCACATATTCATAGAAGTTGAAACCCCAATCTGTGGCCACAAAAGGGGAAAGGCCAAAGATATAATGTAATCCGAGCACCTTATGGAACGATTTCTCATAAGTGATCGTATTCCATTATACCCCCTAGACACCAGCTGGTTAACACAAACTCAAGCACATAATAGATACTTGAAATAAAATCGACCAAAGGAATGAAATAGAACAACATGGTAAAACACTACTCATGTTCATTCAATACCATAATGCAACACAAAATGTCTACACATCATTATAACAAGTCATGCTACATATAACAACATGGTAAAACACTACTCATGCTTAATCAAATCAATGCACATGAACTCAAGTAAAATAACAATGCATCATAAACTATTTCTACATAGTTAATATGCAATAATAAATAACCTCTATTAAGGTCCAAGTTCCATTTACCAAGTTGGATTCACTTTGGTTAAGTAATTAAATCAAGGTTATCAACCCATTTCCGTACACTATTTAAAGTACTTCTACTATTCCATTTTGACCAACTAAGGTATCGCTGAGTAGCTAAAGTATTCTTCTTTAATCTAGATTAAAGAGGATTTAGTTTGATTCTAGTTTGATTAGGTTTAAACAGCTCTATAAATGGTTCACAGGACAGGGCAGAGGGGACGAGTTGTCCCCAGGATGGTCTGAGTCGTCCCCATAAGGGGGACGAGTGTATCAGGGATGGCAAAACCAGGGACGAGTCGTCCCAGATTCCACTAAGTCGTCCCCTAAGGCTGGGACGAGTGTCTCTGGGCCAAAACAGAGTAAACTTTTCCAAAACATTTTTAGACAATTTTCCTTGTACAAGTGTTATCCCAAGTGCATACTTTTCAATTCAAAAGTACCAAAATTTAGTATCAATATCAACCATGAACCAACTAGGGAAGTACCCTCATTTTTCACTATACTTAACATACATAATTCAAACCCATCATACCAATATTCATCTACAATATAAGTTAATGTATTATTATCAGACCAGCTGTACCATTTTATCCATAACAGGCACAATTCAACTTAGATGAACTTGAAATTTAACATGGATATAAATAACATATAAATGTAGAACATATCCAAAAATCATAGAATTCCCATGGTTCATTTAATCACAATACTCTTCCCAAGTTACTGCCCTGTTTAAGTTCAAATCTGGAGCAGCTGTGAAACTAGTTCTATTTCTATGTCTATATCTTATCCAAATGACTTGAAACTTGGCAGGATATCTCCTAAGACATACATGAAACACATATCAAAAATTTAACTCAAACCCATGGCTAGATTTTATACAACACCTAAATAAAGTTAGCTCAAAACAGGCTGTTTTCCCTAGTCTAACCATATTAATATGACTAAGAATTTCACAATTCAACCAACAAGCAAGTAATAACTTACCCATTCCATTTATTCATTTTAATTCCTTTTATTTCCAAGTAAATACTTTCACTAAATTAGACATGCAAGAGCTTTTCATAAACACCCATAATTTTCCCAAGTAGATAGTTTCATTAAATTAACATGCAAGGATTTATTCCAATTATCCATAATTTCCCAAGCAAGTAATTTCACTAAATTTACAAATATCATGTATAATTCAAGAATTAATATACACATACATAACATGAGCATGCAAAGAAGGAATTATAATAACTTGCCTTAATTTTTATTTGAATGCATGTGAACTCTAATTAGGTAGATTTGTTCTTCAAGCTCTACTCATCATTTTGATATCATTTATTTGAAGAATAACCAAGAATTGGATTTATTGTGAATTTTGGAAGGAGGAACTAATCCTAGTATTTTCTAATTTCCATGGAAGGACTGAGCTTGCAGAGGGAGAAAAAGAGGTTTTTGTTTTAAGGACTTTTCTATTGTGTGCCCATGAGCACATGATAAGAATTAAATATTCTCTTGTAATGTGTGTCTAATATTAATTTGACACACATTACAAGAGAATCTTTAAAAGATTTATTCAAAGATTCTTTTGTAATGTGTGTCAATTATTAATTTGACACACATTACAAGGAAATCTTTATCATGTGTCCATGAACACACAATAGAAAAGTCCTTGTTTTAAAATGAGACGTATAAAGAAAAATCAACAAACAAATAAATTGAGATGAGTCACTTAATAATAAGCAATTTCCTAAACTACACCTCAGCCTAAGTTCACGAGTAACAAGGATTGTTGTCAATTCTTTCATAATAAGGAAAAGCCCAATTGATACACCTCATGCTACAAATTCACTTGCTGGCAAAATGACCAAGGAGAAATGTGGTCCACCATTTTACAACTTAAACATTTTCCCCCTAGAAAACTAATGGGTCCAACTACTCAAATTTACATTCAATTTCACAAACAAATCCGTCCCATTTTTATTTATTATTATTATTATTATTATTATTTCCTCCGTCTCATAATAAAATGCTACTTACCCAAAAATTACTACTTTACTTTTACTACTATTATTTCTAAACCGAACACTACTTTAAAATTTGGGATTTATTTAATTTATTAACATATTGAAAATATCATATAAATTATTAAAATGTTAACTAACACATAATTGCCACAATTAAAATGCAAAACAATAAATAATATAAATTGCACTCCATATACACGTGTTCCACACGTGATTAAACTAGTACCTAAGTTTCGGGTCGTTACAGCTCCAATAACCCAAACCGCACCTACCTCCTCAACCGCCCCTCCTTCTGACTACACCCAGATTCTCTCTACTCTTCATCTGATTCAAGGCCAGCTGCTTACCAATCAGGGCCATATGATCAAACTCACTGCTTCCAACTCCTCACTTGAAGCCTCCAACCACTCCCTCCATAACCATATTGATGTCCAATCTCACCTTCTAGCTACTCAATCCCTGGAAATGGTAGCTCATAAATCCTCCTTGAAGAACTTACTTTTAAAGCTTGATGCCATTAAGGGGGAGAGTTCAACCGCAAACATTGTCCAAACCTCAACTGAAAAATGCTTTGGTGAATTCAGAAAGGATCTGGCAGATGGAGTTCTTCAAACCCTAGGAGATACGGTTTCCAAAACCTAACTGCAGGAAATGCTCAATCAACTTTTCAATGCCTTCATGAACTCCTCAAAAACTGTCCTTGAAACTTTCCAGACTGAATTTCTCAATTCTATCAATGCCAGACCGCAACCAGATTCTGATATCAGATCTGTTCTGGATTCCATGGAAACTAGCCTCCAATATGAGATTGATATACTTAAAGAGGAGTTAAATATGAAGATGAACTTAATGAGAGACAGTCTAACTGCAAAGTTAGACAGTCTAACTGCAAAGTTAGACAGTCTAACTGCAAAGTTAGACAGTCTAACTGCAAAGTTAGACAGTCTAACTGATGAAATGCATGATAGGATGAAGAACCTCAAGGAAGGATTCAACAACTGGCTCAGCGTCAAATTACAAGAGATAACTCCTTGAGCGGGAGCTTTGCTGAAATTGAAGCCAATCTTCAAGAAAGTCAGACCGCACATGCTGAAGCTATCCAAGATCAGATCCATACCTTCTTCAATTCCCTCAATTCCTCCTTCCATACTCAAATTGAAGAAGTCAACAAAAACTTGGATGAGAATGCTTCAAAGACTGATGAGCTTATTGAAGAAACCAAAGGAAATTGCAGAGCGGTTGGTGCCAATAACTCAAGATTAGAAACCGCGGTCAATGCTATCAGAAATCTAGAAACCGCTCAAGGAAGGACCGCATAAGAGGTCAGAAGAATTAGAAGAGCTCTTAGGGCAGAAAATTTCGTCTTCAACCACCCTGGACCGCATGTAGCTGATCACGTCGTGGATGGACCGTCTGCACCAAACGTCAACAACCAGCAGGTGAATCCCTAGATTTAGACTGCACTCTCAATGTAATTTTTTTGTCTAACTCCTTTTTGCCTAGTTTATTTTTGTAACCATGTAATTTCCTTTCATACCTTGTACTTGTAAATCTCAAACCTTGTTCATTCAAACTGCCTGTTTGTAGAACAATGAAACCGCATTGGTTTTAAACCTCATTCAAATATCCTTAACTTAAAAATCATTTTTTGAATTGAAGTTTAAACCGCATACTTAAACTAAAACTCATATTTTTATGTATGCACTGAATGCATTTCTATACTTTCAACTTGTAAGTTACTTATCTTTCAATAGTATAGAAATCTATAACTTAAGCTAGTGTGTGCATTATCTTGGGACATGATTTATCATGTTAATTCTTATGGACATGTTTTTACCAAGAAAAATATTTGCTTTTGTTATAGAAGGTAATGGCATCAATCAAATAGGGAGAGATTGTTGGGTATGCATACTTTAACCCTCCAAGCTTTAGCTTTAATTTGATTGATACCATAACCTCATCTCTATTTTCTGGACTTTAGGCCCATATGTAATGAAGCTTAGACTTCAATTTTTTAGCATAAGTCCATTTTATTGAATAGGTTTATTTTGGCTTGAAGACTGGCACAAGACTTATTGGACATGAGGTTTCAATTCAAAAGGTTTCAAACCGAACGTATGAAACCGCACCAGCAAACCGCTGTGTGGGACCACACTTTGAAGACTCAAGTGAAACCTCGTTGGTGAAACCGCACTGCTCAAACCGCATCCTCACCAAACCACATCCAATGATTGAAGACTTGAAGTTGGACAAATTATGACTGTTGGAATTCACGTCAGCAATATTAAAAGTCAACCACAAAATCTTATCACGTGACTAACTGTCAGACAGGATCTGCAAGGATTCTGAAAAGTTGACAGGTGTCCTTCATTCCTTAAATACAGCTGAGGACTGATCAGCCTTATCTGCATCTTCTGAACAAAGGGACAAAAGTAAATATGTGGACCAATCAAACTGCACCAGTACAGTACTTGCACAGTTGTATCATAACAGCTACTTTCTTGGTGCTTGGGTATAAATAACCCCATACTTCAACATTTGAAGATTGCTTGAGAAATTGATTTTACAGTGAGTTCATAGAAGTTTGAAGCTATTCCCAAAAATATTCAACTCTTTGAATCTTCATCTTCTTCCTTCAAGAAAATATCTCCAGCCCAGAAATCAAGCCTTTAACACCAAGATTTCTTGAGCTCTATATCATATAGATTCAAAGAGTCTTGATTCTTGTTTATCACACACACACACCTCACTTGATTAATCACATAGATTAATTCATTTGAGATACACTGATTATAGTCTAGGATTTAATCTTCATAGAATAGATTTTAAATCTGAGTTTGATTCTTGTACTTTATAATCTCTCTCATACTCTAATATAAAATCTAGCATTAGAAAATCCAAGACTAAACATCTTGGTAGTGGATGTAGATCAGTTACGATTGAACCACTCCAAATATTGTGTTCTTATATTTCTGCATTTTTACTTACTGTTCATCACTGGTTATTTTGCCCTTATCTGTTTAATCTTTGTATAGGTTATCCATTGTTGCGAATTGTGTTTTTGGTTAATCTTGTCAAAACCTCATTTTACTGTTTGTGAAACCGCACACAAAACCGCACCTCCAAACCGCACTCTAATACTTAAGATATTCCGTTGTGCATTTTGCAATCCAACTTGAGGTTTTGATACACTGCAAGCGATTTTGTAAGCAAGAGGTTTAGTTTTCAAAAAGAGGGCGAAAATTTTAAAACAACTATTCACCCCCCCCTCTAGCTGTTTTTCACCCTTGTTGCTACCTTTGGGATCAACAAATGAGTAGTGTCTCACCAATACTCAGACAAGGCTATAGAGACGCCCTTGTTCTTCTTGGTCGTCGTGACCCCCACCAGGTTTTCCACAAAGACGTTCAACCCAGAATTAATGACCAGCCTCCGAGGACTCGGTCTCCCCTCCCAAGAGTTGTCCGGCATGCTATTCCAGACCTCTACAACGGTCTCGTGAGACCCCCATGTCTTCATCCTTTTTGCCTTTCCCGACAAAGGCTCCTCCTCCTGCAGGTAAACACAGCAAAGGTATGTCAATACAAGATTTTGCAATAATAAATGCTACATCAAAAAAAAAATATCAAATATTATTTCACAAAAAGACCGTTATAAAATATGGAACATCTCAATAAGACCGTCACAAAATACGGCACGTCTCAAAAAGACCGTTACAAAATACGGCACATCTCAAAAAGATCGTCACAAAATACGGCACATCTCAAAAGGCTGTCTCAAAATACGACACATCTCAAAAGTCCGTTCCGACACGACATATTTCATTTCAAAAGTCTGTCACAAAAACACGGCACGTTTTTCAAAATTCTGTTCCGACACGGCACATTTCATTTCAAAAAGTCCGTTTCGACACGGCACATTTCATTTCAAAAAGTCCGTTCCGTTCCGACACGACACATTTCATTTCAAAAGTCCGTTCTAACACGACAAGTTTTATTCCAAAAAGTCCGTTTCAACACGGCTTATTCTACTTCAAAACCCATTTTCACACAAATCCATTCCAAACAAATTTTTCTGACATCAATGCTCGACAGTACATACAAAAACACCATCAAAGTACAAGTCATCCAGACATGCAAAAAACCCATTTCAAAGGAGACACTTTATTTTCACAAATCAAAGTTAAACTCCATGTTTTTCAACAAAATTTACATATCCGTGATCCATACATATTCAATTTCAACAATCAATCGTCAATTTCACGAAATAAGGATGTCAACAACAAAAGCCCCAAAAATGGCAAGAACGAACCCTAGTTCTAACATACATCAATCAAAGAAAAAATCAAAGACAAAATTTGATTCTTACCTCCATTTTTGCTTTTTCCTTTGAATTGTGCGTATGCACATCCGGGTATAGCTCATCTGGATTGATTGTAGAAGGTTTAAAAATGGAGGAATTTCTTTGCAAATCCATCCTCCTTTCCATGGCTTCTTGGCCTCTTTGGGGACGATTTCGCCTATATCCCTCGGCCCTGGTAGAAGCCTAGCTAATTAGAAGAATTTCTTGGGAGAGATCTAGCAAAAACAATGGCAATTTCTGTTTTCTCCTTCTCTCTCGACAGCAGAAACTGAAGAAATTTTGTTAAAATGACAAACTGATCGACCTGGAGCTTTTCTAGAAAAACCAGGTTTGCCCTTGGGTCCGTGCGGACCTCTTTGCAGCCCCATATTAGAACCAATCGCCAGTTCAGGGTAAGAAAGAACACAACTTATACATGGGCAATAGAATGCCTACTAAAAAGGTACCATATTAGAACCAATCGCCAGTTCAGGGTAAGAAAGAGCACAACTTATACATGGGCAATAGAATGCCTACTAAAAAAGTTTCCATGAAATTTTTATGTTCGTGTAAGTAGGAATAAGTTTGGATATTGGTAAGTGGCCAAGTATAATGCTCATCATTCTTGCTTATATTCTGGAGAAAGTCAAGAACACCCCAACCTATATGCGAAGTTTATTGGTTGGCAAGTAGTTCCTCTTATTAAGAAGTATTCAGATGTCAAGGTTGGAGTTATTATTGCACACATTAGTGAAATGTTTGACAAGGAAATTACCCATAAAAAGACATAGTGTGGAAAGCAGAAGGGAATTGTTTGGGTTTTTGGAGATTGGCAGGAACCTTATATAAGGTTACCCAACATCCTAGCAGTCATCCAAAAATACAACCCCGGAACAATTGTTGAGTATACTCATCCTCTTTCTCCTTCCTGTGAATTACACATGTTTCAACGGGTGTTCTGGCCATTTGGGCCTTGCGTTGAATCTTTCTCTCATTGTCGGCCTGTTATTTTTGTTAATGGAACATTCCTTCATGATAGATATGAAGGGGTATTACTGATTGTCATGGGTGTTAACGCACAAGACAGTATACTTCCTCTTGCATTTGTTGTTGTTGAAAAAGAGGACTTGACGAACTAGCGTTGGTTATTATATCTTCTTTGCAGACATATTATAAAGAGTCGTGAAGTATGCTTGATATCTGACCGTCATCACAGCATTCTTAAGACTATAGCGAAAGATACATGGTGACCAAATGTGCATCATCGATAATGCTTGAGACATATGCGAGCAAATTTCTTGAATAAGCATAGAGGGGAAGGTTTGAAGCATCTGTTTTGGAGAGTGGGTAAAGTAAGTCAAGATAGAAAATTAAAATCTACCTTAAAGAGTATCCGTTTAATTAACCCTGAGTCTATTAGATGGTGTCTGAATTTAGATGCCAAAAAATGGACATTGGCGCATGATGGTGGTTACATATATGGCATTATGACTACTAACATGTCTGAGGTTTTCAATGGTGTCATGAAAGGAACCCGTGGGATGCCAATAACAACAACTGTTGAAACTGTCTTTTACTGTTGTGTGGAGTACTTTCAAGTAAGGCATGAGTTTGCACTTAATGCCTTAGGAGGTAATCATGATAATCCAAACATCAATCCCCTACACAATTTCAGCCAGAAAGTTCATTACCGATACCTGAAGAATAGCGAGAAAGGTATGGCACATCATGTTAGGAGGTTCAACACTCATGAGATGGGGGTATATCAAGTGACAACCTCGTAATCCACTTAAGCTTGAGACTACTCCTATCAATATCTCGGGAGATGGGATAGCGCCTAAAGATTGTGACATAATATCCTCCAGTCTGAAAGTGCTGGATGTCAGCATCAGTAACAACATCCCCATCAATCGTCAATTCGGAAATCATGTCGATATCCTATAGGGTAATGGTCATCTCACCAATTGGGAGGTGGAATAAATGGGTCTCCGGACGCCATCTCAATCAATGCCTCCAACAACCCGTAATTGTACTGGATTCTCCCAATATAATATACACCCAAAAAGCCAATCTCGTCTAACCTTGAGAGTATCTTCGAAGCTAATCTATCCGGCAAGGAGTCACCACGACGAATGAAAGCGGACTAGCAACCTGCTGTACAGCCCAAATATAACGAGCTCTTCGGTTCTCATGTGAAGTCAAAACAGAGTTATCGAAAGGCCCAGGATCAATGAAGGTATCTGTCTGTTTCAACAAAATAAACCCCATTTCAAAATCAAAGAAATGCATATAACACGTACATATATGAACATAGAGACTTCGAAACATCAATAATAAATACTTCTAAATGAAATAAAAAATATGCTAACATATTACTCCTAAAACTCATAATTTTTTCAAGCAAAAAAAGTACAAAAATGTCAATATATTTTCACACATATATCATAACACAATCAACCAAATTATATCACTTTACAATTGAGTTCAAAATGTCAATGTTAATCTATTTTAATAACAACACTAATACTCAAGAAAAAAAAATCCTAATGATTTCAATATATTCTCACCTATTGAAAACACAATTAGCAAGTGATTAAAATAGCTCACAAATTGAGTTTAAGACCCCTAAATTTTCTCAATTTCAACTACACTATTTTTTAATAAGCCTAATTTTCAAGGAAACAATTACCCAAATCAAAGTGAAATTATCACACAATGAAGAAGGAAAAGCTTGGATGTTGCAATTACAATGACGAAATTCAATGATGAAAAGCTTGGATTTGATGGAGATGACAAGGACAATACTTCTCATTGCTCTTCCTTCTACTCGACACTAAGGATTTTTTGAGGTGGGTTTTATGGTCTGTAACCCGGCATAAGGGGTAGTTTGATTTTTTTAAACTCGCTACATCATGTATTGACTTCATTCAACGAATGAATTCGATAAATGGTGTAGCGAGTTCGTTAATAATAGATTAGGGTAATTACGTCAGTTCCCTAATTGATTTACTAATTAAACTCACCACTTGATGTATCGAGTTTCAACGGCTACTTTTATAAACTCGCTATATTATGTATCGAATTTTCAAAAGTTAGTTATTTTGGAAAATAGTTTCAACGATCGGTTATTTTGAGAATTAAAATTAAAAAAAAAATTAATTGAGAAAAAAATCTCAAATCGACCCATGTGGACGGTGAATTTTATTTGCAAGGCACGGTTTATACAAGGCACATGGAAATGACTTAACTGCCCTCGTATATAAAGTAAAACCCTCTCAATTTCTCTCATTCCCTCCAACACCGTTCACCAGCTTCTCTTCTCTCTCTCGTAAACGACGCTCACCACCAAAACACTGTGAAGACCGACGGACGAAAATTGGAGATGGGCATGATTATGGTGAACTGGGGTTTCTGTTTAGTTTAATTCGCATACGGGTTTAGCTCAGAATTAGGGGTTTTTGTTGATAGGCTTAGATTTCAGTCTTTCCAATTTAAGGGTTTGTGATTTTTGTCTGGCTAAGCTAGAGTGAAACTTGCAATATCAGTTCGATTTGTATGCGTTTGATGATTCGGGGTTTTGGATGCCTTTGAATTTGTTGTTTAGAATTTCATTGATGAACTGGGTTTGAAATTGAAGTGCGAAATATGTTTCTGGACTGTGATTATTTCGTGTAATTTTACACGAGATGTTTCACAACATTTCGTGTAAAATTACACGAAATGGTTCCAAAAATTTTGTGTATAAGCACACGAAACACAATGGAACAATGTTTAGGTTGTTTCGTATGCCTATACACGAAACTGGTCCTTCTATCCCGTATGAAAATTACACGAAATTGTTCTTAGCATTTCGTGTATAGGCACACGAAATGAACTAAACATTGTTCCATTGTGTTTCGTGTGCCTATATACGAAATGATTCCATATCATTCGTATGAATTTACACGAAATAACTCAATACATTTCGTGTATTTTCATACGAAACATATCTGACAACGTCATATATAATCACACAAAACGTCCGCGTACGAGTAAGAACAATTTTATCAAATGTTCGTGCCTTGTAAATAAGGTGCCTTGCAAATAAACAAGCCCCATGTGTGGACCCATTGCTTCACAATTAGGCGCTCAACTGGTTGCAAGCAATTTACATATGGGTTGCGTCCATCTCTCATTATTTTCTTCTTTGGTCGTCCCTGTTTCCAATCCACTCCTGCCGTATACGTCCAATTACAGAAGAAAAGCATCCCCTCACTCGTTCGTCTCCCTCGTCTTCTCCGGCCAGAGAGAGATGGAGAAGAGTGTAACCATAAGAAACGCAGAGAAATTGGTGGAAAGAGTTATGGCAGGGAACGATGCATCCCATGACGCTGCGCATGTGTTCAGGGTTCGAGACCTCGCCCTCTCTCTTGCCCAAGAAGAAGACCTCTCTTCTTCTCCGGATTCTCTCCTAATTGTGCGTATATCAATACCCTAATCCTAATCCTAATCACTCATTCTGCACACACTGTTTAAGCACCAATTGTGCTGCCTTTTCTTGCTATTTGAAATGTGGTACAATGAATTTTGTCCTACAATGAAATGGGTAAGGAGTAGAATGAGTATTAGAAATTGATTGCTATGTGGGCTTGGGTTACTTCAATTGTGCTGTATTTTCTTACTATTTTGACTATGGGACTGAAATTTAAATGAAATGTGTATATGGAATATAATGACATTTTGAAATTGATTGCTATCTGGGTTTGCTTTGTTAACCTCCGAAGCTTGTGTTTTGCATTGATTTGATTTGAACTATGGTACAGTAAAATTTGTTTTTAAAAGACTATCAGAAATTGATTACTATCTGGGCTCGATTTTTTGCAAGGTTCTGAAAATCGCTATGCGGCGGAGCCGGGCCTACCGCCTAGGCGAGCCGACAGTTTAGACATATTTATAACATCCTAGCGAAATAGAGTGAGAATGTCACCAGAACACGCAAATCAAGTGACCATCTTTCCACAACAACCAATGTAGAACATCAAAAAATGAAGCAATTTGATAATTCTTCGAGCATACTCATGACATATGACGTTTACAAACGGAGGGGGGGTGTTGTGGGGTGGGGGGGGGGGGCTTGGGGTGGTGGGGTGGGGAGTGATGTGGGGAGTTGTTAAAAATAAATTTAAAATGATTAAATATTTTTGACCCAACGGGGGGGAGGGGGTTGGGGTGGGGAGTTGTTAAAAATAAATTTAAAATGATTAATTTTTTTTTGGTTTATTGAACCATCTTCTTAAATATATATATATATATATATATATATATATATAATGTGTTAATCATTTCGTGAATAAAGCAAAAATGGAAGAGAATAGAATGAGGAAGTAGAATGTTGTACCTTGTGAAATATTAGTTGTATATGAAGGGCACCATTTTCCGGAAAATGTTTTAATTAGGAAAAATCCGTAAATCATTTTACTTGGAAAGGGCGTAAAATGTTTTCCGGAAAACGTTTTCTTCATTTTTCGAAAAACAACCAAACACCGGAAAATGGGGAAAACATTTTTCGGAAAACAACCAAACACCGGAAAATGGGGAAAACGTTTTCCGGAAAACAACCAAACATCGTAAAACGAGTTATTTTACGGAAAACGTTTACGTCGAAACAAACGGAGCCTAAGGCTTAAGCAAACTATAATGTTAAAAAATGTCAATAGGCCTAATTAAATTGATGTATTCTCACTAAGGCCTAGGTTGGGATTTCTTTCTATGTTGAAGATTTGAATTACAGTTTACATTCTACATTTATTATCTTGATCAATAATTGGAGGTGTAGGTCTAGTTGTTAGACCACAAAAGAAGTCACAAGCTGTGATCTATTTTAGTTGAGAGGATTTAGTTTACGTCCTATAAATAATCAAAATCATTCACCCCTCACTTATAAGCCAAGAGTCACTTGAGTTTCAACATTGTTGTACTTTTGTCTATTGAACATTATCTCAGTCTATTATTTAAATTATATCTTTACCATTGCAGGTTGAGCTTGCTGCACTTCTCCATGATATAGGTGATCACTTCTCTCCATCTTTCTTTATCAGTCATACATTTGATAATTTTTTCTTACATTTCCTGTCTGAAGTTTCACTGCTCACTAATATTCTTTAATCAGCGGACTAAAGTCATAACTTTGTTGTGCAAACTGGGTAATAACAATGCATTTGATATCCATTTGAAACAAATCAACTTAGGCTCAAGTAAAGACATATTTTTATGTGTTTGTCTGTTTTAAGGGCTCATCTTCTGCCCGTCATACTCCATCCGTCCAATAATGATAGTCCCATTTGACTATTCAAAGATTTTAAGAACTTTTTTTTTTTCATTTCTAATGCTATCCATAATGAGTTCCACTTATTACGTTTGAGTAAAGGCCACTAGTGCGTTGTTTTCTAATATTATTAGGGTAATTTTCGAAAATCATTGGTTTTAATCCTTCAATTTAAGAAATGTACCAACATTTTGGGACAAACAAAAATGGAAATTGGGACTAACATTGTGGGACAGAGGGAGTATATTTCAATGATGCTACTCATGTTATTCATTAAATATTTATCATCAAATAGTAAATAAAGCATAACTGTGTGCTTTATGAGCCATACAGTTTCATAACATGTTAGCCGACCACAAATCATTTGGGGACTGAGTATTTGTTGTTCTTATTGTTCTTTTCTCTGTATTCTAGCATTTCATTTATTTTCATGTTTTTTTCTTCGATGTACTGATGAAATCATACTTCACTTGCAGGAGACTACAAATATGTGAGGTTTGTTGATTATCCTTTTAATATGTTAGATGGTTGGTACCTTCTGTTTATGCTATTCAATTATTACTCCTTCCGTCCCGAAATGATCTTCCTACTTTTTTGTTGTCAATACGAAAGTACTTTGAGCAATATTTTTAAGTTAATTGATTATCCTAATGAATGTCTAAATGTTGTCATTGATATTATATGTGCATTAATAATAAGTTTTAATTTTTCATTACAATAATTAAATTAACATAAATTTATTGCTCAAAGTACCTTCGTATTGTCAAAAAAAAGAAGGGTCACTTCGAGACGGAGGGAGTATATAATGACAATACTTAAGGTATTTGATAAGATCAATTACTGCCCATCTATTACATATTTATTTCTCTTATCAAAAAACTTGCATATTTATTTCATTCAAACCCAATTGGTAATGGGTATTGCTAAATCCTGATCCCTAGGGCTGCAACTGAACTGCAATCACTTGTACTGAAGCTGGTCATTCATGAATGGCCCTAGATTGCTCAGAGGTTATAGAGATTGACATAATTTCTGGAAGTTGACTCTTTAAGAGGAACATCCCAAAATAAAATAATGGACTCTTTGTGCAGAAGGGAGGAAGTCCTAATTCTTAAGAGATGATTCCAGGCTTCATTTAAGAGGAACAAGCTTTCGATTGAATTCAATTTTGCCACACCCTTTTACTGTATGATCACAGACTTTGTTTAATGTTCTGCTGAATATGAAGTACGTCTATCATGAAGTCATATCAACTGTAGCTTGGATCCAAAAGCTGCAGATTATTGTGTCCGCTAGTTGGATGTTTCCCGGAATATTGTTATTTGCATAATATAAGCTTGAATATTATTCCCCTTATATGGATCTTGTCCTATTCGGATTTTGTTTGATCAATTTGCACCATAATTTGTTTTCATTGTGGAACTATCTTTAATCATATTTTGTTGATTTTTTCATGCATTCTGATAAGCTGCTGGCATGCAGAGATCCATCTGAGGAGAAAATAGCTGAGGAGTTCCTTGTAAATGAAGGAATAGACGAGAGCAAGTGTACAAAGATACTAAACATCATAAAGAAAATGGGTATGAACTTATTATTGTGACAATATTATATCAACTTGATATACATTTTAAGAACTATTTCTATGTATAATATATTTTTCTGTGGTACTTCGTCATTGCTTAAATTTATTGGTTCTTTCTTTGTATATGAGCTACTACCCAAGTCCTGATGCATAATACACTTGAACCTCTACCAGAGGATTACTGTCATTAGTGTGCAAATTGAAGGTTTGTTGTTTCAGACCTGATATTGCATTTGACCTTTTTGTTTTGTTTTCAGTTGTAAAAGTTTATTTTATTAGTTTTGATGTAAATGGAAATGTGGTAGAAACAAGCAACAACAACCTCTTAAGGTGTATACAAGGCATGGGAAAGATGCTTTCAAGGCTTAATTATCGGCTTTGGGATGCATTTGATGATATAGAGCCTAAGCCTACAAATTTGCGTCATAGTTTATATTTTGATTTAGTTATGTTTTGTTATTTAACTCACTGTGTAGTTTGCTGAGAAAAGGTTTCCTTATTAACACAGGTGTGTTATTTATTGGTTATTCAAGTTTAATTGAGTCCAGATCGTATACTCTCTGTTCCTCATCGAAGTGGCCATTTCACAAAAGATTTTGTCTCTAAATGAGTGTCAAATTTCTAGTAAAGTTATATCATTTTGTAGAGGTTTAAATATTTACTTGGTCCCTTAACTACTACTATGTGTATGGTCAGAGGTGATTTTTTCTTAAGAATACGGTCCCCTACCTTCATTTATGATCCACCATTGGTCCTTATTACCATTACCATTACCATTACCATTACCATTACCATTACCATTCAGATTTTCTTTCAAGAATGTAAAAACCTCAAATTGCTCTCTAACCCCAAGAAAGACCCACGCATCACACTTTTTAATGATATAATTATTTACTTTGGCTTTTTTCCTTTATTTTTATGTCTAAACCATGTGTGTATCTATCCCGCTGTGTATGATTTTTTAATCTTCTTCATCTTTCATTGTGATTTTGGAACTCGGCACTTCTTGATTGTTTCTCATTCACTCCCTTCCGCCTGAAGGTCAAATCAAGTCAACCTTCTTGTGGTTTTTTTTTTTTTTTTTTTTTTTTTTTTTTTTTTTTTTATGTTCTTCACTTCTCTCGCTTGAGGTTTTTGAGGCTCAAATCCCTCTGATTTAATTGGGTTCTTCTGATTTCAGTAAGTATTGCCTAATTGATTTTTTTTGGGGGGTATACATTTTTTTGAGCTATTAAGACACGTGGAACAACTATTCTTTGACTTTGTGCATGCGTGCCTTACTTACTAACATCCATGATGGATAGAACTCGGCTATATGTCTTGATAGGTGAGCTATTAAGAAGATCACTATCAAACAGAACGGGCATTTCTTTGGCTGGATCTTATGGTGGATCTGATGGCTGGTTGTATTGTATTCTCAAAAATTGATTTGAGAAGTGGCTACTACCAAATTGGGGTCAGACTTGGATATGAGTTGAAGCCAGCACTTAAAACAATCGGCATCTCTAAGTGGCTAGTCATACGGTTTGGACTTTCAAATCAACCAAGCACATTAATGCATGTCCTTGTACATTGGTACTTTAGCCTTTTATGGGTGGTGTTTTGATTGTGCTTCGGCAATATATCTTATTTTATAGCTATGCCAACCCTTGTTTGCTAAGAATTGGTAAATTGAGCCCTTATTTAACAGAGATTTCTAACGGTTCCGTCAAAAAGCCATCAAACGCTAATATTTGTCATCTTTAGACCCTTATTTGCGAGTTTTGAAACATTGGACCCCTTTCTACGAACTACCCCCATACTTTCGATCCTTATTTGTCATTTACCCTTCCTTTTCACATTCTCTTTCAGGCACACATTCCACTGTACCAATAATTTTACAAGCCCCTTCGTTATTTTGCTGCAAATTGAATTAGAGTACAGCATGAGAATTGCACCATATTGTGGTTCCTGGCTTCCTACCTGTGCTGCTTTCCTGCTGAATGTCATATTTGTGCACCACACTTTTTGTTGTGATGAATCAGCTACTAGCATGATTTGTCCTTGTCTTTTGATCTTCCTTGTTAGTAATGTTTAAATTTTAAAATCTTCCAGAAAATGTGAGAGTACTAGTCATCTGATATTTTATAACTTTTCCAGGTTTTAAAGAAGAACTTAGTGGACTTGCGGATGAATCTTATTCACTAGAGTTTGGTGTCGTGCAAGATGCTGATCGCCTTGATGCCATTGGTGCTATTGGTAACTATTATAGCATTACTAGTAATGTTACTTAAAGACCACATACCTAATAAATCACATATTTTACCGGTTTTTTTTTTAGAATTGCACGAGGAAAGTGTATTTGGAGCTAGGTGAACCATTGTTCCTCTTGTTAGAGATTCTTACCAACACAAATTTTTGGTGAATAATGAAGGGGAGTCTTGGCACACTAGTTGAGTTGATGTCGTGTGACCTTGTGGTCACGGGTTCGAGTCCTGGAAGCAGCATCTTGCATTTATGCAGGGTAATGTTTGCCTACATTTCACCCTCGTGGTGGGGACCCTTCCCCGGACCCGCCTAAATTTCACCCTTGTGGTGGTGGACCCTTCCCCGGACCGACGCTACGCGGGGATGTTTTGTATGCCGGACTGCCCTTTATTGAGAGGGTTGATCTGCTTATTTACAGGACCATCAGTGTCTTTTTTAATCTTTCATTTAAGGGGTATTAGATAATTGGGAGTCTCTGCTACTTTATATAGACCATTGTCAACATTATTTGAAGATATTACATGTTTTATCCCTCATTTATGTCTCTTGATGTACCATTTTTGTGTTTCTGACTTCCAGGAATCGCTCGTTGTTTTACCTTTGGTGGGAGTAGGAAGAGGGTCCTACATGATCCCAACATCAAACCTCGCTCAGATTTGTCCAAGGATCAATACATGAAGAAAGATGAGCAAACCACCGTGAATCATTTTCATGAAAAACTTCTAAAGCTCAAAGACTTAATGAAGACAAAGGTTAGAGCAATAATCACAGCTTGCATTCTTCATTTTTAAGCATACTTATGACACACTCATCAACTTATAAGATATTATACATATACATGCATACACACGCATATGTATGCACACGCCGGGCGGAGTTAGGATCTTAGATAAACGGGGGTAAAACTTTACCAGGACTGAAGGAAGAACATTACATGGTGGTGTATAAATTTGGCACAAATGGGGGCAAAAATTCAGATGTGAAATATCACAGTTTCTAAAATTATAAGGGAAAAATTAGACAGTTTTAATAATTAAAGGGGTCGGCTGCCTCCCTTGGACTATATGTGGCTCCGCCAGTTCTCACACACACACATGCATTAAGACTGTGTTTTATGCATTCTATAATTGACTATAAAATCAGGCTGGGCGGGAAAGGGCTGAGAGAAGGCACAAGTTCATGGAAGAGTTCCTGGAAGAGTTCTACGAGGAGTGGGTTGGGAAGGCTTGAGTGAGGTAAGATTCTTGTATGGCCATGATTGGTTTTAGGTTTTATTGATATTTGCACCCGGACGAACCCCTTCTCCTATGTTTCTGTACCTGCACAAAGACAATCTTGACCTGATATATATGTCATCTTCATACTTATGTAAGAGTGAGCAAAGGGTGTTTCCCCAACTGTGAACTCTTTCCAGATGTAAGAGCCCAATCATGATAATTGGATGTTGTTCAAACTTGTCTAGAAACTCCCACTTCACTTAGTATATGAACATTAGACTTGAAGTTATTGAGTAATTTTATTTTCGGATTATGAATTGTGGTCAATATCTGTTCTACAACACAAGTTATATGTTGTTTGCGTGTCTGTATTGGTAGCAGCTTGCTACCAATACGTGGTGGTTGCTTCTTTTTACAGCCATATGTGTGGGTCCGGGACCAGTGACACTGGACTGTGTCTGTCCGATTGTCGGCTGTTTTTATCGTTTTATTAAGGATTTGATAAAAAAAAATCACCCAACCAACAAGGTCCATTTGCTAAAGATTGTATCTGGGCCACACATTCCATCCAACTGGATTGCAGTCAAATTTCACGCACACCCAATCCTCGTATGTGCAGCTGGTTGATTTGTGCATATGTCCTTGTACCATCCATCTGGTCAACTGTTAGATCGATAACTGTAGCATATCGGTCTCTGCAACAATCCCAAATACGGGTGATGTTGGTGTATTTTAAAATAGAGTTGTTGTCTTCAGTTAATTTTAAAGAAAATATGAGTTACAACTTTTTAAGAAGAAAAGATAAAGGAGTTGCTGGAGGATTAAGAGACCATAGTTTTCCAAATTATATGCCACAAAATATAATCAAATCCATTATTTAAGTTTGCATTCCTAAACAATAAGATAGACATATACTTAAAGTTCATATCCCATCCCAACATAAACCATAACTTTGCCCCATACAATCAAACTAATAAATGAAAAATAAAATCAAGTTAAAATAAATAAATAAAGAAAAATATTCAACACAACACAACTTCCTTAAGATCCTCAATATTTCATCTTATCTCGCTCGCAAAGCGTCACCTTAAGTCCATGCTTCATATACATAGTCAACGCAAGCTTGGGAACAACTTCATGGCCTTCAACAACCTTTACTCGATAACGATACAAAATAGAAGCGGCCACACATTTCATCTGGTAGTAAGCAAAATCTTTACCCAAACACAATCTTGGCCCTCCGTTGAATGCCGTGAACTTGTATGCCGATTCACTCATGAACCGGCCATCACGGAGCCATCTCTCCGGCTTGAATTCCTGGCAATCTTTTCCCCATATCGCCTCCATTCTTCCCATTGCGTAGATTGCGTATACGACCTTTGTTCCTTTCTTTAACACTGTCCCATCCGGGAACACATCGTCTTCGATAACCTGGAGGAGGGTAAAAGGATTAGAGTTGTAAACTAGAGATGTTGGATTTAAATACTTTTTGTAGGAGTACATTATTTGTGTCCAAGTTATTTTAAGCCAATCAATGGGATGTCCGACTGCTATATGTATATGCAGTTTGACATATTTTTTCTTTTTACCAAAATTTATTACTTATTGTACACTTTTTATCTAAACCTAATTAGCATCTAATTACCAAGTGTTTATTGAGTATTTTGTTATTAAACTATAAAGGTAATATCTATTTTTAGGCAAAAAACTAAATCAAACTTATACTTAAATAGTTAGAATTGGTACCTCCTTGTGATCCACAGGCACTGAAGGGTACAATCTCAGAGATTCTGATAGAGCAGCCTGCAGATATTCCATCTTCTTGACTTCCTCTGGTCGGAAAATCAAAGGGCCAGATTCTTCATTTTCTGTCCGTTCACCGATTATACGATATATCTCTGAGAGAATTCTTCCCTCGATTGCCGGATTCCGGTCAAGCAACCAGAAAAACCAGCTCAATGCAACTGACGAAGTGTCCCTTCCGGCAAGTATGAAGTTCACACAGATATCACGCAAGAACTTATCCGAAAACGCCTGCCCCTGCTCATCTTTCAATCCCATGAATATGGTCAAGAGATCTGATCTTTGTTTCTCTTCCTGCAGTGAGAGTTCTTTCTTCCTTGTTCTAATTACTTCATCTGCAAATACATCAACACCCTTTATGGACTCCTTTAAGGTTTTCTCGGAACCCAAGTTGAGGTACCTCATGACCTTCCAAAGAAAAGTTGGAGTGACAAAACGTATAATGGCTGCTTCAGTGGCGGCCTCGAAAGCTTGAGCAAATGGAATCTCCGGCAAGCCGGGGCGCAGACAACCTGGATCAACCCCAAAAGCGATCATGCAAACGTTGTCAAATGTTAATCTTAGGAGGATGTCTTGTAGATCGATTGGTTCTTTTCCAGCTTGGTTTAGCGACTCTTCTAAGACGGGCAAAAGTCTATGATGGACAAGCTCGAGTAATGATTCGGTAGTCAGTTTTCGGAACTTAGCCGAGTGGAACTCGATGCTGGCCGTCTTTCTCTGTCGCTGCCAAATCTCGTCATCCGCGTTGAAAATCCCATTCCCGAGGAGGTCTTGAAGCATGTGCCGAAAGTATTCGCCTTTTGGGTAAGCCGAAAACTTTGTCTTGAGAATATGCTCGAGGTTGCGAGGGTCGGACGTGACCACGCATTTGAGGTTAGTAAACCACGGGCCTTTGAAGACAAAGGTCCCGTTTTGACGGGAAAGGATGTTGGAGATCCATTCATACATGTTGACACGGAGACCGGAAATTAACGATGGGAGCATTCCGACCACCGGCCAGACAGGCAAACCTTGTCGTTTTTGCTGGCGGAGAGAGTGGATGACGACGAAGACAAGGATGGCGAGGAGGAGTTCCACGATTTGAATCTCCGGCAAGAATAGGAGTTTCCGGGAAAGAAAGTTGCCTCCGTCGGCGGAGAAGGTTGTAGTCATGTTGTCAGTGATGTTCATGGTGTTGGGATGATGTTGTTGTTGATGAAAAAAGGGAAGAAATTGTATTTGTGGAATTTCAGTTGAGATAATAGTCATATGTTATAGGGGGGGAGTGGGGATGAATTGGTGTTTCTTGGCGTGCATGAGTTTGATTTTGGTGAGCTGAAATATACGGAGGCTGCTTTAGCATGTGTTGTGTGTGTTTTTGGGTAAAAAAAGGGAATGAAAAATTGTGGGTTTCTTGAGAAAGGAGGTTTGGATTTGCCTATTTTGGGTAACTTTTTAAGGTCTTGCTTGGGGGAAATTAATGTTTTACAAGTTTTAATTATGGAATAAACCCTTTTAGGGGTTTTGGATTATGTTTATGTTGGAGGAGGATGGGAAGTGGTTGTGACTGTTAACCTAAGTGCAACAATTTTATCTCTAGAGGATGGTACAAAAATACACGTTTCCTTTCATAGTGGGCAGTAATTAAATATTATTCTCTTTGAAAAAATAAATTAAATACTCTATCTATCCGTCCCACTAAAGTTTCACCTTTTATCCAAAAGGGTGTCTCATTATAAGCTTAATCTTTCTTAAAATGGCAAAAAAATGTTAGTATTTTATTAGTCATACCCCACTTGTCTCTCGCACACACTTAAATTATGTACTTCACTTGTCAATTCACTCACTTTTTCCTCTCACACATTTAAATTGTGAGTTCCACTTGTTAGATTCACTCATTTTTTTCCTTTTACAACTCTTTTTCCGCTCATTATTTTTCTTAATTTTTGTGTCAAAGAAAAAAATGGTGAAGCTCTTGTTTAGACGGAGGGAGTATTGTTTAATTTAATTATAAAAATAAAATTAAGTCATGTAATTCGGAATGGTCACCAAGAAGGGCATGAGTTTGACGTGTTGTTAAAACACATCTGCCCGTGGTTGCTGACGGGGCAGAAATAGTAGGGAAATAAAATGGAAATATTGCACTTTTGTACCATTAAATTAAATGTACATTCATTCAGTTGCAATGTGAAACAATGTACCAATTGTTACAATTTGGGCCACCATGTTCACAAAAAATTGCAATTCACAGCAATTTTGGATGTCTAGTTAAAATTAAGGATGACAGTTAAGAAACGTTAACGATATTTACGAAACGTTAACAAGCTTCTTTAAAATTAGTATTGGACACCCCTAAATTAAACAAATTTTTATTTGTTACAAGTTCCTTAATTATATTTTTAACACATTAAAAGATTTAACATTTTTTGAAAGGGGTTATTAATTAATATTGTATTAAATAAATAATAAATAATATATATTTTTTTACAATTTTACTTACATATTCATCCCCCAAACCACCACCATCATCTTCCACCTCTCCGGACCTCCCCATAAACACCGCCCCCTCTTCTTCTCCGCCACCACCTTCTCTCTTCCTGTCACGTCCCCTACTCAATCACCCTCAAATTTGCAGAGACACAAACACTAACGTCGCTAATCTACTCAATCACCCTCAAATTTGCAGACACAAACAAACACAAGCACGAACATACACATATCTGCACACACGCACACAAATTTGTGTTTTGTTGCTGAAAAAATTAAATTTACATAAATAGGATTAATGGTAATGAAATGGAGTGATATTCTACTGGTCGACGGTTTAATGACGGTTCCTGGGAGATGGGTCAAAGTCGGTGGTTGTTCAATTGTGATGTTTCTGGATTTTGACGGTGTGGGACAAAGGAATGGTTTTGGTGATTTTCAGAAAATGGTTTTGACGGTCTAGTTCATTTGTTTTAGGGGTGGCTAGTGGAATTCTTGAAAAAGTTTGTTAAACTTTCCATCTGTTTTGTTAATGTCTGTTAACTTTCGTTCATCATCTTTAACAGACATCTAAAATTGCTATAGATTGCAACATTGTGTGAACATGGTGGCCCAAATTGTAACTTTTGATATATTATGTCACACATTGCAACTACTCCCTCCGTCCCACCCAGCTTAAGAAAAAATGAAATGGCACGGAAATTAAGGAATATTATTATAGTATTAGGAGAGAGAATGAGTGGAAGAAGTGTTGTGAGTGTGAAAAATTAAATAGGAGAGAGAATGAGTGGAATGAATAGTTAGGAGAAAGAATGTTGTGAGTGTAAAAGTAAAGTAGGAGAGAGAATGAGTGGGGTAGAAAGAGTATAAAAATAATAAAAACTTGCCATTTTTGAAATTCTTAAGATCGGCGGAACGCCCAAAATGAAAAGTTTTCTTAAGATCGAGGGAACGGAGGGAGTATATGTAAACTTAATTAATGGTACAAAAGTGCAATTTACCCAAATAAAATTACTACCAAGTTAGTTTACTTACTCTCTCCGTCCAAATGAATGATTACTTTTAGAAAAAAAAATCCCTAAAATGATTTTTTTTTTTTTGCAATTTGTTTTTAAATATTTTTACCATTTTTTAAAAATATCTTTAGAATGAAACATAGGGAATATAAATTACTCTCTCCGTTCCATAATTGCACCTAATTTGTCAATGTTTCTAAATATTTTTACCATTCTTTTCACATATAACTAATCTTCTTTTATTTTTCACTTTATCTATTAATATTTAATTTTGTTTTCAATTATGTCATTTTTCCCATTAAATATATCACCACCACTCACCATCATCTGTCACCACTTTCTTCTACCGTCTCACCAGACCATAAAACGTCATTCTAAATTAGTTCAAAACCCACCTAATGGGTGGTGGAGAAGAAGAGGAACGCAAGGGAGGCGGTGACGGAGAGAGAGAGAGAGAGGTAGTTGGTGAGAAGGGGAGAGAAGAGGAGGATGGTGAAATTGGGGGTAGCAGTAGGTGGAGAGGAGGAGATGCCGTTATTTCGCAGGAGGAAAAGGTGGAAGAGGGGGGCTGCAATGGAGGAGGCGACGGTATGGTAGGTGGGGGATAGGGTGGCCATGGGAAGAGAAAGAAAAGGGGGAAGAGAGAGATGGGGAAAAAAAGTGACGGAGTTAGTGATAGTGACTATGGATGCAAAAAATAAATGAGTTTAATGTATTGTATGCACAAAAAAAAAAAAAGGTAGTTTAATGGTGAAACCCACAAAAATAAATAATTCAGTAATTTTTTTTGCAATTTTTCCTAAAGTTTTTAACACAATTTTAGGAGACAACCTTTTAAAGAATCATTTATTTTAGAAACAAGAGAATGGAGGTATGTGTATGTATATATAAACACACCTTTTAAAAGATAAATCCTCTCTCCGTCCCACCAACATTGATATCAAATTTCTGAACACGGGAATTAAGAAAAAGTAAGTGAGAGAAAAAGTGAAAGAAAATGTTGTGAATATGAAGAATTAATTAGGAGAGAAAATGAGTGGGAGGAATAGTTAGGAGAGAGAATGTTGTAAGTGTAAAAGTGAAATAGGAGAGAGAATGAGTGAGATAAATAGTGAAGATTCCTTTGCCATTTTGAGCAATATCAGTTTTGGTGGGACGGACCAAAAAGGAAATAAGTATCAGTTTTGGTGGGACGGAGGGAGTATTTATTTTGGAAAGAGGAGAATGCACGTATAAACGCATGTTAAATTAAAAATAAACATTTCTTAAGAAGAGAAAGTTGTTTCCACGGCTTACTTTGTGATTAGCAGATTCCAGAGAGTTACCCTACTAGTGACCAAACGTTTACTCCATTATTGTGTAAGACAGTGGCGACCTAATATGAATGTGAATGTGAGCGATTTGAGATTTAATCGAATCATATTATACAATTTGATTTGGTTTTTAAGTATTGATGGTTCGGTTCGGTCTTACAAACCACATGCTTTGATTTGATTTGATTTGTGGTCTAACCATTTCAGATAAAATCAAACTGAACTGAACCAAACCAAAACAAACCAAACCAAACCAAACTGCAGTTTGCGAGACCGCGATAAAAAACCGTCAAATCAAACAAAATCATATTAAATAAACTAATTCTAACCCCTATTTTATATTTACTTAATATTTTCGTATATTTATTAATATTTACTGTAGATCAATAAAAAAATCTACATTATATATACTAATTCTAACTCTCATTTTGTATCTTATTGAATATTAATTTCATCATCTGTTAACTTCATTGCGACGCATAAATAATCAAAATCTCTACACGATCGAAATTGTAAGGTGTTTTTCTTCCTTCGGCCTCTTTCCTCTGGTCTCTCTCTTCCTCCGACTTTACTATTAAACACCCGCATCTTTCGCTCTTTTTCCATGATCACATTAAACAAATCTGATAATGAGTTGAAGTCTGAATCGTTATTTGAACCATAGCCTAAATAGTTTGAACCGTGGGTTGAACCACATTTTTGAACCGCGGTTTGAACCAAGCCACACCAAATCATAGCAGTTTGGTTTGATTCGGCTTGAATTTTTTTATGTTTCTATTTGTTTTGAAATTTTTTCAAACCAATGACTAGTGGTTCAATGCGTAAATTTCCACAAATCGAACCAAACCGAACTATTTACTGTGTATTGAAGCAGCGCTTTAAAAAATGAAATTCAGACAATAACATATAAAAAATGTTCTAAACAATGTAAAAAGTGCTCTACAAATGTAAATAAAAAAAAAGGAGTTGGTCTTATAAAAAACTAGTTTTTTTTTAAGATAAGGAAAAACGTGTTTTCAAAATAAACGGTGGCATTTTTGTAATTTCACAAATTCGTGCCATCCCAAGCTCCGATCATCTTCTCTGGCCATCCCAAACTCCGATCGTTCTCCGGCGTTCACTCAATTTAAGTATTTAGTAACCTACAATTCGTGCCCTAGTTCCGCCATTAATGTCCATTGTCAACTCTGCTTCGTTACATAATTGATTGGTACTTTATTGATTGGTACATAATTAATTGGAGATAACTGTGTGATTTGATTCCATAGCTTTTCGTTTTTTCGTTGAATAAACAGAATGTCCTTCAATGGTGTGGAAAAAAAGGTTTAATTTGCTGAAGTTTGGGTCAATTAAACGAAGCAGTGCATGTGTAACAAAGTGCCAGTGCCAGTGTAAAAAAGTGCCAGTGTTAGTGTAATAAAGTGCCAGTATTAGTGTATCAAAGTGCTGGTGTTAGTGTAAAACAAGTGCCAGTGTTAGTTTAATAAAGTGTCAGTGTTAGTGTAACAAAGTGCCAGTGTTAGTGTAACCAAGTGCCAGTGTTAGTTTATAAAGTCACTTAATATACATGCACTAGCACTTTTTTACACTGGCATTCAAAAATACATGGACTGGCATTTGAAAACACATTTACTGGCACTCAAAAATGCATATACTGGCACTCAAAAACACTGATAATTATTTTTGCTGATATTAAAAAAAACATGAACTGGCATTCAAAAAAACATGGACTGGCATTCAAAATTACATGAACTGGCATTCAAAAATACATTGACACTCGATTACACACTTGCCGGCACTCGATTATACACTAACGGGCACTCAATTATACACCAACGGGCACTTGATTATACACCAACGGGCACTTGATTATACACTAACGGGCACTCAATTATACACCAACGGCACTTGATTATACACTAACGGGCACTCTATTATACACTAACGGGCACTTCGATTAATCACCAACCGGCACTCGATTAATCGTTATAAAACAACAGTGCTTACCATATCCAAATCCTCACCATTTTCCCCATTCGGAAATCCCCAATCAAACTTCGCAATAAACTCGCAAGCGCCGACCCAATCGTCACCGCCGCAAACGCAATCCCAGGACACCCTCCGTCCCGATCCGAACGGTATCAATTCAAAATCAAATCCTTTGTAATGGTAATAGAGTGTGTAAACGGAAGGTTTCTTTGATTACGGCTCTCAAATAGTTCCTCTTCTCCAAGTCATCGTCGGTTATGTGTTGTCTGCCGCCGGTTGGTTTCTGGGATCGGAGAGGGGATTGGTGTTGCCGGAGAAGGAGAAGACGGTGAGGGCGATTGCAATTGGGGTTGCCGGAGACGAAGAAGACGCGATCTTCCCCTTTGCGTATAGAGAGAGAGAGAGAGAAGATAGAGAGAGGTTACGTAACTGTGTGTTGTTATTAGGAAGACGGTAAAACACGTTTTTTGTTAAGTTAACAAAAAACGCGTTTTTTATAAGTTTTTGGCATAAAAAAAAAAAAAAGGAGTTTTTATATTGCTTAGTAAAATTTTATACGACGTTATTTGATTTTTACATAATATTTTTGTTAAAAAAAAAAAAGAGATTTTATATTCGTTCAAAATATTTTATAGAGAATTGTTATTCGCCCACGCATTATTACTGAATACCCCCGCAATAATAGTATTATAACAAAAATGCTATGCAATGAAATGACAATATTAACCCTTTCACATCCCAATTGAATTTCCTCGGGTGTGGGAGAAGGTGAAGTTGTGGCCGCCATTTTCACAAAGAAACAAAGGGTTTAAGTTTTTTTGCTGTTCTTGAAATCTTTCCATTTTTCTGCTAAAATGTGTTGATCTTTTTCTTTTTGAAGGCTTTTAAGGATTCATTTTTGATTTTTCATTATGATCTCGTTTTTAAAGCAATCGGCTACACCGATCACTGGGTCTAGTACTATTTTCCGACAGAAATCTACAGTCCCTAGTCGTCAATTCTCGATTTTACCGCCGGTTCAAACTCGTCGCCGGTGCTCGGCTGTTTCAGTTTTCAAACCCCTCTATGTTTCTTCAATTGAGACTTTTGGGTCTTTGAAAACCCCGGTAAGAAAGGATCAAAGGGTTTCTTCAGTCACATGCAAGGCATATGAAGCTGACCGATCTGAGCCGATTGACGGAAAAATTGAACCTGAACAGACTAAAGCTGAAGCGGCAAGGAAGCTCAAGATTGGAATTTACTTTGCAACATGGTGGTCTTTGAATGTGATTTTTAATATTTATAACAAGAAGGTGTTGAATGCTTTTGCTTATCCATGGCTGACTTCTATACTCTCCCTTGCTGCTGGATCGCTCATCATGTTGATTTCATGGGCTACAAAAATTGCTGAAGCACCAAAAATCGATCTTGATTTTTGGAAGTCACTTTTCCCTGTAAGTGAGATTAGTGTTTCTGTTTCGGGTAATTTACATGATATGGGTTTCGTTTATTTGTTAATAGTGAAGGTGAGGGTGATGGAGGGAAGGGGAAGAGTGGCCGACGGTGGTAGGGGTGAGACGACGCAGAGAAGAAGGTTAGAAAGAAAGTACTCCCTCCGTCCCAGAACAATATTCACATTCACTCACTGTTTGCACATGTTTTAAAGAGGGAGTATTATATTGAAAGTGTTGTGAGTGTGAAAATAAAATAGGAGAGAGAATGAGTGGAGAGAATAGTAAATTATAATGGTGTTGTGAGTATTAAAATAATGTAGGAGAGAGAATGAGTGGAGGGAATAGTAAAGATTCCTTTCCATTTTAGGTAAGTTTTAAATGTGTGAAGTAAGTTTTGGGACGCCCAAAAGGGAAAGTGTGAAGATTGTTCTGGGACGGAGGGAGTATTTATTAAGGAGATTAAAAGGGGTAAAATAGGAATAATGGTGATACATACTCGTATAGTATAGTGTTGAATGTCTATTTTTCTTGGTGTACTTAATAGTGCGGGGCTATTCAGTAATGATGCGGGGGCGAATAACAATTCTCTATTTTATATTGTGTATTGAAGTGATAATGGCCAAAATGGGCCTTAGCCCGTGGTCTTTTTTTTGGCCTGTTAGGCCCATAGTCAGTGGCCCGTGGTTCAATTCCACGATACATACTTTTATGTAATTATTGTCGACGGGCCGGATTTAGCCCGCGGGTTTCAAAGCCCGTTTGACCCAAAATTCGTTTGGCCCATTTTTTTTTTTTTTATAAAATGTCCTTAAGAGGTATACTTCATTTATTAAAAATAAATAAATGTACATTAAAAAAAAACAATTTAGTCCCAATAATGTTAATTATATTTTCTAATAGGTATAATTATAAATTTTTATTTACTTAAGTAAATAAAAAATTATATTAAAAAAATTATAATTATAAACTTTCAGATTTTTTAATTAGCATTTTCAGATTTAAAAAAAATTCAAGCATTTTCAGATTTTTTAATTAGCATTTTCAGATTTTAAAAAAAAGGGGTAAAATCCGTTTGGTCCGTGAATCCTTGGATCCGGGCTATACGGGTGGGCCTGAATACTTGGAAACAGCCGGGTCGGGCCGGGCTGGGCTTAAGCCCGTTTCTCCTCACGAACGGGACGGATAAAACCCGTTTGGCCCGTGGGCGGCGGGCCGGACTATCCATTTGGCCATCATCATATTGAAGCATTTATATGGCGGCGTTTGATTTTGATATCGCTGTTTGATTTTGATATCGCTGAAGCGTTGTAGCGAAGTGTTCAATAATATAGCAGTTTTCCGTCCAACCTGTTAAGTTTTAGAAAATGACGTCTCGGTACTTAAAATGTAAACTAAAAAATATTGTTTTTTTTTTTTTTCCCTTTTACTTGCGATAAAAATTGCATTATTATATATTTCGTCCATTTTTGTGGCAAATTTATATTATACAATATTTTTTTCTTAAGCAATCTTGATCTCTCTTGAAAATATTGAGTAATAAATTTGCCACTGGTGTAAACAGTATCCGCATCGGTAAAATATTGAGTAATTATAGGTTTGGAAGGGGGAGGCAAGGAAGGGGTGGTTCTGATAGACAAAAATAACAACATCAGCCTAAGAAGGCTACGGTCTTCAAAACCGCGCTTTGAAAACCGCCATCCTCTAGGTTTGATCAGACACACACCGATCCAAAAGCTGAGCATAAGCACAAAGATCTACATCCACAAGTTGCAATAGATCCACCGCAACCTCACACTGACTTGTGAAAAATTACTCCCTCATAAAAATAGTCTCACTTTTTAGTGTTTGATTCGATTATATGTCTAAAGATTTAAGAAAGAATAATTATCCAAATGAAATTCTAAAAACTTGTTACCTATACTCCATTGAAGGTAGCCAATAACATTTTTTTAGATTTTCATCTGATTCCTAAATCTTTTATCAAATTCAATCGAATCAACCACAAAAAAAGTGTGACTATCTTTATGGGACGGAGGGAGTAAGATGTGGCCAATGTATGTAGAGATACCGGTGAATTTATTAAAAGGGAAGGAAAAAAGGAAAAAAGGAAAAAAAAAAACATGTGATTAGAGGGAGAAGGCCTTTTGAAGCCTCTTACAATCAACAAGATAAGCAAACCCATAAGCCATATTCATCAATGTGGCTTGATGCAACTCCTCTGACGACGTCCCTGTTGCATCCGTGGAGAAGAAGACCCTAAACCCCCTTATAAAGGCTTCTCTTGCCGTTGTCTCACAGCAAAGATTCGTCATCACCCCTGTCACTATCACCTCTTCCACGCCCATCTCCTTCAATTTCTCCTCCAATCCGGTTCCCCTGAAGGCGCTGTATGTGTACTTCTCCACAACCTGTTCATGTCTACATTAAGGCCTTTAGATTTGGAAGATAGGTCATTTAGTCCTATGTAGAAGTAGACTGTGATATACTCCCTGAAATGGGTCATTTAGTCCTATGTAGAAGTAGACTATGTGATATACTCCCTCCGCCCCAAAATGGATGTCCAAAATTTTTCAAATTTGCTCTTGTTTGTTTGGACATTCATTTTGGAACAGAGGTAGTAAATTATATCCCAATTGTTTAACTTGATCAAATTGACTCCTTTTATGTAGGAATAAATTGCACTATTGTTGAATTCTGACCTTCGTTTATACCATGTTTGGACTCTGTCATGCATCCTTGTACCCACTCCGTCCTAAAATGAGTGTATTTTTAGAGAATTTTCAAAATCAGCTTTTAACAAATACTTCCTCCATCACAAAATGAAATGGCAAGTAAAATCAAGATTTCTCTAGTACCCTATACGAATATCAAAATAAATATCAAATCACAAAAAGAAAATGAAGTTGAAAGACATCAAAACATTGTCCTATCGTACTACTTGTAGTTGGATCTCCATGTTTTTGGAATGCTCCATCCAAATTTCACTCTCTGTCACGAAATAATTGTCCATTTTCAAGTTGAAGGAACATACAAAGTTGACTTTCTTATATCTCCTTATCAACTTAGAATAATATAATGACAATTGAGAAATGATATTTTCAAAATATCTTTTGAAAAATACTCCCTCCGTCCCTAAAAGATTGTCCTGTTGTATATTTTGCAATTATTAAGGAAGGGCTTTACCTTCTTGTACCTTAGTGGATTTGCACTAACATTCATGCCTAAGTTTAGAAATGGGACATACTTTTTGGGACAAGTCAAAATGGCAAATGGGACAATCTTTCAGGGACGGAGGGAGTAACATTTTAAAAGGTGATTACAGTAATTTTCTAGACAACTGATAGTCAATTGAAAAAAAATATTAATGGTCAATTTAGGAAGAGTGGGAACTATTGCTTTTTCAATATAAACTAAACGGTATAAAAAGAGGTACAAACGTGTATCATAACCGGGCAAGACCCAATAGATTGGGCCCAAAATATCATCTATATAAGTCTCAAATACGACTTAGGGAGTGGGTCTTCCCTACCTATGCTCGTGATACCTCCTCGTCATTTCCCACTATGTCGACCTAGACATATCAGAGCGAACAATGACTAATGCACAGAATTCTTGTATGCCGACCTAGGCATTTGCCAATGTCGACAAGGCACACTCTCTTATGCCGAGCTAGGCATCCATCAAAACCGACGAGGGCTTCGTCAAAAGACGAGTAGCACCCACTCGGTCATCAACAAGGTAAGGAAATGAGCTTCTCTATCCTTACTCTCCTCTCTTCCTCGGCACTCATTCAGGCCGACCAAGCATAACAAGTCGAGTAGCATGCCTCCTAGGCATACAAACATAATGCAATACTAATCCTATTCAAACAAGGATTATGGGAATTTATAATCCCACTAAAATTATAATACTCCTCACACACAAATCCCACTAAAATTATAATACTCCTCACACACAACTTTCTAATCAAAGATGGACTATACATCCCTACACCTATAAATACAAACCATAATTCACATTATTTTGGTAACGCATCTTTTGTCTCTAAACTTTTGTCAATTGATTTCTCTCTCTAAACACAAATATTTACTCTCACGTCGGAGTGCATTCGTCGATAAAGCCCCGGCTTAGTTTACGTGTTTGTTCATCTTTTCAGTCTATTCAAACATCCATGATACAACCTACCGCTTGATTTGGTCTGATCTGAACGTTTTTGGCATCATCAGTTTGGTTCTATTGCCGAGGAAGAGATTCGTATTATCCATTGAGTAGCTTGAAAAATTCTGCTTCACTTTCCTAATCCTAACTAATCCTAATGGAAGACGAACATACCGCAAGTATCACTCCTGATCCAAATAATATTCTTGTGGAGTACTCATGGCAACATTATGATTGCTTTTCCTCTTGCAAATGGGGAATTTCCACCTCCTCCACCATTGAACGAGGGGCTGCTCATACTAGTAATGAATCTGCGTTCTAGTAGGCAGCCAGTAAGTAACCGAGATAGTGCTGCCAAACCCTACTCGTCGTCGGCACCGAGTAAGGTCTGGCCGTCAGACGGGGAGGAATGCCACCAAGGGGGGCGCTGGAGCTTCCCTCAACAGATTGATCGCAGAACTCTCCTACATCAACGGATGAAAATTTTGCAATGCATTTATGAAACACAAAATGCCCTGCTGCAATTGGATCCTGATCATTCATTGGCTGAATTCATAAGGCCTACGAGTACTATAAATTCCCTTGTAGGGGAGAGTCATCTTCACAGGCGTGCTAGTCGGGGGAATAGAGAAAATCTTCATCCTGTCTAAAATCCCCCTCATAATGACCCTGCTCAGGCAGAAATCTCTCCAAGATGTCCCTGCTCGTTATAAGGCTCCTGGATATGGAAACACACAAAACAATGAAGATTTGAGAAATCATCTAAACCATCAAAGGAACCAGGAGGTTAATTATGTTGACTTGAAAGAAAGGCTTAGTCAGAGGCAAGGCAAAAATCCTCTCCTCGTCATACTCCCTCTACTCGGTATAGGAGACCTCCTCGTCCTATAAGCCCTCCTCGTCACAAGTCTCCTCCCCATCCAGAAATGGCACCTAGAAGGGACAGAGCACCATCTGGACATGGGGACAATCATCAGGAGCATGAGAAACACAGTAGAGTGAATAGGCAAAGAAAGAAAGAAAAGACCCACCGTAGTTCTCATTTTAGCTCGGGTATCGATGCAATAGATACTCTTGTAAAAAGACTAGATGAAATGGAAATGGAAATGGGGAGAAAGGAAGTGGATGATGATGATATCAGCGCCACTCGTCCTTTCTCCCAGTGGATTAATGACATACCTCCTAATCCTGCTTTTAAAATCCCATGTTTTGAAAAATATGCGGGAACAACAGACGCACGGGATCATGTGCAAAGCTTTGAATCCACCGTGGCCTTCCTCACCAATGCAGATGATATTCTCTGCAATGCCTTCGCGAGTACCTTCTCCGGAACAGCTTTATCCTGGTGAGCAAAAGAAGGAAAGCATCGATAGCTGGAAATCATGAGCAGGAGGTTCCTGTACCACTTTGCTAAAGCGGGAAAGAGAAAGAAAAGACTGACATACCTTGCAAACATCGAGCAAGGGAAAAATGAAACAACTTTTAGTTATTACAATCGATTCAGAGCCATGGCTGACCAGGTAGAGAAAAGCCTAACGGACCGGGAGGTGATTGTTTGCTTTAACTCCGGACTGAGATCCGGACAATTGATCTATGAACTTTCTGCTAGAGAGCCTAAGTCAAAGTTCGATCTGTACAATGTGGCTTACGTCATAGCTATGGCATAAGAGAAAAGTAAAAAGAGGACTGAAAAACCAGAGACAAACGCAGCTGGCACCAACCAGGCTTTGAATGGAAGTAGCTACAAGGAGAAGAATAGAACTCAGGCTACTGAAAAAGCTGAGGTTTTTACCCCCCTCACCAAACTTATAACGGAGATCATACAGTTGGTGAATCTATTAAGTCCCCGACCGCTTGATGAAAGAACAAAATACACCCGTGACAGCTCCAAGTATTGTGCCTTTCACAAATATCACGGAAACGACACGGAGAATTGCATTTACCTCAAGAGAATGATCCAGAGATGGGTAGACGAGGAAAAACTTGATCGCTACGTCATGAGAAATGATAACAAGCGAAAAATAAAAGATGACGACGATGACAAAGATGATGAAAGGGAGGACATGCCTCATAGGGCTAAACTCCATGTTATAAAGGAGGAGATTGTCTATAACAAGAAACTGAAAGACTAGATAAACGAGCTAAATAAGGTCTACCACATCCCTGCCTGGATCCATAAGTAAGAAGAAGTTATTAGCTTCTCTCCTAATGAGCTGGCTAGAAGCCGCACAACTCGAGAACAACCCCAAGTAATCAAAGGGAGAATTGATAACTGTGAATCCGAAAGGCTCCTCATACACTCGGGGGCCTCCAGGGATATTCTATATTATTCCACCTTCCAAAAGATGAATCTGAATGATAGCATGCTAGAGCCATACTCTGAAAGACTAGAAGGCTTCACCAACCACAAAGTCAGCGTCATGGGGACAATTGACTTGTTGCTGGAAGTGGGGGAACATCCCTTCCGAGCCGAGGCCATAGAAACATTCGTGGTCATGGACCTGTCAAGTGACTACCATGCCATCATAGGCATTCCAAGTTAAGGCAAACTTGGGTTGGTCGCCTCCTTCCCTCACCAGTGAGTTAAATTTCCCACTCGAGCTGCAATCGGATGCGTGAGGGTGACCCCCAGGGACTTCTTGGAACATGTAATGAGGAGCAGAAAAACATTCAGAAAGGTGGAGGTAGACACACCAAAGGAAAATCTGAAAATCTGTAAAGACTACCAACACCAGTTCTAGGCTGAATCTGATTTTTGAAGCAGAGGATGAGGAACACATGATACTAGATATCCACGAAAACAATGACACATTTCTGTCCGCCCCGGATATAGCCCCTCATCTCGTCATCGGTCAGAACTCGAGGGTCATCCCTGACTTGAGACAAGGAGAGTCACCGGACGTAGACGAACTAGTTAAGATGGAAGATCTAGACATAAATGGTGAGGAAGGTAGAAGGCTCAGAGAGATAATCATTGAAACCTTGCAATTTCGAGACGGTCCTGAAAAATAATCTGAATGTCTTTACTTGAAAGGTTGAGGATATGAGAGGGATAAAGGAAGAGTTAGTTGTCATCAAGTTGAAAGTTGACCCGTCTGCTAAACCTATCAAGAAAGCACGGAGAATTTTCGCAAACGATAAAGGAAGAGTTAGTTATCCACAAGTTGAAAGTTGACCCGTCTGCTAAACCTATCAAGAAAGCACGGAGAATTTTTGCAAACGATAAGGAAGATGAAATCAAGAAAGAAGTGCAGAAATTACTAAGTGCTGAAATCATCAAGGAAGCAATCTATCCTGTTTGGTTGGCCAATGTTGTGATGGTCAAGAAACATAATGGGAAGTGACGAATGTGTGTAGACTTTACAGATCTCAACAAAGTCTGTCCGAAATACAGCTACCCTCTCCCCATAATCGACAAGCTGGTAGACTCCATTACAGGATACAGAACCCTCAGCTTCCTAGACGCCTACTCTAGTTATCACCAGATAAATATGGCCGAGGAAGATATTGAGAAAACAGCCTTCTAGGCAGCTGGAGGAATTTATTGTTACGCTATGATGCCCTTCGGGCTTAAAAATGTGGGCGCAACCTACCAACGCATGGTCAACAAAGTCTTTGGGGAGCAGATAGGCTGTAACATGAAAGCCTACATAGATGACATGGCCATCAAAACTAGAAGTGGCAGTCACGCACTAGACTCGGAACCTTCGATAACCTACGAGCAAACATCATGAAACTGAAGCCATTCAAATGTCTTCGGGGTGACGGTCGGGAAGTTCCTAGGCTTTATGGTATTACAAAGAGCAATCGAAGCAAATCCGGAGAAAATCAAAGCCTTAATTGACATGAAAGAGCCTACCAACATCAAGTAGGTTCAAAGGTTGAACGGAAGAATAGCTGACATTGGGAGATTTATTGCAAAGTCTGTGAAAAAATCGTTGCCTTTCTTCAAATTATTGAAGGGGACCAACATCTTCTCCTGTACATCTGAATGCTCCGAATCATTCAAACAGTTAAAGGACTAATTGGTATCCCCTCATTTATTGAGTAGCCCAGTTATTAGAGAGATGATGTATGTCTTCCTAGCAGCCACAGACCACGCTATAGCTGTGGTACTAGTCCGGAACGAAGGAACCACTCAAAAACCAATCTATTATCTCTCCAAGGCATTGTTAGATGTGGAGAGCAGATACTTCAACGCAGATAAGATAGCCTACGCCCTAATCATAGTGGCAAGAAAGCTACGAGGATACTTTTCTTCACATCCCATAATTATGTATACCAATGCGCCCCCGAAGAAAATATTGCATAAGTTGGACTGCTCAGGACGTCTCCTTAGTTGGTCTATCGAGCTCACTGAGATTGATATCAGATACCAACCTAGTAAGGCACTCCTAGCACAGCCTCTGGTTGATTTCATGGTTGAAACCGCCTTCATAGGTGAGCACGACCCCACCTCCTGTATGCGCAAAAAACCTGCGGGGGAAGAACTAACCATCGAGCTCCCATCCAACTGCTGGGTCATATACACAGATGGTTCAGCCACTAAGGAAAGAAGCGGAGCTGAAATTGTACTAGCAAGTCCCGGTGGAGAACACACCATCCAATACATAATCAGATTCAAGTTCCCTGCTTCTAACAATCAAGTTGAGTACGAGGCCCTGATATTTGGCATAGAGTTGGCATCCTTCTATGGAGCAACCAAAATCGCCGCTTTTTGTGACTCCCATCTCGTAGTCAAACAAATAAAAGGGGAGTACAACACTCAACACCCCATACTTACAAAGTATAAAGACCTCATCCTAAACATGACAAAAAAGCTGGAATTTTTTGAAATAAATCAGATAGGACGGGAGGATAATCAAGTAGCAGATGTTCTATCTAAATCGGCAACTATTGACGTGGCAGATCCTGACTCTAACCCACTCATAGTATTTGCCGAAGAACCTGCCTACGAAAGACTACGAGTAATGCTTCTATAGATGAGGAGGAAAAGTGTTGGATAAATGGCTACCTGTACTTCATTGAAAAGAACCAACTCACAAAGGATGAAGTGCGTGCTAGACTTATCAAGAAAAAGTCAGTAAGGTTCACAGTGATGAACGAAATTCTTTACAGAAGATCATTCACAAAGCCCCTGCTAAGGTGCGTCGATCCCAAGAAAACAAAAGGTCTCTTGGCAGAAGCCCACGAAGGCATCCGCGGTGGTCCCTCGGGGGCCAGAACCTTGGCCGAAAAAATCATCACGCTAGGTTACTACCGGCCAAACCAGAGAGATGACGCGTAAGAAAGTGTGACAAGTGCCAAAGATAAGCTGATATCCCTAGACTGCCAACATTGGAACTGACATTCATAATTCCTAATTGGCCATTTGACATGTGGGGAATCGACATCATCGGACCCTCCCCCCCCCTCCCGCCCGAGGCAATTGCAAGTACATGATCGTGGTAGTCGATTACTTCTCAAATGGATAGAAGCAAAAGCCTTAGCCAAAATAACAGAGGAGAACGCAATCAACTTTGTCCACGACTTCATCTGGTGTCGATTCGGGGTTCCACACACTATCATCTCAGATCATGGTCTCCAGTTCTTTAAGGCATTCACAGCAGAGCTGAACAAACTAAAAGTCGGACACATCAAGTCATCTGTGATCAGACCTCAATACAACGGACAAGCGAAAGCAGCCAACAAGTTGGTGCTAACAGCCCTAACTAAAAACCTAGAAGGAAGTGATGGTAGATCGTTGGACGAACTTCCCTTAGCCTTGTGGGCATTTCGCACAACCACCCGGGGGCTAACCGGGGAAACCCCATTCTCACTGACCTTCGGATCTGAGGCCATGACACCAGCTGAGATGGCTATCCTTACAACAAGAAACCCTAACTACGATGGGCAAGTCAACAAGGTCAACAGGCTCCTATACCTATACCTAGTAGATAAAAGAAGACTAGCTGCTCAGATAAGGATGGTGAACTACAAATAGAGGACCAAAGCCTATCATAACAAAAGGGTCAACAAGAGAGTATTCCAAGTCGGAGATTGGGTATTTAGAAAAATTGAAGCAACTGGCAAAAAGGCAGAACAAAACAAGCTCTCCCCAAACTGGGAAAGCCCCTACATCATCACTCAAGTTATCAAAGAAGGGGCCTACCGAATGAAGACCCTAGATGGACAAGAGCGCCCCTACATCATCACTCAAGTTATCAGAGAAGGGACCTGCCGAATGAAGACCCTAGATGGACAAGAGTTGAAACATCCGTGGCATTCTGATCATCTAAGGAAGTATTATCACTAATTTATAGTCTGCTTTTTATGTAATAGATTAGTCATTGTTAGTCTTTCCAATTATTTTCAAGTGATATAGGGTTGCAATTTGATGTAATCATTTTCAGTTAATAGAAATTATGTTTTCATCAAGGCAAATGACTAGCAAGACAACTCTGACAGACAAGGAGACCCCTCTTCGGCATCAAAGGGATAAATTCCCAAAATTTATCTAAAACCCATGACCGAATGACCTTTCTCGACATAGAGAGATAAACCTCAAAAATTATCTAAGACCTATGTCGAATAACCTTCCTCGGCATAGAGAGATAAATCTCAAAAAATTGCCTAATACCTATGACCGAATGACCTTCCTCGGCATACAGAGGTAAAACATTAAAAAATTGCCCAAGACCTATGACCGAAAAACCTTACTCGGCATATAGAGGTAAAATATCAAAAAGTCATCCAAGTAACTAAACCGAATGACCTTCCTCGTTTCAAAGAATCAATATCAATTAACGAGGTGACCTTCCTCGGTTTCTCAAGATAGTTTGGCCCTTATACAAATATTCAACAAACAAACATTCAACATTCAAGCAACACAGTTCAAATAAAAGCAATTCAAAAACGAGTAAAGATTAAAAACGACAAAGTGAAAAGACTTGTATTGATCAAGAAATTAGTACATTGAGGGCCCTATTACATAATCAAAAAATCCCTAATTCTGATCATCCCCCTAAAAAGGTTATCTTGTTCGGCAGCATCGGGGGAATAATGACTTGGCCAGCTTGAGCACCCTCGGCAGGCGCCACCTCGGCATCCTCATCTCCAGAGCTCAGGCCCTCATCCTCAATCCTCTCAATAAGAGTAACCTCTCAATAAGAGTATGAATATTTTGTGTATCAAGGGGAGGAGGAGGAACCCAAGTCGGAAGGTTGGCACGAGCATCCTAGGAGGCTATGACCTTCAAGGCATTGCTCGAGAGGAGGGGACCAGAGAATGCATGGACCGAGCAGCCTCATCATAAGAGTCTTGGCAAATGAACCAAACAATCACCTCCAGGTCGAGGTTGACAGATGGATCTACCATGGCCCTTCTGGCCAGGTGCAAGTAGGGATGACCAAAACCGGTTCCGGGCCCGGTTCCGGTTCGGAACCGCCGGTTCCGGTTTGAAAAATGTATGAACCTTAACCGGCCCGGATTGTTCACGGTTAGGTTAATCCGGTTCCGGTTTTCTCCGGTTCGTCCGGCTCGGGCTTTTTCGGTCCGGTCCTGGTCCGGTTCTATTGAAAAACAAGGAATTTCGTCCGGTTCACGGTTCCGGCTCGGTCCGGTTCACCATTTTGTGACCCTTAAGCCCTTATCCAAACCGGTTTTGGTTACCCCGGTTCCGGTTTTCGTGACGGTTCATGGCGGTTCCGGGCTTTTTCGGTCCGGTTCCGGTCCGATTTTCCGGTTCCGGTCCGGTTCCGGTCCGGTTTGGCCATCCCTAGGTGCAAGTGCCCGTCGGAGTACATGGTAGCCGTCTTCTTGACCACAGCTTGACTAAAGGCTGAGCTGACCTTATAATGAGCTATGGTCGCAGCCTCCCTGGAGGGAATGGTTGCCTCCAACGACTTGAGCCAAGATGTTGCCTCCTCGGCCACCTTTTGGGCTTCAACCCTTTAAATTTCCAACTCTGCCTCCCAAAGATAGGCAGTCTCCTCGGCATGGGCTAATGCCGCTTTGGCAGCCCTCTTCTCCTCCTCGGCCTTGGCCTTAGCTGCCTTGAAAGCCTCAGCATCAACCCGTAGATTCTTCAAAAGCTCCACGACCATCTTCAGGTCGGCCTTGTCCTTCTTGGCTTGTTTTTCAAGCTTCTGTTCGTGGACCTCGACCGCCTTAAATTTTATAGCCTCATAGGCTGTGACAATGGCAAGCTGCAGAAGGACAAAACAAAATTATCAGAAAAAACTGAAGTATGGAAATACCGATGAAGATAAGGGAAGATGACGAGAAGGTTTACCTCGCTCAACAAAAGACCATTTCTGTTGACCAAATGTTCCATCGTCGGTTTGGACTCAATAAACTGGTCCAAAAGATTGTCATCTAAGGACCGACGAAGAACGGCATTTCTGGCCCACCCTCGGGGTTGAGGACTCTCTTTGCGGGCAAAGAATGCCCACGCGCTCTTAAGTACAGGGACTTGACGAGCATCACTTACAAACTGCTCGGCCTCGACATAAGTCTTTATATACCAAGCAGTAAGTACGGAAGAAGAGGACTCAACACTTGGCCTCTTTGAAGGACCCTCCTCCACGGCCTCGGTCCTCGGCCTTTTCTGAGTCGGGGTCCTCCCCCCGGCGTTCACCTCCTCGGTCTCTTCAAGGCCGACTTGCATCCTCAGCCGGAGGAATGATCATTTGCTGGGAACTGAGCCCCTCCTCAACTCGGGCCCCTTGCCTTTCCGTCTCCTCATCAACGGAGGCTCCAACTCCTCCCACGGGTTTCAGAGGCAAGGCTCCAGCCTCCTTGGTGGCTAGAACGGCTTGACGGGTGATGGCGTCATCCCGCCTTTTATTTCTGTCGAGGACCGAGAAGTCCTCCTCTTCAGCTTTATCAGCAGCAGCCGAGGGTCCAGAATCTCCTCTTCCATCTTCTTGGTTTGTTACTCGGTTAAATCTGTGAAAGACGAGGAAGGAAGTTAGTAAAAAGACGAGAAATGAAATGTTAAGAAAAAAGTTGCATAAGTATGGAATGCCGAGAAGGAAGATAAGAAAAAAATTGCACAAGTATGGAATGTCGAGAAGGAAGAAATATTACAGTCGACCACGCCATCCTCGGCAAGACATTTGTTCTTATAAAGCTTGCAGATGTCACATTCCGAATGAAAAACGAAACCGAGGTGCACCCTCCAGTCGGGGAACATGTTCCCTCTTACGACGGGGACGAGGGGCACCAAACCATCTAAAGGTCCAGGCATAATGCCGGCCTGTACATAATACCTCTGATCGGTGTGTCCAGCCTGTCGATGAGGCGATTACTTCACTCCGGCCTCCAGACTTGCTCGGGCACACGTGGGAGCGACGAGGGAGCAGCAAATTCCCAGCCATGTCGGTTTTCCACTCTTATGACGTGGTTATTCCGCCCTGGGACCTTGCTAGACATTGGGTAAATAAGCTTGGGTTGGTTGGGATCACTCCTCACCATTAGGATCCTAGTGTCCTCCTTGTAGCTGATGGTGAAAAAATGGTGGAACGCACCCTGACGGGGTTCGAAACCTAAACTACGGCATAAGACGATGAATCCAATGAGGAATCTCACGGCATTGGCACCTAGCATAGCCGGGACGGCTTGCATATCCTCTAAAAATTCACAGATAAAAGGATCGAGGGGGAGACGAAGGCCGAGCTAGAATTGTTTGTAAAAGAAGTGGACATAATTTAAAATGTATAGAAAATCATCTAAGGCTCCCTCGGTTTGGGCAGGTTCACCGGGGAGGTATGTAAGACGGTATCCTCCCTCGACACTCCGTACTTAGAGTGGATTTCCTCGATCGATCATTGGCTCCCCGGCCCTGGCAGATATAGGCCTAGGGGTGATAGACCTACCACGGTTGGACCTTGCACGTCCCCATTCCCGCTTACCAGCTTGGCCCCCTCGGCGATGGCATTCACGTTTCTACCCGAGGGAGAAGGACCAGTCGAAGGACGAGCGACAGTATTTCCCCTTCCCGTCATAACTGCAGAAATAAAGAAGTAAAGGTCAGTTTTGTCTAAGTCAAAAATGGAAGACAAGGACGAGAAAGGGAATCCCTCCCCGTCCTATTGACTAAAGTCGAGAAGGGATTCTTATCCAACAACGGACACTCCAAATGGCTGGACTTCAGATAGTAAAGATTGATATGGTCAATAATTTCTGACCAACCGTTGAACAACACGATGTTTGGAGAATCGACACTAACTCGGTCTATCCTAAATCGACTAGGAAAACCGACGTCGGTCCTAGGGCTTTGATACCTCAATCAGTATCTCCCCGATTTCATTCAAGCTTAACATCATCCGTCGCCCGTCAATCCTTTCGTAAATTTTAAGGTTTTGGGTATGCTAGCACTAGATGGCATTTGGGCTACTTCTCCAAGTACGGGCCATTTCTAAAAACGAGCAAGTCACAAGAAAGGCTCAAGAAAAGATTCAAGAACACCAATAATGGCGGCTTTGAACAAACCCACCAAGAACAACACCAACTACCCAGAAATTTGCAAAAAATAAGGAGATTGGGAAGAAATTTATACCAGAATTTGAAGCTTTGATGAGAAGAGACGCACGAAATCAAGCACAAACACGGAAAGATTAAACTGAGATCTCAGAAAATCAAGAACTAACTCAAGGTTTTCTTGCGGTTTGAATCTCAATATTTCTCTCTCAAATGACAACAGTGATAAAAGAGTAGAAACGAAATGGGTTTTAGCTTTTATACCCAGATCTAGAACGGGTATGGGTCAAAATCCGGGTTAAGGAGTCGTCTCTTCCTCACCATTAATGTTCTGGCAGTTTCCCAAGAAAAATGTATCGTCAATAATGGGGCGCATTCCCCAACGTGTAATAACCGGCGAATAAATGATTACGTCTCGTGATTTGTAAAAGTCCGTTCGTATCCGTTTAAGCCGAGGTAGAGCACCACTTCCTACTCGACATAGCCGAGCTAGGAAGTCGGGGGCTACTGAACGGTATTAACCGAGGTACGAACGTGAATCATAACTGGGCAAGGCCCAATGGATTTGGCCCAAAAGATGATCCATATAAGTCTCAAATATGACTTAGGGAGTGGGCCTTCCATACCTATGCTCGTCATGCCTACTCATCATTTCCCACTATATCGACCTAGACATACCAGAGCGAACAATGACTAATGCACAGAATTCTTGTATGCCGACCTAGGCATTTACCAATGCCAACAAGGCACACTCTCTTATGCCGAGCTAGGCATCCATCAAAACCGACGAGGGTTTCATTAAAAGACAAGGAGCACCTCCTCAATCATCAACAAGTCAAGGAAATTAGTTTCTCTATCCTTGCTCTCCTCTCTTCCTCGGCACTCATTCAGGCCGATCAAGCATAATAAGCCGAGGAGCATGCCTCCTAGGCATACGGACAGAACGCAATACTAATTCTACTCAAACAAGAATTGTGGAAAGTTATAATCCCACTAAGATTATAATACTCCTCACACACAACTTTCTAATCAAAGATGGACTCTACATCCATACACCTATAAATACAACCCATAATTCACATTATTTTGGTAACGCATTTTTGACTCTAAACTCTTATTAATTGATTTCTTTCTCTCTCTAAACACAAATACTTACTATCACGCCGGGGGCATTCGCCGGTGAAGCCCCGATTTAGTTTACGTATTTGTTCATTTTTTCAGGCTATTAAAACATACAGACCTGCCACTGTATTTGGACTGATACTAACGTTTTTGGTATCATCATAAACTAAACTGTAACAAGATATATACAATACTAGCACATGCCCGTGTCCAAGGCCACGAGAGATTTTTTTTTAAATTTTTTTTTTTAAATTAAAAAAAAAATTTAGGGCAAAATGGGAAAGTGACAAAATAGTGAGGGCAAAATGGAAAATTCGCCAGGCGGAACTGTTCATAGAACTGTTCATTTGAGTGAGGTGGACAACCCTCTTTTATACTCCCTCCGTCTCATTCCCTTTTGGTCCGTCCCAGACTAAGAGTCCCTTTCCTTAAATGGAAAGTTTTTCATATATTTATACCCTTATCATCTCCATATATTTACAAAAAAAAACCATTCATTATACCCTTATATTTCCTACTATTCCTCCCACTCATTCTCTCTCCTATTAAATATTTTTAACTTTTACATTCTCTCTCCTATTCCCTACCACACATTTAACTTTTACATTCTCTCTCATATTCCCTACCACACATTTAACTTTTACATTCTCTCCTAAAATTTTCTACCCACTTTAAAAAAAAATTCTTAAGAAGCGTGAAATCCCCCCGAGGACCCTTGGTCTGGGACGGAGGGAGTACTATAGATATTCTTGTTATCATCCTTATGACTTATCTATAAGATATAAGGATCCTGGCCAAGTCTTGCTTATTCCCGATAATAGATAATGTTCTCACAAGTAAAGATAAGATGTTGCAAATCTATAAAGAGGAAAGTGCAATAATTCATCAATTAAAATTGCTGAAATAACAATTTTCTTGAAATATCTCTCAAACTATATAAAATAAAAACAAAATTTGGGACAAAGAATAAGAATTTCCGGTTACCTGCTCGGTCTCTCTTTTCCCGATGGCTGCAATCAGCTCCGAATTGGGGGTACCTTCGATGATGAGGTCACCTTCCCACCACTCTCCGAGCATGCCGTAGTCAGCAGGGGACTTATGACGGTGGCGCGTGAAGATGACAGGGATTGAAGAGCGGCGGCAGAGGTCTATGGTGGTGGTGATTGATGGGAGGATCGGTTCGGCGATTGAATAAAAGTGATTTTGCATGTCGATTACCAAGAGAACGGATTTTTTGGGATCTGGGTTTCTCTTTCTGGTCTCGTATTTCTCGTAGGAAGCCATGGATGCGATGCGAGTAATTGATTTAGCAGATGACAGGAGCAGTGAAAGATGAGCTTTGATCGGAGAAAGTGAAAATTATTGGGCTAATCTAGTTTCTTTTAGAGCCGTCAAGTTGGGCGTCATACAAATGAGACGGGATGGGACGGAATATTTTAGTCCCGTCCCGTTTTCGTTCTGTTTCGTATTGTTCTGTTTTTGTTGCAGGATAACTTATTTTTATCCCGTTCCGTCTCATTTTCTCATATTGACCCGTATAAGTATTACATGCAGTTAATTGAATATTATAGACCCCAATTGGATCATGTTTTTGTAGTGCCTAAATGGAAAATTCTAGTCAGACTGGAAATGAATCTTTTATCCTTGAAATGGTAAATGTCAATTGCGATTTACTGCATTGTGCCGAATCTAAATAACCTGGACACCTTCTCTCATGATTAGGATTCAACTCAGACCAGGTTTCATCTGAATGATGATGCAAGTGTACTTGTTATCTCTGATGAGATTGTTAATGCAGTCATGTTGAGGGAATTTGTAGTTCATTATATGCAGATTATGTGATTTCTTTTGTATTATTTACTATGCTTCTTTCATGATAGGCTTGCAAAATATGAGGAGCTTGTGGCAGTGGGATATAGATTACTTCTTAGCTTTCAGCAAGGACTTGGTGAGTGTCTTTCATAACTTCTTAATTTATGTAGTTAAAATATGATGTTATTGCTCTTTGTTACTGTTATTTGATATCCGCTCCTCCCCTCCCCGTTTGCTCTCCTTCAGAGTTTTTGTCCATTGATTTTGGCGCCTAGTCAACGTTTATTTCTCATAGTCAACGGTCCCGTATGGGTCCCGCGGGATCTCGCGTCCCGCAAATGGGACGGGATGGGACGGAGTATGTTAGTCCCGTCCCGTTTTGTCCCGTCCCGTTTCGTCCCGTTTTCGTCGTGGGACGACGTAATTTCGTCCCGTCCCGTCCCGTATTCCCGTATTGACGGCTCTAGTTTCTTTCAAATGTCAAAATGACCATTATAGCCTTTAACATTTTGGACAATTCAAAAGCTAAGGACTCGTTTGGTAGGCTGGTAGGATTAACATCTATTAATAGTCAGGAGATTATTACTCCAGGTATTAATAATATCACCTTTTTTTGGAATAAATATGAAGGGGATAAGAGGTGATAAGCCTCCTTATCTAGGTTGTTAGAATTATTAAATCGATTGCATTTAATCTACCAAACATCAAGCTTATTGGACTAATAATCATATCCAACGCTAACAAAGGCGACCAAACGGCCCCTAAGACTACAATCATCGGTGAACAATTGCTTGGGTCGAAGCATCGGTGAACAATTGCTTGGGTGGAGGCATCGGTGACAAAAAAAATTAACAAAAATGTATATAAATATTAAAGTTGGTTAAAAGGCATAAGGATTCAACGTAGATGTGTTTAGGCGAAATCTTATTTTTGAATCACATGCAGCACTTAGATGAAATGGAGGCAGATAGGACAGCCACCAATGGGAAGGTCGAACGAAATGACTGTACTATTCGACCTTTAGCCAAGGATATGCTCGACAAAGGGCCTTCTGCATGATTCAAGCTTCCTATGTTAGAAAAGTACTCGAGCGCGACCAATGCCTTGAATCACATGCAGCACTTTGAGGCCACAATGTGTTTGGTCTCTTTTGAGGATGACGTGTTATGCAAGACATTAACCAGCACCTTCAAAGGTGCAGCACTGACTTGGTTCCGTGGTCTAACCACTGGTTGCATCACATCATGGAGTTACATGAGAAGGAAGTTCCTCGAAAGGTTCTCTACAACTGGAGCTCGTAAGAAAACATTCACTGATCTGAACAACATGACTCAGGGCAAGACGTAGAGTACTATGAGCTACTTTACCAGGTTCAAGGAGTTGGTTGACCAAATCGAGGAAGACCTCATGGATAGGGAGGTCATCAACTGCTTTAGAAACGGAGTGTACTCTCACAATCTGGATTACGAGCTCCAGGTTAGGATGGCGACCACGAGGAAAGAACTGTTTGAGAGGGCTTATGATGTAGCCATGGCTGAAAAATGAAATGAGAGAAAGAAAGACAAAGACTCAAAACATTCTGAAGTTAGTGAGTCGATAAAGGGGGGACAGGCAAAGAGTAACGACAACAAGGGGAAAAACAGAACTCGGGCGACTGAAAGAGTCCCTGAAAACTTCACCCCACTCACGGTTAGTAGGAGTGAGATTATGAATACGATCAACCTAGGTCCTCCTGCCCCAATGAATTCTCAAAATAAATTCAAAAGGGATAACGGAAGGTACTGTGAGTATCACAAGGATACCGGGCACACAACGGAGGAATGTATGAGTGTGAAGAGGATCATCTAAAAGTGGGTGAATGAAGGAAGGTTGGATAGGTTTCTGAAGGGAGATCGTCCTGCTGGAGGAGATCGACCTACAAGAGGTGTGCCCTAAGACAAGGCAACCTAGATTGACATTGGGGGTAATAGCTGAGGGGACGAGCAACACTGCACTCAAACACAAGATCTTCCAGCTAAGCAAAGCTCCCTATGCACCCCCATGAGCTTTGTCAAAGAGGAGATAATTAGTTTCTACCCCTACGAACTGGCTGCGAGCATGACTGCAAGGGAGCAGATTTTGGTGATCCCATGGCTCATTGATGGTTGCACGTTGAGTAGAATCTTGGTTGACACGGGGGCCTGCAAGGACATTCTCTATTACAAAACCTTCCTAGACATGGGGTTGACAGACGCCAGATTGTCACCATATTCAGGTCGACTAGAGGGCTTCACCAATCACAGAGTTGATGCCAAATGACAGATAGAGTTGGAGGTTGACATTGGACAGCATCCCTTGAGGACAACATCTAAGGTAACATTTATAGTCATTGATGTTATAAGTGATTACCATGCTATACTGGGTATACCTGGACAGGTCGCTATAGGGATGGTGACTTCAATTCCCCATCAAAGGGTCAAGTTTCCCACCGTGATGTGAGTAGGGTGCATCTTAAGCACGGCTAGATAATATTTGGATCACGTGCTTTGATCCAAGAAGAAGAGGGAGTTGGAAATTGACACTCCAGAGGCAAGCTGGAAATTCTCCAAGTCTGTCACCACTACTTCCATATTATCCACGATCCAGTGTATAGAAGAGGCGACCTATCCCTCACATGACCACGTCATAACTAAGCCGACACGTCCCTCTGAAAATACTTAGGTCATGGCAGATACAGTTTTGGTCAACCAGATCATCATTGGCGACCTATGCATCCAAATCGACCAAAACTCAGGGGCCTCCAATGGGGAAATAGCTGCTGAGCTAGATGACATGATCGAAGAGGAAGCTCCACACTTGAGAGCTGAGGAAAGAAAAAGGGTCAGAGAAATCATCATTGAGACTATGCAGTTCAGAGACGGCATAGAACTGGAACCAGTAGACGAGCTGGAAATTTTAGAAGTCAACTCATCTCACCCGATCAAAAAATCAGAACAGGAAGATAATTGTCACCAGAAGAAAGGGCGGAAATAGTCGACATGTTAAAAGAAAGTGTTGATGTCTTTGCTTGGAAGGCAGAAGACATGAGGGGTGTCAAAGAGGAGGTCGTTGTACATCGTTTGGAGGTCAACCCCACCATGAAATTCAAAAATCAAAGGCTAAGGGTTTTTGCTGCATACAAAGAAATAACAATCAAACAAGAGGTAAATAAACTCCTTAGTGCAGGTATAATCAAGGAGGCGTCCTACACTACTTTGCTGGCAAATGTAGTGATGGTCAAAAAGGCTAATGGAAAGTGTAGGATGTGAGTTGACTTCACCGATCTAAATCTAGCATGCCCAAAGGACAGCTACCCGCTCCTACGGATAGACAAATTGGTCGACTCCATAGTTGGACATGCCACCCTCAGTTTCCTCGATGCTTATTCAGGATATCACCAGATCAGAATGCACTAGGATGACATTGAAAAGACGGCTTTCCATGCTGCTGGGGGGATATATTGTTACACCAAGATGCCATTCGTACTGAAGAATGCTGGAGCTACCTACCAGAGGATGGTGAATAGAGTCTTTGCTAGTCAGATTGGCCGAAATATGGAGGCCTATATTGACGACATGGTCATCAAAACTAATACTGGTCATCATGTGGTCAACGTAAAGGAAATGTTCACTAATCTACAAGCAAATGACATGAAGCTGAATCTGAGCAAGTGTGCTTTTGGGGTAGCGGCTGGCAGGTTTCTGGGGTTCATGATATCACAAAGAGACAACGAAGCTAATCCAAAAAAGATAAAGGAATTGGTATAGATGCAATAGCCATCGTGCATCAAGGAGGTCCAACGATTGAATGGTAGGGTCACAGCTCTACGTCGCTTCATAGCAAAATCAGCGGAGAGATCTCTCCCCTTCTTCAAAACATTGAGGGGGATGAAAATTTTGAATGGACGACCGAATGTTACTCTTCGTTCCAATAGCTCAAAGAATACCTCGCCTCTCCACCATTGCTGAGCAACCCGACCCAAGGAGAGAGTTTATACGTCTACCTATCAGTTGGAGATCGATCAGTGGCTGCAGTTGTGGTCAGAGAGGAAAATGGACTTCAAAAACCAATCTACTATGTCAGTAAGGCCTTGTCCGACGTAAAAGAGCGACACTTCAATGCTGAAAAGGTCGCCTATGCCTTAGTGGTAGCAGCCAGAAAACTCAGAGCTTACTTCTCTATTCACCCTATTGTCGTACTAACTAATGCTCCATTGAGAAAGATATTGCATAAACCAGAGAGCTCAGGTCGACTACTCAGCTGGTCTATAGAATTAACAGATTTCGACATTGAATATAGGCCTCGAAAAGCGTTGAGAGCTCAACCCTTGGCAGATTTCTTGGTCTAGCTTACTTTCACCAAGGAGGATAATAGGGAGAGAACCCCAAAAGAAAGCTTGAAAGGGGAAGAAAAATCTCCCCAACAGATGAGGAGCTTACCCAATGATTGATGTAAGGTTTAGTCGGATGGGTCTGCTACTAGGGAAGTTAGTGGAGCAGAAATTGTGTTGATGATAAATGGCTATTTTATAGTCATTTATAGCAATTTAATTGCATCATTTACTTATACTTTAGTACCATTTAATCTAATTTTAGCTTCTTTTATTTTATATTTTGTATTTTATGCTTGGTTGGTATTTTTATGTAATTTTATAGGGCTTAGGAGACCAAAAGGAAGAGTTTTTCTGAAGGCCTTGCTCGGTCGAGCACTTCCTTGACTCGGCCGAGCACCTGCTGATCAGCCAAAAGGGTGTCTTTTTGAAGAGATCCGACCCTTAGCCTAAATGCCTATATAAAGGGCCCTTGTAATCAGTTTTAGGCATGCAGAACATACCAGGAAATACCTAGAATTGATAGCAAAATACTCTAGCATTACATTTACTATTTCCAAATACAAATTTCTCGAAGATTCGTCAATCGTACTTGGAGTTCTTTTTTAAGATTGAAGCAATAATATATTGAAGTTTATTTTCAGCCTTTGTTTTCTTTCTACAAGTGTTACGAATAAGTATCTTCTTCTCTACTTTCATTTATGTCTTATTTGCATTTAATACTCATAGTTTTTGCTATGACTTGTGAGTAATTCCCCAAGTTCTTAGGGTTGGAAACTCAACACTTTTGTTCATTATTTTTAATCATGCCATCTCCCTTCTCTTCATCTTAACAATTCTCTTCATATCAATCTTAAAAAGACTTACATTTTGGAGACGTCCAACTTGTATGATTTCAGTTAATTGAGAGAAGTACTTAGTCGTGAATCACGATTAACGGAACCATATGAAATGAACTAGGTTTCATTAATCACGAGAGTAGATTAATGGCCTGGGGATGTTCCTTGAATGGAAATTATGTGGATTTTATAAACTTAATTGATTTTTACTAATTTATGAGCCATCGAGAGATAGGGCATAATTAGTGAAGAATACAAATATTACTTGCTTGACCGTGAGAAGTAGTATAGGCTCATTGTACCATCCTTCATTTTTATGAAAACTTTTATTCAAATGCATGACTATTTGTTGAATAAATGAGTGTTCGAGTCCCAATCCCGAGAATATCTTCATCTTATAAGAATTCAATTAAATTAGAGTAGTTTGCATTGTTCTAGTTATTCAACGAAAACCATTTTTCCCAATCTTATTTTTATATTTTTATTATAGAAAGCAAGTATTATTCAAAGTAAACCCTGTCTTCGTGGGATCGACCCGCATTTGCCTTTACTATACTATTAATAACCCGTGCACTTGTGGTATAAAATAAACCGTTGGGTTTATCCTGACAAGTTTTTGGCACTGTTGCCGGGGACAACGATTTACTTTTTGATATTTGTCTTTATTATATATCTTTTGTTTTTATTTTTTTTGTTTAACATCTCTTTCGAAGATTTTGTTGTCTTTGAATACTTTTTAGGTATCTTCACAGTTTATGAAAAGAACTCGGATCTTTTTTGAAAATTTCGATCCGAAACCCGAAAGGACTTTTCACGAAAGACTAAGAAGATTAAGAGAAGTACTAGAACAACAAATGGCGGAAGGAGAACCCACAACATCACCTAGAACCCTAAGGGACTTTGTTAACCCAAGTACCCCGGGTACTAGGTCACCGATAGTTGTGCCAAATGCTAATGCGGTCAACTTCGAGATAAAGCCGCAACTACTACACATGGTTATGAATAACCAATTTAGCAGATCAGCTTTCGAAGACCCCCATCTCCATGTTCAAACATTCTTGAAGTATTGTGAAATCACCCGAATCCAAGGTGTCACATCGGAAGCTATAAGAATGCCCTTATTTCCTTTCTCTTTGAAGGATAAGGCAAAACAGTGGCTAAACTCAGTCCCCCAAAATTCCTTAACGACATGGGGCCAAGTGCAAGAAGCTTTCCTTGGGAGTTTCTTCCCTCCTAGCAAGACCGCCCAAATCCGTACCAAAATTACAAATTTCGGTCAAACGGTAAGCGAGTCACTATACGATGCTTGGGAGAGATTAAAGGAACTCCTAAGGATGTGCCCTCACCAATGGTTTGAAAAGTGGTTAATTGTTCATACGTTTTACAATGGTCTCACATTTAAAACAAAGGAGACCATAGATGCCACCCAGGAGGAGCGCTTATGAACAAGAGAGTGGATGAAGCATATGATTTGATCGAGAACATAGCCTTAAACCACTACCAAAGGTCAAATGAAAGGGAGAAACCACAAGGAACTCCAGGTAAGTACAATGTTGATGATGTTACTCTCCTTTCTTCTAAAGTTGACATGATTTTGAAGAAGCTTGAAACTCTAAATGTCAATCTCGTAGCCAACGTTAACGTTGTTTGTCAATTCTTATGGGAAAAAAGGAGGTATGTATTCAAACACATACAATCCCAAGTGGAGAAATCACCCCAATTTTTCTTATAAGAATAACAACGTTTTAAACCCACAACCTTCTTCACAACAACTAGGATTTACACAAAAGAATTTCAATTCTAATTCTAATGCTTTCCCTCCCCCTAAATCTAAGTTAGATCTTTTAATGGATTTCGTTGTTGATAGTAAAAACACTCAAGAAAAGAGTAACAATGAATTTAGGGAAAATTTCAAGCAATTAAATGCTAGGTTTGATAATCTAACTACTCACAATAAAATGCTTGAAAACCAACAAGCTCAACAAGCCAACACTTTGAATAGACCACAAGGGAGTCTTTCCGGTCAACCACAAAGGCCTAATGAGCATATTAATGTGGTAATCACTAGGAACGGTAATAAATTGATAGATACAAACCCTAGTGAAGAAAATGTTAGTCCAACCCCACCGATGGTCGAGACTAATAACGATATTAAGAAGGGGATGGAATCCCCTAGGCTCGCTAGAAACTTTGACCCACCAATATCTTAAACTCAAAGGTTGGTCAAGAGAGAAGTGAACGAGGAATATACATATTTTTTTTGAGGTTTTAGACTCTATAAACGTTAACATTCCATTTTCTAATAACATGCAAGAAATGCCCCCTTATGCTAGACCTTTAAAGGAAATGCTTTCAGAGATAAGAGGAAATTAGAAGAATTTGAGAATGTTATTTTGGCGAAAGATGTTAGTGCTATTCTACAAAAGAAACTTCCCCCAAAACTTAAAGATCTCGGAACTTTCTCAATCCCTTGTAGCATTGGTAGGTGTAACGTAGACAATGCCATGCTTGATTTAGGGGCTAACGTTAGCCTAATGCCTCTATCAGTAAGTGAAAGACTAGGTATAGGGGAACTAAAACCCACCACAATTTCTCTCCAATTGGCAGACCGCTCCATACAATACCCAATTGGTATAATGGAGAATATGCCTTGTCGAATAGGGAACCTAATAATCCCTGTCGACTTTGTGGTACTCGAGATAGAAGAAGACCAACAGATCCCAGTCATTTTAGGGAGACCATTTCTTGCCACCGCGGGGACAATAATCGATGTAAAAAATGGTACTCTCTCACTAAATGTCGGAAAGGAAAAGGTTGAATTTGATAGGCAAAACTTAATTCTCGAGGACCCTCACCAAGAACCAACACCCTAAAGAATAACAATAAAAAGGGTGAAGAATCACAATCTAAAGACCGGATAAAAAATCATCTTGCAAATGAAAAATCTTTAGATTGTGATAACAATAATAATGTGTTCGATTATTCTATACATCCTGTTACTAACCATGTAGCCAAGAACACAGAGCTTGAAGGAATAAAGGTAGCAGATAAGAAAAGCACATCGAAATATCGTATGTGCAAATATTATAGACAACTGATTCCTTCAAAAACAAGTACGGGATGGAGAGCATGCGTTGCTCATAGAAACTCGATCACTCCAGAGGGCATGAAATGGCAAGTTGTTAAGGACAACGGGCCATTACGATACCATTCATCGCCCACTTTGATTAAAGGAAAGGGGTCGAGCTTATAACCTAAAACAAGCATCATCGGTATAATGAACCGATAGATTTTTTTTTTTACTTTAATATTATTTTTTTATATAGTTATCATTTATTATTATTATTATTAATTATGTTTTGTAGGTCAAATATATATATATATATATATATATATATATATATATATATATATATATATATATATATATATATATATATATATATATATATATATATATATATATATATATATATATATATATATATATATATATATATATATATATATATATATATATATATATATATATTAACGAGAAGTGCTCCTGAGCACCTCACATGACTCCTACTGAGCGAGGCGGAAACGAGAAGATGTATCAAACTGGAGCATTGTGCTCGGCCGAGGCAAGGTTCACGCTCGGCCAAGCAAGACGCATCAGAAGATTTTTTTTTTGGTCAAAACGGGATTTTTGGAATTTACTCTCACTTTTTCACCTCCCTAGCTCCCTCTCTCTCTAAAAAACCCTCAATACCTCCGCCTCTTACCACCATAAACCTCCAAATCCTCCATTAAATCTGGCCAAACAACCTTTCTCTACCATAATTCCATCTCCCAAATACTCTTCCAACCTCCAAAATCAAAAATATCACCTCACTTCCTCCAAATCCAAAAACCCTAGTTTCTTTTCCCAAATCCAAATTATTTTTCGAATTTGTTCAAAATTGGTGGGCCAAGTTGGTTTCTTTGGAAAATTCAAGCTATAATCAAAGGAGAAAACAAGGTTTCAAGGCATATTCAAGGAACTCTCGTAATCAAAATCGGATAACTCACAATCATTCTCTCATAATTTCAGAATTTTGTTGGGTTTTTTTACTATTTGTTCATAAGATTCACAATGGATAGAAGGGGAAAAGGAAACGCAACAGCTAAGGCCTCTAAGAGATCCCGTAAGGATGATTCCTCTAGAATTAGGTTGACCCCAACACTTGATGTAATGGGGATTAATTTTCAATCTGAGTCAGAGACTGTTAGATTTGCTAAACTTAGTGGAAAGAATATAAAACCCACACACGAGGATGAGATTGGCCCGAGAAGCAAAGCGGCACCAAATGTAATCGTGGATGAAGTTGATGGCGTTTTCCTCTGTTATTTTTGCCAAAGGTTTTGCCTCAATCCATTTGGTGAAATAATCAATGGCCACAATTACATACTTGCAATTTCCTCGGGTGGTTGGGAAGGGTCCGATCAAATCTACCCCCCACATGTCGAACGGCCAGGCTGCGACCACAGGTGTTTGTTCCGTTGTAGGGAGCCTTGGTAGGTCGGCATACCTCTGGAATTTGTCACACTTTTGCACAAACTCACGAGCATCCTCCCTTAGATGAGGCCAATAGTATCCTAAGGTGAGTATCTTGTCCGCCAAAGTTCTAGCCCCCAGGTGTCCACCACATACTCCACTATGTACCTCGAGCAAGAGTTGAGAAACTTCCCTAGGATGAACACACCTCAATAGTGGTTTCACAAATGATCTTCTAAATAGTGCTTCCCCATGTATAACAAATATGGGGGACTTATTCTTTATTGCTCTCGCTTTTTGCTCGTCAGCTAGCAGCTCACCTGTTTCAATGTAAGCCTTCATTTCATCAATCCAACACTTAGAGTCGTAGACCGAGCATAGAACCTGCACTCTTTCGTATGCTGGATGCTCTAAGTATGAGATTGGCTCTCCATATCGCTCATCTGAGGTAGCTAGTTTGGAGAGTAGGTCGGCCAACTCATTTTCTTCGCGGCCTACCCTTCGTATTTCCCAAAACTCCAAGTCCTGGACCAACCTCTTCACCAGTTCGCAGTACTTGATCAAAACTGGGTTGATCACTTCGTACTCTCCCTTGACTTGATTCACAATCAGTTGGGAGTCACAATAAGCTATGATATTGGTTGCTCCAAAGCACTTGGCATATTCAACTGCTGCAATCAAGGTCCCATACTCAGTCTGGTTGTTGGAGGCTTGGAATTCGAACCTTAGGGATTTTTTAAAAGCTCTACAAGTCTCTGGCTCGATCAACTGTCAGGATAAACCCAACAGTAGTGGTGGTGGTGGCAGTGGCAATGATGAAAAGTCCTCCCAATGTCTCATTCCATAGTTGTAGATGTAATCGACCCTTCCTTGAACATGTTGCACACGACCCTCAATGTTGTTGAGTTGTTGAAGTATTTGGGTATTTTGTTGGAGCAGTTGTGATTGTTGGATGGCTAATTGGTTAAATTTTTGGTAAAAATTGGGTGGCATTTGGTTTGGGTCGAGGTTTACTGTTGCTGATTTTCCTCATTCTCTTCTTCTTGCCCCAGATTATTACCTTCATTCTCTTCCTCAACTTGAACTAAGGCACGAGGGAAAAACCAAGTACCTGGTTGGTTAATTGCTACCACGGGGAGATTTGCATTTGGCAAAGTGATGTAAGGAGTTTTGTTTGACCCACCCGCTACAAACCAAGTGTAAACCCCTTGCTCAACTTCTGAGACCATATTCATTACCTTAAGGGCTGCTATATCTAGCACTTTTGACCCTCTAACCGGTACCCAAGCTTCTGGACCTTCCTCAGGTAATTGGATACACACATAAATAGCAAGGAGTGTTATCATCCCTCCTATGTGTATATCATCGGGAAAGCTAGGGGCAATGTGATCCCAAAGGCGATCAATGAACCATTTTCCCAAATTTATTTCCCTATATCCCGTGACAAACGCCCATAATAAAAATAATTCATTTATGTTTATTGTTCCCTTGTCCTCTCTTGCAAAAATTGTGCAAGCATACATTATGTGGACATATCGGAGGACGGGGTGGATAATAAGGGATGCTTTGGATGTCTTATGGAGGAACGGTGTATGGCTCGTGATCTATCTCCAAAAGAGGTCCGCATTGAATTGCGGAGGTGGTATATTTGGGATATTTCTAGGGGAAGGCCATCCAAGAATCTCACTAATTTCTTCAAGGTCAAGGGTGTAATGGGTGTTAAGAAGGCGAAATCCCAATTGTAAATCATCAAATTCTTCACCGGTTCATTATCAATCAAAGTTCTCAATATTTTGGTCATTGTACTTAGGAACTCTACATTGATGTTTTTATAGGTCTTTGCATCTGCTCACAGAAATTCACCACTACTCAGTCCTTGGAGCAAAGCCCAAATATTACCTTTGATTCCTAGGATTCTGATGATTCTTTCGAGGGTTTTGTTTGCTGCTTCTACTTCGCTGTTAGTTTGTGGCCTATAGGGAGAGGACTTGTGGCGTGTGATTTTGAATTCGGCCAGTAGTCTATCGCATTCTCCTTCGAAGTGAGATTCATTGTCTGATATAACCTCGTTTGGGATGCCATATTGGCATATGATGTTTTCCTTGAGGAAATGTGCGACCTTCTTGGAAGTTAACACTTTGTATGACTTGGCTTCGACCCATTTTATGAAGTAGTCGATGGCTACCAAGATGAACTCATAGCCGTTGCTTCCCGGCGGAGTGATCTTCCCGATGACGTCGATTCTCCAAGTGGCGAAGGGCCAGGGAGTGGTCATGCAATAGAGATCGTGAGGAGGGAGAAGGTTGAGGTTGGAGAACCGTTGGCACTTGTCGCAGCTTTGGATAAAGTGAATGCAGTCTGCCTCCATAGAGATCCAGTAGTAGCCCATTCGAAGAATGATCTTCATCAAGGCTCCGGCATTCATGTGGGGGCCTCAAGCCCTATTGTGGACTTCGTTCATGAGCTCGTTCGCTTTTTCCTTGCTGATGCAGTGGAGGAGCGGTCCTTGGTAGCGTTTTTTGTATAGCATGTCCCCAAGGATGACAAAGTGAGAGGCAAGGCATTTTAGGGCCACGATGCTCTTGGCTTTGATTCCTTATTTACGTTGGCCTTCCTCGTTCATGAAGGTTGTTTCCCCGTTCTTGAGGTATTGGAAGATCTAGTAGTACCACGGCTCATTGATGGGCTCGGGTTCTGGTTCGATCTCGCAGCAGTAAGCAGGAATTTCTTTTCTTCCTACTTTAAATGGCTTTATCGCCTTTCCTTTGGGGATTTCCACCAGTGAAGCCAAGGTGGCTAGGGAGTCTGCAAACTGGTTTCGGTCTCTTGCAAACTCGTTCCGGTCTCTTGCAAACTGGTTCCGGTCTCTTGGCAAGTAGTGGAAGGTAACCTCTTTGAATTATGTGATGAGGTCCTCCATGCAGGCATGGTATTTTTGCAAGCCTGGGTCTATCATTTTCCATTTGTTGGAAGCTTGATTGATGATCAGGGCTGAGTCCCCATAGACCTCTAGTTCTTGGACGTTCCTTTCAAGTGCGGCTTCTAGTCTGGCGGCGCAGGCTTCGTATTCGGCGGCATTGTTGGTTACCTCGAAGTTTAGCTTTATGGAGATTGGGTTGTGCTCGTCTTTTGGGTCAACCAAGAGCATACCAATGCCATTTACTCTTTTGTTGGCTGCTCCATCGAAGAACAGCTGCCATCGATTTTTGCCTTCAAGTGCGAAGATTCCTTTGTCTAGAAACTGTGGTTCGGGGCCTTGGGCCTCGTCGGTTGGGAAGTCGGCCAGTTGTTCGGCCATTACCCGTCCCTTGATTGACTTTTGGTTCACATATTTGATGTCAAACTTCGCCAAGAAGAAAAACCATTTAGCGAGCCTCATTGACAGTGGTGGTTTGTCGAAGAGGTACTTGACCGGGTCCATTTTGGAGACCAAGTGCACTGTGTGCGACTGCATGTAGTGTCGTAATTTTTCGATGACCCATACTAGCGTTGCGCGGGTTTTCTCGAGGTCTGAGTAGTTGAGCTCACTGCCTTGGAACTTTCGACTGACGAAGTAGATGGCGTTCTCGATTTGTGACACTTTCTTTTCTTGGCATAGCATGGCTCCAACTGCGGTGTCGGTCACAGTTAGGTATAGCAAGAGTGGCTTCTCCTTGTGGGGAGGACAGAGGATCGAAGGACTCACAATGTACGCTTTTATCTTTTCGAAGGCGTCCTGGCATTCCATGTTCCATTCAATGTCCGCATTCTTCTTCATTAGTCGGAAGATTGGTTCGCACATGGAGGTCAACTGATTGACAAAGCGGCTGATGTACTGCAGGTGGCCCATGAAGCTTTTTACTTCTGTTTGGGTATGCGGTGGTCTCATTTCGATTATGGCCTTGATCTTTTGAGGATCAACTTCGATGCCTCGTTCGGTGACCATATATCCCAAAACTTTGCCTCGAATGACTCCGAATGTGCATTTGGCAAGGTTCAACCTCATTGAATGCTTTCGAAGGCGATCGAAGAACTTTCTCAGGTCGATGAGATGTTATCAGTCTGATCCCTTTAAGTGGATGATCATTTCGTCGACGTGCACTTCGATCTCTTTGTGGATCATGTCGTGGAAGAGGGAGGTTGCTGCCCGTTGGTAGGTAGCCCCAGCGTTTTTTAGTCCGAATGGCATTACCATGTAGCAGTAGGTTCCCTAGGGGGTTTTGAAGGCTGTTTTCTCTTGGTCTTCTTCGGCCATCTTGATTTGATTGTAGTCGGTGAACCCGTCCATGAAGGACTTGTCCTTGAAGTTGGCCGTAGTGTCGACCAACATGTCTATGTTTGATAGTGAAAAGTCGTCCTTGGGACTTGCTTTGTTGAGATCTCGGAAGTCCATGCAGCAACATACTTTTCTGTTGGCCTCGGTGACCGTGACTATATTGGATAGCCATGTCGGGTATTCGATTACCCTTATAAAGCCGACACGGAGCATCTTTTGGATCTCTTCCTTGACTTGTAAGGACCATTCTGACTTGATTCGGCGTAGCTTCTGCTTGATGGGCTTAGCCTCGAGATTCAGGGGAATTCGATGTTCTACTATGGCTGGATCTAGGCCGGGCATGTCTCGGTAGGACCAAGCGAACACTTCCACAAATTCTTGGAGCAACGCAGTCAATGATTATTGCTCTGTGCCGGTGAAGAAAATCCCAATTTGCGTCTCTTTAGGCTCTTTATCAGTCCCCGAATTCACTTTGGTTAAAACCTCCTCGACAGCTTGGGCCCGGTTTTCCTCTCGTTTGATAACATGCTTAAAGATGTGTTTAATGTATTGTTCGTTCAATGTGTATGCTTCTTTGTCAAGTGAATCGTTATTAACTGTTTGTGATTTAGTTAACTTATCGGTTGTTAAAGATGCAATGAGAGGATACTCGAAAAGGTCGAAACTTTCATTAAGAGCGTATGGGAATACTTGGTTGGCTATGAATTCGTAATCTTCTGGTGTAAGGCCATCATATGACTCGAGGGACTCGAACTCAAATGCAACAGACTCAGAATGTGTTTTGAACCTAGACTCTAGGACGCGAGGGGTTAGACCAAGTTGTTTGATCATTTCCTTCTTGCTGGCTGCAGGTCCGGAGAAGGTGGCCCAGGCATTGTGGATGGGCTTGAGAGGATGCGAGGGTCGAAAGGCTTCATGCTGCTGTCCCCAATCACGGCTATCATAGGGTTATCAGAAACAAAATCGATGAGGTCTGGCACCTCGATTTCTTTACTGAAGAGTTGTTGTAGCAAAGGCTCGTTCCAGGCATTGTCTGTGGAGTCTTCCTTTTCTGCCTTGGGCATTGCTAGCTCGAATGTTGACTCGTCCCGTTTGTTTGCGGCAGGGGTGCTGACAGAAGGCTTTTCGATTTCTTCCGCTAAAAGGGGATTTTCCCAAACCAAAATTCATTTTGAATAGTGGTTGTGGTGGGTCCCGGTAGAGTTGGTGCGTCGAGGAATGCCCTTCTGACGGGGTTTGGCTCGAGGCCTCTGAACCTTTCAAGGCTTTATTGGAGCTTGTCCATTGTTGCCAACCAGTTTTGTTTAGCATTGATCAGCTCTGTCTCCTTTTCTGTGTCTTCGTTCAAGTTGTCAGCTTTCTTTGTGAAGTATCGGGCCATGTCGAGGCTGTAAGGGCGGAGGTTGGAGATTGCGTGCGAACCTCTTTTGTCGGTAGCTGAGCGTTTTCGGCTGCTTTTCTGTCTTCCGCAGCGTCTTTGGGAATAGGGACGTACCCTAAGCCACAGCGAGTGTTTTGTTCTTTGACCTCAATGACCTTGTGGGTGCCTTGATGGTGCTTGCCTAGACCGAGCCCCGGGATGTAGTTCATGAGCTTCATCATCTTCATGGGAGGAGGGATCCGGTCCCAAGTCAGGGGTGTTGGGTTTTACGGGTCCATGCACAGCGGAATTAAGCATCTAATAACATAAAACCCAAAGAGCCTAGGATCCGTTATATACAATTAACTTGAATTCTATGAGATAGAAATAACCAACCTTGAACGCTTTCCGTTCTTGAGCTATCGAACAATGTATTGATGTGATTCTGAATACAAACTTCGAACTCTAGGCCTTGATCGTTATACGAGCGAAGACCCTCTTATGGTATCCACACCTTTGAATGAACCAAGAACGATTTCTTGATGATTGCTAGATCATAAACCTTGAAGAATATTGAGAATTTTGTTGTGATTTTCTTTTCAGAAATTCGGCTAGACTTTTAGGGTTTCACAAACCTTATATTTATACTACAATAGTATTGGTATATGTTTCCTAATCAAATTAGGAAACTGTCTGTCAAAACCGCCTTAGGCTTATGATGTCGCACGACCATACGAAACCCATGGCCAAGTTGTGTCACGCGATGACATATGCCACATCAGGAATCTCAATCATTCTTCCTCTGGTTTAATCAATTCATTCTAGTTGTGTGTGACCCAATAAGATTATATTATATTGGCAATGAGTTCGATCATATCGACCCTCATAAGACATAATCGGACTCTAGCAAGCCATTATGTCTACCCAAATAATATAACGTAAGAGTTCATGTTTCCAATGGTACACTTCTATTTCTCCCTTTGTCTCACGATGTTATATTGAACACAAGTCATGGTCCACGTCAACTTTTCTTTGTTCAATGCTTTCTCGATCTTGAGTATAATGATAATCCAATCGCATTGGGGTATGGCCATACACTTTCATCATTATCACTCATCGAGGGGCCCAAGCAAAACATCTCTCTTTCGAGGGACAAATTCCATCTTGACTTATCATCCTTCCCATCATGAATCCGATCATGCCAAAATTAGCCTTTATAAATATCGTGTTAAGATATCGTTTGACTAAAATCAAACATGACTTTCATCATATGTAAGGTCATGATAATCTCAGGTCTAGGGACTAAATGAAGTGACCATATGAGATTTAATTATGACATTTGACCATGACATAAATCTCATACGGGTCAAGTCCAGTCACTTGTTCTCTAACAAGTACCCATAAATTTAATGTGCATCTCTATGCATATAATCATCATATGATTATCCATTAACATTTATACTAATTATTCACTTAATAATCAGGGACGGAGATTATTACAGATAAATATGAAAAACATATAATAATCAAATAGTTAAACTTTTCATATAATAAATAATGTCAACACATAAGTCTATCAACTATAGGCCTAGGGCATAACACTAACAGTCTCCCACTTGCACTAGGCCCAATCTCCCATGTATCGAATACCCATGGACCTAACATGACCATCATGCTTAGCTTGCGGGAGAGCCTTAGTTAATGGGTCCGCCACGTTGTCATCAGTGTCTACTCTGCATATCTTTACGTCTCCCCTTTCGCATATCTCTCGGATAATGTGGAAATGTCGAAGTATGTGTTTGGATCTCTGATGTGATTTGGTTCCTTTGCTTGTGCAATGACACCATTATTATCACAATAAAGTTCAATAGGATCTTGTCAACACTGGCACTCATAAATAAAAGTTCTGGCATAAGTACATATAAACACTGGCACTCATAATCTCAAACACTGTTACCAGCTTGGTCAAACATGTTAAGGACAACAGTCCGAAAATAATCAGTCTAGAAAATAGGGGTATCATTTATGTTAAAGCATTTACAATTTACCTAGTATTAAATTAATAGTAACATAGTAAAAAAACAATCAATGAAACATTGGAAATAAAATATAAGTTACCTCTTCAATCGCTTTCGACATTGCAAAGTCTTGATCGGTGAAAATTATTTTTGGTTCTTTTCCTCCCATTGATTTTACAAATTCTTTGAGAAGCCAAGCAAATGTTTCTGTCTTTTCATTTGTTAAGAAAGCACAACCAAACATCACAGTGTTCCAATGGTTGTTCACCCCAACTATTGGTGCACAAATCAAATTGTATTTATTTGTGTCATAAGTTGTATCAAACACAACAACATCCCCATACAATTCATAATCCTCCCTCATCATACCATCTCTCCAAAACAAAGTACTGAGTCTACTTTCTTCCCCAAACTGCATTTTGAAGTAGAATCCTTCATGCTGAATTTGGCTCAGTCTATCAACTACAGTTTGTGCATCGCCCATTTCTATTTTTTCCATTCTCAATCTCTGTACAAAGTTAATATGATCTCTTCTTGTATGCCCAACATATTCTTCCCCACCAGCTGTTTTTGCCAAAACATTATATCCATCAGTTGGCTTGATGCCAACTTCTTCAAATTGCTCTATTATTTTTCCTGTAGCTTCTGATATTGACCTCTCGCTACGCTTGAAGTGGTTCCATTCTGGCCTTGTCATCTCATGGTTGTGTTCAGTTTCGTGCCGTGTAACCACATACAAGTCTTCCTTAATTAACAATTTTACTCTCATAAGAGGCGACAACTTTGTCCTTTTAGAATGGGCTTTCTTTTTCCTCAATTTCCTCTTTGGGTTTTCAATTCTTTCCAATGGAGATGGAATCTCTACTTCACCGACTTCTATTGGAGCTGGAACATCAATTTCATTTCCTCTTTGTGTGTATCCTTGGCATGAACACATAAAATATTTATCTATTGGCCTTGATGTTTTCTTAGAGACACGCGAGGTTGTTATTTTAACACTGAATCCCAATGCATTGAAATGGTCCTTGTACAATTGATACAGTTCTTCCCATGTCTTTGCTTTTATACCCAGCAGTGATGAAGTAATATCAATATGGCTTGCTGCAAATAAAAATAAAAAGTTAGATTGGCAATAACATTGAAAAAACAGATGTTGGCATATTATATTGGAAATACTGGTACTTCAAATAAGTAATACTGGCACTCCAAATAACACTCACTGGCACTTCAAACAACAAAGTAAAACTAACAATCCAAACAACACTCACTGGGCAACATTATAAAAAACACTGGCACATTAAAAAATTAAAACTAGCACTTCAAACCACACTAACTAGCACTTCAATAACAACAAAGTGGCTGAAGCTACAAATAAGTAACACTGGCACTCCAAATAACACAAACTAGTACTTAAAATAAGTAATACTGGCATTCTAAAGAACACAAACTGACACTTCAATCAACATAGTATCACTGACACTCCAAACAACACTCACTGGACAATATTATAAAAAACACTGACACATTCAAAAATTATAACTGGCACTTCAAACCACACTAACTGGCACTTCAATAACAAGACAGTGGCTGAAGCTACAAATAAGTAACACTGGCACTCCAAATAACATAAACTAGTACTTCAAATAAGTAATATTGGCACTCCTAATAACACAAACTGGCACTTCAAACAACATTCACTGGAATACTAATGGTGGTCTGTCATATACTCAACAGCATTAAAATTAAGATCAATCCAATGTATAAAACATTATTTTTAGTGGATTTATACATTAGATTAATCTTAATTTCACTTCAAACAACATTCACTGGCACTTCAAATAAGTAATACTGACACTCCAAATAACACTCACTGGCACTTCAAACAACAAAGTAAAACTGACACTCCAAACAACACTCACTGGACAATATTATAAAAATCTTGGCACATTCAAAAATTAAAGCGGCACTTCATACCACACTAGCGGCATTTCAATAACAAGGCAGTGGTGAAGCTACAAATAAGTAACACTTTGGCACTCCAAATAACACAAGTGGTACTTCAAATAAGTAATACGGCACTCTAATAACCTGTTGGCACTTCAAACAACATTCACTGAAATACTAATGGTGGTCTGTCATATACTCGTGCAGAGCCAGGTGGGAAATCATAGATACTTCTCCATAAGCAGAGGTAGTCCCAAGATCATATGCATGCTGTAGGAGAAGGTCCCAAGTGATTCGTTTTGGCCAAATTTGTTTAGGAAAAAATGGACATCCTAGCTTTTGTGAACCATCCCGTATAGAAAAATGTTTCGTCTCTGCTATTGCTTTCTTGTGTAGAGCAATTTTTTCATTGAATGTCAAGCTCTTACGAGAACTGCTAGGGCTTGTCATTGTGTTTGTGAATGTGAGGAATGTGAATTCAAGGGTTGAAGGAGTTGGATTGTTTTTGTGTGTAGTAAGTTATCTCATTCCTTATTTATAGTGATATTATATTTATTGAGGAAGTATATTCCGTGGAATATACCTCCTTCAAGAGTAATAAATGTGTACAGTTGATAAGTTTGTAGTGTACATAAGTGGTTTCCAAGCCATTAGGTAAGAGTAATAAATTGGGTTGAATGCTTTTTTGAAAAACATTCAAACTTACCATTGAATTCCAAGAGTAATAAATGTGTACAGTTGGTAAGTGCATTGAATTCATTGACCAATTTTTTTGACCGGTTTGAAGTACTCAGCCTATATAAATCTGTCCAATTTTGTTGGTGTATGTATATCAAGTTCAAGAAAAATTCTACCTTTAATAATTTATATTGTCTTTTTATTATTATTATTATTTACATGATGAACAAAGGTAAGGGAAATTCTAATGAGCCAATTTTTGGTGATTCAAATGATGACAATAGTTGGAAAATATACATGGTGTGCTACGAAAAATTCCTCTATGGTCATCTTGTTGTTTAGCAGCCTTCTTCTGGAAATGGAACTCCCTCATTTAGTTGTCCATTGGAGCCATATAAGGGACGCAATTGTAGGGATAAGGATTACGTGGGGATAGTCAATCATGCTCATGAGGTTGGCAACGTTCACAATATTGATGAAGCTGCTGGGATTCACCACAAGGCATTGAAAATGTATTTAGAGTGTATTTTGAATGAATATGATCCAAAAAACAAATTGAATGACAACGTTGGCGATGATGGTGCAAGTGGTAGTGGTAGTGTTTAGTGGTAGTAAATTATGTTTTTAAAATTGTTGTGTTTGATGTATTGTAATATAGGTGATGTAATGAATAATTTGAATGTACTTCAAATAAGTAATACTGACACTCCAAATAACACTCACTGGCACTTCAAACAACAAAGTAAAACTGATAATCCAAACAACACTAACTGGACAACATTATAAAAAACACTGGCACATTCAAAAATTAAAACTGGCACTTCAAACCACACTAACTGGCACTTCAATAACAACAAAGTGGCTGAAGCTACAAATAAGTAACACTGGCACTCCAAATAACATAAACTAGTACTTCAAATAAGTAATCCTGACACTCCTAATAAAACAAACTGGCACTTTAAATAACAAAGTAACACTGACACTCCAAATAACACTCACTGGACAATATTATAAAAAACACTGGCATATTCAAAAATTAAAACTGGCAAACCCACTAACTGCCACTTCAATAACAACAAAGTGGCTGAAGCCACAAAAAATTAACACTGGCACTCCAAATAACACAAATTGATACTTCAAATAAGTAATACTGGCACTCTAAATAACAAAAACTGGCACTTCAATCAACAAAGTATCACTGACACTCTAAACAACACTCACTGGACAATATTATAAAAAACACTGGCAAATTAAAAAATTAAAACTGGCACTTCAAACCACACTAACTGGCACTTCAATAACAAGACAGTGGCTGAAGCTACAAATAAGTAACACTGGCACTCCAAATAACACAAACTGATACTTCAAATAAGTAATACTAGCACTCCTAATAACACAAACGGGCACTTCAAACAACATTTACTGGAACATACATATTATAAAAAACACTGACACATTCAAACATTAATCCTGGCAAATATAATAACAAAACTGGCAAAATCACTAGTACAAATTATAAAAACATTGGTATTGGAAAGACAATCAAAACCAAAGTACTAGCATTATATAAAAAAAACTGGCATTATGAAATTGGCTTACCTGTATCGTGATTATCATCAACTTCGTGCAGAATTCGATCAATTACAATAGCATTATCTCCAGTTTCATCTTCGTGCGAAATTCGATCAATTACAGTAACATTATCTCCAGTTTCATCTTCAAAATCACGTAAGCCCATCTTAACCTAATAAAAAATCACCAGTATTGAATAAAACAATTAGGAATGATTGTACATATATGGATTGATAGTCTATAATTGACAGTGAATCATATATTACCTAAATCGTCTGAAACGGAATGATTTTCGATTGAATTTTGATTTAGTTCGATGAATTTCTCTGTTGCGGCGTCGTAACTCTGTGTTTTACTGTGTGTGTTCGTTTGGATTTGAGTTGATAAAAGGCGGTTCAATTTTATTAGTGAACGGGTCTCCGGTTCAATACGCGTATCATAAGTTTAAACCGGGTCCAAAAATTAGTTTTTTTCATAATGTTATGAAAAAACTAGTTTTTCGTAAGAGCAACTCATGATTTTGAGATAGGATTAATTCCTCCTTACCCACATAGTCCAAATCAAATCCCATCAAAATCCAACTGAGATCAAAATTCCCTTAAACCTCGAAAGTCGAGATTAAAATTCCTCAAAAATCCGTCGACAGTTCTATACCACATGGTATAGGACCTTTTTTCAGTCTTATACCATATGATATAGGGCTTTATTCCTTAACAATTTTTTCTTTTTATTATTTATTTAGTCCTATATCAAAGACTTTTTTTTTTCAGTCTTATATATCAATGGTATAGGACTTTTTTTTAGCCTTATACCAATGATATAAGACCAAATTGTATTATATTTTTAAGAAAAATATGAAAAATGATGAAAAAAATACTCTCATATTTAGCTATAAGAGTATTTTTAGTCTTATACCTTTAGGGTATAAAACTAAAAATATGATTATTATTTAATTTTTTTTAAAAAGTGAAAAAAGTGCAAAAAAAAAATGGTCCTATACCACATGATATAAGACCTGACGGGATGTTATAGGAGTGATGCGGGTTTTGATGGGATTTTAATTTCAAATGGGTTTTGGTGGGATATTGATATGAGTCATGGGTCTTAGAGTCCTTGGCCCTTTGAGATATTGCATTTAAATTTTTTAAAGAAAAAAAAAAGAAAGAAGAGATAGAAAGAGCCGTCTTACCTGGAGAAACGCGTCTGAAGGTGTGTGGTGCAATAACAACCTAGTCCCCTCACATTATTGATGACTTTTTTGTTAGTTTTCACATGTGTCTTTTTTTATTTTTTGATAATATTCATCTTTTATCAAAAGGACTTTGATAAATATCTCTAAAAAATAACCTTCTTAAAATGTTCCTTAAATTCAAAATGGTTATTCATTTTAAAATTGGACATGATTTGGACATTTGTCATACTATCTAATTAACCTATTTTCCTGAATTTTTGCCAGATAGTGTAAACAGTCAACTTGGACAAAGAAAGCAAATATCTCAAAACCTGCACAGAAATTCGAGAGATAATTTTTGGATAAGATAGAAGATTAAGGTGGATATAGAAAGAAAGAACTCGAAAACCAAAACATCAATGTTAAAGACAGTCCTCCTAGTATGTCAACAAAAACATAAAAATGGAACACAAATCAGGCCTCACAAAATATAAGGAGAGACATCATCCCACTTAAGATTCTAAGCGGCGTGACTTTCTTCAGCAGCAGCTTCAAAGGTCTCACCCTCCACAAGTTCCGGGACTTCATCATCATCATCCTCTTGTGCCCCTGTTGTAGCATCACCTGCACTAGGTATCTGCTTCTGGAACTGCTCTGCCAGCTTCCTCAAGTTGTCCAAGTTATCTGGGCCTGTACAAATTCAGTTCAAATTACAATTAAATAATAGGTCATTGTTTGTAGATAATCATTCGCACGGTATATATTAAAAGCTTTCAGACAAAGAACATATAAAAGTCACATACCCAATTGGTTGATTATTCCAGGAAGAATATCTTGCAATTCTGCATAAGAACAGACATAAAAATAATCAATAGAGTTCCGCCCCATAATAAATGTCGCATTTGACTTGTAATCTGTTTGTTTTAAGAAGTGTCATCTACTTGTTTGTAGAATGGTAAATTTGTACTAGAACTATTCCCTTATTTAGAAATGTTACATTTATTATGGAATCGACCAAAATTTATTATGGGACAAAGGGAGTAGTAGAGGTATGAGATTGATTGTGTGAACCATAAAATAATTGACCACATATTCAGATTGCAGTTTTTTTTTTTTTTTGAATTTGTGATATTACTCAATATGCATATTGAAAATGAGAGAAAAGCATTAAGAGAATTCAGATGTCAAGAGCACAAAGGATCACGTACTTTTTGTCTGAGGAGAACCACTAACAACCCAGGTGTTGGCAGCAATAGAGGCTTGAACTGGACAAAGGAAATCACGATGTTTAGCAAGTGAAAGGACTAGAAACACCCTGAGATGGAAGTACATATCTGCATGCGACAGTAGTTACCTTTGGGATTTGTGAACTGAATGACAATGTCATCTTTAAAAATATTAACTTCTTCGATTGCAGGAATGGCATTCACCCCTATTCTCTTCAGAGTGCTCTGAAGCCTTTTATCATCTGTGGTGGTCGTCTTGTGGACAGCCTTCTTCTTTCTGAAATTATGACAATCGGCTATACAAATCATAGAGGACCAAGCAGTAAAGAAACCTTTAAACAATACTCCCTCTGTCCCAGAATAAATATCGCACTTGACTTGTCAACATTTTTAAGGAAGGTGCTTTACTAATTTGTACATTACTTGTATTGTACAATGATAAAATTGCACTAGGTCACTTTTCTCATTTGGAAATGTGACATTTATTTTGGGACAAACCAGAATTGAAAGTAGGACACTTATTCCGGGATAGAAGGAGGGAGTATATTTCTTCATTTGCCCAAGGACTATCCCAACTCAGAAGAATGATGAAACAATAGCAAAACCCACTTTAATATTGTATGTTAACCAATACATTAATGCAATTTCTTGCTATGCTAGGAATCTGCCGCCTTAAACTTAATACATTATCGCCATATTTAGTTTTTCAAGCTACAACATATGTAGTATATTGGGACCAAAATAAATAACTAACAAAATTACAAACCTTCTAACACTACCCTTTCCACCAGTGCGAACAGCACTGGCCATCTTCTTTAGCCTATCCACATCCATCTGGCACATGTAACATATGACTTAGTGAAGAACAGCTTAGCATGCTAACAAAACCAAGAGTAAAGCACACAGTGAAACATCAGATAGAAAGACATATTTCAGTAATTAAATTTGCAAAAAGACCATTATAATTTAATTCAAGTATTATATGGTATCCCAACTAGTACCTAGGCACCTATGTATTAATTGAGTTCCATGAAATATGATACTAGAATATTGCTCCCTCCACTATCTTAAGTAGAAAACACCTCGAACTACCTATACAGTACCTCATGTTTTACTACCTCTGTCCCAAAATGAATGGCCAAAAAAATCAAAATTTTCTCAAGATCAATAGCAAATTTGATTTATTTTTTTAGACATTCATTTAGGGACGGAGGGAGTAACACTAAAAAAAACAATGTAAAACATACAATAACAGGGTTAAAATAAAGGCTCATAAGCTAGACTGCAATTATGAGAACTCCTACATACAGTAATCTAGAAATGAAAACTAAATCAGACTCGGCCATGTGAACTTTTGCAAACTAAACACTGGCAATCACAGCCACACATGCTGGCGTACACACATACATACAAAACAAAGATATATATGTGAACCCAAATATATGTCACTAAGCTCACCTGCTATATCACAGTTATAAGAACTTCAAACTCCACAACCCCACTAGCTCAACCCCAATAAAAATACTTAATATGATTTAAAGAACTTTAAATATGCTACAAAATACGCCCAAACAACTATCTTACAGCACTTCAGAAAATCCCAATACTATAAATTGAATTTTAACTTTTGAGTTTCCTTATTTTTTTAGCTTTAAGTTAGCAACTTGGTCGCTTTAGGAGAAAAACTGCAGTCAATATTTACAGTGGCCATAAACACATACGAGTAACGAAATATAGAAAAAGATAACATTTTTGCACAAATGAAGCATGGATTAAACTATCACTTCAGCTAGTATTCAAAATCAGTCACTAAAACACATACATCAATCCAAACATACAAAATTAAGGGTATAAACAACTCCCAAGAAAAATAAGCAAAATTGAAAGAATCCCAAAACAAGAAATTACCAGAAAATGATACAAAAACTACTAAAACCCTAAAATTTCTAGACTTGTAAGAACCAGATCCAACCTAATGAAAAATTTCTTCCTTATCAAGAACCGTCAACAAACTATAACGCACAAAAACACAGCGATTCAAGAAATAAAATAAATATTCATTTCAACACTCAGCGTCGCCTGATTAACAAGAAATTAGATGCAAAAAATGGAGTACCTTGGAGGATCCGGCGAACTTGGGAGACCAAAGGGATGAGAGTTGGGCGAAGTGTGTGTGTGTGTGTGTGGATAACAGATAAAAACCCTAAGCCCCAATTGGATTATATCCTCTACTCAAGCGTCCGTGGATTCGTGATGTTTGAGCCGTTTGTGAGGTGGGCCTATTGGGCTAGTAATGTAACTATTTAAGTTTGTTAAATCATGGCCTTGTACACTCTATTTTTATTTTATCATTGGGTTAGTAGTCCATTATCAATCTATATTATAAATCACACCATTGTTTTGAACAGTGGTGTGAATAGTTTAATTTGCGAAAATGACCATTTTGCCCTCACTATTCACTCCCTTTCCCATTTTGCCCTTAAAAAAAATTATAATTTTTTTTTTTTAATGTGGCCTTGGACACGGGCATATTTAAAAAAAAAAAAATTAAATTAAAAAAAAATTTAAAAAACAAAAAAAACAAAAAACGTGGCCTTGGACACGGGCTTAGGCTAGTAATTATATAATTGTTGAAGTGAATAAGAAATTTCGTTTTCCCACTCAAAATTTGAACATTCTGAAAACGGGCATCGTACTTGATAAGCCAAGCCTTTCGTATTCAGCCCGCTCATCTTCTTCTCTCTCTCTCTACTCCCTTTCATTCGTCATTACAATAATCCAAATAACCTTCTTCCCCAATTTCTTTCCAATTCCCCAATTTCATTTTCTCTCTCTCCAATCGCTTTCCCCAAATCAACGGCGAACCTTATCTCTCCTCTTTCCCAAAACATCCATGCCCTCTGCTACAATCGCCACTGCCGTCGCCTGCGCCTTTCTCTTCCGCCTTGACTGTTCTTTTTGCGATCAATAGTTCATCTGAGGAACATGAGTGCAGAAGCAAGGGCTTACATCAAAAACTCCCGTTGTTTGTTCGATCTCCAGCAATTTGTTACTCACTTTCGCTCCACTTCTAGGTCTCAGGTCACCGGAATTGCTCCTTTAAACATAGAGGTAATACTTCACTACATAGAGGTAATACTTCACTTTAACTATGAATTCTCCTCTTTTCTACAGACCTCAATTTCTCACCGCTATTACTTTGTTTTTGAAATTGCTGAATTTTTTTAATTTTGATTCTACAGCCATTCTATTTAGGCATGATTTTTTTTATTTTTTTTGGGTTGTTGAAGGGAAGTCTTTAATTTTTGATTCTACAGCCATTCTACAACTTCTATTATATGAACATGCGTTAAGATAAACAAGCTGGACACAATAAATGAGATGGGTTATAGTCGATCTCAAATTTCATCGCGTGCTATTGAAGCATACTTAATCCAGGTTAAGAATGCCACACATCACATTGATCTCAAATTTGATTGTGGTAAGCATGCCTCAAAATTTTAACTATTCCTTTTGTGTATCTCTTAGCGATGATTTCTGACTTAAGTTTGCAACCTATGAAGCCCATGTTTGGTAGCAGGTGGTGTGAGCACCCTCATAATAATGGCACCAATGGACATGATTAAAACCCGACTTATCTTGCAACGACAATCCATGGTTGACTGAGCCTACATAAATGGATTTCATTGTGCATATCATTGAGTTTGCAAAGGAGAGTGGAGGGTCTGCTTCAGGAACATCTTGATAGAATGCAATCGAACATCTTAAGGGGCCCTCTTATAGTATATTATTTGGTTCAGGAATTAGGATACTGATTTTACAACACAATATCAAATATCCCATGCATTCTTTTGGCACTCATCGGGCTTTTACTCTAATACATGATAAGATACCTGAATAACTACAGAGTAATAGCTTTCTTCACCTCATTATAGCATTTAGATATATATAGTCTTACTGTAATCCTAGCTTTTATTTTCAGATGGATCCAGTTATTTGATTCCTACCATCAATGTTGTGAGCTGGGTTGTGTGGAGGGATGGGGTGGAGGGGTGGGGGTGAATTTTATATGTTAAAGAATATTTACTATGTATAGCCGTATAGGCAGAGACATGGTACACCATCCGTTAGTGATTTAGGACATCTTTTTATTCTGAATTATAATCTGCTTTTGCATTTGTTTGTGGCTAGCAGTTACTATATTTGTTTAGAAGTCGCATAATTGTGATTGGCAGAGTTCTTGATTTTTCCACAAGAATACTGTCAATGATCCCCATCTAGATTGATTTGTAGGTTGTACCTCCCTTTTATTTTGCTGGTGATTTTTTTTCCTTAAATGTTGATGTTTATAACTTTCTTCGAACTTATGGTTTTGATGTAGAATTCAACTCTGATGGGGAGGCTTCACCAGCTCAGTTTGAATTGGCTTATATTCCGAGACGTGAAGACGATTGCTTGGCTAATTACATGTATGATTGCTCATCCATTCAATAATATACACCCAATTTGTGTTTATTGTCCAATGTCCAATCTACCTGCTTAATTTTGGTTGTCTTATTTTTTGTTTTTTGCAATTCTCATGTTTCAATATTTTTCCCTTTTAGTCGTAATTATTTGTTAGTAACTTTATGATATATCTATAGGAAACTGTAGACTGTAGTTTGTAGAATGATACTGTAAGTTAAGGAATAATACAAGGATCAAATATTTAGCCCAGAGGATGAATATTGAAAAAATATATCCTGACTCGAACAATTTGACGTGGAATGATCATCATCATTAGGGAAGTGCGAGGAATGATACATTTTCGGCTATGCCTGATACTTGCATAGCCTACAGAAGATGTAGCCATTATGTTTCTATTATTTATGATAAATCTCCAATATGATGTCTCATTTACCTTCATATTTTCAGTGAGGAATGTTGCCTTGAGCATCTTAATGGTGGTCATAGAAATGGAAATGATAATGCGGCTTCGTCAGTAATTCGTCAAGACCAAGCAGAGGTCAGTTTTGGAACTCCTTGTGATGAAACTACTTCATTACAAACTAAATCATATGAATCTCAGTGTTTCTCAACTGGTGGCAGAAATTTATCATTACCCGGATTAGGGTGCAAAAGCTCGCCCTGTCAATTTTCTAGCAGGTTTTCTTGCTTGAGGACAATTACTGCCTTGGCTCCAGTTTCACGTATTGGGATCTTATCATATTCTGTTTTTGAGGAGGTTGCTTCACAGTACTTATCTAGAATTCTGGAAAATCACATTTTGTGTTCACTTAGTGTTCTGATAGAAGGAAAAGCAACATGTCGAGATAGCACAAACTTCCTTTCTTTGATTGGGATACCATCTTTTGATGACAACAATATTCCTGGCTGTATAAGGCACCCAAACATAGTACCCATTTTGGGGATGATGAAATCCTCGAGTCATATTAGTTTAGTACTTCCAAAAGCTTCTTATACCTTGGAGAACATCCTTCACTACAGCCCTGGTGCCTTATACTCTGACTGGCATATCAAATTTATATTATATCAGATACTTTCTGCCTTAGTTCAGATGCATGGTTTAGGAATTGTCCATGATAATGTTTGCCCATGAAATGTACTTTTGACTGATTCTTTATGGTGTTGGCTTCATGTTGGTGATAAGCTGAAGTTGAGCACTGGCGTAAACTCAAATTTCGGAAATAAGGGATGCCTTATTACCCCCATTGGGTGTTGCATGAAGGACTGCTCTTCCAGTGGGCTTTATGCAGGTCATATAAAGCATTTCATGGCAGCCCTCTTGGACCGCTACAAAGTATGGACAGGGTTATGTTTGTTCATGTAAGAAGCTTCTCCTACTAACATGTATTGCCTGAATTCTTTTTACAACAATATTTAGTTAGGTTTTAAGATTGTACAAGTATCATCTAAAAAACAATATTTAGCGCAATTTCAAGTTTCAAAATTTTACAAGTATCATCTTTAAGATGTTTTGACTTGTCAGAATTGTAATTTTGGGATGAAAGGTGTAACAAAATATGTATGAGCTTCATATAAAATTAAAATGATGACTAAGTTAACTTTGGAATTGAATATGAAGTTACAATTATGGTAGGAGGCGGCACAAAGAATTATGTGTGCTTGATTGCTTATTACTTCGTCAGTTTCAAAATAAAAGTTCAAATAGATTTTATAAATTAAAATTTCAAAAATATTCTATAAATTAAAATTTCTTCTGATCAAGAATAAATTTGAACATTTATTGAGCATTTATTGCGGGACGGAGATCGTAAAAGTAGGTTTAGGGTTATTATTTGTATTTATATGACATCGATTTTTTCTCTTTTTTTAAAAAAAAAAACATTTTTTGATGATTAGGGTCATGGCTAAGAAACATGGGTGGGCTTGGACTTATAATTGATTTTATTGGGCTGAATTATGTATAGACACTTATCTTAAAATGAATTCATTTATATTTATACAAACATTACTTTACACCATGCAAAAAGTTTATAATTTTATTTAACAATTTGTTATTTTTTATGTCCCAAAAATGTGGTCACGATCAATTTATCATATTTATGGTCTCATGTCAAAGTTTTGAGATTTTCCAAGAATATGAGACTACAAGCTATGAAAAATGATAAAAGTGGACTTGAACTCTAAGCTTTCTCAGAGTGGATATTGAGTATTGGGGATGGGTCATATGGTAATGATAATGATGGTGAAGCCACAATAACGATTCCTGATGACTTGATTGTTAATGAGTCAGGTGATTTGATACAATCGATTGTTGAAAGCACATATCCCAATTTTACTGAGACGACAGTTTCCATTCGTTGTGTCATATGTAATGACAATCAATAAAAGTCAGTGAAGAGGCCTGTTTTTAGTCATGGTCAGTTGTACGTTGCATTGTCTAGGGTCAAAAACCGCCATGGATTGAAGATATTATTGGGCGATGACGAAGGAAACCTCACCAATGAAACTACAAATGTTGTCTATAAGGAATTTTTTCAAAATTTGTAATATTCATAGATGTTTGGAATATTTAGATAAGTATTTATTTCTTTAATTAAGATCTTTTTTGGTTGGTTAACTTAAATTTTAAAAAGTGTTCTTTTCGTGCGTTTAACGCACAGGTGACATACTAGTTGGTGTATAACTTTTCACCTATTTTTATGCAAAATGTCGATGCTAGGGTTATAAAAAAATAAATAGAATTTTTTGATTAAAAATACAGTTGACGATAAATAATTAGATATATGCTCCATTCAAATGCATCTTTATTTGACGATACGGGCGTAACGGTTTCAGAATGGTGTTACGCGATATGCAGGTAAAGGAAGAAGAAGTACTCGACTTAGCTTGGACTGAAAGATTGGGTCTCGAGAGGATCATACTTGAAGTGGACTCCATTGGGTCCTGTTCAGGACAACTCCAAACTGGGTAGTATTCTCAACTCTTGTTGCTAGAAATCCTGAATTTAAGCTAGTCGAAATGTCGTGACTTGTACGAGGAGGATGCCGATTTTATGGAGATATGGTCGAAGTGTGTGGGCAAGCATTCGAGTGCAGATTTTCATATCCGAGATGGTTTTCTGTTTAAGGGGGATCAGTTGTGCATTCCTACTTCTTCCCTACGGGAGAAACTGATTCGTGACTTACACGGTGGGGGTCTTGGTGGGCATTTGGGACGAGACAAGACTATTGCGGGTTTGGAGGAGCGTTATTTCTGGCCTCACCTGAAGAAGGACGCGAGTTCGATTGTAAGGAGAAGCTATGTTTGTCAGGTTTCTAAAGGTCAGTCTCAAAATACTGGTCTTTACTTACCTCTACCTATTCCGGATGATATTTGGCTGGATCTATCCATGGACTTCATTTTGGTTAGAGGCCACCACAAGCTGGCGAGGACTCCTGTAACCCTCCCTACCAGTTGTGGGCAATGCATCCCAAAGCCTAACGACCGCCTCCATGGACCCCCAAGTCTTCAGTTTGTCCAACATGCTCTGGATGACATCCGCTCTCCCCTGAAAGTAAACACAGCGCAAGCATGTCAACAAAATTGTAACATGACACAAATAGAAAAGAGAAAATAAACTCCGTCCCATTTTTGGACACATTTTTTTTCATGCACTTTATTTTCAAAAATCTAGCATGCATGCATTTTTTTTCTCACATTCAGTCATCATGTTATCAAACATATGCTCACAAAAACAAGTTTTCATCACAAAAATCTCACATGCAAGAGTCCGTCCCAAATTCGGCAAATTTGTACCCACTTTATTTTCACATTATACAAATTACTCATATTTTTCACAAACAAATTGCATATTCTTCCTACCCATGCTTTCAATTAAACATATGCATCGCCAATTTCATATTCTAACGGCAAAATCAATAAAAGCCCCAAATTTTGACATTCAAGCCCTAAATCTAGCATGAACCAATTTTGATGAAAAAATCAATAAAATCGAAAAAATTGAGTGTCATACCATGCGAAGATCCTCATCGGTGGCCCAATGTTGCCACATATCCGGGTAAACTTCGTCGTTTACCGATTACGAGAGCGTGTAATGGCGGTGCATCCTCACCAATTCAAGCCGCTTCTCTGTAGCCTCTCTACTCACCCGACCTCGACGAACTACGTTAATTCCATATCCTTGCTCCATGGCCTCGAATTCGAAGGTTTCGGCGAAGAAATTGGGCAACAATGGAGGTTTTTCTCCTTCTTTTTCTCTCTTTCTCTCGGCTGACTGATTGAAAATAAGAAGAAGGAAGACAACAAGCGTCTGTTTTAATCTTGGAGCTCGTCGCCCTGCCGATCTGGTCCGCCCAGATAAGATTGTAGGGTAAAATCCCTACTTTACCATTTTAATTTCTGGCACTCTGCATTCAGATCCCAGTCTAACAGAAAGTTAACAGAAGTTAACTTCCCCAATGGAATTTAACGAAAGTCCATTTCCTTCCTAATTTCCAAACACGACCTCCAAAGTAAGCCCGTCCTCCTTCAATAGAATTTAACGAAAGTTCATTTCCTTCCTAATTACCAAACCCGGCCTCCAAAGTAAGCCCGTCCTCCTTCAATGGAATTTAACGGAAGTCCATTTCCTTCCTAAATTCCAAACCCGGCCTCCATAGTAAGCCCGTCCTCCTTCAATGGAATTTAACGGAAGTCCATTTCCTTCCTAATTTCCAAACCCGGCCTCCAAAGTAAGCCCGTCCTCCTTCGATGAAATTTAACGGAAGTCCATTTCTTTCCGGATTTTCAACCCCGACCGTCATCGTGAGCCCGTACAAAGAATATATATCCCCAGCAGATAAACCCCGACAGTCATCGTAAGCTCGAGTTTTCCCCAGGTAAGCAAACAAAGCAAATCTGCAGTTAGTCGACTCTATCTTCGGCAACGCCTCCGTTAGTCGAGTCTATCTTCGGCAACGCTTCAGTTAGTCGAGTCTACCTTCGGCAATGCCTCCCTTAGTCGAGTCTATCTTTAGCAACGCCTCCGTTAGTTGAGTCTATCTTCGGTAACGCCTCCGTTAGTCGAGTCTAACTTCGGCAACGCCTCCGTTAGTCGAGTCTACCTTCGACAACGCCCCCGTTAGTCGAGTCTACCTTCGGCAACGTCCCGTTAGTCGAGTCTACCTTCGGCAATGCCCCAATTAGTCGAGTCTACCTTCAGCAACGCCCCCGTTAGTCGAGTCTACCTTCGGCAACGCCCCCGTTAGTCGAGTCTACCTTCGGCAACGCACCCGTTAGTCGAGTATACCTTTGGCAACGCCCCGTTAGTCGAGTCTAACTTCGACAACGCCTCCGTTAGACGAGTCTATCTTCGGCAACGCCTCCGTTAGTCGAGTCTAACTTCGGCAATGCCTCCGTTAGTCGAGTCTATCTTCGGCAACGCTTCCGCTAGTCGAGTCTACCTTCGGAAACGCCTCCGTTAGTCGAGTTTATCCTAGCAACGCCTCCGTTAGTCGAGTCTACCTTCGACAACGCCTCCGTTAGTCGAGTCTACCTTCGACAATGCCTCCATTAGTCGAGTTTATCTTCGGCAACGCCTCAGTTAGTCGAGTCTACCTCCGACAAAGAAAATGCGATGGGGAGGTCCATTAGTTTGACCACCTTTGTCATTCCTTTCCCCCGCGAGATCTGTACTACGACCGGCTTGATTCCCACCTGGGATACGTAGGAATCCTTTAAAAGGGTCCAGCCATCCGACCGCTTCGGTCACCTCCTCGCCCATCTAGGTAAAGCTTACCAGATTGGGATCCTCACTTTTGTCGATGACCCCACTTCCCCTGGAACTACCGTCGCCGAGGGGCTACTGTAAGTGCCCCAATCTGGGTCGTTAATGTTTCGTCAGCCCAAATTAATGATTTATAATCATTTAAGGGCATTTTGAACATTATTTTGAAAATTTGAATGAGGAAGGACCTCTTAGAATAAAAAAATGGCATGGGACCTCGCTGGAAATATGTCATTTCTAAGGAAAAGGAATATTGACCATTTAGAAAAATCTAAAACTGCTTTCTGCACAGGACCAGGCACGCTGCTGATCCCATTCGCGCGGATGAGATTGTGCCTACAATCTTATCCACGCGGATAAGATTGCACCCCAGCAAACCTATAAATACAACCCTTCTCCCTCAGTTTTAAGAAGCCAAAACTTACGAAATCCTATTGTTACTCTGTCAAAATTCACCCTCAAACAGCCTTAAACACTTTCACCACTCAAATTCCATACCAAATTCAACACCAAATCCACTCCAAAACCCTTTACAAGCCATTGAAACCCTCAAACCCTAAACACAAACCCAAGAAACATTGGTAAACCCTTGTTCTCCCTACTCAAAACTCTCTTCTTCATGCATCCATTTCATGTCTCCATGATGTGATTTTAATTACTTGTTGTTTACCCTCCCCCTTCCCCTTTGTCCTAGGATCCAAGAGGATCTCCATGGAACTCATTTCCATGGATGATTCTCTACAACGATCCACATTTTATTGTGTATTTTCCTTGTCCCTTTTACATTAACTAGTCTTTACTTGTTACTTGCTCTTTTGGCCTAAAATGTGGTCATCTTGGAGTTCATCTCCATAGATGATCACTTCAAATGGTCCATATTTTTACTTTTATGCCTCTCTACATTTCTAGTCCATAATTGTTCATTTGACCTTGAAGATGGTCATCTTTGTGTCCATCTCCATAGATGACCACTTCAAATGGTCCACAATCTTTATTTTCTTGCAAATCCTTCCCCTTAGTCTAAGATGCTCACCTTGAAACTTTTTCCTTGGATGAATATCATCTAGACTTACATAATTAGGTCACACAAGATGTATGAGATACACTTGAGTATAGGTCTCAAGGATGGTCCTTCTTGTGACCACCTCAGAGATCTTCCTCTAAAAGTTTATACATCATGACCTATCCCTTGTTCATTAATTTACTTTCATGTCAAATCCCCCTTCCCTTTGCAAATGACATGTTTTTCAAGTCCTAATGTACCCCCGGGATGGCTTGATTAAGTGGATTCATCACTTATGAACACTAATCAAAGTCTAGGGAAAGAGAGGACAAAACATGAATGCCAAAAATCCAAACATTTCCTTTATTTTCTATTTACAGTTACATTTCCAGATAAGTCTTGTAAATCCAGTTAAATTCCTGGAAATTACAGTGGCTGATTAGGAAACTGTAAAAAAAATATTGACACTGCAGGTTAGTCCGCGCGGATAAGATTGCACTACGATCTCATCCACGCGGATGACATTGTCATCTGCAAAAAAGTTTCCAGTTTCTGTTATTTTCCAGTTTAATCACTGTTTTCAAACTATTTTTTCAGTTCAGTCCCTTGTATTTCTGTTATTTCTAGAAAATCCTTTAATTCAAAATCTTTTATTTTTTCAAAACACACACACAAAAGGTTTCAAGTGAGGTAGACTCGTCATACGAGGCATTTCGGGTGAACGTCAAACGTTCTTCCCGGAGTGTAATGTGACCTTCGAACCCATTTCTCTAATTTTGGGCATTTTTCAAAGTTTTGGCCCTTAAACTAAAAACGGTGTGGCGACTCCGTTGATTTTTAAAACTCCGATAAAGATTTTTCAAACTTCCAAAAAAAGTATTGTCGGGCGGCCAAAAAAAATCGGGTACATCACACCGAGGCAACTAAGGAGGCAGTTTGGATCAAGAAGTTCATTGGTGATCTGGAAGTTGTTCCAAGTATCACTAATTCGGTAGAACTTTATTGTGACAATAATGGTGCCATTGCGCAAGCAAAGGAACCAAGGTCACATCAGCGATCCAAACACATACTTAGACATTTCCATCTCATTCGAGAGTTCATTGATAGGGGAGACGTTAAGATATGCAAAGTATCAACCGATGATAACATTGGGGATCCGCTTACAAAGCCCCTCGCACAAGTAAAGCATGATGGTCATGTTAGGTCCATGGGTATACGATACATAGATGGAGCCTAGTGCAAGTGGGAGATTGTTGGTGTAATGCCTTAGGCGTTTAGTTATGTTTGACTTATAACTTAAACCGCTATGTAATCATTTTTATCATTTATTATAGAGAAAGTCTATTTGGCTTATTATATGTTTGCATGTTTATTATAATAATCTGCGTCCATAGTTATTGTGAAATGACTAGTATAAGTTGGTAATGGATAATCATGGAGATAATTCTATGCATGAGATGCACATTACACTTATGGGTACTTGCTAGAGAGCAAGTACTGGACATGACCTACCGATGAGATTTATGACTTGGTCTATAGTCATATATGTCATGAAACTCTAGAATTTTGATATTTATTTAGAATCAAAATATCAAAACTCCCAAATAATTCCATTGTTTCGGCAATTGATAATTGAATATCAATTCAATAATCGGAGGATCATCTAGCAATCCAACAAGAACTGTTCTAGGGTTCGTTTGCGTATGGATCATCATTAGAGGGCGATTACTTTATCTCCTAAAGCTTGAAGATCACCATTGTTGATTCATCACCAAGGTAGAACAAGGAAGAAGAAGATCCAAGTTTCATCAACAAATTCAAAGGTTGGATTTTGAGATTCGTTTGAACAAACATAATCGCATTCAAGGTATGTAAATCTATTTCATGTTTTTCTATCTCTTCATGTTAAACGGATTCAAGGGCTAGGGTTTTGTGCTATGTGTTTGAAAGTTCTTCTGCTGCGTTTGTAACCCCAAAATCCAACAGTGGTATCAGAGCCGCGTCTTATCATGATTAGGATTGAAATTGGCATGCTAGATTTAATTTGATTAAATGCTTTGTATGCTATATGAAATATATCTATAATTTTATGTGTGTTATTTTGAGAAAAATAATCATATGTGATATGCCATGGTCATGATTAATAATTGATTAATATGATTAATCTTTTACATAGGTTATTAATCTATTTAATATGATTAATTAGATAAGTAAATTCTCAAAATTGTATCAAATTGTTTGATTGGAATATTTTGTGAAGCCCTATGTTCATGATTATGTACACATAAGTTTCATGTTACAATCATGTGATGTTTGTTGATATGTGTATATTCTTCTAAATGTTTAAGTTTTATTCCACCCCTTGATTAGAACACTTGTGATATTTTAGGATATTTTGATGTAGTTTCGACCTAGTTGGGTGCATCATTATATCTTAATTTGTGATCAAGATGAGATTATGATTGATGTAGTTTTGACTCAGTTAGGTGCATCGTTCCATATCTCATACGTTTGAAAAAGGTTGGACTTAATTGGTGCTTTCAATTGAGATTTGACCCAAGGCATAGATGAGATCTGAAACATGTTTTGGCATATGATATTGTAAGTACCCAAATTCGGATCGTCAAAATCCGTCAGAAAGTTAACCGAAATTCGATAACTGGCCCGCTCCAGGTTAACCGGAACTCGTTAAACTCCCCATTATGGATGACCAAAACCGGTTCCGGGCCCGGTTCCGGTTCGGAACCGCCGGTTCCGGTTCGGAAAATGTATGAACCTTAACCGGCCCGGATTGTTCACGGTTCCGGTTAATCCGGTTCCGGTTTTCTCCCCGGTTCGTCCGGTTCCGGGCTTTTTCCGGTCCGGTTTCGGTCCGGTTCTATTGAAAAACAATGAATTTCGTCCGGTTCACGGTTCCGGTTCCGGTTCACCATTTTTGTGACCCTTAACCGGCCCTTATCCAAACCGGTTCCGGTTATCCCGGTTCCGGTTTTCGTGACGGTTCATGGCGGTTCCGGGCTTTTCCGGTCCGGTTCCGGTCCGGTTTTCCGGTTCCGGTCCGGTTCCGGTCCGGTTTGGCCATCCCTACTCCCCGTTGCCATGCCAACGAGACATCCCGGGACTGCCCCGTGCATCCCGACGTCGAAACGTACTTGACACACGTCATCACACATAAAAGTATGGCTTTCCCTGAAAAACGCACTTTCCGGCACTTTTCGGTAGCGTTTCGGACATTTTCCGGACTGTTATTTTAAAAACGGATAAAACCGGGACTCGGGAACGAACTCCCACGCATTTGGTGACTCACAGGGCACGTGACAAGCATGCCACCTCCCTCTAGTCACCTTTCAATCAAAAATCAAGGCCAAAAGACTAAAATACCCCTGGTATACAGTCTCAGTCCGGCCGGACTCCCTGTGCAGACTTCAGAAATTGCCAGCAAGTCCCTCAAATTTCCAAAGCACCATAAAACCCCCTAAATTTCAGTCTAAGTCCGGCCGGGCTCCTACTGAAATTTCACCTATAAATAGAGAGGCTGTCAAAGCCATTTGTAACAACAAAAAATAACTCCCCTCCACCAAAACCTCACGGCCTAAACTGATCCTCACCCCTCCCGAGCCTCGGTTTTACCTCGTTTTGCGTGAAAACTCTGTATTTTGATCAAATACGCCCTCCTCCACTCCGAAACACCATTCCAAACTACTTTCCGTATCCCGTATACACCTCTCGAGCCAAAGGAGTCGACCCTAGCCATAGGTATAACTCCCTCTCTCTAATCTCTCATTTTGTCTCGGTTTACGCGCCAGTCGCTACAACCATTTCGAACAACGTTATCGAAATGTAGACGCCTCCGTCTAACGGGGTTCGATACGTTTTAGCCCCTCGATCCTCTTCTCTTCCCGTAAGAGAAGTAATCACGGGTTAAAACGGCGTTCCGACCCCGTTCCGTTTACTTTTTATGTCATTTACAACTCCGGATCGATCAATCCGTCGATCGTCATTTACTTTTCTGTCATTTACAATTCCGGACCGTTTGATCCGTCGAACGTCCTTTACATTTCATGCAACTTTACCACTCCGAGCCGTTTTGGCTCGTCGATCGTCATTTACAATTCCGAGTCGTTTGGCTCGTCGATCGTCATTTACGATTCCGAATCGTTCGATTCCGTCGATACCGCATTTAAATACTGTCATTTACAAGTCCGACCCGTTTGGATCGTGATAGTATTTACTTTTCAAAGTCCGAGTCGCAACCCGATTCGTTGATTGCAAATCATTTAATACGCTTTTTCCCGTAAAAATCGTTAACAATGTAATGCCCGGTTCAAAACCGGAGTTCGTCCTTCGAACTCTCTTTCAAAAACGCGCGAAATGACGTTTGGCATCCAAACGCTCATCTTCAAACTAAAAGCCGACTTTTGACATTTAAAATCATTTAATACGCTTTTTCCCGTAAAAATCGTTAACAATGACTCGCCCGGTTCAAAAAACCGGAGTTCGACCTTCGAACTCCTTTTCAAACTCAAAATCGACGTTTGCCACGCAAACGCTCATTTCCGTCTCAAACCGACGTTTGTCATTCAAACGCTCGTCTTTTCAAACAAAGTCACCTAATCAACGTTTGACATTCAAACCAAGATTAAGCTTGTCATTCAAGCCCCCATTTCAAAACACACATACCCGATTTTCGAGAAAGGTAGAAAGACTCGTCATACGAGGCATTTCGGGTGATCTCGTAATACTCTTCCCGAAACGTAACGTGACCTCCGAACCTAACAATCTCTGGTACTCAAAAAAATCTTTTTACTCGTTTTTGCTACCAATAAAAATGATCCCCTGTTTTCAAAGCTTTTTCCTAAGTTTTTGCTACCAATAAAAATGACACCCTTTTTCACAAAAGTCGTTTCTCAACGTTTGGGCTCAAAATACAAAAACCGCGTGGCGACTCCTCATTTTCCTTCCCATGAAGTGAGGTCTCAGACACCAACCCTCCGCGAAAGACAACCGTGTTTCGCGTCCGCCCGAAATCCCGGGTAATTTCAGTTGGCGACCCCGCTGGGGACTTGGATACTTTTTTCTAAACTGCCGATGTTTTCAAAAAAGCCTTCCGTGGGTCAAACTTTCATTTACCCTTCCTCGTTTTCGTGTGCGTGTGTTACTTTAAACCTCGAACGGTTTTTTCAAGGGCGTTACATTGTCGACTTTTCAAAATCATACCATGTTTGTGCATCCCCATTCATGTTTGATTTTCATTGCTGTCTTTTGAACTGCGCATCATAATGCTTTAAGACACATTCTGAAAAATCTCTGTTTTACTCAGAAAAAAGAATTTTAGTGACCGCACACTACGCGCACTTGCCGCCAGACACCGCACTTCACGTGCACTTCTTTGCCCTCGGTATCTTTGCACACTACGACCCGTAACCCGGGATGGCCTTATCAGTTGCACCTCGGTTGGTGTGCCAGACACCTTTCGAGGGCACACGGGGTCGTCCCCAAATGCCCCATCCTAGCCCGTGTAAGCCATGCACTCTTTGTGTCACACTTTGTCCAAGACCCCGGTTGGTTTTTGGCTTAGTTCGTGTCATAAAGCCTAAGTGTATGTTTTTTACGCCGGGTTCCGCCACGAGTCAAGCTCGAGAGGTTGAGATCGAAGGTCGTTCCCGACCCGAAGTCTTGAGCTTTTCAGCCTTGACTTTGACACGGAGCTCTGCCGAAAAATATACCCGAAGGTTCAATGTGACGCCGTGTCACTAAACCTCACCATATGTACCGTGCCAGCCACAACTTGGCCAATGCCAAAAGCTAAGGTCTCTCGCAGAAGCGAGTCAGGAGAGGTCATGCCGAAATTTTGGCACGATCCCCGCCTTAACTTAAGGACATTGACTTCGACTGTGGCCCGTGCGTCACATACGTTGGAAGTTTGCGTGATCAGCTAGTCTTAAGTTCACTTTTTCCTTTGTCGGTGGAACTCGCTTGCCTTATAGGACCTCACTCGGGATAGTCCGTCCTGAGAAAGATGATCTATAAATGGAAACGAGGGGCTTATAAGCTTAGTGACGAGATCCACTGATTAGAGCTCTAGGATTAGTTGCGAAAAAGAAGACTTGCTCTTTTCCAACCAATTAGGACTCTGAGAAAATGCGCTTTAAGTAAACATTAATCGGTAACTGCACATTGCACAAGCCCGAAACCTTGATCCAAATCCCCCTTTTCCGAAGCCTAAACCCTGCCTTTCGTTCCCTGCAGCGAGCAGAAAGTGGTTCAGATTTCCGGGTCGGCCGCCTTGCAGGAATCACCGTTACGGCGGCGTCGAGACATTTCTTCGGTTCCCTCGGTTCCCTCGGCGAATTTTCAACATGTCTAGCTCACCGAGAAATCGTGACGGGACGGACCCCGCCACCGGTAATGAGATATGACTACGGAAGAAGCCATCCGGGCTTGTGAGGTTCACAAGAGGCAGAAAGAAGATCAGCAGAATTTCGTGGTACAGCTTCTGAATGACCGAGGTATAGCAGCTATCCCCCAGTCAGACGGTACTTTTGTCCTGGTCGAGGATGACGATTCCTCGAAACCAGTTCCTCAAACCTTCAACCAGGTTCCTCTCTCGCCAACTTACGGGATTCCTTCGAACCAAGGAAACAGCCGACCTAGGCTTCACGTTGCCACCTCCCAGGGCAACCCTGTCATATTTGGACAGGCCATTGCTACTCCCATCACTCAATACCACCAGCGCACCGCTGGACCATCTCAGACAGATGCCAATATCCTTCAATACCCTCTCAGGTTCGTCCCGTTGCCTATACACGAATCCTAAAACACCGGGGACAAATCCCGATACAGTTCAGAAAAGGCCCCCGTACATTCTCATATATCAAGCCTTCCACCTCCAATCACTACCGCTCACGTGGTCGCACCCGGCGCCGAGCCTCACAGTCCACCACTGGACCCAACCTTAGCCTGGATGGTCGCACAGATGAAAGACCTAAAAGCCACCATGAGCAGCTCAAAGCAGGAAATGCTCAAATCCACAGATCCGGGAATGGTCATGCCTCTCCCTGCCAAGTTCCGAATGCCAGAGATGGACCGATTTGACGGAACCGAATGTCCTCAAACGCACGTCAACACCTACGTTCTCGGCATGAGAGCGAAAGGAGAAACCCTCCAGCAAATGGCCGACCACTTCCAGCATACGCTCAAAAGTTCAGCGTTACGATGGTTTCTGAGGGTCAAGCCTGCGGATCGCCACACCTGGGATCATATCAGTAACATCTTCCTAGTGTTAGTGTTATGCCCTAGGCCTATGATTGATAGACTTATGTGTTGACATTATTTATTATTATATGAGATGTTTATCATTTGATTATTATATATGTTTTGTATATTTGTTTATAATAATCTTCGTCCCTGATTATTAAGAGAATAATTAGTATAATTGTCAATGGATAATCATACGATGATTATATGCATAGAGATGCACATTGAAATTATGGTTACTTGTTAGAGAACAAGTGACTGGACTTGACCCGCGTGAGATTTATGTCATGGTCAAATGTCATAATTAAATCTCATAAGGTTACTTCATTTAGTCCCTAGACCTGAGATTATCATGACCTTACATATGATGAAAGTCATGTTTGATTTTAGTCAAACGGTATCTTAACACGATATCTATAAAGGCTATCTTTGGCATGATCGGATTCATGATGGGAAGGATGATAAGTCAAGATGGAATTTGTCCCTCGAAAGAGAGATGTTTTGCTTGGGCCCCTCGATGAGTGATAATGATGAAAGTGTATGGCCGTACCCCAATATGATTGGAATTATCATTATACTCAAGAATCGAGAAAGCATTGAACAAAGACAAGTTGACAAGGACCATGACTTGTGTTCAATATAACATCGTGAGACAAAGGGAGAAATGGAAGTGTACCATTGGAAACGTGAACTCTTACGTTATATTATTTGGGTAGACATAATAGCTTGCTAGAGTCCGCTTATGTCTTATGAGGGTCGATATGATCGAGCTCATTGCCAACATAATATAATCCTATTGGGTCACACACAATTAGAATGAATTTGATAAACCAAGGGAAGAATGATTGAGAAACTCCTACTTGACCATGTGTGGTCGTGCGACACATCAAGGCAATATGCCCCGTGTGGTCGTGCGACACAATGGGTCTCAAGGCGGTTTGACTGACTTGTTTCCTAATTTGATTAGGACTCTAATATGGATACTAATGTAGTATAAATAAGAGAGTCTGTCAAACCTAATAGCCTAGCCGAAATTTAGAAAAAGAAAACACAATATTCTCAATATTCTTCCAAGGGTTTTTGATCTAGCAATCTTCAAGAAGAGTTCTTGGATTCATTCAAAGGTGTGGATACCGAAAGAGGGTCTTAGCTCGTTCATCGATCAAGGCCTAGAGTTCAAGCAATCTGAAGAACGAAGTTTGTGATCTGAAATCACATCATTGAATCGTTCGATAGCTCAAGAACGGAAAGCATTCAAGGTTGGTTACATCTATCTCATAGGATTCAATTTAATTGTATAGAACGGATCCTAGGCTCCTTGGGTTTTATGTTATTTGATGCTTTATTCCGTTGCGCATGGACCCGTAAAATCCAACAGTGGTATCAGAGCCCCGTTCGTATCATTAAGTTTGGATTAACATGCTTAGAAAAAGTAATATAAATTGTTTATATATGTTCTTTTGCATGTTTTGTATGCGATAGATTGATTGTTTTTGAAACAATATGCCTAAGTCGTATTCTATTGATATTGAATTAAATCTGTTAAAAGTCATTTGCATGATTTAATTACTCTGTGATTTAGAATTGATTGATTTCTGAGAATCTGCAAATTGTCATCTTGTGTCACGCGACAAACCATGTTTGTGTCACGCGACAAAGAGTGACCATGTCAAGCGACAATGCTTGCTTGTGTCACGCGACAAAGCATGCTTGTGTCACGCGACATTCCTTGTCCAATCTGGGCAGAATCAGTTTGTTAAACAATCCTGCTAATCTGTGAATGTGTTTTACAACCTGATGCGTTTATGTATTAATCTGGATGCTATAAATTAAAGGAAATTAAGTTTATGGGCTATGCTAGGTTAATTCAAGTTTATGCATGCTTAATTGTTTAAAATATGATTTTATTAATTATTGCGATGCATGATCTATGTGTTCTTACATGCTAAGAATTTTAATTAGATGTTTAGTTGAAACATGATATTGTAATTTCCTAAATTGTTTAGATTTAAACAATAAAGATTTTGGTCTATGATTGTTTATGCGAAACAAGTCATATTACGCAAGATTTAAAAGGAAATTGATTGTTTATAAAAGGTAGTGATTATGTTGCCAAATCAGAGCTGATTTCTGATTGTGCATGTCTAGGAGAGTTCTGTCTAAGGAAGAGTTGGTACTTAAGTAGTCCTCATGGCTCACCTATCTTCCTGGGAACTTACCTGGTGCACGATTATGACTATCTTTGCTGATATGCTTATAATCTACCTTAAAGAACCTTCATTTAACTTTTAAGTTCTTTATGCCAATTCATGATTAAAACACTTGAGACCATTCGGATAGTTTTGGGTGGGCTTGCCATAGCAAGGTGCTTTGATTCTATTCGAATGCGAGCAAGATGAGGAAATGGTGGTTCCTATACGTTTAAAGTGAATGAACTTAATTGGGTTATCAAAATGGTTTTGGACCCAAGGCATAAGATGAGATTAAAATATGCCTAGACATATGATGTCTTGAATGAATCTCATGAAAGATCTAAGAGTCATATATGTGATATGATTGATGTTTTCTACCTAATTAATTTAATTTTGAGCGGTTTGCCATAGCAAACTTGAAATTGAATTAAAGTTGGATCTTAGCCCATTAAATGTATATTATGCTTATTTGCATTTGAAGGTGTATAATTTAGTGGCAGCATTTTATATAAATGCATTATACTTTTCATATAATATGTTTACTTATATGTGTTCATATTTTATGTATATCTTTTTGTAGAATAAATGGCATCAAACAATAATCACTTTTCACTGCGATCTGTCCTTGAAAAGGAAAAGTTGGAAGAGAATGGTACAAACTATATGGATTGGATCCGTAGTTTGAGAATTGTTCTCAAGCAAGAGGAAAAACTGCACGTTCTCGAGGAACCTATTCCACCTGAACCTGCTGCCAATGCTGCTAGGGCAATAAGGGATTAATATCTGAAGCACAAGCATGACTCTACAGATGTTGGTTGCCTTATGCTCTCCGCCATGTGCAAGAACCTTCAGAAGGATCTTGAGCACTTGGGGACAGTTGACTTAAACAATCGACTGATGGAAATGTTCCAAGTAAAAGCTAGGCAAGAAAGGTACAACACAGTTACGGTCTTGACCTCATGCAAGATGAGTGAAGGACAAGTTGTTGGTCCCCATGCTCTTAAGTTGAAGGGCCACATTGAGCATCTTGAAAGGCTCGATTTTCCAATTAGCCAAGAGTTGGCTACCGACATAATATTGAATTCATTACCCAAAAGTTTTAGTAATTTCATAATGCACTATAACATGGGTGGAATGAATAAAAACCTTTTCGAGTTAGTTCAAATGTTGAACACTGCGGAAACCAATATTGTCGAGAAGAATACCGACCAAGTGCTAATGGTTAATAAGGGGAAGGGTTTCAAGGGTAAAGGAAAGGCAAAGGTTGCTAATCCTAAGGCAAAAGTTGCCAAACCCAAAGAGGCTTCCAAGCCTAAAGAGGCTAAGCCCAAGTCCCAAGAGGACGCAGTCTGCTTCCATTGCAATGAGATTGGACATTGGAGGAGAAACTGCGCAAAATACAAGGAAGCACTGAAGAAGAGCAAAGGAGTTGCTTCGACTTCAGGTATCTTTGTTATAGATATATTCCTATCTACTTCTAGTTCTTGGGTATTGGATATCGGATGTGGAACTCACATTTGTTTAAATGTGCAGGGTCTAAAGAACAGAAGGATGCTTAAGGAAGGTGAAGTGGACCTACGTGTGGGGAATGGAGCAAGAGTTTCTGCATTAGCCGTAGGAACTTATGAAGTTACTTTACCTAGTGGACTAATACTTGTTTTGAACAATTGTTATTACGTTCCAGCTTTAAGTAGGAATATTATTTCGATTTCATGTTTGGATAATGAAGGTTTTAATTTTCTTATATGTGATAAGAAATTTTCCATTTACAAGAGTGATATGCATTATTGTACTGCTGTTTCATTCAATGGCCTTTATATTCTTGATGTTGAAAATCGTGATAATGATGTCTATAACATTAATAAGAGATCTAAACCCAATGATGTAAACCACACTTACTTATGGCATTGTCGTCTTGACCACATAAATGAGAAACGCATTTCTAAACTCCACAAAGATGGATTTTTAGACTCACATGATTATGAATCTTATGAGACATGCGAATCTTGTTTACTTGGCAAGATGACCAAGGACCCATTTACCAAAACCGGTGAAAGGGCGGGCGACTTATTAGGACTCATACATACCGATGTATGTGGGCCTATGAGTAGCGATGCTAGAGGAGGATTTCGGTACTTCATAACATTCACTGATGATTATAGTAGATTTGGATATGTTTATCTAATGAAACATAAAAGTGAATCGTTTGAGATATTTCGAATATTTCAAAATGAGGTGCAAAATCAACTTGGCAAAACTATTAAGGTACTTCGATCCGATCGAGGTGGTGAATATTTGAGCCAAGAATTTGTGATCATCTTAAGAGTTGTGGAATCGTTTCAGAACTCTCTCCACCCGGAACACCACAATGGAATGGTGTGTCTGAAAGGAGGAATAGAACTTTGTTGGACATGGTTCATTCTATAATGAGTCAAGTTGAGCTTCCTTTATCCTTTTGGGGACATGCACTAGAAACTGCTGCTTTCACTATAAACAGAGTTCCTACCAAATCGGTTCAAAAGACCCCATATGAGATGTGGCATGGAAGAAAACCTAGTTTGTCTTTCATGAAGATTTGGGGTTGCGATGCATATGTCAAGAAGTTAACTTCTGACAAGCTAGCACCTAAGTCTGATAAATGTGTTTTCGTGGGTTATCCTAAGGAAACCAAAGGATACTATTTCTACAACCGAAACGAGAACAAAGTGTTTGTTGCTCGAAATGATACTTTCTTAGAAAAGGAGTTTCTTCGCAAAGGAACCAGTGGGAGTAAAATAGATCTCGAAGAAATTCAAGAACCCGAAAACAACATTGAACCAATGGTAGAAACTGAACCAAGTTCACAAAGAGTTGTGGAACCAGTTCAAGATGCACAAGTTCTTCGCCGAACTGGTAGGTCACGATCCGAACCCGAGAGATATGGATTTATCATTACGGAAAGTGATGAAGTAGAGTTAATCGAAAATGATGAACCTACTTGCTATCAAGAGGCGATGTCTGCTCCTGATTCGGTAAAATGGCAAGAGGCCATGAAATCCGAATTACAATCCATGGCTGATAATCAAGTTTGGAACTTGATTGATCCACCCGAAGGTGTAAAAACCATAGGGTGCAAATGGGTCTTCAAGAAGAAGACCGACATGGATGGGAAGGTGCACACCTATAAGGCTAGGCTTGTAGCTAAGGGATATAGGCAAATTCATGGCATAGACTATGATGAAACCTTTTCGCCTGTGGCTATGCTTAAGTCTATTAGAATTTTAATTGCCATAGCTGCATATTATGACTATGAGATATGGCAAATGGATGTCAAAACAGCTTTTCTCAATGGGAAGTTACTTGAGGATGTATACATGATACAACCTGAAGGTTTTGTTAATCCAGAAAATTCTAACAAGGTGTGTAAGTTGCAGAAATCCATTTATGGATTGAAGCAAGCTTCTAGGAGTTGGAATCTACGTTTTGATGAAGCAATCAAGGAGTTTGGCTTTATCAAAAACGAAGATGAACCTTGTGTATACAAGAAAATTAGTGGGAGCATATCATTATTTTTGGTGTTGTATGTCGACGATATCTTACTCATTGGAAATGACGTTCCTGCACTACAGACTGTTAAGTCTTGGTTAGGAAAGTGCTTTTCAATGAAAGATATGGGCGAAGCCGCATATATCCTTGGTATCAAGATCTATAGAGATAGATCCAAAAGGATGATTGGTTTAAGTCAAAGTACTTACATTGACAAGGTTCTTAGAAGATTCCAAATGGAAAATTCTAAAAGGGGAAACTTGCCAATGTTACATGGTATATCTCTTAGAAAGAATCAAAGTCCTAAGACTAATGATGAGCGAAAGAGAATGAATGGTATTCCATATGCTTCGGCAATTGGGTCTATCATGTATGCTATGTTATGTACTAGACTCGATGTCTCGTGTGCTCTAAGCATGACGAGTAGGTACCAATCGGATCCCGGCGAACCACATTGGATAGCAGTCAAGAATATCCTTAAGTACTTACGAAGAACTAAGGATGTATTCTTGGTCTTTGGAGGAATGGAAGAAAATCTTGTAGTAAAAGGCTACACAGATGCTAGCTTCCAAACCGACAAAGATGATTTTAGATCACAGTCTGGATTTTTGTTTACGCTTAATGGAGGCACTGTGAGTTGGAAAAGTTTCAAGCAAAGTTCCAAGCAAAGTACCGTCGCTGATTCTACAACCGAAGCTGAGTACATAGCAGCATCCGATGCAGCTAAGGAAGCAGTTTGGATCAAAAAGTTCATTAGTGATTTGGAAGTCGTTCCAAGCATCAGAGATCCTATTGAACTTTACTGTGACAACAATGGTGCCATTGCACAAGCAAAGGAACCAAGGTCACACCAGAGATCCAAACACATACTTCGACGTTTCCACATTATCCGAGAGATATGTGAAAGGGAAGACGTAAAGATATGCAGAGTAGACACTGATGACAACGTGGCGGACCCATTAACTAAGGCTCTCCCGCAAGCTAAGCATGATGGTCATGTTAGGTCCATGGGTATTCGATACATGGTAGATTGGGCCTATTGCAAGTGGGAGACTGTTAGTGTTATGCCCTAGGCCTATGATTGATAGACTTATGTGTTGACATTATTTATTATTATATGAGATGTTTATCATTTGATTATTATATATATTTTGTATATTTGTTTATAATAATCTCCGTCCCTGATTATTAAGAGAATAATTAGTATAATTGTTAATGAATAATCATACGATGATTATATGCATAGAGATGCACATTGAAATTATGGGTACTTGTTAGAGAACAAGTGACTGGACTTGACCCGCGTGAGATTTATGTCATGGTCAAATGTCATAATTAAATCTCATAAGGTTACTTCATTTAGTCCCTAGACCTGAGATTATCATGACCTTACATATGATGAAAGTCATGTTTGATTTTAGTCAAACGGTATCTTAACACGATATCTATAAAGGCTATCTTTGGCATGATTGGATTCATGATGGGAAGGATGATAAGTCAAGATGGAATTTATCCCTCGAAAGAGAAATGTTTTGCTTGGGCCCCTCGATGAGTGAAAATGATAAAAGTGTATGGCCGTACCTGCGAGTACCCCGACCCGAACTCGTGTTTTTGGGTATGCTTTCTTTTTTGGGGCTCATTTAATTTTGGGCTCATTATTTTTATTCATTAGTTTTGGGCCTTATTCAATTCGGCCCATTCTGCCTGAAAAGAACCGGTGTCATACGACACCCAAACCATTTCCAAATCCTTATTAAATAAGGAATAATATCCTCATTTTGAAAGGGGGGGGGACAGAGACCAAAAAAGGAGGAATTACGTTTCTTTCTCCCTAAGCTATTCTCTCTCTCTCTCACTTCTCTCTCTCTCAAACCGCAATTTACAGAGGGAACCCCCCTCTCCGAATCATCTTCTTCTCCACAAAGCTCCCCAATCGTTCTTCCTCACCAAATCGCCCTCTAATGGCGACCTAGCCCAGCCTAGTCCCTCCATCTCCGGCGACCCAATCTTTCCAACCCCCAACAACCGTCGCCTACCACCATTCCCGATCTCCTTCTTCACCAACAATAATCGCAGAGGCCTACCTCGTCGGCTCTCTCTCCCATCAACAACCCAAGGCATCCTCCATCATCGCCCTCTCCCTCTAAATCGGCCGGCAACCCCAAGCAAACCCAATCAATCGATCCCCGGTTCTAAAACCATTCACCGGTGACCCTATTCACCATTTCCCTCTCTATACTCCGATTAAACGGAAACCCAATCTCTATCTCTACCCAGAAACTACAAGTTTCTTCACCATTGCTGTCGCCCCAAATCACCTCTAAAACGACCTCCAACAACCACCGTTTCCACCGGGCTCTGCTCCTCTATCCAAAGCGGCGCCGCCCCAACAACGCCGAGCCTACCATCGGTCTCTGGCCCTCTAAATTGGCCGGAGCAGCCATCACCGTCCTATCAGTCGCTCACCGGTTGTGTCGCTCTCCCACAAAGTCACCGGAGTCCACTTTCTCCTACTTCGACGACGACGTAATACCCGTTTGTGAGCAAAGCGGATTTCCCTAATCAAACTGAGAGCTCCAAAGTAGCTCTCGATCTGAGACTTGGATCGGTTCCGAAGCCGATTTGAAGACTTCCTATACCGACGTGGTATAGGAAGTGTCGACACTACGAGGGTAACGCTCTAATCCTCTTTCTCTATTTTCAACGTATATATTTCTATTGCTATGCTGGGTGTTGTTTGACTTCGGATGTAGTTAAGCTTGTTTTGTCCCAGTCTCTAAATGATATATCCATTTTCATGATATTGTGCTTTTGGTTGTTCATGTATTGAATGCTTCAAGTAGAGTGTGGATTCTCAATATCCACACTCGTTTGAAGTAATTGTACCGATCTCAGTTATCTTGTGGCTGAATCTGTTGTTGGTAATTGTTGATGTCATTTTGATCATCTTCGTTTGAGTTAGGAGGTGATGGCCTTCATTATGACCCAAAATGTGTGGTCATTCATATTTGGCCATCAACGCCATATGATCCTCCCACAATACTCATTTGTTACTATCGTTGCTTGAGTTAGGAAGCGAGGGTTCTTTAATAGTGACCCAAGAAATGTGGTCATTCACATCGGGTCACTGAAACCCCATGACCTTCCCATAATACTCTTTATTTCATTATCTTCATTGTTCTAGTTAGCTTCTTAGCTTTAGAATGATATTGGTGGCATGACCACTCTCTTTTGTAAGAGACAGCCTGAGCATGGCTCCCTGTGTCATACGACATCCACGCTCCTGGGTAATCCTGTGTCGTGTGACACCCAAGGCCCTGAGCAGTCATGTGTCGTATGACACCCGTGGCCCTGGACAGACTGCCTCAACCCATTGCCTTGTAATTCATTTTCATTAATTGTAAGTGAGATGTGGCCTCTCACAGTAAAAAGGTTCACAAGTTGTAATCCCTCATTTTAATCAATAAAACAAAGCATCAAATGCATGTTATTACATATATCGTCTCACACAATTGCACACACTTTTGAATGGTATTGAATGTTGAACATAGAAAGACTCGTCTACGGACGAGGCGTGTTGGGTGAACTCTCAAGTTCTTCCCAACACGTAACCTGACCCCCGGACCCAAAATTCTCTTTAAAGGTTTTCAATGTTTTCCTTAAAAACGGCGTGGCGACTCCCAAAGATAATTCATATTATCTTTTACATTTATTTTTTCGGCGAGCGTTCATTCAGTGGCGACTCCGCTGGGGACTTGAAACCTATTTTCAAAAGTGGGTCAAACTTTCGTGATTGTTCAACATTCACTTCATTCATATATGTGTGCTTTGTTATGTGACATAATGTGTATAAATGCATTTAGTGCTTTGTTTTATTCCCTCCCCTTCTTAGCTTCCTGCTTTGTTGTGTTGGTGCTTGGGGCTGAGCTATTGCATTGTGTTTGGAGGCTGGGGCTGGTCCCGGTTTATTGTTCAGATTATGATGTGACTCCTTATGTCACGTGACACAATTGACCTCATCAGTCTTGTGTCACGCGACATAAGTGGTCAAGTTACAGGATTTGATTTCTTTGCACAGGTTGTGATTGTGGGGCAGTCCCCCATGATCAAATTATTGATCCCTGATTATTATACTATGTGGGGTATGCGTGTGTTATTTTCCTTCATCCCCTTTTCCATAAAAAAAAAACAAAAAAACAAAAAAAAACAGAAACAAAAAATATTTTACAAAAAGCAAAAAAATATATTTTTCTAGAAGTTACCTTCACACTACTCGCACTCTACCTGCACATAGAGTTAGAACCCGGGAGTGTACGGACGGCATCGCGGACAGTGACGTGTTTCGCTTACGCTTGAGCGCCTGAAGTCCTCCTAGCCTGTGGAGTCAGCCAACACTTGTCCGTGACACTCTTTCTACCGTGACCGGTTGGTTTTTGGCCTAAAATACTTTTCAAAACGTCTTTCAAACTCGATTTTCAAGATTTTTTCACAAAGTCCGAGTCGTATCCCGTCTCCAAAATCTCGGCATACTTTCCCCCTTCATGTCGAAATTACGACATAACTCAACGTGAGTAAACGTCAAGATCTTGACATATCTCAACATAAGCACGTGTCGATCTCACGATTTGACTCCGCAAGGAATCATAACGCGTTTTCGACATGCGCTGAATGCGAGACCATGTCGAATTCTTGATACATACTAATGAAGGGTTATGCCAGAATTTTGCCATAAAGCAGCGAAAGGCCATGCCAGATTTTCAACTCGAAAAGAGGAAAGGTCACGCCCAATTCTGCCAGGATCTTACCTGCGAATTGCGGTCTTGTACATTCAAACGTACTTTCCGACCCTCTCTCCTCCCGAGTTTAGACGTTGACTTGGACTTGGTTTTGAAAACCCCGAGTTTGACCCTTTTTGACTTGTATGCCCCTCAGGTTTGCTCTAGTTCAAAATAGGTTAGAATGCGAAAAAGAAGGTGTCCCCCTTTTCCAACCATTCCTAGGATTAATAAAAAAAACAAAAAAAAACAAAAAGATGTTGCATGAGTCCATCTCCTTCCGTCCTCCCTCTCCCATACAATCTCAAGGTTCTCTCCTCCGCCACCTTACCAATCACCCCTTCGCCTCTACAGCTACGGCAAGTTGGGTGTGCGCTCTCGTTCCCGACGCTCATTGGTCCATATTCCCGAGGCGGTAGCAGTTCAAACGCCCGAGTGATTGTCCCTCTGTTTCAGAATCCGAGATGTCTGGTGCAGAGAATATGGTAGCTAGCCAGCCTGGAGTTTCTCCATTTGAAGACAGAGAAGTCAGTCAGTCAGCGTCATAGGTTCTTGAGTGTCCTTTACGTTGTCATCGAGTCTGTCAAGTCCAAGATGGACCAGTCTTTTCTTTCAATGATAAAATCTTTGTTTCTCTTCTTGGTAGACTCGAGACATTACTAGCACACCCACATTACGCTCAATTGAAATGGTCTTATCCTAGATGATCACTTGTGCTGCTCAGCTACTAATGCATTGAAATGGCTCATGTTTAAATTAATCGGAATGAGAAAATCAGCTGATATCTTTCTCAAATTGGGGCTTACCAACTCCCCATCTTGCATATCATATGCTCACACCTCTTTCATCATCCTCATCATCTCGTTGCTCAACGAATTTGCATGAATCTTCCTCAATTAAGCTTAAGCAAGCAATGAAGACTTAATCTCGTTTAGGTCATCCGGTAGGGATTGCGGTTGAAGCCTTTCACCCATAGGAAAGCCATTACCTTACCCTCACCAAACAATATCCTTTCATTTCAAGATCGGCATGTTTTGAAACCCTGTTTAGCCATCACCTTTGCTCCTTGCTGAGAGAAGTCCAAGCAACGCCAAAGAAGTTAACTTCAAGAGTCGGCGATGCATAAAATACTCAAGTCGTGAAGGAAGGAAAGATAATCCTCAACTCCTCAAAGAGGCCTTCCAAGTTGTCAAAATAAGGATTTTAAATCCTCACAATTTCAGAGATAATCCTCATCTCCTCAAAGAGGCCTTCCAAATTCTCAAAAGAAGGATTTTAAATCCTCACAATCTCGGATATAATCCCAAGCTCCTCAGGAAGCCTTCCAAATCATCAAAAGAAGGACTTTAGATACTCACCATTCATCAAAAAAAAAAAAATCTCTGACTTCTCAAGAAGCTCTCCAATGAAAAAAAAAAAAAAGCAAAAAAAAAAAGGAGCCCGAATTCTCGCAAGTTCGCAAAAGTGCTCGATAGCTTGGACTTCCTCTCACCATCACCTTAAATCAATCCCAAGCCATCCTCTCGATTTTAGAGGATATTCCCATTACCTTAAACCAATCCCAAGCCATCCTCTCAATTTTAGAGGATATTCCCTTACCATTACGCTTGCCCTTGGCAAAGCCAATTTGGACCTCTCATTCTTGGAGGCAATCCATATCCTAGCCATAGAAATCCTAAACACATCCCCAAAAGCCAACCTCTCATCTTTAGAGGTTCAGTCAGTAAAAGGCCTAGCCGACCTCTCATCTTAAGAGGTCATCCACTTCCAAAATCACCCCATGGCCGATCGAAGCCTGGAAACCCAGCTACAGTCCCTACCGGATAGTAATTTCATTCAAATGTCCTCGAGATCTAAATCACATTAATGCTTCGTTGCTTGCTTAAATCGCAGCCAAATCCATCTTGGCTCAAAGTCATCAATCAAAGATTGTGCAAATTCAATCCTCCCCTTCGACACTTCATGTGAGCGTATTTCATTTCTCCTCCGCAAACACTGGCCGTGGATGTCCCACTGGGGCTTCGCATCCGTGTCTTCCATCGACACTCCAAGGGGACATGTTCTTCAACTCTCCCATCCTTAAAATCCTCAAAGGTTCTCAGATCCTCAAATTTCAACATTCGTTCTCTTTTGTATCGGGACTCGCCCGAACTACGGCGACCTGAGCTCCTCATCATGGAGGGGAACGTAGGCAACCATAATTGGACCGGTCGAAATCACAAACAAATCTTGGAAAATCCGGTCTCCTCTAGGGCCGTCCCTATACACTTTCCATCCTTCCGAGTTTGATTCTCGATAACAGTTGGTTTTCTCCTCAGGATTGATCAAAATATTTGTTCATATCAGATTTAGTGGTTGAATAACCCGAACATCAATAAAGGGTTTTAAGCAGCCTTGTGATCATCACGAATAAGACAAGTTTTCAAGTGTCTTGACAAGTCTTCTCTTTCTACATCATAGGAAGATAGAGCCAAACACTGTTTCGATCAGCAGGGGCTTCCATACACCTTTTCACACCTTGCAATGTTTATACTCTCTCAAAAGAGTTAAACCCAAAAGCGAGTGTCATACATAGAATCGGGATCCATTCCCACCTTCGAAAAATGTGCCCCTGCACATATACATTTCCGAGTCTTGTCCAGCGACTGATTGACTGCGATATGAAACGATGAGTCGCCTCTTCGGCCACAAGATAACTCTGTCTGCGATAGGGATGCATTGAATCTCTCCAAGCTGGGGCTTTTGTTAAGCTGCTCCCTCAGGCTCTCTTTACCAGATTCCCTCCGGGTTTGCTTCGCATCATCGGCTGGGGCTTCGCCATGGTCACCTCACCAAGATCTGGGGCTTCGCCTAGTCATCCCTTCATCAAGTCGGGATCATTCTCTGCACTTTCTCTGCTGCTTGCTGCCTCAGGCGCGCGACATACTTGTCCTTATCAGCAACAATAAACCTGCTGCCGTCTGCACTCTCAGAGTACACCCCGACTTGCCTAGCTGCGCCATATCATTCATCACTCATACATTTCCCCACCTCATGGGAGAGGGTCCAACCCATACATCATCATATACACATTCATCCCATACACAATCCATCATAGCATAATTGCTATACACATATCCGCTTGCCAAGCTTTGCAAAAAAAACCTCACTTCCCTTCCATCCCCAGTTGAGATGGACTTGTGCAACAAAAGATTAATAATGCATAAGAAAATTTTCAATAATCGAATAAAAGGCAAAGTGCCTAGAGTGTCGTGTTTTCCCCCCACAGGGTACAATACTCAGGTGATCATAATCTGATCATGGGGATTGCTCCTCAAATCACAATCTGGACAAAGAGTTCAAACCTTGCAAGTGGCACTTTTTGCCTTCATCATCAGTCTCTTCTTCAGACTTATCAACATCATCTGAAAGAGCCTCAGCTACCTCAGTCTCCAAGCAGTGCTCGTCGAAAAGAGTTTTAGCTGCTTCAATCTCCAAGCATTAGGGGTCTTCAGCCTCATATTCAAAAGCCCGTCCTCATGGGCAGCTCATCACCAAAAACCCATTCTCAAGGGCAAACCATCTCCAAAAGCCCATTCTCAAGGGCAAACCATCTTCAAAAGCCCATTCTCAAGGGCCTTCATCACCAAAAGCCCATTCTCAAGGGCAAACCATCTCCAAAAGCCCATTCTCAAGGGCAAACCATCTTCAAGAGCCCATTCTCAAGGGACTTCACCATCAAAAGCCCATTCTCAAGGGCAAACCATCTCCAAGAGCCCATTCTCAAAGGCGCTTCACCACAAAAAGCCTGTTCTCATGGGCAGGTCATTATCAAGAGCCCATTCTCATGGGCAGATCTTCATTCAGAATCCATTCTCATAGGCAGACCTTCAAAGAGCCCGTTCTCATGGGCAAATCATCTCAAAAAGCCCGTTCTCATGGGCGAATCTTCACCAAAAGCCCTTTCTCATGGGCACGTCTTCATCAAAGCCTGCTGCACCGGCACGCCTTCATCCGAGTCTTCATGAGTGGACAAAAAATCATCAACAAAGGTCGTCCCTCGCACGACAAATCAACCTTTCATCATTAGTCGTAGCTTCAGTCCCTCCGGCAGCTACATGTAAGCACATCACAACACATGTATGAAAGCATATTCACCTCCAAATCATTATTCTTTAGCCCGGAATGGCTCTAAACTACCCGGTCCGAAAAACTGTACAGTTTCCAACACAGAAAATAGCTCGGAATGGCTATAAACTACCCGGTCCGGAAAACCGTACAGTTTCCAACACAGTCAATAGCCCAGAATGGCTATAAACTACCCGGTCCGGAAAACAGAACAGTTTCCTCACACAGTCAATAGCCCGGAATGACTATAAACTACCCGGTCCGGAAAGACCGCACAGATTTCCCACTCAGTAAAAACATCTTCGGGGTGACTCCCCACCAAAAACAGTCAAGTTCGCGGGTGACTCCCAAAGAAAAAAGTCACATCTTCGGGGTGACTCCCCACCAAAAAACAGTCAAGTTCGCGGGTGACTCCCAAAGAAAAAAGTCACATCTTCGGGGTGACTCCCCACCAAAAACAGTCAAGTTCGCGGGGTGACTTCCCAAAGAAAAATAGTCAAATTCGTGGGTGACTCCCAAAAACAGTCAAATCCGCGGGGTGACTTCCCAAAGAAAAACAGTCAAATTCGCGGGGTGACTTCCCAAAGAAAAAACAGTCAAATTCGCGGGCTGACTTCCCAAAGAAAAAACAGTCAAATTCGCGGGGTGACTTCCCAAAGAAAAAAAAGTCAAAATAGCGGGGTGACTTCCCAAAGAAAAAACAGTCAAATTCGTGGGTGACTCCCAAAAACAGTCAAATCCGCGGGGTGACTTCCCAAAGAAAAACAGTCAAATTCGCGGGGTGACTTCCCAAAGAAAAAACAGTCAAATTCGTGGGTGACTCCCAAAAACAGTCAAATCCGCGGGGTGACTTCCCAAAGAAAAACAGTCAAATTTGCGGGTGACTCCCAAAGAAAAAGTCAAATCATCGGGGTGACTCCCCATCAAAACAGTCAAATTCGCGGGTGACTCCCAAAGAAAAAAGTCATATTCGCGGGTGACTTCCCAAAGAAAAACAGTCAAATTCGAGGGGTGACTTCCCAAAGAAAAAACAGTCATATTCGCGGGGTGACTCCCCATCAAAACAGTCAAATTCGCGGGCGACTTCCCAAAGAAAAATAGTCAAATCCTTGGGTGACCCCCATCAAAACAGTCGAATCCTTGGGTGACTCCCAAAAACAGTCAAATTCGTGGGTGACTCCCCATCAAAACAGTCAAATTTGCGGGTGACTCCCAAAGAAAAAAGTCAAATCTTCGGGGTGACTCCCCATCAAAACAGTCAAATTCGCGGGCGACTTCCCAAAGAAAAATAGTCAAATCCTTGGGTGACCCCCATCAAAACAGTCGAATCCTTGGGTGACTCCCAAAAACAGTCAAATTCGTGGGTGACTCCCCATCAAAACAGTCAAAATCGCGGGTGACTCCCAAAGAAAAAGTCAAAATCGCGGGTGACCCCCAAGGAAAAAGTCAAATTCGCGGGCGACTTCCCAAAGAAAAATAGTCAAATCCTTGGGTGACCCCCATCAAAACAGTCGAATCCTTGGGTGACTCCCAAAAACAGTCAAATTCGTGGGTGACTCCCCATCAAAACAATCAAAATCGCGGGTGACTCCCAAAGAAAAAGTCAAAATCGCGGGTGACTCCCAAAGAAAAAGTCAAAATCGCGGGTGACTTCCCACAGAAAAATAGTCAAATCTTCGGGGTGACTCCCCATTCAACAGTCAATCTTGGGTACAAACGCCCATCTTCCCCTTAACTGTCAATCTCGGGTGCAAACACCCATCTTCGGGGTGACTCCCCTCGGAAAAAAACAGTCAATCTCGGGTGCAAACACCCATCTTCGGGGTGACTCCCCTTGGAACAGTCAATCCCGGGTGCAAACACCCATCTTTGGGGTGACTCCCCTTAATACACAGTCAATCTCGGGTGCAAACACCCATCTTCGAGGTGACTCCCCTCAGACACAGTCAATCTCGGGTGCAAACACCCATATTCGGGGTGACTCCCCTCGACACAGTCAATCTCGGGTGCAAACACCCATCTTCGGGGTGACTCCCCTCAGACACAGTCAATCTCGGGTGCAAACGCCCATCTTCGGGGTGACTCCCCTTGGAACAGTCAATCTCGGGTGCAAACACCCATCTTCTGGGTGACTCCCCATTCAACAGTCAATCTTGGGCACCAAACGCCCATCCTCGGGGTGACTCCCCATTCAACAGTCAACCTCGGGTGCAAACACCCATCTTCGGGGTGACTCCCCTCACAAACAGTCGATCTCGGGTGCAAACACCCATCTTCGGGGTGACTCCCCTCGGAACAAACAATCAATTTCGGGTGCAAACACCCATCCTCGGGTGACTCCCCATCGAAACAGTCAAATCTTCGGGGTGACTCCCCTTGGAACAGTCACTTTCGGGTACAAAGCCCGTGGCCTTTCATTGGCGCCACCTCTTTGACGAACTACGATTCGGCTTGATTCCCCTACAGGATACGTAGGAATCCTTTCATAAAAGGTCCAGCCGCATGACCATCATGGTCGATTTCCCCGAGACGCAAACGTCCATCTTTGACGAACTACGATTCGGCTTGATTCCCCCACGGGATACGTAGGAATCCTTTCCACAAAAGGTCCAGCCACTTGACCATCTTGGTCATCTCTTTCCCCGTCGTTCGTGTCCGGCTCGGGATTCTCATTTTTATCGACGACCCCACTTCCCGTGGAAGTGACGTCGCCGAGGGGCTCTGTGAGTACCCCGACCGAAATCGTGTTTTTGGGTATGCTTTCTTTTTTGGGGCTCATTTAATTTTGGGCTCATTATTTTTATTCATTAGTTTTGGGCCTTATTCAATTCGGCTGCCTGAAAAGAACCGGTGTCATACGACACCCAAACCATTTCCAAATCCTTATTAAATAAGGAATAATATCCTCATTTTGAAGGGGGGGGGACAGAGACCAAAAAAGGAGGAATTACGTTTCTTTCTCCCTAAGCTATTCTCTCTCTCTCACTTCTCTCTCTCTCAAACCGCAATTTACAGAGGGAACCCCCCTCTCCGAATCATCTTCTTCTCCACGAAGCTCCCCAATCGTTCTTCCTCACCAAATCGCCCTCTAATGGCGACCTAGCCCAGCCTAGTCCCTCCATCTCCGGCGACCCAATCTTTCCAACCCCCAACAACCGTCGCCTACCACCATTCCCGATCTCCTTCTTCACCAACAATAATCGCAGAGGCCTCCCTCGTCGGCTCTCTCTCCCATCAACAACCTAAGGCGTCCTCCATCATCGCCCTCTCCCTCTAAATCGGCCGGCAACCCCAAGCAAACTCAATCAATCGATCCCCGATTCTAAAACCATTCACCGGTGACCCCCTTCACCATTTCCCTCTATATACTCCGGTTAAACGGAAACCCAATCTCTATCTCTACCCAAAAACTACAAGTTTCTTCACCATTGCTGTCGCCCCAAATCACCTCTAAAACCACCTCCAATAACCACCGTTTCCACCGGGCTCTGCTCCTCTATCCAAAGCGGCGCCGCCCCAACAACGTCGAGCCTACCACAGGTCTGTGTCCCTCTAAATTGGCTGGAGCAGCCATCATCGTCCTATCAGTCGCTCACCGGTTGTGTCGCTCTCCCACAAAGTCACCGGAGTCCACTTTCTCCTACTTCGACGTCGACGTAATACCCGTTTGTGAGCAAAGCGGATTTCCCTAATCAAACTGAGAGCTCCAAAGTAGCTCTCGATCTGAGACTTGGATCGGTTCCGAAGCCGATTTGAAGACTTCCTATACCGACGTGGTATAGGAAGTGTGGACACTACGAGGGTAACGCTCTAATCCTCTTTCTCTATTTTCAACGTATATATTTCTATTGCTATGCTGGGTGTTGTTTGACTTCGGATGTAGTTAAGCTTGTTTTGTCCCAGTCTCTAAATGATATATCCATTTTCATGATATTGTGCTTTTGGTTATTCATGTATTGAATGCTTCAAGTAGAGTGTGGATTCTCAATATCCACACTCGTTTGAAGTAATTGTACCGATCTCAGTTATCTTGTGGCCGAATGCATTGTTGGTAATTGTTGATGTCATTTTGATCATCTTCGTTTGAGTTAGGAGGTGATGGCCTTCATTATGACCCAAAATGTGTGGTCATTCATATTTGGCCATCAACGCCATATGATCCTCCCACAATACTCATTTGTTGCTATCGTTGCTTGAGTTAGGAAGCGAGGGTTCTTTAATAGTGACCCAAGAAATGTGGTCATTCACATCGGGTCACTGAAACCCCATGACCTTCCCATAATACTCTTTATTTCATTATCTTCATTGTTCTAGTTAGCTTCTTAGCTTTAGAATGATATTGGTGGCATGACCACTCTCTTTTGTAAGAGACAGCCTGAGCATGGCTCCCTGTGTCATACGACATCCACGCTCCTGGGTAATCCTGTGTCGTGTGACACCCAAGGCCCTGAGCAGTCATGTGTCGTATGACACCCGTGGCCCTGGACAGCATCGCCTCAACCCATTGCCTTGTAATTCATTTTCATTAATTGTAAGTGAGATGTGGCCTCTCACAGTAAAAAGGTTCACAAGTTGTAATCCCTCATTTTAATCAATAAAACAAAGCATCAAATGCATGTTATTACATATATCGTCTCACACAATTGCACACACTTTTGAATGGTCTTGAATGTTGAACATAGAAAGACTCGTCTACAGACGAGGCGTGTTGGGTGAACTCTCAAGTTCTTCCCAACACGTAACCTGACCCCCGGACCCAAAATTCTCTTTAAAGGTTTTTCAATGTTTTCCTTAAAAACGGCGTGGCGACTCTACAAAGCAAAACACAGCGCCGAGACACCTCCAGCCTCGCAAACGCTAAAACGGAGAGATAAAGCCGGATGTCTTAGGGGCCGTTGCGACAGCTTTGCCTCTCGGATCGGGCGAGACTTCCCGAACAGCTGACGAATCTGCCGAGATGCACAGGGGCCTGGGCATGCTGGCGGCGGGATCCCGGTGTAATTTCACATGCGCAGCGGATAATTAAGCATCAAAAAACATAAAACCCAAGGAGCCAAGGATCCGGGTTTCTATACAATTAAATTGAAACCTATGAGATAGATGTTACCAACCTTGAACGCTTTCTCGTTCTTGGAGCTATCGAACGAGTTTAATAATGTGATTTTGATCACAAACTTCGTTCTTCAGAGATGCTTGAACTCTAGGCCTTGATCGATGAAGCAAGAGCGAAGACCCTCTTTCGGTATCCACACCTTTGGAATGAATCCAAGAACAATTTCTAGAAGATTGCTAGATCCTATAAACCTTGGAATAATATTGAGAATATTATTGTGAATTTCTTTTGAGAATTTCGGCTAACATTACAGGGTTGACCCAGGACGTTCATATTTATACTTTTGCATTAGTATAGAATATGAATCCTAATCAAATCGGGGAAAGGATTCTATCAAACCGCCTTAGGACTTGTTGTGTCTTAGCCTTGCGACCACCACACGAGGCACGTGGCCTAGTTGTGTCGCACGACTATACTGAAGGGCGATGAGGGAGTTTTCTCAATCATTCTTCCATCGGTTTAATCAAATTCATTCCTAGTTGTGTGTGACCCAATAGGATTACGATTATGTTGGCAATGAGTTCGATCATATCGGACCCTCATAAGACATAAGCGGACTCTAGCGAAGCCATTATGTCTACCCAAATAATGCAACGTAAGAGTTCACGTTTCCCAATGAGTACAACTTCCATTTCTCCCTTTGTCTCGCGATGTTATATTTGAACACAAGTCATGGTCCCTCGTCAACTTTTCTTTGTTCAATGCCTTCTCGATTCCGAGTATAATGATAATAATCAATCGTATTGGGGTATGGCCATACACTTTCATCATTATCACTCATCGAGGGAGCCCAAGCAAAATATCTCTTTCGAGGGACAAATTCCATCTTGACTTATCATCCTTCCCATCATGAATCCGATCATGCCAAAATTAGCCTTTATAAATATCGTGTTAAGATATCGTTTGACTAAAATTAAACATGACTTTCATCATATGTAAGGTCATGATAATCTAATTCTAGGGACTAAATGAAGTAACCTTATAAGATTTTAATTATGACATTTGACCATGACATAAATCTCATGCTGGAATCAAGTCCAGTCACTTGTTCTCTAACAAGTACCCATAAATTTGATGTGCATCTCTATGCATATAATCATCATATGATTATCCATTAACGTTTATACAAATTATTCTCTTAATAATTAGGGACGGAGATTATTATAAACAAATATACAAAACATATATAATAATCAATTGATAAACATCTCATATAATAATAAATAATGTCAACACATAAGTCTATCAAACATAGGCCTAGGGCATAACACTAACAGTCTCCCACTTGCACTAGGCCCATTCTCCCATGTATCGAATACCCATGGACCTAACATGACCATCATGCTTAGCTTGCGGGAGAGCCTTAGTTAATGGGTCTGCCACATTGTCATTAGTGTATACTCTGCATATCTTTACATCTTCCCTCTCACATATCTCTCGGATAATGTGAAAACGTCGAAGTATGTGTTTGGATCTCTGGTGTGACCTTGGTTCCTTTGCTTGTGCAATGGCACCATTGTTGTCACAGTAAAGTTCAATAGGATCTCTGATGCTTGGAACGACTTTTAAATCACTAATGAACTTTTTGATCCAAACGGATTCCTTAGATGCATCAGATGTCACTAAGTACTCAGCTTCGGTTGTAGAATCAGCGATGGTACTTTGCTTGGAACTTTTTCAACTCACAGTGCCTCCATTCAGCGTAAACAAAAATCCAGATTGCGATCTGAAATCATCCTTGTCGGTTTGGAAGCTAGCATCTGTGTAGCCTTTCACTACAAGATCTTCTTTCATTCCTCCAAAGACCAAGAATACATCCTTAGTTATTCGTATGTACTTGAGGATATTCTTGACTGCTATCCAATGTGGTTCGCCGGGATCCGATTGGTACCTACTCGTCATGCTTAGAGCACACGAAACGTTGGGTCTAGTACATAACATAGCATACATGATAGACCCAATTGCCGAAGCATATGGAATACCATTCATTCTCTTTCGCTCATCATTAGTCTTAGGAATTTGATTCTTGCTAAGAGATATACCATGCAACCTTGGCAAGTTTCCCCTTTTAGAATTTTCCATTTGGAATCTTCTAAGAACCTTGTCAATGTAAGTACTTTGACTTAAACCAATCATCCTCTTGGATCTATCTCTATAGATCTTGATACCAAGGATATATGCAGCTTCGCCCATATCTTTTATTGAAAAGCACTTTCCCAACCAAGACTTAACATTCTGTAGTGCAGGAATGTCATTTCCAATGAGTAAGATATCGTCGACATACAACACTAAAAATAGTGCTACACTCCCACTAATTTTCTTGTATATACAAGGTTCATCTTCGTTCTTGATAAAGCCAAACTCCTTGATTGCTTCATCAAAACGTAGATTCCAACTCCTAGAAGCTTACTTCAATCCATAAATGGATTACGCAACTTACAAACCTTGTTAGAATTTTACGGGTGATAAAACCTTCAAAGTTGTATCATGTATACATCCTCAAGTAACTTCCCATTAAGGAAAGTCATGCTTTGACATCCATTTGCCATATCTCATAGTCATAATATGCGGCTATGGCAATTAAAATTCTAATAGACTTAAGCATAGCTACAGGCGAAAAGGTTTCATCATAGTCGATGCCATGAATCTGCTTATATCCCTTAGCTACAAGCCTAGCCTTATAGGTGTGCACCTTCCCATCCATGTCGGTCTTCTTCTTGAAGACCCATTTGCACCCTATGGTTTTTACACCTTCGGGTGGATCAATCAAATTCCAAACTTGATTATCAGCCATGGATTGTAACTCGGACTTCATGGCTTCTTGCCATTTTTCCGAATCAAGAGCAGACATCGCCTCTTGATAGCAAGTAGGTTCATCATTTTCGATTAACTCAACTTCATCACTTTCCGTAACGAGAAATCCATATCTCTCGGGTTCGGATCGTGACCTACCACTTCAACGAAGAACTTGTGCATCTTGAACCGGTTCCACAACTACTTGTGAACTTGGTTCAGTCTCTACCATAGGTTCAATGTTATTTTCGGGTTCTCGAATTTCTTTGAGATCTATTTTACTCCCACTGGTTCCTTTGCGAAGAAACTCCTTTTCTAAGAAAGTACCATTTCGAGCAACAAACGCTTTGTTCTCGTTTTGGTTGTAGAAATAGTATCCTTTGGTTTCCTTAGGATAACCCACGAAAACACGTTTATCAGACTTAGGTGCTAGCTTGTCAGAAGTTAACTTCTTGACATATGCATCGCAACCCCAAATCTTCATGAAAGACAAACTAGGTTTTCTTCCATGCCACATCTCATATGGGGTCTTTTGAACCGATTTGGTAGGAACTCTGTTTATAGTGAAAGCAGCAGTTTCTAGTGCATGTCCCCAAAAGGATAAAGAAAGCTCAACTTGACTCATCATAGAACGAACCATGTCCAACAAAGTTCTATTCCTCCTCTCAGACACACCATTCCATTGTGGTGTTCCGGGTGGAGAGAGTTCTGAAACGATTCCATAACTCTTAAGATGACTGTCAAATTCTTGGCTCAAATATTCACCACCTCGATCGGATCGAAGTACTTTAATAGTTTTGCCAAGTTGGTATTGCAGCTCATTTTGAAATATTCGAAAAATCTCAAATGATTCACTTTTATGTTTCATTAGATAAACATATCCAAATCTACTATAATCATCAGTGAATGTTATGAAGTACCGAAATCCTCCCCTAGCATCGCTACTCATAGGCCCACATACATCGGTATGTATGAGTCATAATAAGTCGACCGCCCTTTCACCAGTTTTGGTGAATGGGTCCTTGGTCATCTTGCCAAGTAAACAAGATTCGCATGTCTCATATGATTCATAATTATATGAGTCTAAAAATCCATCTTTGTGGAGTTTAGAAATGCGTTTCTCATTTATATGGCCAAGACGACAATGCCATAAGTAAGTGTGGTTTACATCATTGGGTTTAGATTTCTTGTTAATGTTATAGACATCATTATCACGATTTTCAACATCAAGGATATAAAGGCCATTGAATGAAACAGCAGTATAATAATGCATATCACTCTTTGAAATTACCCGATCTTTTTCGCGCGCGGGGCGACGGAAAAGGCGGTTGTCTTTCGCGGGGGGTTGGTGTCTGAGACCTCGCTTCACGGGAAGGAGCAGAATGAGGAGTCGCCACGCGGTTTTGTATTTTGAGCCCAAACGTTGAGAAACGGCTTTTGAAAATGGTGTCGTTTTTATTGGTAGCAAAAACTTAGGAAAAGGCTTTGAAAACGGGGATCATTTTTATTGGCAGCAAAAACGAGTAAAAAGCTTTTTAGTACCAGAGATTGTTAGGTTCGGAGGTCACGTTACGTTTCGGGTAGAGTATTACGAGATCGCCCGAAATGCCTCGCATGACGAGTCTTTCTACCTTTCTCGAAATCGTGTGTGTGTGTGTGTGTGTGTGTCTTTGAAATGGGGGCTTGAATGACAAGCTTAATCTTGGTTTGAGTGACAAACGTTGATTAGGTGACTTTGTTTGAAAAGACGAGCGTTTGAATGACAAACGTCGGTTTTGAGTTTGAAATGAGCGTTTGCGTGGCAAACGTCGATTTTGAGTTGAAATGAGCGTTTGCGTGGCAAACGTCGACTTTGAGTTTGAAATGAGCGTTTGCGTGGCAAACGTCGACTTTGAGTTTGAAATGAGCGTTTGCGTGGCAAACGTCGACTTTGAGTTGAAATGAGCGTTTGCGTGGCAAACGTCGACTTTGAACCGTACGAGTCATTGTTAACGATTTTTACGAGAAAAATGCGTATTAAATGATTTTAAGTGTCAAATGGCGGCTTTGAGTTTGAAGACGAGCGTTCGGAGGCCGAACGTCATTTCGCGCGTTTTTGAAAGAGAGTTCGACGGACGAACTCCGGTTTTGAACCGGGCATTACATTGTTAACGATTTTTACGGGAAAAATGCGTATTAAATGATATGCGATCAACGAATCGGGTTGCGACTCGGACTTTTGAAAAGTAAATACTATCACAATCCAAACGGATCGGACTTGTAAATGACAGTATTTAAAGCGGTGTCAACGGAATCAAACGATCCGGAATTGTAAATAACGATCAACGAGGCCAAACGGCTCGGAAGTGTAAATGACGATCAACGAGGCCAAACGGCTCGGAAGTGTAAATGACGATCAACGAGGCCAAACGGCTCGGAATTGTAAATGACGATCAACGAGGCCAATCGGCTCGGAATTGTAAATGACGTGAAAGTAAACGGAACGGGGTCGGAACGCCGTTTTAACCCGTGATTACTTCTCTTACGGAAAGAGAAGAGGATCGAGGGGATAAAACGTATCGGACCCCGTTAGACGGAGGCGTCTACATTTTGTCAATGACGTTCGAGACAGTTATAGCGACTGGCGCGTAAACCGAGACGGAACGGAAGATTCAGAGAGAGGGAGTTGTACCTATGGCTAGGGTCGACTCCTTTGGCTCGGGAGGTGTGCACGGGACACGGAAAGTTATTCGAAAGGTTGTTTCGAAGTTGTAGGGTGCGTATTTGATCGAAATACGAAGGTTTCACGCGAATCGAGACAAAACGGGAGCTCGGGAGGGGTGGAAACCAGTTTGGACCGTGGGGTATGTGATTTTTGGTATCAAAATTCTCCTTCTTTTGCCTTTGACAGCAACTTCTATTTATAGGGTGAAAATTGCAGTAGGAGTCCGGACGGACTTGGACTGAATTTCAGGGGTTTTGGGAATTTCGGAAACTGGGACTTCCGGCAATTTCAGGAAAATTGCAGGTGAGTCCTACGGACTTGGCTTGCAAACCAGGGTATTTTGGTCTTTTGGCCTTGATTTGTGATTGACGAGTGACTAGAGGGAGGTGGCATGCGGGACACGTGTCTTGTGACTCACCGAAGTGTGGGAGTTCGTTCCCGGTCCGGTTTTGTCCATTTTTAAAATAACGGTCAGGAAATGTCAAAACGCCCGGAAAGTGCCGAAAAATGCGTTTTCGGGGAAAGCCATACTTTTACGTGAGATGTCACGTGTTAAGTACGGTACGACGTCGGGATGCAGGGCAAGCCCCGGACGCCTCGTTGGCACAAAGAACGGGGAGTTTAACGAGTTCGGTTAACTGGAGCGGGCCAGTTAACGGATTTCGGTTAACTTTCTGACGGATTTGGACGATCCGGATTTGGGTACTTACAGTTAGCCCCTCGACGACGTCACTTTCGAAGGAAGTGGGGTCGTCGAAAAGATAAGGATCCAAATCGGGATGCCTTACTTTGAAAGAGACACAGGCGGTCAGTGTTTGGACCATAGCGAAAAGGATTCCTACGTATCCCGAGCGGGAATCAAGCCGATCGTAGTTCGAAAAGGGGCAAGGGCCGCGCATGGGGACCTTGACCCGAGCGAGACTGTTAGGAGGCGTCTAAACCTGGATGAGACCATTCGCGAGGTACACATGCACGAATGGAAGCTGCTAGGAGGCGTGCGAACACGGGGCTTCGAAACCTTCGAGGGCGTGTGGCGCCTCAAACCGGAGTTGCGATGTTGAGGGCTTTCGTGCCTTGGGTCTTGGGCTTATTGCTGTTGCCGGTTTTATCTTTGGGAATGAGCGTTCGGGTCTACCTGGATGGCCGAAGAGGGATTGTTGCAAGGCGTTCGTGCCTTGGAGTTCGGGCTTATTGCCGTTGCCGGTGAGATGATTTGCAAGGCGTTCGTACCTTGGGGTTCGGAGCTTATTGCTTGTTGCCGGAAATGACTATTTGCAAGGCGTTCGTGCCTTGGGGTTCGGGCTTATTCTTTGTTGCCTTGGAGATGATTGTTTGCAAGGCGTTCGTGCCTTGGGGTTCGGGCTTATTGCTGTTGGCGGAGATGACCATTTGCACGGCGTTCGTACCTTGGGGTTCGGGCTTATTCTTTGTTGCGGAGATGACCATTTGCAAGGCGTTCGTACCTTGGGGTTCGGGCTTATTCTTGTTGCCGGAAATGACCGTTTGCAAGGCGTTCGTACACTGGGGTTCGGGCTTATTTGTCTGTTGCGGAGATGACTAGCGAAGGTCTCGATAAGAGAGTGGAGGTCGGACCGCGAAGGTCGGGATCAATCAAGCTTTGGAATCGGACCGTGAAAGGTCGCGAATAAGAGTTTGAAATTGGACCGTGAAAGGTCGCGAATTGGAATCGGACCGTGAAAGGTCGCGATTGAGAGTTTGATGGTGAGGACCATTTAAATTTTAACGTCGGGAGACGAAATCGTAACTGAAATGTCCGGAGACATGGTTGAATGTTTGAATGTCAAACGTCAACTGGACTGAATTTAACGTCAGGAGACGAGCGTTAGTGAGAACTAGCTGGGAATTTAACGGCGTCTGAGACGACGGCGTTAGTGAAAACTAGCTGGGAATTTAACGTGCGGAGACGAGCGTTAGTGAAAACTAGCTGGGAATTTAACGCTCTGGAGACGAGCGTTAGTGAGAACTAGCTCGGGAATTTAACGCCCGGAGACGAGCGTTAGTGAGAACTAACCGAGAATTATCCTCGGGGATAGGGCGTTAGAAATGTCTAAGCGGGGAAATTTTACACTTTCGGGGCCAAAAGTGGTAAAATTGGAATTGCCAAAAGGCGAGGGGCAAAAGGGGCAAAAATTATTACAGTGCGTAAGAGTCCGGTCGGACTTTTCTTTTTCCGAAAACCTTTTAAATGCCGAGGCTGGGGAAGAAAATGGCCATTTCTTCCATTGTTGCCGGCGAGAGAGGAGAGAAAAGAGAGAGAAATCCAACCCAAATTGCAAGGTTTGCTCGAATTTGTGAGGGAAAATCGCTATGGAGGGTGAAGGAGGACCAATGGCTCGCCACGGAAGGACCGACGACGAAAGAACTCGATTGGTTCGGACCATTCGAACCACCACTCTTCCATTGAATCCGGCGGAGTTTTATCCGGCGAGGGATAGACACAACTCCAAGGATGGGATCGAAAGACAAGTAAGTTCCCTACAAATTCCATTAATTTCAAGAATGTGCATTCTTTAAATGTTAGAAATTTGTTAGGAATTTACTTAGGGATTTTGGTGCCCGATTTGGGGCTTTTGACTTTACTATGAATCGTTGTCGAAATTGACTAGGACGTAGTTCAATTGACATCATGGGTAGATGACATAAAAATTTTGGTTGCAAAATTCTATGTCTAAATGCATTTTCCAAAATTAAAGTAGCTTTAATTCGGGACGGAGCGAAATTTTCGAAAAATTCGAAAGAATTTGAAAGTTCCGGATTCGACGGAGTTTTCGAAATGATTTTGAAAGTTCCGGATTCGACGGAGTTTTCGAAATGATTTTGAAAGTTCCGGATTCGACGGAGTTTTCGAAAGATTTTGAAAGTTCCGGATTCGACGGAGTTTTCGAAATGATTTTGAAAGTTCCGGATTCGACGGAGTTTTCGAAATGATTTTGAAAGTTCCGGATTCGACGGAGTTTTCGAAAGATTTTGAAAGTTCCGGATTCGACGGAGTTTTCGAAATGATTTTGAAAGTTCCGGATTTGACGGAGTTTTCGAAAGATTTTGAATATACGTAGGAAATGAATGAGAACCGTATCTGCATTGCATCCTTTTGACATGCGTTGGTGCATTCTGTTGACGTTGCTTCTGTCTTGTTTGTCTGCAGGGGACAGGGATGGTTGATACCCACAACCAGAAGAGTCGGGGTGCCTTTGAGGCAGTGCAGGTATTGTGGGGCCTTATCCCGGACGTGGCCCGAGAGGAGAGAGGAGTCCACGGCAGTGGTGATTGACTCCGGCCTGGTTGGGTTTATCGATCTTGTAGGCTGCGGCAGTGATACGCCGAGGGCGGGTCCATGTATGTCGCGTTGGCGAGTGCGGTGGGATACGACCCACACTTTCCATTTCAGATGGGGGGAGGTGACGGTGACTCCCACGGATTTTGCTGCTATCACTGGGTTGCCGACTTATGGCAACGCGCTGGTGTGAGTTGATGGTTACACCCGGAGCGGTTATGCAGAGGCTGCTGGGTTTCGATATTACCGATGCCAGGGGCTTAGGCATTCGATACAGGCCCATGGAGCGTCACTTGAGGGCGGGCGTTGCCGATTATCTGGCTGGGTCTTTGAGGATGACCGCGGAGCGTCCGGCTCGAGGGTTCCTTTGGTTTGCGGTTGTCAGCGACCTTTGTTCCCGACTTCCGACACGTCTTGTCGCTTCCACTCTGCTCGGGTATTTGGCAGGATCTGGATGCGCGTGAGGGGTTTGCGTGGGGGAGGCTGGGTGGCCGAGCTCTACCACTCTTTGGACAGGTTCTCGCGGGGAGAGGAGCACACATTTAGGCGCTTCACGCTTTGTCTTGGATGTAAGTTTACGTGCCTTTTCTCTTCCTTGCCTCTTTTATGTACTCGTATGTATACGCTTTGTAGGCGGACATAACTTTCCATTCTCTTGGCGAGTCCGGTGCTACGAGGTGTTCGGTCCGCGAGCTTGGGACGTCAAGGAGCCGTGCTGAGTCCCTGTTCCCTGCCTTGCTTGGTTTGGCGAGAAAGAAGGCGAAGAGGGCGGTCTCTTCGAGGGTTGGCACTCGAGTGTCGTACGAGGAGATATCTCGGCGCCGAACCTGGAGTTCTCCGAGAGGATCCAGTGACACAGTGGAGCGAGGTTTGATCATGTCGCGGTGCAGATTTCCAGCGAGACTACACGGCGGCGGAAGCTCTGGTGGGACTTCGCTGTGACGCCATGTATTTGGGGAGAGGGTGACTCGTCGGCATAGGCCGGGGTCCCTTCCTTTGGTGCCGGTGGATCCTCCTCTGCACATGCGGCATCCGGGAGATGCTTAGATGGATGAAATTTGGAGGGATACCTTCAGGTGTGTACTTCAGAGTACATCATAGCGGGGCCGCTTATGATGTTTTCTTGAGGATGAGGGCGAGGAGCCCGCGGGTGCGGCATAGGGAGGCGAGGTCCCTGGAGGTCCTCGACATTTTCTGTCCCGCGAGCTAGGCTAGCGTACGAGGGCTGGGCCGGTTCGCGCGGGCGACTTGTGATCCCGCTCCCGGCGGAGCCGAGACCACGATACGGGGCGGACCCCAATGCTTCGGTGAGCATCTTTTCGATTTTACGCATTTGATAGTAGCATTACGCACATGATGCATCTGTACTTCTGTTCGCTTTACGATGATTTTCTGGTTCGCGGGTATCGGCCATACGTACAATGAGGCCGTGAGGCTGGTGGACGGGTGGTCCGCTACGCCGGGAGGCTCGTGGAGTTCATGCGATGCGGTTCCGGAGGAGCGTGGACGTCCGCGATCGGGGGCCGTCTAGGCCGAGGGTTCGCCTGCTCCCAGCGGGCGGGTGGGGAGGACTTCACGCAGGGGTTTGGCCGGTTCGCGGGCGGAACGGCTGGATTTGGAGCTCCTTCTTACGCGCACTCGGGCGCGAGAGGGAGTCCTCGAGTTCGCGTACTCCGAGGAGGCCCTTTGCCTATTCTCGGGAGGAGTTCGGCGAGTTCTGTTTGCGGCAGATCCGGCGGCGGCGGAGCGGTACGTCGAGTGTACGGATGACGAGCGAGGACTCAGAGTAGTCCCCTTTCTTGCTTTCTTTTTTTTTTTTTATTATTTTGTTTAGACAAAATGCATGTATTTGTCGGGAACAAATTTTGATTTGAAATGTATTTGCAAAAAGGCGCCGTGGGGCGGAACACATACTTTGCATATTTATTACGTGATCACCTTCAGTTATTTTCGGCAAATAAGCAAATAGGTTAATCAAAAATAAATAAAAAGGAGAAATGCATTAAAAATTGAACGGAGTCAAAAATTAAGCATGTATGCACTAATTTTTAATTATTTGCTTGTTGCACGAGCAGGCGGAAGGGATATTGACAATGGTTAAATGAAATCGAAGGCGAGCACGCGAGATTTCATAAGAGTGAACAGGGCATGGTTTGGAAATGTTTCCAACTTTTAAGGCGGTAGGCTGCAGAGTTGACCAAGTCAGCTGCAGAGGGAGTCCGGCCGGACTTGAAATGAATTTCAGATTCTTTAAATTGCGGTTTCGGCTTTGCAATTTGTAAGAAGCTGCGCATTGCTTTGCTCATTACGGGTGAGTTCTTTTCCATTTCTTAAGGTTTTCTTCACCTTCGACATGGCTCCTTTTCCCAAGTTATCGTCTCGGATGCAAGAGCGATATTTGGACAACTTTCGGTCGTGGGTACGGAACCACACGAGGCGAGAACAAAAGGTTTTCGAAGGCATTACGGGATTAAATTTGTTTGGGCTTTGAAGGAGCTCATGCCAGATTGGGATCTTTTGAGAGCCGCGTCTCGGATTACGGGACGTAAGGAGGAATGTGTACGGCTTTTCGTACAACGAAGTCACTCCTACGTTTGAAGATTTCCGGGCCGTGCAGGAGGACTGAGACGGAACAACTAGTTCTTCCGTATGCTAGTGGCATGGCCACTGTTGAGAAGCTAGTGTCCTTGTTGGGTATCTCGTGGAGAAGCATACGGGATGCGTCTGAGGATACCGATTATGTTGACATTTGAGCTGCCCGAAAGATTTGCCGGAGCGAGGGGAGCGTCTTTGCGTGGGGCGCGTTTGCTCTGTGTGTGATTGCTACTCTGTTCACATTCACGTCTGCAGGTGTGTGCCATCACGGTGTCTTGGACTGGTGAGCGATGCCGGAGTGGAGAGACATCGTGCCATTGGTCTTGGGCGAGACGTTCACGGGCATAGGCCGGATGGCGTCCGGTAGCCGATACATGTGGGGAGGGAGTCCCGCTATGCTGACCATGTGGTTGAGGGAGAGGCTGCAGATGATGCCTGAGGTGCCAATGTTTGTGACGCTTGGCCTTTCTCGCGACTTCCTTTGGTGATGGGGGTAATCGGGTGAGCTGGAGCTCTGGATGGCCAGACTTGGCACGCATCACTTGCGATGGTGGGTTCCCCATTGGAAGTTCTGAGACTTGTAGGACCGCTCGGGAGGGTGCATTGATCGTCGGAGTGCCGGGGCTGTCTCGAGACGTCATTCTATATTCCATCATTGGTTACTGCGGCGGTACGAGTGGAGCGAGATGCCACTTGCCCGATCCCGAGTTATCTTGCTACCTTTGAGGTGGGATCTCTGCGGATGGAGGATCCTTCGACGCTATTCTTGGTCACCCGGTGGTGGCAATACACGTCCTTTCTGTCGGGGTTCTCTTTCACGGAGAGAGGGCACATTGCATCGACGTGATATACGGACTGGTACGAAGAGTGTATGGGGAGACACAGATGGCTATCTTGTGGAGACGGAGTGAGCCGTTGAGTGCGATCACACAGACGGTTCGACATTGAGGAGGACAGAGGCGAGGGCTAACCACAGGAATCGTGCGGCGATGCCATGGGCGATTATGTGGCAAGTGCTGATTGGGAGGCCAATCAAAGCACTGCGATGATGGCTCGAAGCGAGGCGGCTCGAGACGAGCTAGAGAAAGGACTGTATTGACAGCCACGGGATTGACGGAGGCGTCGGGAAGAGTCACTGAGCCGGGTAGAAGGCCTACGGAATATTTCCTGCGAAGGTGAAGAACACTCGCCGGGGAAAAGGGAAAGGGAAGAAGGATGAAGGACCTAGTACGGGAAACTAGGTTGACCTTCTTTGTCTGCAGTATCCACCCACTGTCATTGCAGACACATTAATTGATTAATGTTTTATTGTAGTTTTGCTAGCGTGTAGCGAGTCAAGAGTTGACCGTGCTTGAACTCATCAAAGAATGTTTTAACCGTTATGAATTTGTAGGTTAAATGAAAAGAGTTTTCGAAACACAAGCAATTGATGCTTATTGTTTTTTTTTTGTTTTTTAGACCGAACCAAAGATGGCTGCCTACGTTCCCCTTTTACAATTGGACTAAGGGGCTCAGGTCACCGTAGTTCGACACTTTAGGTGAATTTGAGAAAACAAAGAAGTGCGACCCTGTTTTTTACCTGGATCATTAGCGGGAATGTATCCAGTTGGGTATTACTTTTTTTTTAGCACTTTAATTTACTGAGGGGGACGGTGTATGGGGAAGGTGAGTTGACTCGTGCTCTTCCTCAAACGAAGTATCTGCGGAGCTTGCTTCCGTTCACGGGGTTAACGAAAGGGTTTCCGTCCAAATCTGCTAGCTTCATGGCTCCTCCGGAGAAGATTCTTTCACGGGGTTAACGAAAGGGTTTCCGTCCAAATCTGCTAGCTTCATGGCTCCTTCGGAGAAGATTCTTTGTACCACGAACGGTCCTATCCAGGTAGGCTCCCACTTTCCGAGGGGATTCGTCTGCGTAGGAGGTTTTTCCTTTAGCACCAAGTCGCCTTCTCTGATGTCTCGGATCTTGACTTTCTTGTCGAATGCTCATGCCATTCTGCTCTGGTAGGCTCGAGTGTGTTCCATGGCTTACAATCTGCGCTCGTCGAGTAGAGCAAGTTCGTCGTGACGGCTCTGTAGCCATTCGACTTCATTGACCCCGTTTTCCAAGAGGACTCGGAGAGATGGAATTTCCAATTCCGCGGGTAACATTGCTTCCATTCCGTAGGTAAGTGCGAACGGAGTCTCCCCTGTGGCGGTTCTGACTGATGTTCGGTATCCCCAGAGGGCTAGATGTAGCTTTTCGGGCCAGTCCCGACCTGCGAGTGGTCATCTTTCTGATTATCATGGCGAGAGTCTTGTTGGCTGCCTCTACTGCACCATTGGTTTGTGGTCTGTAAGGAGAAGACTTGTGACGTGTGACTCTGAATTTGGTCAGTAGTTGGTCACAATTTCCTTCGAAATGAGTCCCATTGTCGGAGATGATCTCATTGGGCACTCCGTATCGGCACATGATGTTCTCTCGGATGAACTCGGCCACGTTCCTAGAATTCAGTACCTTGTACGATCTGGCTTCTACCCATTTGGTGAAGTAGTCGGCTGCGACTAAAATGAACTCGTGACCATTGCTCCCTGGAGGAGTGATCTTGCCGATGACGTCGATTCCCCATGTGGCGAAAGGCCATGGCGTAGTCATGCAGTAGAGTTCGTGAGGAGGGATGTGATTGAGGTTGGAGAACCGTTGACATTTGTCGCAGCTTCGGACGAACTGGATGCGATGCTGTTTCCATTGATATCAATAGTATCCCATACGGAGAATGATCCTGTGTCAATGCTCGGGCGTTCATGTGCCGGACCGCGGGTTCCGTTGTGAACTTCGTTCATTAGCTCGCTGGCTTTTTCTTTGTTTACACACCGAAGGAGTGGCCCTTGGTGGCGCTTCTTGTACAACATACCCCCCAGAATGACGAAATGGGATGCCAGGCGTTTTAATGCCATCATGTTTTTGGCTTTGATCCCTTCTTTGTATTTTCCATCTTCATTTGTGAAGGAAGCTTCTCCGCTTTGGAGGTGCGGTAAATTTGATTGTACCGGGGCTCGTCGATCGTTTCTTTTTCTTTTTCGATCTCACAAAGCAATAGGCGGGTGTTTCCCGTCTGCCTATTACGAGGGGTTTCTTTGCTTTCCCCTCGGGAATTTCGACAAGAGAGGCGAGGGTTGCCGGGGCATACGCGAAGCGGTTTCACGTCTCTTGGCAAATAGTGAAAAGAGATGTCCTTGAGCGAAGCGATGAGCTCCTCGTATGCGCGTGGTACTTCGAAGGCCAGAATCTACCGTCTTCCATTTGTTGGATACTTGATTGATGATCAATCTTTGAGTCTCCATATACATCCGGCTCTAAGATGTTGCGCTCGAGGGCGGCTTCCAAACCTGCGCACGAGGCTTCGTATTCTCGTGCATTGTTGGTTGCTTCAAAATTCGGCTTGATGGCTATGGGAGTATGCTCGTCCTAGGGATCGACAAGGAGCATTCCAATGCCATTCCCCTTCTTGTTGGCTGCCCCATCGAAGAAGAGTTGCCGGCGGTTTGCGCTATCAAGTGAAAAGATTCCGTCGTCCGGAAATTGTGGATCGGGACCCTTAGGCTCCTTTGCTCGGGAAGTCGGCAAGGCGATCCGCCATTACTCCGCCCTTTGTTGATTTTCTAACCATGTACTTGATGTCGAACTCGGCCGGGAAGAATGACCACTTGGCTAGCCGCATTGACGGGATGGCTTGTCAAAGAGATATCGGACGGGGTCCACTTTGGAGACCAGGAGCACCGAATGCGACCGCATGTAGTGTTTCGGTTTCCCGACTACCCATACCAAGGCGGTACAAGTTTTCTCTGATGCCGAGTAGTGAGTTCACTTCCTTGAAGCTTTCGGAAACTTACGAAGTAGATTGCATGCTCAACCTTGGAATCTTTCTGTTCTTGTGCCGGCATTGCTCCGATAGACGTGTTCATTCTTGTCGGATACGGGAGTAGTGGCTTGTCTTCGTGTGGCGGGCACGCAATTGGGGGATTAACCAAGTAGGTCTTGATTTTCTCGAAAGCATCTGGCACTCGGAGTCCCATTTGATGTCGGCATTCTTTTTCATCGGTTTGAACATGGGCTCGCAGAGAAGATGTCAAGCTGGTTGATGAAGCGGCCCGATGTGCGAAGTCTTCCCATGAAGCTTTTCACTCATCGGGGTTTGAGGCGGCTTCATGTCGATGATGGCCCCGATTTTCTGGGATCGGCTTCGATACCTCTTTCTGTAACCATGTACCCCAAGACCTTGCCGCGCTTGACGCCGAAGGTGCACTTTGCCGGGTTGAACCTCATGGAGTGTTTTACGAGTCTGTTGAAGAACTTCCTCGGATCTGTCATGTCTTGCATGTCCGATCCCTTGGAGTGGATGATCATGTCGTCGACATATATTTCGATTTCTTTGTGAATCATGTCATGGAAGAGGGTCATTGCGGCCCGGTAGTAAGTAGCCCCAGCGTTCTTTAGACCGAACGGCATGGCCGTGTAGCAGTATGTCCCCGTGGAGTGGTGAAGGCGATCTTGGCCCGATCCTCCTCGGACATCTTGATCTGGTTGTATCCAGCAAACCCGTCCACGAAGGACTTTACTTCGAAATTTGCCGTGGTGTCGACCAGCATGTCGATGTTAGGCAGTGGGAAATCATCCTTAGGGCTGGCCTTGTTGAGATCCCGAAAATCCACGCAGCATCTGACCTTTCCGTTGGCCTTGGTGATCGTCACGATGTTGGAGAGCCAAGTTGGGTACTCAATCACTCTGATGAAACCAACTCGGAGCATTTTCTCAATTTCTTCTTTAACTTGCAAGGACCACTCCGGCTTGATCTTGCGCAGCTTCTGTTTGACAGGCTTGGATTCGGGATCCAGGGGAATTCTGTGCTCCACGATTGAGGGATCGAGTCCTGGCATGTCCTGATATGACCAGGCGAACACATCAACATACTCCCGGAGGAGGTTTATCAGGGCTTCCTTTTCTGCATCGGCGAAGAAACTGCCCACTTGTGTCTCTTTAGGCTCTTGCACTGACCCCAGGTTCACTTTGGTCATAACCTCTTCGGCAGCTTGGGCCCGGTTGTCCTCTTGGTCAACTACACGCTCGAGAACTTTTTTAATGTATTGTTCGTGTAATGTGTGTAACGACCCTAACCCTAGGCACTAATTTTAATATCATATTGTGTGCCTTTAATATTATTGTTATTATTATATGTCCATTTTTATATACTTGATTTCATATGTTAGGATAAATGATAGGGTAATAAATTAATGTTCTAGGAAAGATATAAAAATAGAAATAAATAAAGCATTGGGAAAATATAATGATAGGAAATGAATAAATAGTAGAGGGAGGTTAAAATGGGTAGATAAATGATTTTTGGGTTGGATTTAATTATTAAGGTGAAAGCCTTAGTTTGAGTAGGGAGAAAGGGGGGGCCATTTTCTTTTCTCCTAATTCCCTCCTTCTTGGCTCAATAGTCAACACCCCCATAACCTCCCCATACTTCCCTTCACTTTTTCCCCTACTCCCTCTTATCTCCTCCCACACTCTTTTTCCTCCTCATCTTTCTTCATTCTTCCTCTTACACTTTCTCCATGGAAGCATTGTGAAAGCCTTCCAATTCAAGAGCTCCTACCAAGATTCAATTCTCAACCAAATTCAAATCTAAGTATCCTTTGGTGAGTAGTTCATCTCAAGGAATTGATCAAGCCTAGGAAATCATCATTTTCTCTTGCATTGGCAAAGGTGAGTTATTATGACTTTCCCTTCATTAAATGTTCATGAACTATTGGATGTTGTTATTGTTATTATATTGTTGGTTGAGTGTTGGGAACCTTTCTTGGTGTAGAGAAATGTTTAATGACCTAGATGTAAGGTTTAGGTATATGGAAGTAGACAAAGAAGCAAGAGAATGGTTTAAATGGGAATAGAAAGGTTAAAGATGAAATGGGTAGTTTAATGAGTAAAACAACCAAGAATTAAAAAGATTAAAGCTATCTTATGTGATTAGGAATGCTTAAGTATGATATTGGTGATGTTAGGCAACCTCTTTATGTTCACAATTTAGAGAAAGCTTGGGGTGGATTTTTGGATTTTCTTGAAATAGGGAATTAGAGTTCTTTGCTGTGTATTGGGAGCGAGGGCTCCCCCTTTTGGGAGCGGACGCTCCCTCCTTCCATAAACTTGTGTCAAACTTGGCTACTTTGGGAGCAGGTGCTCCCTTTTATTGGGAGCGGGCGCTCCCCCATGGCAGAAACTGAATACAGAATTTGGTGTCTTGGGAGCAGGTGCTCCCTCTTTTTGGGAGCTGGTGCTCCCCCCAGCAGAAATTTTTCTCCACTTTCCTTTCTCGCTGATTTCTCCCAACGACTTCTTAGCTTGATCCCTAACCATGATAAGGTAGTAGAATCTAACCTCCCCGGGATACAAATTAATCCTTTTAACCGAGGTTAAAGTAAAATATTTGGGCCACTTAATGATACCTTATTACATTACTTGATTCCATATTCATTGATAGTTATATGCATAGTGTATTAATTAAATGTTGCACTAAGATGTTGGTTGAACATGAGTATATTTTACCATGTGACTATATTGCTTATTTATGCATAGTGTGTTAAAGAAATGTTGCACTATGATGTTGGTTGAGCATGAGTATATTTTACCATGTTGCTATGTTGTTTATTCCCTTTGTGGATTTATTCAAGTATATATTATGTGCTTGATAATGTGTGAGTCAGCTGACATTGGGGGTATAACATAATACGATCAACTATGGAAGTGTGACCTAATGTGATCGGATTATGTTATATCTGTGGCCGTCCCCTCCTGTGGCCACAGGATGGGGTATAGCATCTGTATTGAGCCAAAAGCCTTACAGAGTTGCTACTGTCTTATTTGGTTCCCTGAAAAATGGGTCTTATAAGACGTGAGTATTGCTTAAGCAGCTCACTGTAAGATTGGAGTATGATTATACCCAATGTTGTACGACTCTTTTGTTCGAGACGGGGAAAAGGTAAACCAAGGTAATGGAATGTGTTTATAGCTTTCCCAAGGTGTTATGTGCGACTTGTTATATGTTTGCATTTATTTGGCATATTCTGCATTCATAATAGCTTGCTTTGAGATTTATTCTCACCCCTCTCCCTTTAATGTTTTTAGATCCCGAGACGGAGGACCGGCCAAGTAAGGACGGAAAGGAGTTTGGAAGTGAGCTTTTGGGTATTGTCGGGGTATGTTAGGTTGGCGTAGAAAATATTTTGTTATAATTCCTTTTGGGAGTTTGTAATTATAAACTTTATTTTTCTACGTTAAAACCAATATCTTTTGTAACTAAACAGGTGAATGTTTCAAAGTTGGTCAACTCCTCCTTCCAAGTGGAGAGGAGTGGAGTTATTTTGAAATGAACATGTTAATGATGTTTTTAGTTGGAAGTTTAATTAAAAGTTTAAAAGTTTAGTGATATTTGGGTTAGTTTGAGGACGCTCCAACTCAGGACACGTGTAGGCTCCGGGTCGGGGTCCTCACGGTTAATATCGAGCTCGGTTAGAGTTCTCGGGTAGAGTCTAGGCCGAGTGAGAGTGTGTGATAGCCGACGTCGAGTGTTTAATGCGGGAGTTTGTACTAATGGCGGGTAATGATGGAGATCGGGATCGGGCTTTGGGTAATGTTGGTAATCCGAATGCCGAGATGATGGATATGTTCCGGGTGTTTCTTCAGAATATGGCGGCTCAGAATAATGGCAGGGGACAGCAACAACCAGAAGGTAGACAAGGGCACCATGGTTTAGAGAAGTTTGTGAAGATGTCTCCTCCTAGCTTCAACGGAGATCCGAATCCGGTGAAGGCGGAGAGATGGCTTGAGGCGATGAACAAGATTTTCTTGGCTATGGAGAGTTCGGATGCGGAAAAGGTGAGATGTGCCGTATTCAAGTTAGAGAGACCCGCGGAGCACTGGTGGCAGGTAGTAAAGGATGGATGGGACCGGGATTTGACACCGCAGACTTGGGAGAATTTCACACGTAAGTTCCGGGATCATTTCGTGCCAATGGTTACTAGAGACAAGAAGGAGGTTGAATTTATGAAATTGGAGCAAGGGACCATGTCGATAGCACAAGATTCGGCAAAGTTTACGGAGTTAGCCAGATATTGTCCTCACTTGGTACCGGATGAAGAGAGGCGTATCTACCGATTTGTGAAAGGTTTAAGGGTGGAGTTCCGGAAGCAGCTTTTGACTCATGACTTCGCCAACTTTCAAGCGGCTGTGAACATGGCGTACCGGATTGAGAATGACATAGAGGAGCATCGTGGTAAAAATGAAGGTGGGAACAGAAACAGATTCCAAGGTCAAGGTTCGGGACAGAACAGAGGGCAACCAAGGACATTCACTCCGGGAGCGAATAGAGGAGGAAACGTAGCGGCTCCGGCAAATCGTTCGACTTCCGGTCAGTTTGGAGCAACGTGTGGTTATTGCAAGAGGCAAGGGCATTCGGAGGACAAGTGTTGGAGCAAGCAAGGCAAGTGTTTGGAATGTGGGTCGATCGGTCATTTTCGAAGGAATTGTCCTAAGTGGCAGAGTAAGCAAGCTTCGGGTAGTGGTCAAGGGGGACAAGGTAGTGGTGTGAAAAGGGATGTCGACGGGAAACCCAAGGATAGAGTCCAAGGTCGAGTGTTTGCTTTGGGTCGAGGAGAGGTCGATCCTAATGCCGTCATTAGAGGTATAGTTCATGTCTCAGGAGTTAAGGCCCGCATTCTTATAGATTCCGGGTCTTCCCATTCATTTGTGGCATCTCATTTTGCATTCTCATTGCACATTTTGCCTGAATCTATGCCTTATGTGTTGGAGGTCTCTACTCCTATGGGAGAGTGCCTTGCATCTTCTTTAATATATCGTGGTTGTGATGTGACTATATGTGGGCATGTATTGCCGGTGGATTTGGTCGAGTTACCAATCCGTGATTTTGATGTGATCCTTGGGATGGATTGGTTGAGTCAGTGCCATGCTTTGGTAGACTGTCGTAGGAAGCGAGTCTCATTTGCTATGCCTGATGTGCCTACTTTTATATTTGATGCCGATAAATCTATGTTCGGTTTACATGTTATTTCTGCCTTAAAAGCTAGAAAGATGCTATCTAAGGGGTGTGCGGGTTACTTAGCTTATGTGGTAGATTCCAATAAGAAGTCTCCCGAGTTAGCTCATGTTCCGGTTGTGAATGAGTTTAGTGATGTGTTTTCTAGTGAGTAATCTATGCCTCCGGATCGTGAGGTAGAGTTTTGTATTGACTTAGTGTCCGGTACCACCCCTATCTCTAAAGCACCCTATAGAATGGCTCCGGCCGAGTTAAAAGAGTTGAAGGTCCAATTGCAAGAATTGTTAGACCGAGGTTTTATTCGTCCTAGTGTGTCTCCGTGGGGAGCACCGGTCTTGTTTGTTAGGAAGAAGGATGGTACCTTACGATTGTGTATTGACTATCGTTTGTTGAACCAAGCCACCATTAAGAATAAATATCCTCTTCCGCATATAGATGATTTGTTCGACCAACTCCAAGGTTCCGTTATCTACTCAAAGCTTGATTTGAGAAGCGGATACCATCAGTTGAAGATTAGGCCGGATGATATTGCTAAGACAGCTTTCCGAACTAGATATGGTCACTATGAGTTTGTTGTGATGCCTTTTGGGTTGACTAATGCTCCAGCCGTGTTTATGGATATGATGAACCGTGTTTTCAAGCCTTATCTTGATAGTTTCGGTATTCATTGATGATATCCTTGTGTATTCTAAGTCCCGGGAAGAGCACGAAAATCATTTGAGGATTGTTTTGTCAGTTCTTCGTGAGAAGCAGTTGTACGCCAAGTTCAGCAAGTGTGAGTTTTGGCTTGAGCAGGTTTCTTTCTTGGGGCATGTTGTGTCGAGTTCGGGGATTTCCGTGGATCCTTCAAAGATTGAAGCCGTGGTTAATTGGAAGCAACCTTCGACTCATGAATCGAGGTTCGTAGTTTCCTTGGTTTGGCGGGTTATTATCGGAGGTTCATTGAGGGGTTTTCTCGGATTGCTACTCCGTTGACGAGGTTGACTCGAAAAGATGTTTCGTTTGTATGGGATTCCAAGTGTGAGGAAAGTTTCAATGAATTGAAGAAGAGGTTGACGACGGCTCCTGTTCTTACCCTTCCGGATGGTTGTGAGAATTTTGTGATCTATAGTGATGCCTCGAAGGCGGGTTTGGGTTGTGTCCTCATGCAGAATGGGAAGGTTATCGCGTATGCCTCTAGGAAGTTATCACCGACGGAACGAATTATCCTACTCATGATATGGAATTGGCGGCGATTGTTTTTGCGTTGCATAAGTGGAAGCACTACCTTTATGGGGCGAAGTTTGAGATTTTCACCGATCATAAGAGTTTGAAGTATCTATTTACCCAAAAGGAGTTGAACAACCGACAAAGGAGATGGCTTGAGTTCTTGAAGGATTTTGATTGTGTCATTTCCTATCACCCGGGGAAGGCCAATGTAGTGGCGGATGCGATTAGCCGAAAGGCGTATGTGACAGCTTTGAGTTCCCGAGAATTGAAGAGTGAGGTAATTGTTGCGAATGTTAGAGCCGTTCCGACATTGTATGGAGATTTGAAAGAAGCTCAACAAGGTGATCCGGAATTGAAGAAAATATTAGATCAAGTGCATGAGGGGAAAGTTGGGGATTTTGCGTTGAATAGAGATGGTATTTTAACTTTCCAAGGGAGAATTTGCGTTCCTTCATCGCCGGAAATCAAGAAGCGTGTTTTAGAGGATGGCCATAAGTCCAAGTTTGCGATTCATCCGGGTAGTACCAAAATGTATCAAGACTTGAAGCGTGGGTATTGGTGGAATGGTATGAAGAGGGAAATAGCGGATTATGTATCTAAGTGTTTGACTTGTCAACAGATTAAGGCAGAACATCAAAGACCGACGGGACTACTTCAACCATTAGATATCCCGGAATGGAAATGGGAAGGAATTTCGATGGATTTTGTTTCGGGTTTGCCTCTCACCGCGAAGAAGATGGATGCTATTTGGGTTATTGTGGATCGGTTGACAAAGTCGGCTCATTTTCTTCCGGTATCAACCAAGTTTTCGTTAGAAAAGTTAGCTCAGTTGTACATGAAGGAGATTGTAAGACTTCACGGGGTTCCGGTTAGTATTGTGTCTGACAGGGATCCGAGGTTTACATCTAGATTTTGGAGAGCATTGCATGAAGCCTTGGGTTCTAAATTGTGTTTCAGTACGGCGTTTCATCCTCAAACCGACGGTCAGTCCGAGAGAACTATTCAGATACTTGAGGATATGTTACGGGCTTGTGTGATGGATTTCCAATTGTCATGGGAGGATCATCTACCTTTAGTGGAGTTTCCCTACAACAACAGTTATCAGTCTAGTAATGAGATGGCTCCGTATGAAGCGTTGTATGGTAGGAAGTGTCGATCTCCGATGTGTTGGGACGAGGTTGGTGAAGCGAGATTTTGGGGCCCGGATTTGGTTCGAGATTCTACGGAGAAGATCAAGGTGATTCGGGATAGATTGAAGACGGCTCAGAGTAGACAGAAAAGCTACGCCGACAATAGAAGACGGGATTTATCTTTTCAGGTGGGTGACTTTGTGTTCTTGAAGGTCTCTCCGAGGACGGGAATCAAGAGGTTTGGTAACAAGGGTAAATTGGCTCCGAGGTTCGTTGGTCCGTTTGAGATCTTAGAGAAGATTGGGGATTTGGCTTATCGGTTGGCATTGCCTCCGTCTCTTTCTTTACTCCATGATGTCTTCCATGTTTCGATGTTGAGGAAGTATTGTCATGATCCTTCCCACATCTTGAGTTCTCCCCCCGATGATGTCCAAGCGGACATGTCGTATGTTGAGGAACCCTTGAAAGTCCTAGAGTTCCAAGTTAAGGAGTTGAGGTCTAAGAGTATTCCTATAGTGAAAGTCCTTTGGAAGAACCACACCGTTGAGGAAGCGACGTGGGAGCTAGAGTCGGAGATGAGAGCGAAATACCCGTGGTTGTTTGAAAATCCAAGTAAGTTTTCTTTTTAAAATTCGGGACGAATTTTCTTTAAGGGGGAGTGAGTGTAACGACCCTAACCCTAGGCACTAATTTTAATATCATATTGTGTGCCTTTAATATTATTGTTATTATTATATGTCCATTTTTATATACTTGATTTCATATGTTAGGATAAATGATAGGGTAATAAATTAATGTTCTAGGAAAGATATAAAAATAGAAATAAATAAAGCATTGGGAAAATATAATGATAGGAAATGAATAAATAGTAGAGGGAGGTTAAAATGGGTAGATAAATGATTTTGGGTTGGATTTAATTATTAAGGTGAAAGCCTTAGTTTGAGTAGGGAGAAAGGGGGGGCCATTTTCTTTTCTCCTAATTCCCTCCTTCTTGGCTCAATAGTCAACACCCCCATAACCTCCCCATACTTCCCTTCACTTTTTCCCCTACTCCCTCTTATCTCCTCCCACACTCTTTTTCCTCCTCATCTTTCTTCATTCTTCCTCTTACACTTTCTCCATGGAAGCATTGTGAAAGCCTTCCAATTCAAGAGCTCCTACCAAGATTCAATTCTCAACCAAATTCAAATCTAAGTATCCTTTGGTGAGTAGTTCATCTCAAGGAATTGATCAAGCCTAGGAAATCATCATTTTCTCTTGCATTGGCAAAGGTGAGTTATTATGACTTTCCCTTCATTAAATGTTCATGAACTATTGGATGTTGTTATTGTTATTATATTGTTGGTTGAGTGTTGGGAACCTTTCTTGGTGTAGAGAAATGTTTAATGACCTAGATGTAAGGTTTAGGTATATGGAAGTTGACAAAGAAGCAAGAGAATGGTTTAAATGGGAATAGAAAGGTTAAAGATGAAATGGGTAGTTTAATGAGTAAAACAACCAAGAATTAAAAAGATTAAAGCTATCTTATGTGATTAGGAATGCTTAAGTATGATATTGGTGATGTTAGGCAACCTCTTTATGTTCACAATTTAGAGAAAGCTTGGGGTGGATTTTTGGATTTTCTTGAAATAGGGAATTAGAGTTGCTGCTGTGTATTGGGAGCAGGGGCTCCCCCCTTTTGGGAGCGGACGCTCCCTCCTTCCAGAAACTTGTGTCAAACTTGGCTACTTTGGGAGCAGGTGCTCCCTTTTATTGGGAGCGGGCGCTCCCCCATGGCAGAAACTGAATACAGAATTTAGTGTCTTGGGAGCAGGTGCTCCCTCTTTTTGGGAGCTGGTGCTCCCCCCAGCAGAAATTTTTCTCCACTTTCCTTTCTCGCTGATTTCTCCCAACGACTTCTTAGCTTGATCCCTAACCATGATAAGGTAGTAGAATCTAACCTCCCCGGGATACAAATTAATCCTTTTAACCGAGGTTAAAGTAAAATATTTGGGCCACTTAATGATACCTTATTACATTACTTGATTCCATATTCATTGATAGTTATATGCATAGTGTATTAATTAAATGTTGCACTAAGATGTTGGTTGAACATGAGTATATTTTACCATGTGACTATATTGCTTATTTATGCATAGTGTGTTAAAGAAATGTTGCACTATGATGTTGGTTGAGCATGAGTATATTTTACCATGTTGCTATGTTGTTTATTCCCTTTGTGGATTTATTCAAGTATATATTATGTGCTTGATAATGTGTGAGTCAGCTGACATTGGGGGTATAACATAATACGATCAACTATGGAAGTGTGACCTAATGTGATCGGATTATGTTATATCTGTGGCCGTCCCCTCCTGTGGCCACAGGATGGGGTATAGCATCTGTATTGAGCCAAAAGCCTTACAGAGTTGCTACTGTCTTTTTTGGTTCCCTGAAAAACGGGTCTTATAAGACGTGAGTATTGCTTAAGCAGCTCACTGTAAGATTGGAGTATGATTATACCCAATGTTGTACGACTACTGTTCAGACGGGAAAAGGTAAACCAAGGTAATGGAATGTGTTTATAGCTTTCCCAAGGTGTTATGTGCGACTTGTTATATGTTGCATTTATTTGGCATATTGCTGCATTCATAATAGCTTGCTGAGATTTATTCTCACCCCTCTCCCTTTAATGTTTTTAGATCCCGAGACAGGAGGACCGGCCAAGTAAGGACGGAAAGGAGTTTGGAAGTGAGCTTTTGGGTATTGTCGGGGTATGTTAGGTTGGCGTAGAAAATATTTTGTTATAATTCCTTTTGGGAGTTTGTAATTATAAACTTTATTTTTCTACGTTAAAACCAATATCTTTTGTAACTAAACAGGTGAATGTTTCAAAGTTGGTCAACTCCTCCTTCCAAGTGGAGAGGAGTGGAGTTATTTTGAAATGAACATGTTAATGATGTTTTTAGTTGGAAGTTTAATTAAAAGTTTAAAAGTTTAGTGATATTTGGGTTAGTTTGAGGACGCTCCAACTCGGGACACGTGTAGGTTCCGGGTCGGGGTCCTCACAATGTGTCTGCTTCTTTATCAATTGAGTTATTAACGTCTTTTAAGTTGTTTGTTAACTTATCAGTTGTTAAAGTGGCAATGAGAGGATACTCCGAAAGGTCAGACTTTTCATTACACAAGAACGGGAATACATGATTGGCTACAACATTATAGTCCTCCGGCGTAAGGCCGTTGGATGACTCAGAGGACTGGACTCTGACAAGGACTGACTCAAAGGGTTTGAGACCGGGTTTAGGGAGATGTGGGTGCAGGCCCAGCTTGTCTTCCAATTCTGCCTGGCTTGCCCTTGGTCCGGTGAAAGTTACCCAATTCTTCAGTGGCATTGCTGGATGCTTGAGGAGGGTGCGGGGATCGAGAGGCTTGGCTCCTGCTGTCCCTATCATGGCGATCATGCTGTTGTCGGAGCCCCAGTCGATCAAGTTGGGCAACTCCATGACTTCTTCAAACAGACTCTGTAGAGCTGGTCCACTGAGAGCGTCTTCTATGAATTCTGGTTCCTTCTGCTTTGGATTTACTGTCTCGAATGTGGCCTCGGCGGCTGATCCGAACAACTTGTTTCCCATGGAGAGTACCCTGAGTTGCTCCTCCAAGTCTGGGATTCCTTTGAATGTGTACTCATGCTGGACTGTGGTGGCAGTTGGTCCAGGTAGAGCGGTGATGTCGAGGAACGCTCCCCTTATCGGATTAGCTTTGAGTCCTCTGAAACGCTTGAGGTCCCGTGCTAGCTGTTCCATTCTGTCTGTAGTCTTAGTGTTGACTATTCCTGCTTCTTTCTCATCTTCATCAGTTCCACTGTCGGTCCCCTCAGTTCCGCTGTCGGTTCCGCTGTCGGTCCCCTCAGTTCTGCTGTCGGTTCCCTTGTTGGTCCCCTCAGTTCTGCTGTCGGTTCCCTTGTTGGTCCCCTCAGTTCTGCTGTCGGTTCCCTTGGTGAAGTAATGAGCGAGGTCAAAGCTGTAAGGTCGGAGGTTGGGTGTGCCGTCGGAGGTTCCCCTTTTGTGGGCTGCTGCCTTGGTGCGGGCGAGCCTTTTGTCTTCCTTGATGTCAGCCGGTGTTGGCACGTAGCCAAGCCCCTGGACCGTGGTGTGGTCCTTGACTTCAATAACTTGGTGCTGGCCTTGCAGCCTTTTGCCGAGCCCCAGTCCTGGGATGAAGTTCATGAGTTTCATCATCCTCATGGCGGGAGGAATCTGATCGTGAGACAGTGGAAGGTCCACGTTGCATATTTGGATCTTGGAGGTCTCCAGAGTGAATCCAGTTAATGGCATGTCATCATTATGCTTGATTTCCAAGACTGGAATGTCGTTGGTGCTGGTCCCCGGTGGTGACACCGTCGCCGTAACCGTGGTTAGCTCGTTGCCTTGCATGAACTTGAGGCACTGATGAAGGGTGGATGCCATGCCATTGATTTGACGCAGCCAGGGACGCCCCAGGATGGCTGTGAAAGTGATTGGAATGTCCAATACTTGGAATTCGGTGGGGATCACCCGCTTGCCGAACCAGATGTTAAGAGTAGCAACCCCGAGAACTGTATCGGGAAGTAGAGTCATAGGCCTCGACAGTGTGGACCGAAGGCTTAAGATCTCGTGGGCTTGATGTCAAGCGTGTCCATCATCTTGGCGGGCAAGACATTCATTCTCGGAACCTCCGTCTACCAACACGCGAGGAAGGCGACGCTCGTCCACGGACTGTGATGTAAAGCGGCTCATTGTGATCGGCCCCAAATTTTGGAAGGTCCAAATACATGAAGGTGATAATGTTGCCATAGTGGATGTTACCAATCATCTGAATGACTTCATCTGGGGTTGCGTCCACGGGAACCATGGTACGGGCCAGGCTTTCCTCTAGCTTGAGCTTGTGAGGATAAGAGGAGGTGAGCAGAGACCAAAGGGAAATGTTTGCTGAGTCTCGCTTGAGCCGAGTGAGGATCGGGTCCTCTTTCAAGGAACTTGCGTCTTCGGGCCGGCCGGACCGCACTTGGCTCCGTCGGCTTTTGGTGGCCTTAGGTGGTAATGCATGGATTTGACCCGATCGGGTTAGAACGCCGACATCGGGTTTGGTCCCTTACGAACAGCCGCTCCGAGTTGAGCCATAGTTAGAGGAGGATTCCTCGTAGCATAGGGCCATGCATCTTCCCTCAACTCATTGATTGTGGATGAATTCCGGGAGCTTCGGCGGCTTGACGGATTCTGTCCCGGGATACCGGCTTAGGTGCCTCTGCGGGGAGGTAGCCTACGCTTGACGTAGCCTGTTCGAATGTCGGTGCACAACAGTGATTGCCTGAATCGAACCGTGCGTTGCCGACCCTCCGGGAGGCTGGAGAGTTCTCGGCTCAAACGAACGGTCTCCTTGATTTCTTCACGGTATATCGCGTTCCTTTCCTTCTTGCCGAGCATACTCGGGCCTGAGTTGGGTCCGGCGATACTCGTGGTTGGCTAGTTTTCCTCCACTCGGGCCCAGATCAACCTTCTTGCAGCGGAGCTCGCGTCGAGAGTTAATGCTTGCGTTTCTTCCCATGTGAGAATAGCCGGTGCTTCTTTGAACTGCGTGCGGCAGCCTAGGTAAACCTCCATTGGGGAGAGTTTTCTTCTCTCGCTTTATCTCGAGTGGCGGGTATGTCGGAAGGCGAGTATACGGCTTCCCGAACATCTCGCCCATGTGACTCGGTTGCCGTCCCAGTTGATCGTTTACGTAAATGAAGGCCGTAGATCGTGGAATTTCCCGAGTAGTTGCTCGAGACGAATTTCCATCCTCCTCTGTTTTTAAATAGACCTTCCTCCCCGAGTTGGCCTTTCAATTTGAGTGCGGTAATGATCCGTTCCCATCCTCCCGTGACCCTCGGGAGTCCGGTTTTGTTGACTTCATGCCCGGCTTGGAAGAGAATGGTTTCATCGTCTTCATTGTCACTTTCACATAGAACTTGCTTTCCTCGGGAAGGTAAGCGCCGGGATTCGTTCCGCCGTGTCGTTCCATCTCCTAGGTCATCGGGACCGTTGACCACCCTTGTTTGGCGAGAGGGTTGGATGAGAACAGACGGTAGTCCGGAAAGTCGCCATGAGCAAAACTCTTGAGGTCGAACCGGTCTAGAGTGGCCTCTAGCTCTCGTCGAAGCCGCCTGTGACACTTTAAGGGCTTGGTCCCCGTAGGTCTTTCGAGCTTGGTCTTCGTCCCAAAGACGACTTTCCTGAGCGGCTAGCTCCATGAGAGCTTTCCTTGCGAGACCTAGGCAGTCTCCGTAGGTGCGCATCGTCCGGCTAGTGTCCGTAACCGTGATCACATTCAAATAGCCGAATGGCGGGAACACTTGGATTACATTGACGAAGGAAGTCGGATCGGGACATTCCATGCGTCCTTCCTTAATCTCGATCACCAATAAGTTTGCCCATATCTGCTTGATTGACCCCACGGGGGTATTGAATTCTGCAATGTTGATGGTCTCGTGATCTCGTTCGATCGCCAAGTCTATCAAAGCTAGCAGTCGATTGGCAGGATGTCTCGAATCCGGGCCGTGACTACTGGGAGCAGAATCGAATCGAAGCATGTTGATGCCGAGGTGGTCATTTCCCGTGTCGGAAGCCGACTCGCCTTGCGGGGAAGACTTTCACAGATGTTTTCGGGGTGGCCGGTGGAAGCGTTCCCGAGGTTGATCCGACTTGTAGCAGGGTGAGGAGCTTGGTCTCCTTTGCCGTTGCCCTTGGCCTTGGCGGCGCTTGAGGGTATAAGCTTGACCGACGGCACGGGCCGGTTGCCGCTGGGGCCGGTACTCGGAAGTAGGGATGAGCTCGAGCTCGCTCGCCGTGCCTCGTTTACCATGAGCAGCGGTCATCGAGGGTGACCTTGGTGTTGCAGACCGATAACAAGAACGGGTCCTTGGCTTCATCAGATACCTGAATAGATGATATTGACGAAGTCGTCGTCATTCACTTGATCGAGGGGTTCCTCGTTGCGTGAATCACGTGCTTCCAATTGTCGGATAGCCGTCTGCAGACCGGACGTTGAGCTTGACAATTTCCATGGTATTGGAACCTTGGTCGTAGGTGACCCGATCGAAAGGAGTTCCGTCCTCAAACCGAGCATGTGAATGCGGAGGTGCGCTGCGGGTCCGCGCGTCCTCGACTCCGGAGAGTCCAGATTCATCGTCATCTCGATCGCTCAATCCAGGTGTAGGGACGTATTGCGTCAGTTGCGTTGCTGGAGCGCCTAGGAAAATCTCGTACCCCCATGCTTGAGCGGAAAGGCTTAGAGGGGAATCCTCGTAGAGGACCTTCCACACGACGGTCATACAGTCCGAGATGAGTATGACGATACTTGTCGATTTTTATCACAAAGATCTCCTCACTGGGCAGGCCAGAATGAGTTTGAAGAATGCCGATGAATCTCGGAATTGGAGATCGGGGTTTATGTGCCCGTATCATGGCAATATTCAGCGTTTCCTTCCAACGCCTCCAAGTGTTGGAAACGACAGTTGAACTTGATGTATCGGATCGCCTGTGGTCCGCCCGCTCGAGTACACTTACATAGTTAGCATCTCCGGACTCGAGGGATTCCGATGAGATTTGCCCCGTAGTCCCTTGGTTGATTCGAAGGAGGTAACCCCGTGCCTCGAGTGCGGACACGTTTGGCTACTGTCTCAGCTTCGTTTCCTATGAGGAAACTGTCCCCTCGGATGACTTCAAGATCTCCCTGTCGGTTGATGAACTTGACGACCGATGGAGAGTGGAAGCTATGGCCTTCATGTGGTGTAGCCAAGGGCGTCCCAAAAGAGCCGTGAACTCGGATGGAATGTCCATCACGTGGAATTTTGTCGGCACCATTTGGGTTTCGAACCAAAGTTCCAGAGTCACCGTCCCTGTGATGGGACGAGACGAGTTGTCGTAGGCCTTGATAGTCCGAGTAGACGGTATCAAATGGCTTTCATGGATGCGGAGAGCTCGCATCATGCCGAGAGGGAGGACATTAACGGCTGACCCGTTATCTACCAATACTCCGGGAGTGATATGGTGTTGAGTTTGAGAGTGATGTACAGAGCTTCGTTGTGCCCCGAGGCGTCTCTCGGTAAGTCTTCATCACAGAATGTGATCATGCTGCCATACGAGCGGGAGTCGTAGATCTCGTCTCTATCCGTAGAAGGAGAGTCATCCGGCCCATCCGTTTCCTGTCTTCCTCTTGCGAGGTAAAGCCTTTCTTGGAACCTCGTGAGTATGTTGAGGCCGCCCGCGGTTGCCGCCCTTGGTTAGCACATTGATCGAGTGCGATTGCCAAGCCGACCTTGATCTTCCTTTACCGGTCCGGGCTCGGAAGCCGGACAAGTTGAATCTTGGCCGATCCCGCGGAGGGTTAGGCTTCGACCGGCGCAAGACTATCAAGATCCGAGGTATTCCGGTGTTCCAGGTCTCGACTCGGTTTCACTGGGCTTTTCGGCTTTCCCACCTCTCGTCTCGCTCTAGAGCCGCATGGCCTGGAGGCAAAGAGGACTGGCCGGAGTACAAGATGTAGTAGTCGAACCTCCCGAGGGTTCTCCAAGTGTACCTACACCGGTATCTCCGCTTCGTATCTTTCTCTCGATTCTTGTTGAGAGGATTTCTTCTTCGTTTTCTCGGAGGATTGCTCGGACGTTTCTCGAGACTCGTACTGCGGCGGAGGCCACAAACATCGTAGCCGATGTGTGAACATTAGAGGAGGATCCAGTGAAAGAGGCGGAGAAACCGGTTACAGTAGCACACTTCTTGGGCACCCACTCAATGGAGTTCACGCCGTTATTATTCGGAAAGGGATTCCCGATCGTATTGGGCCCACGGGGGCGCTCTAACTTGCCTTCTTCTATCAAGTTACGGATTTCGTATCGTAACCCCAAACAGCTTGTCGCTGGTATAGCCGTGATACCGATGGAAGGCGCAAAGTATTTGCTCTTGTCCGCATTGGCTACGGGAACTTTGGGTTTGTAATTGGCCACGGCTTAAGGAGACCCTCCTTGATTAGCCCTTCCAAAGCATCTTGCTCGGTGGCATGTCCAACTTGTCGAAGTGTACGGCAGCCGCTTCGAGTAGAACCGTTGCTTTGTGGGACCGGGTTTACGTTACCCGACCGTTGTCCCCGATGGACGTAGTTGATGCAGACGTATCTTTCCTTTGCCGGGGCCGGTGTAGGATTGAATGCACTGTTGAGCGGTATTCGTATGGCCGTGCAAGAGCCAACTTTTCCTTGAGATCCTTCTCGAACCGTGAGCCGGCATTGACCATGGCCCGAGATCCGGGAAGAAATTGTGACCGATGAGAGTTCGATGGACGGTCTCAAGCAAGACTTGAAGATCCGCATCTGCTCGTCTTTGGAGAGTGGCTCCATGATTTCGGAGAGTTTCCAGCCTCCATCTCTTGTAGAATTCCCCAACACTTTCATCCGCTTTCGCTCAAAGTGGTGATTAAGTCCTCGCGACTTGTTTCCCACTCTAAGTTGGATCCGTACCGTTCCAGAAGATGTTACCGACCTGTTCCTGTGTGTGGCGATCCGCAGCTTGACCCTCGAAACCATCGTAACGCCGAGCTTTTGAGCGTATGCCGGAAGTGGTCGGCCATTTGCCGGAGGGTTGCTCCTTTTTCTCTCATGCCGAGAACGTAAGTGTCGACGTGCGTTTGAGGACATTCGCTTCCATCGAATCGGTCCATCTCCGACATTCTGAACTTGGCAGGGAGAGGCGTGACCATTCCCGGATCTGTGGATTTGAACGTTTCCTCGCTGAGCCGCTCATGGTGGCTTTCTGTGTCTTTCATCCGCTCGACCATCCAGGCTAAGGTTGGGTCCAGTGGTGGACTGTGAGGCTCAGCGCCGGGTGCTACCACGTGAGCGGTAGTGATTGGAGGTGGAAGGCTTGGTATATGAGAATATACGGAGCCTTCTCTACGAACTGTATCGGGGTTTGTCCCCGGTGTTTAGGATTCGTGTATAGGCAACGGGACGAACCCGGGAGGGTACCGAGGGATATTGGCATCTGAGATGGTCCGGGTGCGCCGGTGATATTGAGTGACGCGTGTAGCACCGGGCCGACCAAAATTGACAGTGGTTGCTCCGAGAGGTGGCAACATGGAGCCTAGGTCGGCTGCTTTCCTTGGTTAGAAGGCATCCCGTAAGTTGGCGGGGAGGAACCGGGTTGAAGGCTTGGTGAAATGGTTTTGGGGAATCGTCATCCTCTACCAGACAAAAGTACCGTCTCGACTGGGGATAGCCGCTATACCACGCTCATTCGTAAGCCGTACCATGAAATTCCGCCGATCTTCTTTCGCCTCTTGTGAACCTCACAAGCCCGGATGGCTTCTTCCAATGTCATATCATTGCACGGTGGCGGGGTCCTTCCCCGTCACGATTTCTCGTGAGCTAGACATGTCGGAAATTCGGCCGAGGGAACCGAGGGAACCGAAGAACCGTCCGACGCCGCCGTTATCGTGATCCCGGCAAGGCGCCGACCCGGAAATCTGAACCACTTTCTCGCTCGCCGCAGTGGAACGAAAGGAAGGGTTTAGGCTTCGGAAAAGGGTATTTGACTCAAGGTTTTCGGGCTTGTGCAATGTGCGCTTACCGATTAAAGTTTACTTAAAGCGCGTTTTCTCGTAGTCCTAATTGGTTGGAAAAGAGCGTGTCTTCTTTTCGCAACTAATCCTAGAGCTCTAATCGGTGGATCTCGTCACTACGCTTATAAGCCCCTCGTTTCCATTGTAGATCATCTTTCTCAGACGGACTATCCCGAGCGAGGTCCGATAAGGCAAGCGAGTTCCACCGACAAAGGAAAAAGTGAACTTAAGGCTAGCCGATCACGCAAACTTTCGACGTGTGCGGCGTACGGGCCACGGTCGGGGTCAACGTCCTTAAATTAAGGTGGGAGTCGTGCCAAAATTTGGGCATGACCTCTCCTGACTCGCTTGTGCGAGAGACCTTTAGCTTTTAGCGTTGGCCAAGTTGTGGCCGGCACGGTACATACGGCGAGGTTTGGTGACACGGCGTCACATTGAACCTTCGGGTATATTTTTCGGCAGAGCTCCGCGTCAAAGTCAAGGCCGAAAAGCTCAAGACTTCGGGTCGAGAACGACCTTTGGTCTAAAACTCTCGAGCCTCGACTCGAGCGAGGCCCGGCGTGAAAAACATACACTTAGGCTTTATGACACGAGCTAAGCCAAAACCAACCGGGTCTTGGACAAAGTGTGACACAAAGGAGTGCATGGCTTACACGGGCTAGGATGGGATGTTTGGGACGACCCCGTGCGCCCCCGAAAGGTGTCCGGCGGACTAACCTGAGTGCAACCGATAAGGCCATCCCGGGTTAGGGGTCAGAGTGTGCAGTGTACCGAGGCAGCAAGTGCACGTGAAGTGCGGTGTTCCGAGGCGCAAGTGCGCGTAGTGTGCGGTCACAAAAATTCTTTTCCGAGTAAAACAGAGATTTTTCGTAATGTGTCTTAAAGAATTTATGATGCACAGCTTCAAAAGACAAAGCATGAAAATCAAACATGAATGGGGATGCACAAACATGGTAAGATTTTGAAAAGTTGACAATGTAATGCCTTTTAAAAAAAAACCGTTCGAGGTTTAAAGTAACACACACACGAAAACGAGGAAGGGTAAACGAAAGTTTGACCCACGGAAGGCTTTTTTGAAAACAACAGTAGTTTTGAAAAAAGTATATTTTCCCCAATGAGTCGCCAATCGAAATTACCCGATCTTTTTCGCGCGGGGCGGCGGAAAAGGCGGTTGTCTTTCGCGGGGGGTTGGTGTCTGAGACCTCGCTTCACGGGAAGGAGCAGAATGAGGAGTCGCCACGCGGTTTTGTATTTTGAGCCCAAACGTTGAGAAACGGCTTTTGAAAATGGTGTCGTTTTATTGGTAGCAAAGACTTAGGAAAAGGCTTTGAAAACGGGGATCATTTTTATTGGCAAAGAAAAACGAGTAAAAAGCTTTTTAGTACCGTAGATTGTTAGGTTCGGAGGTCACGTTACGTTTCGGTAGAGTATTACGAGATCGCCCGAAACGCCTCGCATGACGAGTCTTTCTACCTTTCTCGAAATCGTGTGTGTGTGTGTGTGTGTGTCTTTTGAAATGGGGGCTTGAATGACAAGCTTAATCTTGGTTTGAGTGACAAACGTTGATTAGGTGACTTTGTTTGAAAAGACGAGCGTTTGAATGACAAACGTCGGTTTTGAGTTTGAAATGAGCGTTTGCGTGGCAAACGTCGATTTTGAGTTGAAATGAGCGTTTGCGTGGCAAACGTCGACTTTGAGTTTGAAATGAGCGTTTGCGTGGCAAACGTCGACTTTGAGTTTGAAATGAGCGTTTGCGTGGCAAACGTCGACTTTGAGTTGAAATGAGCGTTTGCGTGGCAAACGTCGACTTTGAACCGTACGAGTCATTGTTAACGATTTTTACGAGAAAAATGCGTATTAAATGATTTTAAGTGTCAAATGGCGGCTTTGAGTTTGAAGACGAGCGTTCGGAGGCCGAACGTCATTTCGCGCATTTTGAAAGAGAGTTCGACGGACGAACTCCGGTTTTGAACCGGGCATTACATTGTTAACGATTTTTACAGGAAAAATGCGTATTAAATGATATGCGATCAACGAATCGGGTTGCGACTCGGACTTTTGAAAAGTAAATACTATCACAATCCAAACGGATCGGACTTGTAAATGACAGTATTTAAAGCGGTGTCAACGGAATCAAACGATCCGGAATTGTAAATGACGATCGACGAGGCCAAACGGCTCGGAAGTGTAAATGACGATCAACGAGGCCAAACGGCTCGGAAGTGTAAATGACGATCAACGAGGCCAAACGGCTCGGAATTGTAAATGACGATCAACGAGGCCAATCGGCTCGAAATTGTAAACGACGTGAAAGTAAACGGAACGGGGTCGGAACGCCGTTTTAACCCGTGATTACTTCTCTTACGGAAAGAGAAGAGGATCGAGGGGCTAAAACGTATCGGACCCCGTTAGACGGAGGCGTCTACATTTTGTCAATGACGTTCGAGACAGTTATAGCGACTGGCGCGTAAACCGAGACGGAACGGAAGATTCAGAGAGAGGGAGTTGTACCTATGGCTAGGGTCGACTCCTTTGGCTCGGGAGGTGTGCACGGGACACGGAAAGTTATTCGAAAGGTTGTTTCGAAGTTGTAGGGGGCGTATTTGATCGAAATACGAAGGTTTCACGCGAATCGAGACAAAACGGGAGCTCGGGAGGGGTGGAAACCAGTTTGGACCGTGGGGTATGTGATTTTTGGTATCAAAATTCTCCTTCTTTTGCCTTTGACAGCAACTTCTATTTATAGGGTGAAAATTGCAGTAGGAGTCCCACTGACTTGACCGAATTTCGTGGGTTTTGGGAATTTTGGAAATCAGGGGACTTGCCGGGCAATTTCAGAAAATTGCACAAAGGAGTCCTACGGACTTGGCTTGCAAACCAGGGGTATTTTGGTCTTTTGGCCTTGATTTGTGATTGACGAGTGACTAGAGGGAGGTGGCATGCGTGACACGTGTCCCGCGACTCACCGTAAGTGTGGGAGTTCGTTCCTGGTCCCGCTTTTGTCCGTTTTTAAAATAACAAACCGAAATGTCCGAAACGCCCGAAAAGTGCCGGAAAATGCGTTTTGTGGAAAGCCATACTTTACGTGAGATGTCACGTGTTAAGTACGGTTCGACGTCGGGATGCACGGGCGATCCGGGACGTCTCGTTGGCACAAAGAACGGGAGTTTAACGAGTTCCGGTTAACCTGGAGCGGGCCAGTTAACGGATTTCGGTTAACTTTCTGACGGATTTGGACGATCCGGATTTGGGTACTTACACTCTTGTAAATGGAAAACTTCTTATCACATATAAGAAAATTAAAACCTTCATTATCCAAACATGAAATCGAAATAATATTCCTACTTAAAGCTGGAACGTAATAACAATTGTTCAAAACAAGTATTAGTCCACTAGGTAAAGTAACTTCATAAGTTCCTACGGCTAATGCAGCAACTCTTGCTCCATTCCCCACACGTAGGTCCACTTCACCCTCTTCAAGTATCCTTCTGTTCTTTAGACCCTGCACATTTAAACAAATGTGAGTTTCACATCCGGTATCCAATACCCAAGAACTAGAAGTAGATAGGAATATATCTATAACAAAGATACCTGAAGTCGAAGCAACTCCTTTGCTCTTCTTCAGTGCTTCCTTGTATTTTATGCAGTTTCTCCTCCAATGTCCAATCTCATTGCAATGGAAGCAGACTGCGTCCTCTTGGGACTTGGGCTTAGCCTCTTTAGGCTTGGCAGCCTCTTTGGGTTTGGCAACATTTGCCTTAGGATTAGCAACTTTTGCCTTTCCCTTACCCTTGAAACCTTTCCCCTTGTTAACCATTAGCACTTGGTCGATTTTCTTCTCGACAATATTGGTTTCCGCAGTGTTCAACATTTGAACTAACTCGGAAAGGTTTTTATTCATGCCTCCCATGTTAAAGTGCATTATGAAATTACTAAAACTTTTGGGCAATGAATTCAATATTATGTCGGTAGCCAACTCTTGGCTAATTGGAAAACCGAGCCTTTCAAGATGCTCAATGTGGCCCTTCAACTTAAGAGCATGGGGACCAATAGCTTGTCCTTCACTCATCTTGCATGAGGTCAAGACCTTAACTGTGTTGTACCTTTCTTGCCTAGCTTTTACTTGGAACATTTCCATCAGTCGATTGTTTAGATCAACTACCCCCAAGTGCTCAAGATCCTTCTGAAGGTTCTTGCACATGGCGGAGAGCATGAGGCAACCAACATCAGTAGAATCACGCTTGTGCTTCAGATATTGGTCCTTCACTGCCCTAGTAGCATTGGCAGCAGATTCAGGTGGAATAGGTTCCTCGAGAACGTACAGTTTTTCCTCTTGCCTGAGAACAATTCTCACGCTACGGATCTAATCCATATAGTTTGTATCATTCTCTTCCAACTTCTCCTTCTCAAGAAGAGATCGCAGTGACAGATGATTATTTTTTGATGCCATTTATTCTACAAAAAGATATACATAAAATATGAACACATATAAGTAAACATATCATATGAGAAGTATAATGCATTTACATAAAATGCTCCCACTAAATTATACACCTTCCAATGCAAATAAGCATAATATACATTTAATGGGCTAAGATCCAACTTTAATTTAATTTCAAGTTTGCTATGGCAAACCGCTCAAAATTAAATTAATTAGGTAGAAACATCAATCATATCACATATATGACTCTTAAATCTTTTATGATATTTATTCAAGACATCATATGTCTAGGCATATTTTAATCTCATCTTATGCCTTGGGTCCAAAACCATTTTGATAACCCAATTAAGTTCATTCACTTTAAACGTTTAGGAACCACCATTTCCTCATCTTGCTCGCATTTAAATAAAATCAAAGTACCTTGCTATGGCAAGCCCACCCAAAACTATCTGAATGGTCTCAAGTGTTTTAATCATGAATTGGCATAAAGAACTTAAAAGTTAAATGAAGGTTCTTTAAAATTAGATTATAAGCATATCAGCAAAGATATTCATAATCGCGCACCAGGTAAGTTCCCAGGAAGATAGGTGAGCCACAAGGACTACTTAAGTACCAAATCTCTCCTTCGACAGAACTTTTCTAGACATGCACAATCAGAAATCAGCTCTGATTTGGCAACATAATCACTACCTTTTATAAACAATCAGTTTCCTTTTAAATTTCGCGTAAAATGACTTGTTTCTCATAGGCAATCATAAAACCAAAATTTTAATGTCTAAATCTAAACATATTAGGAAACTACAATGCATTGTTTCAACTAAACATAAAAAAAAATTCTTAACACATAAGAACACATAAATCATGCATCGCAACAATTAATAAAATCATATTTTAATTAACTAAGCATGCATAAACAATGAATTAATCTAGCATAGCCCTATAAACTTAATTTTATAGCATCCAGATTAACACATAAACGTATCAGATTGTAAACACATTCACAGATTAGCAGGATTGTTCAACAAACTGATTCTGCCCAGATTGGGCTTGTTTTATCGCGTGACAGAGACTCCCAGAGTCTTGATGTGTCGCACGACCTAGAGATGTCATCAGACAAACTCTGTCGCGTGACACTGTAAGTGCTCCAATTTGAGTTGTTAGTATTTTCGTTAGAAAATTAACGAAAGTACTAACATTCCTAACATTTCTAACAATTCCTAACTTTTCTAACAAAACAAGGGTAGATTAGGGATTGCTATTTAAAATTAAACCAAGAAAATAATCTCACAAAAGAAAAATAAAGGTTAAAAACCCGAAATGGAAGCTGCTGGAACAAAAACTGGTTGCTTAATTTGAAAAATATTCTTCCTGTCCAAAGCCTGGAGCAGCATTTAATGCACCAGGCACGCCTTCAAGACCATCCGCGCGGATGAATTTGAATTCCCAGAACGCCTATAAATTGAACCCCTCAGTCTCATTTTTAAGGAGCCACAACTTCATTCACAGCAACACCTTGGCGAAAATCTTGTAGAAAACAGTGGGAATTCCCTTGAATTCCCAGCCACCTTTTTCTCAATCATTTTCCCAAATCACACTAACTAAATACTCTCAAATTCAAGCCTCAAACACTCTTAAATTCAAGCCTCAAACTCAAAAAATCAAGGGAAGATTGGTAAACCCTCCTTCTCCTTACCCTAAACTCCTTCATCCATGCATGCATCTCATACTTTGAAGATGTAACTTGTTTTTCTCTTGCCCTAGATCCAAGAGGATCACCATGGAAGTCCATCTCCATGGATGATCCTCTACAAGGATCAACATTTCTTTCAAAATTGTCTTTACTTACTTGCAAACATATTTTCAAAACCCTAAAAAACCATTTTCATACATAAAATCTTGATTTCAAAGGATAAAATCCCCCTTCCCAAGCAAATGAAATGCTTAAAGTCCTAATGTACCCTAAGGATGGCTTGATATAGTAGATCACCACTAAAATGTCTAGTGACTACTAATCAAAGCCTAAGGAAATGGGGACAAGCATGGATGCAAACCCCTTTTTAAATCACATTTTCCTTCAAGAACATCTTGCTGTCCAGTAGCATTGTTCTAAGACCTCTGTCCATGGTCTAATTTTTTGGACACATAAGAACTTGGAATTTGGTGTTGACTACAAAACACTTTTTGTAGCCAACATCCAACGATTTTCAGACATATTTTTACTTTATTTTTTTCGTGAGAAAAACTCGCTTTTTCAAATTATTGTCTAAAGGTCAGTTCATCAGTCTCTGGAAATCCAGATTCCACATCTGAGATTTCCAGAAGGTTTTGATCTACCAAATCATCTCCAAATGGAAAATCCTTTTTTAAAAACCTTGTTTACGGTGTTTTGAACAACTTTCATTCTCAGACTTTCCCAAGATTTTGAAGTTTTAAAGCTCTTAAATCCGTTTTAAAATCAAGTGTCCACTGCCTTTTTCATTCTGGCAGAATTGGTTTCCAACTTCAAGAAATCTTTTGAGTACCAAAACTCAACCCAAAATATCATACAAAAAATCATGGGACTTGTTTAATGTCTTATAAAGAGTACCCAATTTTTATTTTTCTCAGTTTGAACTTATTTTGGCCAAAGGAACACACACACAAACACACAAATGGTTTTTAAGCTTGGAAGACTCATTTTTACGAGGCATTCCTGGTGAACACTAACGTTCTTCCCGACGTGTAACGTGACCTCCGAACCCAAATCTCTAATCTCGGGCATTTTTCAAAGTTTTGGCCCTTAAAATAAAAATGGCGTGGCGACTCCGTGTTTTTCGATTGATTCTTCAAAGAAAAGAAAAATACCAATCTTTCGAAAAATGGCAACAATCGTTACAGTGGCGACTCCGCTGGGGAACTAACTAAGTTTTATCTTTTCAAAAAAAAAAGAGAAAAACTTTTGAGGGTCAAGCTTCTGTCCCAGCATTCAAAATCATTTGTTGTGTGTGTGTTGATTTTGCACATTTCGTGTTGTTTTGGCTGTTGGTGTTATGCCCTAGGCCTATGATTGATAGACTTATGTGTTGACATTATTTATTATTATATGAGATGTTTATTATTTGATTATTATATGTTTTGTATATTTGTTTATAATAATCACTGTCCCTAATTATTAAGAGAATAGATTAGTATAATTGTCAATGGATAATCATGTGATGATTATATGCATAAGAGATGCACATTGAAATTATGGGTACTTGTTAGAGAACAAGTGACTGGACATGACCCGCATGAGATTTATGTAATGGTCAAATGTCATACTTAAATCTCATACGGTTACTTCATTTATTTCCTAGACCTGAGACTATCATAACCTTACATATGATGAAAGCCATGTTTGATTTTAGTCAAACGATATCTTAACACGATATCTATAAAGGCTATCATTGGCATGATCGGATTCATGATAGGAAGGATGATAAGTCAAGAAGGAGTTTGTCCCTCGGAAGAGAGATGTTATGCTTGGGCTCCTCGATGAGTGATAATGATGAAAGTGTATGGCCGTACCCCAATATGATTGGAATTATCATTATACTCAAGAATCGAGAAAGCATTGAACAATAACAAGTCGACAAGGACCATGACTTGTGTTCAATATAACATCGTGAGACAAAAAGGGATAAATGGAAGTACACCGTTGGAAACGTGAACTCTTACGTTGCATTATTTGGGTAGACATAATGGCTTGCTAGAGTCCGCTTATGTCTTATGAGGTTCGATATGATCGAACTCATTGCCAACATAATGTAATCCTATTGGGTCACACACAACTAGAATGAATTGGTTAAACCGGAGGAAGAATGATTGAGAGGCTCGTAACCGGCTACTTATGTCACGCGACATATCAAGCCAATGGCTTGATATACCGCGCGACATAATAGGCCAATACGCGGTATTGATGTACTGTCTCTCCTAATACGATTAGAAGAGGTATTTACACTATTTGTAGTATAAATACAGGGGTTCTGTCAGACCTAATAGCTAGCCGAAATTTTAAAGCAAAATTCACAATCAAATTCTCTCAATATCCTTCAAGGTTTAGATCTAGCAATCAACAAGAAATTGTTCTTGGATTCATTCGAAGGTGTGGATACCAAAAGAGGGTCTTCGCTCGTTCATCGATCAAGACCTAGAGTTCAAGCAAGTTGAAGAACGAAGTTTGTGATTCAATATCACATAATCAAATCGTTCGATAGCTCAAGACCGGAAAGCATTTCAAGGTTGGTTTAATTCTATTTCATTGATATTCAAATTAATTGTATAGAACGGATCCTAGGGCTTCTTGGGTTTTATGTTTTTAATGCTTAATTCCGCTGCGCATGGACCCGTAAAACCCAACAGTGGTATCAGAGCCCCGTTCGTATGATTAAGTTTGAATTAACATGCTAGGTTTAAGATATAAATTGTTTATATGCTTATTGCATGTTTTGTATGTGATAGAATTTTAATTGTTTATGTGAAACAATGTGAAAATCGTTTTCAATTTATCTTGAATTAAATCTCGTAAAAGGCCGTTTTATGTGATTTAATTGGCCGTAATCTGTATTGGTTCGAACTGAAATCCTGTAACCTGTTTGCCTATGTCGTGCGACATATCGAGCCATGTGGAATTCAGGTTAAGCGGCATGTTAGGTCGCGCGACATATTAAGCCTATGGGCGATGTTGTCACGCGACATAACAAGCCAAAATCTGGGCGTAACTGCTTTGTTCAAATTTTCGCTATTCTATGATTGTGTTTACAATCGATATGTTAATATGAAAAATCTGGATGTTATAAAATTGAGTTTATAAGTCCGCGATAGATTGATTCATTGATATACATGATTAATTGATTAAAATATGATTTTAATAATTATTGCAATGTGTATGGAAAACTGGATGTTATAAAATTGAGTTTATAAGTCCATGCTAGATTGATTCATTGTTTATGCATGCTTAATTAATTTAAATGTGTTTTATTAATTGTTGCGATGCATGAATTATTTGTTCTTAATTGTTAAGAATTATTAAATTAGATGTTTAGTTGAAACATGATATTTAGTTTCCTAATATGTTTAGATTTAGACATTGTAAATTTTGGATCTTATGATTGTTTATGGAAACAAGTCATAAATACGCGAAATTTAAAAGGAAAGCGATTGTTTATAAAAGGTAAGGATTATGTTGCCTAATCGTAGTTGATTTCTAATTATGCATGTCTAGGAGAGTTCCTCTAAGGAAGAGTTGGTACTTAAGAAGTCCTTGCGGCTCACCTATCTTCCTGGGAACTTACCTGGTGCATGATTTTGACTATCTTTTTGATGTGCTTATAATCTACCTTTAAAGAACCTTCATTTAACTTTTAAGTTCTTTATGCCAATTCGTGATTAAAAACACTTGAGACCATTCGGATAGTTTTGGGTGGGCTTGCCATAGCAAGGTGCTTTGATTCTATTCGAATGCGAGCAAGATGAGGAAATGGTGGTTCCTATACGTTTTAAAGTGAATGAACTTAATTGGGTTATCAAAATGGTTTTGGACCCAAGGCATAAGATGAGATTAAAATATGCCTAGACATATGATGTCTTGAATTGATCTCATAAAAGATCTAAGAGTCATATATGTGATATGATTGATGTTTTCTACCTAATTAATTTAATTTTGAGCGGTTTGCCATAGCAAACTTGAAATTGAATTAAAGTTGGATCTTAGCCCATTAAATGTATATTATGCTTATTTGCATTTGAAGGTGTATAATTTAGTGGGAGCATTTATTTAAATGCACTATACTTCTCATTGATGTGTTTACTTATATGTGTTCATATTTTATGTATATCTTTTTGTAGAATAAATGGCATCAAACAATAATCACTTTTCACTGCGATCTGTCCTTGAGAAGGAAAAGTTGGAAGAGAATGGTACAAACTATATGGATTGGATCCGTAGTTTGAGAATTGTTCTCAAACAAGAGGAGAAACTGTACGTTCTCACTGAACCTATTCCACCTGAACCTGCTGCCAATGCTGCTAGGGCAATAAGGGAACAATATCTGAAGCACAAGCGTGACTCTACAGATGTTAGTTGCCTTATGCTCTCCGCCATGTGCAAGAGTCTTCGAAGAATCTTGAGCACTTGGGGACAGTCGACTTAAACAATCGGGCGATGGAAATGTTCCAAATTCAAGCTAGGCAAGAAAGGTACAACACAGTTGCATCCTTGACCTCATGCAAGATGAGTGAAGGACAAGCTGTTGGTCCCCATGCTCTCAAGTTAAAGGGCCACATTGAGCATCTTGAAAGGCTCGGTTTTCCAATTAGCCAAGAGTTGGCTACCGACATAATACCGAACTCATTACCTAAAAGTTTTAGTCATTTCATAATGCACTATAACATGGGTGGAATGAATAGAAACCTTTCCGAGTTAGTTCAAATGTTGACTCTGCGGAAACCAAGATTGTCGAGAAGAAGACCGATCAAGTGCTAATGGTTAACAAGGGGAAAGGGTTCAAGGGTAAAGGAAAAGCAAAGGTTGCTAATCCTAAGGCAAAGGTTGCCAAGCCCAAAGAGGCCTCCAAGCCTAAAGAGGCTAAGCCTAAGTCCCAAGAGGACGCAATCTGCTTCCATTGCAATGAGATTGGACATTGGAGGAGAAATTGCGCAAAATACAAGGAAGCACCGAAGAAGAGCAAAGGAGTTGCTTCAACTTCGTGTATCTTTGTTATAGATATATTCCTATCTACTTCTAGTTCTTGGGTATTGGATACCGGATGTGGAACTCACATTTGTTTAAATGTGCGGGGTCTAAAGAACGAAGGATGCTTAAGGAAGGTGAAGTGGACCTACGTGTGGGGAATGGAGCAAGAGTTGCCGCATTAGCCGTAGGAACTTATGAAGTTACTTTACCTAGTGGACTAATACTTGTTTTGAACAATTGTTATTACGTTCCACTTTAAGTAGGAATATTATTTCGATTTCGTGTTTGGATAATGAAGGTTTTAATTTTCTTATATGTGATAAGAAATTTTCTATTTACAAGAGTGATATGCATTATTATGCGCTATGGCCTTTATATTCTTGATGTTGAAAATCGCGATAATGATGTCTATAACATTAACAAGAAATCTAAACCCAATGATGTAAACCACACTTACTTATGGCATTGTCGTCTTGGCCATATAAACGAGAAACGCATTTCTAAACTCCACAAAGATGGATTTTTGGACTCACATGATTATGAATCATATGAGACATGCGAATCTTGTTTACTTGGCAAGATGACCAAGGACCCATTTACCAAAACCGGTGAAAGGGCGGGCGACTTATTAGGACTCATACATACCGATGTATGTGGGCCTATGAGTAGCGATGCTAGGGGAGGATTTCGGTACTTCATAACATTCACCGATGATTATAGTAGATTTGGATATGTTTATCTAATGAAACATAAGAGTGAATCGTTTGAGATATTTCGAATATTTCAAAATGAGGTGCAAAATCAACTTGGCAAAACTATTAAGGTACTTCGATCCGATCGAGGTGGTGAATATTTGAGCCAAGAATTTGACAGTCATCTTAAGAGTTGTGGAATCGTTTCGAACTCTCTCCACCCGAACACCACAATGGAATGGTGTGTACGAAAGGAGGAATAGAACTTTGTTAGACATGGTTCGTTCTATGATGAGTCAAGTTGAGCTTCCTTTATCCTTTTGGGGACATGCACTAGAAAGCTGCTGCTTTCACTATAAACGAGTTCCTACCAAATCGATTCAAAAGACCCCAGATGAGATGTGGCATGGAAGAAAACCTAGTTTGTCTTTCATGAAGATTTGGGGTTGTGATGCGTATGTCAAGAAGTTAACTTCCGACAAGCTAGCACCTAAATCGATAAATGTGTTTTTGTGGGATATCCTAAGGAAACCAAAGGATACTATTTCTACAACCGAAACGAGAACAAAGTGTTCGTTGCTCGAAATGGTACTTTCTTAGAAAAGGAGTTTCTTCGCAAAGGAACCAGTGGGAGTAAAATAGATCTCGAAGAAGTTCGAGAACCCGAAAACAACATTGAACCAATGGTAGAAACCGAACCAAGTTCACAAACCGTTGTGGAACCGGTTCAAGATGCACAAGTTCCTCGCCGAAGTGGTAGATCACGATCCGAACCCGAGAGATATGGATTTCTCGTTACGGAAAGTGATGAAGTGGAGTTAATCGAAAATGATGAACCCACTTGCTATCAAGAAGCGATGTCCGCTCCGGATTCGGAAAAATGGCAAGAAGCCATGAAGTCCGAATTACAATCCATGGCTGATAATCAAGTTTGGAACTTGATTGATCCACCCGAAGGTGTAAAAACCATAGGGTGCAAATGGGTCTTCAAGAAGAAGACCGACATGGATGGGAAGGTGCACACCTATAAGGCTAGGCTAGTAGCTAAGGGATATAGGCAGATTCATGGCATAGACTATGATGAAACCTTTTCGCCCGTAGCTATGCTTAAGTCTATTAGAATTTTACTTGCCATAGCCGCATATTATGACTATGAGATATGGCAAATGGATGTCAAAACAGCTTTCCTTAATGGGAAGTTACTTGAGGATGTATACATGATACAACCTGAAGGTTTTGTCAATCCAGAAAATTCTAACAAGGTGTGTAAGTTGCAGAAATCCATTTATGGATTGAAGCAAGCTTCAAGGAGTTGGAATCTACGTTTTGATGAAGCAATCAAGGAGTTTGGTTTTATCAAGAACGAAGATGAACCTTGTGTATACAAGAAAATTAGTGGGAGCGTAGCACTATTTTTAGTGTTGTATGTCGACGATATCTTACTCATTGGAAATGACATTTCTGCACTAGAGACTGTCAAGTCTTGGTTGGGAAAGTGCTTTTCAATGAAAGATATGGGCGAAGCCGCATATATCCTTGGTATCAAGATCTATAGAGATAGATCCAAGAGGATGATTGGTTTAAGTCAAAGTACCTACATTGACAAAGTCCTTAGAAGATTCCAAATGGAAAATTCTAAAAGAGGTAATTTGCCAATGTTGCATGGTATATCTCTTAGCAAGAATCAATGTCCAAAGACTAATGATGAGCGAAAGAGAATGAATGGTATTCCATATGCTTCGGCAATTGGGTCTATCATGTATGCTATGTTATGTACTAGACCCGATGTCTCGTGTGCTCTAAGCATGACGAGTAGGTACCAATCGGATCCCGGTGAACCACATTGGATAGCGATCAAGAATATCCTCAAGTACTTATGAAGAACTAAGGATGCATTCTTGGTCTTTGGAGGAATGGAAGAAGATCTTGTAGTCAAAGGCTACACGGATGCTAGCTTCCAAACCGACAAAGATGATTTCGAATCGCGATCTGGATTTTTGTTTATGCTTAATGGAGGCACCGTGAGTTGGAAAAGTTCCAAGCAAAGTACCGTCGGCGATTCTACAACCGAAGCCGAGTACATAGCGGCATCCGATGCGGCTAAGGAAGCGGTTTGGATCAAGAAGTTCATTAGTGATTTGGAAGTCGTTCCAAGCATCGAGATCCTATTGAACTTTACTTGTGATAACAATGGTGCCATTGCACAAGCAAAGGAACCAAGATCACACCAGAGATCCAAACACATACTTCGACGTTTCCACATTATCCGTGAGATATGTGAAAGGGAAGACGTTAAGATATGCGAGTAGACATCGATGACAACGTGGCGGACCCACTAACTAAGGCTCTCTCACAAGCTAAACATGATGGTCATGTTAGGTCCATGGGTATTCGATACATGGTAGATTGGGCCTAGTGCAAGTGGGAGGCTTGTTGGTGTTATGCCCTAGGCCTATGATTGATAGACTTATGTGTTGACGTTATTTATTATTATATGAGATGTTTATTATTTGATTATTATATGTTTTGTATATTTGTTTATAATAATCACTTTGTCCCTAATTATTAAGAGAATAGATTAGTATAATTGTCAATGGATAATCATGTGATGATTATATGCATAAGAGATGCACATTGAAATTATGGGTACTTGTTAGAGAACAAGTATTGGACATGACCCGCATGAGATTTATGTAATGGTCAAATGTCATACTTAAATCTCATACGGTTACTTCATTTATTTCCTAGACACGAGACTATCATAACCTTACATATGATGAAAGCCATGTTTGATTTTAGTCAAACGATATCTTAACACGATATCTATAAAGGCTATCATTGGCATGATCGGATTCATGATGGGAAGGATGATAAGTCAAGAAGGAGTTTGTCCCTCGGAAGAGAGATGTTATGCTTGGGCCCCTCGATGAGTGATAATGATGAAAGTGCATGGCCGTACCCCAATATGATTGGAATTATCATTATACTCAAGAATCGAGAAAGCATTGAACAATAACAAGTCGACAAGGACCATGACTTGTGTTCAATATAACATCGTGAGACAAAAAGGGATAAATGGAAGTACACCGTTGGAAACGTGAACTCTTACGTTGCATTATTTGGGTAGACATAATGGCTTGCTAGAGTCCGCTTATGTCTTATGAGGTTCGATATGATCGAACTCATTGCCAACATAATGTAATCCTATTGGGTCACACACAACTAGAATGAATTGGTTAAACCGGAGGAAGAATGCTTGAGAGGCTCGAGCGGCTACTTATGTCACGCGACATATCAAGCCAATGGCTTGATATACCGCACGACATAATAGGCCAATACGCGGTATTGACAGCCTGTCTCTCCTAATACGATTAGAAGAGGTATTTACACTATTTGTAGTATAAATACAGGGGTTCTGTCAGACCTAATAGCTAGCCGAAATTTTAAAGCAAAATTCACAATCAAATTCTCTCAATATCCTTCAAGGTTTAGATCTAGCAATCAACAAGAAATTGTTCTTGGATTCATTCGAAGGTGTGGATACCAAAAGAGGGTCTTCGCTCATTCATCGATCAAGACCTAGAGTTCAAGCAAGTTGAAGAACGAAGTTTGTGATTCAATATCACATAATCAAATCGTTCGATAGCTCAAGACCGGAAAGCGTTTCAAGGTTGGTTTAATTCTATTTCATTGATATTCAAATTAATTGTATAGAACGGATCCTAGGGCTTCTTGGGTTTTATGTTTTTAATGCTTAATTCCGCTGCGCATGGACCCGTAAAACCCAACATTGGCTGCCTCGGAAAAGTCAAAATTTTGACTGTTGGACCCGTCGCCTTGAACTGTTTGAATTTTGAATTATGTGCTTATGTGTTCATTTCCTTTCAAAAAAAAAATTTCAAAAAAAAAAATTTCAAAAAAAATCTTTCAAAAAAAAAAATCATGCATCATGCTCTTTAAGACACATGCGAAAATTTCTATTTTACTCAGAAAAAGAAGATAGACTGCTTGCACACTACGCGCACTTGGCCTTACACTGCACACTACGTCCCTAACCCGGGGAAATCCCTGTAGCGGCCCGTTTGGTCTTATTACGCCTCTCGGTGCAAGCACGGGACTACCCAAACATCCCATGGAGCCTCGTGTCGACCATGCACTTGTCCGTGACACACTTTGCCCGAGACCGGTTGGTTTTTAGTCTGGTCTGTGTCATGCCCTGTCTGTGTATAGACCTTTCCTTTCAAGCCTTAGTCGGCATACCAAGTCAATATCTTTCGGGACCCTAATCAGTCGAAGTCCTGCCGGTTTTCCGTCACGGGCTTTGACCAGATATTGACTGGCGCCTTGACTTTGACTCTGACTGGCACAAATTATACACTGACTCTCAGCATGACACTGAGTCATCAAGAATTAACGATTATTCCATGCCTAATTACGGCCTAATTGACGACGAGTCAAGATCAATTGTGGACATTTATCAGTCCGAATCATGCCGACTTTTTGTCGAGCCCTCGGACATGATCTTGACTTTGACGTCAGCTTTGTCCGTAATTTACATCGAATGCTCATTAAAACTCGATTATCCGCCAGACTTTTAGGATCGTTTTTTTTTCGGTCGGTGGGACCCCGCTTGCCCTATAGGACCCTCGCCCGGGGCTGTCCGCCCTGAGAAGTCAAAATACAGGTGGAATACGAGGGGCTTATAGACGTAGTGATGGGGCCCACTGATCCAGGATCCAGAGTAGTTTGCGAAAAAGAAGAGCAATCTTTTCCAACCGATTAGGTTAATAAAATACGTTTTAAAGTAAACTAGAACAAATAACTGCATGTTGCATGAGCCCAAAGCCCAAACACCTACCCTCCTTCATTCCCAGAGACATCGAACCACGGTGCCTTTTCCCCCTTGACTCCTCACAAAGCTTGGTTTCGAACATCGGGTCACCGTTTGATCAGTTGGGAAGAGTCAAGCGCATCGTCAGCTTCACCCTTTGTTCCGACTCCGGGTTTCAGAATGTCTGCATCAGCCGGTAACGATGGGGACAACACCACTCCGCCTCCTGGGACTCCTCAAACAGAACAGCAGTGGAATCAGTTAGCCGAACAGATGAGACTGCAACTAGAAGCACACCTGAATAGCCTTATGGAGGCTATTAAGAGCCATGGTTTGACCGCCAGCCTCAATCCCGATGGCACTTTTACCGTAAAGAAGGAAGAAAGTCCTCCTCCCACTCTCAACCGTCCTGGATATGTCAAGATACCACCACAAGATTCCTATGTCTCCACCGCCGGGACTCCTGCCCGTCGACTTACAGGCCAACTAGCCCCCAAACAGCAGTTCAAAGTGCCGCCATTCCAACAGCAATCAGAGATGGAGCAGTTCGGCATACCCCAGCAGCCGTCAGGTGTCCCCTCTCAGAGTGATGCCGATCCCGCAGAAATCAGTAAGAAGAACGGAGGTTGGGAAACAACGGAGGAAATATGGTTAGCCATCAGGGCTCTTGAGGAACGCCAGAATAAACAACAGGCCTGGATTGAAGAGGCCACACGTCATTTCGGAACATTGTCAATCCCCCAACTGACTGGGGCTCCCCTGAAGGACAAATACGTGCCTGTTCTCCCGGCTCCTAATACCTCTCGTCACTCGGCGGAATCCAACCATTTGCTTCCCGATGAGCCCAACAGCAGATCTGCCCAGACTAGGCATGGGCAACCGGTTCCCGGTTCCGGTTCCGAACCGCCGGTTCCGGTTCCGGGAAAGGGGGGAACCGAGATGGAACCGCCAAAATCCGGTTCCCGGTTCCGGTTCCTTGATGTTGGTTCCGGTTCCGGTTCCACGGTTTTCCGGTTCTTTTGTTGTCCTTTTTTTTTTGGAAATGCACACTGCGTGGGCGCCCAAGAGAAGTGGGCGACCGCCCAACACCAAATTCAAGGTTTTTGAAAAACTTCTGCACATCGAGCAAAAACAAAAAAATAAAAAATAATGAAACTAGCAGTAATATCGTTTATGTTTTACCACAGCAGCACATTGCAAGAAAAGCCAATCATGAGGGCAATTATCCAGCAAGTAAACGAAGTCTTTTGGTCTTTCCACTGAAAATAGAAATAAAAATATAAATAACCACTAACAAAGCTTTCAAGGTTGTAAGTAAGAACTACTTAGCAAATAGCTTCTTCAAGCTTCATAATGTACAGAAGTATGGCCACAGCTTACAGTTACCAAGGCCACCCCACCCTTTATTAATGATTCCCCTTTGTCCAGTTATTTCAAGAGCTTGAACTATTATCTGGGTCATTTTCTCTGAAAAAGGTGTAAAAAGTAAAAAAAAGGGGGAAATTTGAATGAAAAAGCTGTAAAAAAGGGGCAAATTTCGATTTTTTTTTGAATTTTCAGCAAGAACCGTCGGTTATCCGGTTCCAAACCGCCGGTTCCCCGGCTCTGGTTCCCCGGTTCCGGTTCCGGTTCCAAAATCGGCGGTTCACGGTTTTCTGAAAGGAGGAACCGAGACTGAATCGTGAACCGCCCGGTTTCGGTTCTTGCCGGTTCCGGTTCTTGCCGGTTTCGGTTCTGCCGGTTCCGGTTCCGGTTCGGTTCTCCGGTTCCGCCCGGTTCCGGTTCCGGTTTGCCCATGTCTACCCCAGACCAGTTCAACTCAGAGTCATTCCAGCACAGCTCAACCCGAGGTCCCAAATCCACCACCAGCTGTTGAGCACATTTGGTGGGATATCTGTGACTGCCTCGACTGTCTCGAAAGGGATTATCAAGATTGGATAAATGAAGATCGTCCTCCCAAAAAGAAGAAATCCTCTTCCCAGCAAAAGTTGAAAGAAAGGTTCGAAGCCGGTGATACCAGTGTAGATACGCTCGGGGAGCCATCTGTAGGATTTGATTACTACGTACTCTACTCCAGCCAGCCTTCCCTAGAGCAAGTAGGGGCGGAAAAGCCGAAAAATCCTGCTGACAATAGAATTCAGACCTTGGGACACCAGAATACTGCAGATCCGGGTAATTCTACTAACCCCCCTCGGGGTCAGCCAAGGTTCAGTTTGTCCAGCTCCCGAGTGCATAACGGCAAAGAAAGACCAACGCCAGTTTGGCGCTCGCACTCAATCAATGTGCTGACCAATGGAGACAACCGCTACAAACAGCCTCGACACAACCCTGAGACTTCGGCAAAGGCTTTACCTCGCAAAAGAAAGACGGGAAACAGGCGGCTTGATGACTCTCTTTCTCTGGATAAAGACCAAATCTACGATCCCCGACTATACGGTAGTATGATCACCTTCTGCGACGAAGACCTGCCAAGAGATGTATCCAGACACAATGAAGCCCTATACTTCACTCTCCGGCTCAACACCGTATCACTCCCCGGAGTATTGGTGGACAACGGATCAGCCGTCAACGTCCTTCCCCTCAGCATGATGCGGGCCCTACGCATCAATGAAAGGCACATGATCCCATCTACCCGGTCAATCAAGGCCTAAGACGGCACGTCTCGTCCCATCTTAGGGACGGTGGCTCTGGAGCTCTGGTTCGAAACCCAAATGGTGCCAGCAAAATTCCATGTAATGGACATCCCATCCGAATTCACAGCTCTGTTGGGACGCCCTTGGTTACACCACATGAAAGCCATAGCTTCCACTCTCCATCAATGCGTCAAGTTCATTAACCGGCAGGGGGATCTTGAAGTCATTAGGGGTGACAGTTTCCTCATAGGAAACGAAGCCGAGACAGTCGCAAGCGTGCCCGCAGCCAGACACCGGGGCTACCTCCTTCGAATCGACCAAGGGACTATCAGGGCAAGTCTCGTCAGAATCCCTTAGAATCCGGTGATGCCAACTATGTCAACGAACTCAAGCAGGCAGACCCTGAAGCAGTTCGATTCATCAAGTTCAATTGCCATTTCCAACATTTGGAGGCAGAATGGAAAGAAACACTGAACACCGCCATGGTACGAGCACACAAACCCCCAGTCTCCAATCAGAGATTTGTCAGCATTCTTCTAACCCATTCTCTGGCCTTGCCAAGCGAAGAGATTTTCATGATAAAAGTCGACAAGCACCGGCAGACTCAACTCGAATGTATGAACATCGTATGGGACGTCCTCCTCGAGGAACTACCCGCTAAGCCCTTCCGCTCGAGCATGGGGCATGAGATTTTTCTAGCAGCTCCAGCAGCACACCAAGACGCAATGCGTCCTTACATCTGGATTGAGCGGTCAGACTGCGACGAGTTAGAATGCTCCAGAATTGAGGATGCGGCAGATCCGCAAGAAGATCCCTACATTCATATGCTCAGTTTTCAGGTGCCGGACCCGATTGATTCTGGTTCAGACAAAGAGATGATAGCAATGATTGAAGAAGAAGAACAGAAACAAGACAATCCCCGAGTCATGAGGCCACCGACAACCATGCCATTAAAGAATTGGGAAACTCTCTCAGGCCCGTCCGCGACCAAAGAGGAAATGATCACCAAGCTTGGATTAGTCCCCCGTCCCTTTGTGTCAACCTATGTAAAGTCATCCGAGTCTCTCATCGTTGAATTCGAGTCACTAGAGTCGTCCGATGGCCTCAAGCCTGAAGACTACGAAATTGTAGCCAATGCTGTATTTCCCTTTGTTCTCAATGAAATGATGGACCTTTCTGAGTATCCCCTGATTGCCACTTTAACTAATGATAAATTAACTAATAACTTAAAACAGTTAATAATGATTCACTAGATAAAGAAGCAAACACATTAAACGAACAATATATCAAAGAAATCTTTAAGCAAGTTGTTCGGAAAGAGGAAAATCGAGCCCAAGCTGCCGAAGAGGTTTTGACGAGTGTGAATTTGGAAACTGCGGAAGAGCCTAAAGAGACGCATATTTGTAGTTTCTTTGAAGGATCTGAAAGAGACACTCTGATTGAGCTTCTAAGGGAATTCGTGGATGTGTTCGCATGGTCCTATAAAGATATGTCGGGTCTCGATCCTTCCACAGTTGAACACCGAATACCGCTCGTCCCAGAAGTCAAGCCAATAAAGCAGAAACTAAGAAGAATTAAGCCCGAATGGTCTCTACAAGTGAAAGAACAGATAGAAAAGATGCTCAGAGCAGGGTTCACCAGGGTCATTGAATATCCTACATGGCTTTCCAACATAGTGACGGTGACCAAGGCCAACGGGAAGATCCGATGCTGCGTAGATTTCAGAGACTTGAACAAAGCTAGTCCAAAAGACGATTTCCCCCTGCCAAACATCGACATCCTGGTAGATTCCACGGCCAACCATGAGGTTAAGTCCTTCATCGACGGTTTTGCCGGTTACAACCAAATCAAAATGGCAGAAGAAGATCAAGCCAAGACAGCCTTCACGACCCCTTGGGGCACATACTGCTACACGGTCATGCCATTTGGGCTAAAAAAATGCCGGGGCTACTTACCAAAGGGCAGCTACAGCCCTGTTTCATGACATGATCCACAAAGAAATTGAGGTCTATGTAGACGACATGATAATACACCCCAGAGGATCAAATGGCCAGCACTTTGTTGATTTGAGAAAATTCTTCGGCCGCCTCCGAGACCACAATATGAGACTGAATCCAGCCAAATTTACCTTCGGTGTAAGACGAGGCAAGGTGCTAGGATATATGGTGACAGAACGGGGAATTGAAGTAGACCCCCAGAAAATCAAGGCCATAGTTGAAATGAAGCCACCCCGGACACTGACAGAAGTAAAATCCTTCATGGGAAGACTGCAATACATAAGCCGCTTTGTAAATCAGCTGACCTCGATCTGTGAGCCGATCTTCAAGTTGATGAAGAAAAATGCCTACACGGAATGGACTCCAGAATGCCAGCTCGCCTTTGAACAGATCAAGGCGTACCTTGTGAATCCCCCGATTCTTTGCCCACCACATCAGCAAAAGCCACTATTGCTATACCTAACTGTCAGAGACACAGCAATTGGGGCTATGTTAGCTCAAGAAAAGAAAAATTCCAAGGTCGAAAACGCCATCTATTTCGTAAGTAGAAAGCTTTAAGGGAGCGAACTCAATTACTCTGCTTGTGAAAAGACTTGCGCAGGCCTGGTCTGGGTAGTGGGAAAGCTGAAACACTACATGCAGTCTCACCCGATACATCTCGTCTTAAAGATAGACCCCATCAAATATCTGTTCGACAAGCCTTCCATCTCCATTAGGTTGGCAAAATGGTCGTTCTTTTTGGCTGAATACGACATCACTTATGTATCAAGGAAATCCGTAAAAGGGCGTATAATGGCAGAACATTTGGCCGATTTCCCAAGTGATGAGTCCCGAGGACCTGAACCTCAATTTCCTGATGATGGAATCTTTGCTCTAGAAGGAGAAAATCGCTGGCAACTCTTCTTCAACGGGGCGTCAAACAAAAGGGGGAATGGAATAGAAATGCTTCTGGTCGATCCTACTGACGAGCACACCCCCATAGCAGTAAGATTGAACTTCGAGGTCACCAACAATGCTGCTGAATACGAGGCTTGCATAGCCGGGTTGGAGGCCGCCCTTGAAAGAAATATCAAAGAATTAGAAGTGTACGGTGATTCTGCCCTCATCATCAACCAGGTCTCTAACAAGTGGAAGACCGTGGACCCGGGTCTGCAGAAATATCACACCTATATGGAAGAGCTAGTGACTCAGTTCAAAGAAATCAGCTTTCATTATTTGCCTAGAGATCGCAACAGATTTGCAGATGCCCTGGCAACGCTAGCCTCTCTCGTTGAAATACCTGAAGGAAAGTCTGTCAAACCATTCAGAGTTGGGAGAAGAGAAAACCCTGCTTACTGCTTTGAAATCGAAGCAGAGGCCGAACTAGCCAACGATCCTGGTATACTCAGATTTATCAGTACTTAAAGAACGGCGAAGCCTCTTTCAAAAATGAAGATGGAGAATATAAAGAGGGAATCAAGGCAAAGGGCCTCTTAGCTCTGAAGCGACTCGCCTCCCACTATGTTCTTTTGGGAGATGTGTTGTACAAGAAACGTTATCAAGGCCCTCTCATGTGGTGTATCAGCAAGCAAGAGGCTACCGAACTCATGAAGGAAATACACGGTGGTACCTGCGGCCCCCACATGAATGCTCGGGCCCTGATACAGATCATATTGAGAATGGGGTACTTTTGGATCTCCATAGAAATTGACTGCATCCAGTTTGTCAAAAGCTGTGACAAATGCCAGCGGTACTCAAACCTCAATCATTTGCCTCCTAACGAGTTATACTGCATGACAACCCCTTGGCCCTTCGTCACTTGGGGAATCGATGTCATAGGCAAAATCACACCATCAGGCAGCAACGGCCACGAATTCGTCCTGGTGGCAGTGGACTATTTCACAAAGTGGGTCGAAGCAAAATCCTACAAAATCCTCAACTCAACGAAAGTGGCCCTCTTCATCAAAGAGAACATCATATGCAGATACGGGTTGCCGGCCGAAATCATCTCAGATAATGGATCCCACTTCGAAGGGGAATGCGAAAGGCTGCTAGCAGAGTTCAGAATAACCCGTCACAAGTCATCTCCTTATAGGCCCCAAACCAATGGAGCCGTTGAAGCAGCAAACAAGACTCTGGAAAACATCATCCGGAAAATGGCTGTCCGAGGTCGAGATTGGCCCGAGAAGCTACACCTGGCACTCTGGGGCTACAGGACATCAGTCAGAACCGCAACAGGGGAGACACCATTTGCTCTCACCTACGGAATGGAAGCCGTACTCCCAATCGAGCTAGAAATTCCCTCACTCCGTGTGCTGCTTGAAAGTCAGATCAACGAGGTCGAATGGCTCCAGAGTCGCCATGATGAATTGGCCCTACTAGATGAACGACGATTGAAGGCCATGGAACATATCCGAGCATACCAAGGGAGAATGGCCAGAGCCTTCGACAAGAAAGTAAAGCATCGGGAGATCAGGGAAGGTGATCTCGTGTTGAAAGAGAAACCCCCTGTCCGCATCAACCCGCTTGGCAAATGGGAGCCTGTCTGGGTCGGACCATATGTCGTCCAGAAGATCTTCTCCGGAGGGGCCATGCAACTTGCAGACCTCGACGGAAATCCCTTTGTACACCCGGTGAATGGCAACAAGCTGCACAAATACTACGCGTAGAACACTGAGTCAAAAAAAAAAAATATATATCAAAAAAAAGAGGAGTGCTAAAAGAGTAATACCCAACTAGGTTGAAAACCCGAAAAGGGCGGCCTAGGTAAAAAACAGGGTTGCACCAAAAAAAAAAACCAAAAAAAAACAAACAAAAAGAATTAACCAGGTCGAACTACAGAGACCTGAGCCCTTTTGTCCGAAGGGAACGTAGGCAGCCGGAAACGGTTCGGTCTAAAACACAAATAAAAGTCATACTTTGTTATTGATCAAGCCACGAAGCCGTCTTGAAAAACTCTAAAGCAATTCACATGTTCATTACAGTTAAAAACTCTTTGATGAGTCTAAGCTCGGTTCATTCCTACAACTGGCAACCTGCTAAAAGAAACTAAGATGCATAATCAAACTAATGTGTCTGCTACAACAAGAAAGGGATACTCGGAAACCTCGAGGTCACTCTAAGCCGCTCGTACTGGCATCCCCTCTCTTCTTCCCCCTTCGGGTCTTCTTCCTCTGAACAGGAAAAATGTCGGTCTTCCTCCTACCAAGCTCTGGTGTAGGAACAGGATCTATCAAACCAGCCTCTGTCAGGGCCTTAGTAGCCCTAGCGTCATCTCTCATCTCTTGTAGCCGAGCTGGTAACATAGGAGTCCTCCTCTCCTGTCTCTTGACATAAGCTTCATAGTCGGTCACAACATCTCCGCTCCTGTCATGAGGGTTGGCCCTCGCCTCGACCCTCCTCCTCTCCGAAACTGTCAGGTCCTCCGCGCCAGCAATGGCCTCACGTCGTCTCAAAATAGCCATCTTAGTCGCCCCCAAATGCCTCTCGTACCAATCCAAGTACCAAGTGGTCAGAAACACAGGTCTCGGACGTCTGAGGATAACCCGAGGAGGAAAGACGTCATACCTCCATGCTCGGGAAAGAAATGAAAACACCGAAGGATCATCCATAGAAGCAGAAGCCACCACCCTAGTGGCTATATCATCAAAGTCCTCCAAAGGAACCTGCTCCAAGCCAAACTGTCTCAAAACCAGAGCCGGAATGTAAAAGCTGGACTGAGAAAGTCCCGGAAGCATAACCACGTGAGACCCGTCCTGAAGTACTCTCCGAGTCTCCACCCGCCAATGAGGCACCGACCATCTGATATCTTCAGTCTGGCGACCAGCCATCCAACGCTCCCACGAGCCCTGATCATCAAAATCCACAGCAACCCCTCTCCTGGCAAATGTCCAAGGCTTGATCATATCCGAAGTTTCTCGAAGAACCCCCAGGCGCTCCATCAGCCACAGAGTCAAGAGAAACGGGCTGCCCCCGTGCATGTACCGCCTCCCGGTAGCTAACCTGTCGAGAGCATGAAAGGTCTCCCCCAGGATCAAAGGCGCAACATCTCTGCCCAAGCGACAGTGAACAACTACATCCAGCAGAGCCCGATGACAAATCCCAAAAGAGTAGACCATAAACAAGGTCCCAAACATGCAGAGGGCAAAAGCGTCCCAATAGGAATCATCAATCAAGCCTAAGCCCCTAAATCTATCAGGAAGACCGGAAATATCAAAATGATCGGGACTACGGATCATACCTTGTGCTTCCTCTGGGGAAAGATGAAGAAGGTTGCACAACCTATCAACGAAAGAAGCTCCTCCGGGCAAAGGAACCGCAATCTCTTCCACCTCCGGGCCACCAAGCAAAGCCCGAAATTCTTCAATGGTCGGAACCACTTCATTGTAAGAAAGGCAAAAGACATGCCTTCTAGTATCCCAAAATGAGGAAGAAGCTCTCAAGAGATCATAGTCCGGAACCAATTCTTTGAGGGACCACAAGCACTTTACCTTGTACCTTTCTTCGAAAAATGACCTCCTCTCGTGCATAATCTCCCTACACCACTCCTTGAACTTTTCAAAGAACAACATTTGCTTTTCTTTGGACAATTTTAGAGAAAATTTGGACATTTCCATGGTCTTTTTTGTTTCTCTCCCGAATTTCCAGTGATTTTGAACTGGAGAAGACGAAGTTTCAATGGCATTTATGGACCAAACCAGATCCAACCACCAAAATAAATGAACCCTGACAGATTTCATCCCCATCCGCGCGGATGGGATTGTCACCCAGAAAAAATTTGCTGCAGTTTAAACTGCTGCACCACGGAGGAACATTTCATCCCAGTCGCTCGAAAACTGTGCAAAACCTGCCCAAACAATTCATATACCAAACCTTCACACCCTTGCCAAAAAACCAGGGCTCATGCAACATTGCATTCATAATAGAAAAAAAATGATAGAAATCCTAGATTATTACATTCCAAAAAAAAAGAGTGTGCATAAAAAAAATAAAATAATAAATAATAATAAACTGTATCTGTCAAAAAAAAGAGGTAGGTACAATCTTAGAAATCAGTCTCAGAAGATCGTCAGTCAGAATCCTCGGTGGCTGGCGCTTTCCCCCGATCCCTCTTGCGGCTCGGGCCCGCATCCTCAGTAGTCACGAATATCTCGGGCTCAGAATCATCGTCCTCGTCGCCAGAGGAAGGCTCGCCTGGACCAACCGGCACGCCCTGATAAGGCAAACCAAGATCCGCGAAGAAGTCGTATCCGAACGAGAATGCGTTGGATCCCTGGACATGCGAGGAAGACCCACCGTGGTGCCAGACATGTCCCTGTCCATGCGAATCCCCGAGAATGACGTGGTCCGAAGGCAGCACCACGCTGGGATCTATGAGAGGAGAAAGAGGAGTCTCGGAAGAAGGATCGAAAGGAATAGGGGAAGTCTCTCGCTCGACAGGCGCCGGCTGTCCTCGCCTCCTCCTGCCCTGAGCAGCCCCACAAGTAACCATCTTCCTGAGGAACCTCTTGGCCCTGATCACCTGTTTCGTCAGCTTCTCCACGACCACAGCCGGGAACTGCACGGAAACAAAGGCGTCAGAAATAATTGAGGTGAAAAATGATGACAGGAAAGAAAATAAAAGACAGAGAAAAAAGAAAAAAGATAGAGAAAGCCATACCTTCATATCCGGACGAGGCCGGAAAGCTCGTGGAACCCGATCAGGGACGGGGATCTGTACTCTCAGCCTGACCCCGTCCTGGACGTACGAAAAGTCCGATCGAGGGTACCGCACAACCCCCAACCCCTCTCTCTCTAGAACCTGAGGCATCCTCAGCCTCCACAAGATAAATCGCGAGTACTCCTCGATCGCCACGAACCTCGAGTAGTGCTGGCCACCTCGATAATCATCCCAGGTCTCCGAGTTCTCACTCGGATGCATCATGTCAGCAGGAGGCTCCACCGGAGCCATCGCAGGTGCACCCACACCATGTTGGCGCGTCACTCTCTCCCCCAGGTAATACGCGTCGCAGGTCAAGCCCCTCAAGATCCTTCGCTCCACGGTCCATCTCTCGGCACCCTTCAACTGCTCCACATCGAAGCGATCCCAGGGGTAGAATATGATCCCCTCATCTGTCTCAGCCCTCTTCAAAGGCAGGCAATCCGAGTACTTGAGGGTCGTGCGCCCCCTAGAACCTATCTTCTCCCGGGCATACTTGGACCAGGAAAGCATGGCCGGATACGCCCCGATGTACTCCGCCGGCTGCCGCCACATCGTGACGTGAAAGAACTCTAGAGCCCATACCTGCGAAAGGAAAAGGTCAAATCAATTAAGTGCGAAAAAGAATACGTGCTTAAAGAAAAGAGAGAAAGCAAAAAGAAAGCTTGTACCTCCAGAGGAAACTCAAAGCATGTGAAAGAACTCACAGCCTTCCGGCTGTATCTGTCTAGAGCGAAGTAAAACTCCGCTAGCCCGGCCTCCCCCCAGGACACCTCTCCGGCTCTCTCCACGTCCTCCAGGGACCTCAGCAAAGCAAAAACATTCGTCCCCTCGGCATGTCCAAATAGCGTGCTCGAAAAAGCAAACCATAAAAAGGCCCTAGCAATCTGTTCAGCGCCTATCCTCTCATCCCCAGCCTCATAGCTCCCAATGCTCTCCACGATCTTCCTGTGGACCACAGCGTACTCCATCCCCATCCCCTTTTTGGGAATAGGGGAAAATCCTAGAAGGGCCTGCAGGTCCAGATCGCTGTAACCATCCCGCCACTCAATGTTGCGTCCCTTGAAGGACAGGCCTGTGATCGCAGCATAATCAGAAGGCGTAACCGTAGCCACGCCCCAGAAGAAATGAAACGTGTGGGTCACGTCCCACCAGTGCTGTGCCAAAGCAAAAAGCAGACCCTTACTCTTAGGGAACTTAACCAACCCCCTCAAGCACTCGATGAACTCGTACAATCAGGTCTCAATGACGATCTGTCTAGGACTCATCATCGCTCCTCTGCCCAAAACCGGAAGCCGGTCCCACAAGTAAATCACAGACTCCACCGATCCCCGAGTCTTCATCTTGTTCAGTTGCTGCATCACAAAGCGATCTCCGCCCTGCGAAAAAAAAAAACAAACAGAAATGTCAAAAAATTGCATTTGCATTTAAAAGCATACACATGCAACATAAACATAAAGTTTTGAAGAAAATCGGGCAGCATAACGGCATACAACGAACCTAGCCCCTTTTTTCTCGCATAAAAGAAAAGAGTTTTCAGCAAATACCATCCATTCATTCATACATGAAGAAAGCATGTCAATAATACTAAGTCAACAAAAAAAAAAAAAAACTCCGTCCCATTTTTGCACAAAAAGTGCACATAAACTATTTTTCACAAGGAATCAACGGAAGCAAAAATCCGTCCCACTTTTCAAAAAAAAAAAAAACCCTATGCATGCATACATTCATATCATTCATCATCTCATTGCAAAAAAAAATCCTACATAAAAAAAGAGGGTCCGTCCCGGATTCGGGAAAATTTTCATCATCCCACATTTCAAAATGGCAAAATGCCCATTCTCTTCTCCAAACAAAATGCACATTTGGATTACCCATATACTCATTGCCACATGCAAACCATCAAAGTCCAATTTCAATGTCAAGAACATAATTTTTCAAATTTTAATTGCATTTTTCGAATTAAAAAAAAATGGCAAAATGTCAATTCTTTTTCCAAACAAAGTGCACATTTGAGTTACCCATATACTCATTATAACATGCAAAGTCAAAATTCAAAGCCAAGAACATAATTTCCGGATTTTTTAAATGCAATTTTCGGATCTTAAAGAAAAAAAAAGAAAAATTACCAAAAATCAATTTCAAACAAAAACCAACAAAGGAAGAGATTCGAAGTATACCGTGCGGAGACTCGGATCAGTGGCCCAATGTTGCCACGCATCGGGGTATGGCTCCTCCGCAATCGATTGCGAAAGTGTGTAATGCCTCCTCATCCTTACGAGCTCTAATCGCCTCTCCGCGACCGGGCCACGTCCTTGACCTTGAATAGCAACTCCCCCATGTTCCATTGCTTGAAAATCGAAGAAAAACGAAAGATTTCGAAGCTTTCTAGACCAACAATGGCGGATTTCGCCTTTTTTCTTTCTATCTCTCTCGTAAAACTGAAAAAAAGGTGAAGGAGAAGGAGAAGGGCGGCGCCCTCATTTAAACCTGTTTGGAATTCAACCCAATCCGCGCGGACCAAATTGAAGGGTCAAAAAGACCATTTTGCCCTTTAAAATTTCAGGACTCTGCAGTTTAGTCCTCAACTTAACAGAGTTAACCAGAGTTAACCAAAGTTAACCCCCTTTTCAAAAGAACTTCACGGCAGTAAAACGTAAGTCCGATTTCTCCGAGAAAGATAACGGAATCCCGTTTCTTTCATCAAAATCATCAACGGCAGTAAAACGTAAGTCCGATTTCTCCGAGAAAGATAACGGAATCCCGTTTCTTTCATCAAAATCATCAACGGCAATAAAATGTAAGTCCGATTTCTCCGAGAAAGATAACGGAATCCCGTTTCTTTCATCAAAATCATCAACGGCAGTAAAACGTAAGTCCGATTTCTCCGAGAAAGATAACGGAATCCCGTTTCTTTCATCAATTTCATCAAACGGCAGTAAAACGTAAGTCCGATTTCTCCGAGAAAGATAACGGAATCCCGTTTCTTTCATCAAAATCATCAACGGCAAGAAACGTAAGTCCGATTTCTCCGAGAAAGATAACGGAATCCCGTTTCTTTCATCAAACTCATCAACGGCAGTAAAACGTAAGTCCGATTTCTCCGAGAAAGATAACGGAATCCCGTTTCTTTCATCAAAATCATCAACGGCAGTAAAATGTAAGTCCGATTTCTCCGAGAAAGATAACAGAATCCCGTTTCTTTCATCAATTTCATCAACGGCAGTAAAATGTAAATTCGATTTCTCCGAGAAAGATAACGGAATCCCGTTTCTTTCATCAATTTCATCAAACGGCAGTAAAACGTAAGTCCGATTTCTCCGAGAAAGATAACGGAATCCCGTTTCTTTCATCAATTTCATCCACGGGCATAAAACGTAAGCCCGATTTTTCCCCAACGAAAGCCAACGAAATCCTGAGCAGCTTCCGAACTACGTAAGGGCTTGATTCCTCTTAAGGATACGTAGGTAGCCTATCATTAGGTCCAGCCACTCGACCAATATGGTCATCCTTTCCTCGGCAGCAGACGTAAGACCGATCTATTCAAATGAAGTCCACCAAAGGACCATCAATCCTAAATCTTCAAGGTCTGAGGCACCTAAAATGCCATCTTTAAGGTCTGAGGCACCTACAACGCCATCATCAAGGTTTGAGGCACCTAAAACGCCATCTTTAAGGTTTGAGGCACCTAAAACGCCATCATTAAAGTTCGAGGCACCTAAAACGCCATCATCAAGGTTTGAGGCACCTAAAACGCCATCTTTAAGGTCTGAGGCACCTAAAACGCCATCATCAAGGTCCGAGGCACCTGAAACGCCATCATCAAGGTTTGAGGCACCTAAAACGCCATCTTTAAGGTCCGAGGCACCTGAAACATCATCCTTAAGGTCCGAGGCACCTAAAACGCCATCATCTTTAAGGTTCGAGGCACCTAAAACGCCATCATCTTCAAGGTCTGAGGCACCTAAAATGCCATCATCATCAAGGTCCGAGGCACCTAAAACGCCATCATCTTCAAGGTTCGAGGCACCTAAAACGTCATCTTTAAGGTTCGAGGCACTAAAACGCCATCATCAAGGTTCGAGGCACCTAAAACGCCATCACCAAAGGTTCGAGGCACCTAAAACGCCATCATTACTAAGTTGACGCCTCAAAATAGTCATTTCAGGGTCAACATCGAAAGACCCAAACTACGACTGGCTTGATTCCTCTAAAGGATACGTAGGAAGCCTATCACTGGGTTCAGCCATCAGACCAAAAATGGTCATTCCTATCCCCAGCAGAGCGGATATACAATTTCAGCCATCAGACCGAAATGGTAGTTCTATCCCCAGCAGAGCGGATATACAACTTTAGCCATCAGACCGAAAATGGTCATCTCTTATCTCCAGCAGAGTTTCTTTCAGCAACCAACTGCAGAACTCGCTCGCCAGGTTGACGCCTCAAAACAGTCACTCCAGGGTCAAAGACCCGAACTACGGCCGGCTTGATTCCCATTCGGGATACGTAGGTAGCCTATCGCTAGGTTCAGCCACTCGATCACTTGATCATCCTGTCAAATATGGAGCCTTACTCTTATCGACGACCCCGCTTCCTTCGAAAGCGCCGTCGCTGAGGGGCTACTGTAAGTGCTCCAATTTGAGTTGTTAGTATTTTCGTTAGAAAATTAACGAAAGTCCTAACATTCCTAACATTTCTAACAATTCCTAACTTTTCTAACAAATCAAGGGTAGATTATGGATTGCTATTTAAAGTTAAACCAAGAAAAGAATCTCACAAAAGCAAAATAAAGGTCAAAAACCCGAAATGGAAGCTGCTGAAACAAAAACTGGTTGCTTAATTTGAAAAATATTCTTCCTGTCCAAAGCCTGGAGCAGCATTTAATGCACCAGGCACGCCTTCAAGACCATCCGCGCGGATGAATTTGAATTCCCAGAATGCCTATAAATTGAACCCCTCAGTCTCATTTTTAAGGAGCCACAACTTCATTCACAGCAACACCTTGGCGAAAATCTTGTAGAAAACAGTGGGAATTCCCTTGAATTGCCACCTTTTTCTCAATCATTTTCCTAAATCACACTCACTAAATACTCTCAAATTCAAGCCTCAAACACTCTTAAATTTAAGCCTCAAACTCAAAAAATCAAGGGAAGATTGGTAAACCCTCCTTCTCCTTACCCTAAACTCCTTCATCCATGCATGCATCTCATACTTTGAAGATGTAACTTGTTTTTCTCTTGCCCTAGATCCAAGAGGATCACCATGGAAGTCCATCTCCATGGATGATCCTCTACAAGGATCAACATTTCTTTCAAAATTGTCTTTACTTACTTGCAAACATATTTTCAAAACCCTAAAAAACCATTTTCATACATAAAATCTTGATTTCAAAGGATAAAATCCCCCTTCCCAAGCAAATGAAATGCTTAAAGTCCTAATGTACCCTAAGGATGGCTTGATATAGTAGATCACCACTAAAATGTCTAGTGACTACTAATCAAAGCCTAAGGAAATGGGGACAAGCATGGATACAAACCCCTTTTTAAATCACATTTTCCTTCAAGAACATCTTGCTGTCCAGTAGCATTGTTCTAAGACCTCTGTCCATGGTCTAATTTTTTGGACACAGAAGAACTTGGAATTTGTTGTTGACTACAAAACACTTTTTGTATCCAACATCCAGAGCTTTCCAGACATATTTTTACTTTATTTTTTTCGTGAGTAAAACTCCCTTTTTCAAATTATTTTCTAAAGGTCAGTTCATCAGTGTCTGGAAATCCAGATTCCACATCTGAGATTTCCAGAAGGTTTTGGTCTACCAAATCATCTCCAAATGGAAAATCCTTTTGCATAAACCTTGTTTAAGGTGTTTTGAACAACTTTAATTCTCGGACTTTCCCCATATTTTGAAGTTTTAAAGCTCTTAAATCCGTTTTAAAATCAAGTGTCCACTGCCTTTTTCTTTCTGGCAGAATTGGTTTCCAACTTCAAGAAATCTTTTGAGTACCAAAACTCAACCCAAAAAATCATACCAAAAATCATGGGACTTTTTTAATGTCTTATAAAGAGTTCCCAATTTTTATTTTTCTCAGTTTGAACTTATTTTGGCCAAAGGAACACACACACACACAAATGGTTTTTAAGCTTGGAAGACTCGTTTTTACGAGGCATTCCGGGTGAACACTAACGTTCTTCCCGGCGTGTAACGTGACCTCCGAACCCAAATCTCTAATCTCAGGCATTTTTCAAAGTTTTGGCCCTTAAAATAAAAATGGCGTGGCGACTCCGTGTTTTTCGATTGATTCTTCAAAGAAAAGAAAAATACCAATCTTTCGATAAATGGCAACAATCGTTACAGACACTGGCAAGCAGTGTCGCGTGACACACGATTACCAGTTTTGCAGAATTCAACAATTCTAAATCACAGAGAAATTAAATCATGCAAACGACTTTTAACAGATTTAATTCAATATCAATAGAACATGATTTAGGCATATTGTTTCAAAAACAATCAATCTATCGCATACATAACATGCAAAAGAACATATAAACGATTTATATTACTTTTCTAGCATGTTAATTCAAACTTAATGATACGAATGGGGCTCTGATACCACTGTTGGGTTCTACGAGTCCATGCGCAGCGGAATTAAGCATCAAATAACATAAAACCCAAGGAGCCAAGGATCCGTTCTATACAATTAAATTGAAATCTATGAGATAGATGTTACCAACCTTGAACGCTTTCCGTTCTTGAGCTATCGAACGATTTAATAATGTGATTTTGATCACAAACTTCGTTCTTCAGAATGCTTGAACTCTAGGTCTTGATCGATGAACGAGCGAATACCCTCTTTCGGTATCCACACCTTTGAATGAATCCAAGAACAATTTCTTGAAGATTGCTAGATCCTATAAACCTTGAAATAATATTGAGAATATTGTTGTGAATTTCTTTTGAGAATTTCGGCTAACATTCTAGGGTTGACAGACGTTCATATTTATACTACATTAGTATAGAATATGAATCCTAATCAAATTAGAAAAGGATTCTGTCAAACCGCCTCAGGACTTGTTGTGTCGCACGACCACACGAGGCACATGGCCTAGTTGTGTCGCACGACTATACGAGGCTGATGAGGAGTTTTCTCAATCATTCTTCCATCGGTTTAATCAAATAGGATTACATTGTGTGTGACCCAATAGGATTACATTATGTTGGCAATGAGTTCGATCATATCGACCCTCATAAGACATAAGCGGACTCTAGCAAGCCATTATGCCTACCCAAATAATGCAACGTAAGAGTTCACGTTTCCATTGGTACACTTCCATTTCTCCCTTTGTCTCACGATATTATATTGAACACAAGTCATGGTCCTCGTCAACTTGTCTTTGTTCAATGCTTTCTCGATTCCGAGTATAATGATAATCCAATCGTATTGGGGTATGGCCATACACTTTCATCATTATCACTCATCGAGGAGCCCAAGCAAAACATCTCTCTTTCGAGGGACAAATTCCATCTTGACTTATCATCCTTCCCATCATGATTCCGATCATGCCAAAATTAGCCTTTATAAATATCGTGTTAAGATATCGTTTGACTAAAATCAAATATGACTTTCATCATATGTAAGGTCATGATAATCTCAGATCTAGGGACTAAATGAAGTGGCCATATGAGATTTAATTATGACATTTGACCATGACATAAATCTCATACGGGTCAAGTCCAGTCACTTGTTCTCTCACAAGTACCCATAAATTTGATGTGCATCTCTATGCATATAATCATCATATGATTATCCATTAACGTTTATACTAATTATTCTCTTAATAATTAGGGACGGAGATTATTATAAACAAATATACAAAACATATATAATAATCAATTGATAAACATCTCATATAATAATAAATAATGTCAACACATAAGTCTATCAAACATAGGCCTAGGGCATAACATTAACACTATGTGACTTAGAACTATGTTAATGATCTAAAGATTAATGACGCTACTTTGGCATGTTGTCCAAAGGGCTTTGCACTTGTAGTCAGCCTCCTCAGAGCATTGCTGGGAAAGCTATTAATCTAAGGATAATTGACATGAGAATCTAAGGAAGATAATTATGACATACATCTTTGTTTAGTTACCAATGCCCGGGCGATCATATTGAATATACGGTTCAAAAAGATTGATCTTGAGCACGTAAACTTATTGAGGTTTAAACACCACTTATAAGGTGTTAAGGATGTTTGAATTGATGTAATTATAATGTCTGGGGCATAGAGGAGTTTTTGTGCTAAAAAAGGATGTGCTATGTTGGTAGATGGTATTTAATATAGCATTCCTACCCTTTTATTCTTTTCTCGTCAGTCGCACGCCTCACTTCCTGTATGAAGAGATGAGTATTTGACGGGCTTCGAGAATGTAATATGGTAAGAGACATATTCCCACTTTGATCGAGTGAGAGATGTTGGACTCTTAAGTCTTTTAGTCCCAGTATGATACGTTCAACATGGGATAAGACTTGTAGTTGGATAAGATGATGAGATACAATCCATATGGGACTGTAACTCGGTACTATCATCTACTATATATTTTAGGCTTTTGTAGACTAAAATATACACAACAACAAACCATATAGATCTCAGCCAAAATACTGTCTCCAGGCTACCATCGAGAGCCTTGGAAGATGAGAGTGGAATCATAGCTAGATGCCCGACTTTGTGGTATCGGCTCGACGAGAGAAACGTGATGATTGCAGGAACAATCGTTCATGAGTTCGTAGCCAAAGCATAAAAAGTCTTCCGCAAATGCTATTTGGACTAGTCGCTAATGAGGTAATTCGTTGTACCCACTTTGAACATAAATGAATCTCTAGTTAATCAATAAGTGATTATACATTGCCAATCGGCCAAACAAGACGTATATTTTACATGAATAATCAACAAAACCAGAAACTCACATACTACTATCGTGTAACGAAACAGAGATAGGGGAAGCAGAAGCAGAAGCAGCAGCTTCAATATCAACATCTTCTCCGTCCCCATCACACACAGACCACACACTCACTTTCTCAAAAGCAGATGAAGATGGATATGAATGCGCAAAATCCTCAAACCTAACCCCATCTGTTTTCCCATCCGGCGGATCCAAACCTTCCGGAAGCAACGCCTCCATTTCCAAGTACCTCACCACTTGCCTCATACTGGGCCTTGCTAAAGGCCAATTATTCGAGCACATCAACCCAAGCTTCATAACCATCAACACCTCCCCTTTATCGTACTCGCCTCTTAACCTGGGGTCCACCACCTCAAGGATTGTCCCTTCTTTCCACTTCTCCCAAACCAGGTCGACCAAAATAAGCTCTTCAGGCAAAGCCTTGGGCTCAATAGGTCGCCTTCCACACACAACTTCAAGTAACAATGCCCCGAAAGCAAACATGTCAGAACTCGTGGTTGGTTTACCTGTCCGAGTCAACTCGGGTGCTAAATAACCTAATGTGCCCACTACTCGCGTTGTGCCCGGATCGGAACCATGTTCATATAGTTTCGCCAGCCCAAAGTCTCCTAATTTGCCATTTAAGTCCGAATCCAACAGCACGTTCCCTGCTTTAATGTCCCTATGAATCACGGCTTGCTCCCATTCTTCGTGCAAGTATAACAGCCCACTCGCGACACCCTTAATGATCTTGAATCTTTGTTCCCAAGATAAAATCATTTTGGGTTGGTCATAAATGTACTTATCTAAGCTCCCATTAGTCATGAAATCATAAACAAGTAGCAAATCCCCTCTTCTTCGACACCACCCCAATAGCTGAACCAAGTTTCTATGTCGAAGCTTGCCAATACTCGAAATTTCTGACACAAATTCTTGCAAACCTTGTTTTGATTCATGGGATATTCTCTTAACAGCAACTTGGGTTTTTGATTTTGGCAAGGTTCCCTTATAAACCTTGCCAAATCCACCAAATCCAAGTAGCTCTTTTTCTCTAAACCTCATAGTTGCTTGCTTAAGCTCTTTGTAGGAATACCTGTGTGGCCCAACACCAAGCTCCCACTCTTCAATAACTTCCATGTTGATGATCTTCTTGATGACGTAAAATCCCATGGCAATAGCGAAAATTGCTAACGCCATAGCTGATACAGAGACCCCAATAATCATATCATCATGATTTTTTTTAGGTCCAGGAAGCAAAGGGAGTGAAGAAAGGTCTAGAGATTGAGCTAGCCCATTCATGCTAAAGCTCCATCCGAAAACATAATGTGAACTAGCAAGTAAACCAGTTGATGCAGAAAAACCAACATACATAGTATCTTGGAAAATCATCGAGAGATCAACATTAAAAGAGAGAATTGACTGACTGGGCTTTGTAGATGACAAAGATAAGGTAACATTCAATTGATTTTGGACAGAATCATAGTCAATCCAAGCTTGAATTGTCTTCCCACTGTGGAGACGAAGATCTTGCTTGGTTGAATTCCCTTCAACAAAGTACCCAACTACGGCTGATGCATTAGAAGTCAAACTATTTAAATCAATTCCAACATGATTATCATTAATGTCCCCGAATTCAAAATTTTGAACAGTGTCAAATTCGACAGCAAAAACATGGTTCGTGAAATTGCCATTGTTGGTGGGGTTTACAAGTCCAAGATATTCACTAGGACGAGCACCTGTGAGCTCTTTTGTAGGGGAGATTGTAAAAGCGAAGCCATGGCCGCCAAACTTTGCGTTCTCAGGAACAATGGCGAAAGCAAATGAAGTAGAAAAGGTGAGAGCTTTACCAGTTGTGGAGTTCTTGAAATTTACAGGGTTTGGGTAAAAAGCCCGGCCGATTAACCGGGAAGTGTCGTTGGTGAGCTTGAGAATGCCACGGTTGGTGATCTCCGCGGCGCCATTTAGGCTAATGTTGTTGTTTTGAGAAATTTTGAAGCCATTGTAGATGAATTCATCAAGCTGGGAGAGGACTGGATTTGAAGGAAGAAGAAGAAGAAGAAGAACCCAGAAAAGATTGATCATTTTGGAGAGTAAATTGGTTGATATTAAGGTGGTGGGCGTTGATTAAGGTGGTGAGCGTTGATCATTTTGGAGAGTAAATTGGTGGTGAGCATGATGATTGTTGTTATATGGGGGGTTTGATTTGTTACATGTGTTTTTTGTGTGCAAGGACCAGAGGAGGTAACGAAGAAGGATGCCTGACACGGACAAGTTATCAAGTGTGTTTCTTGATTCGACATCACTTGTACCATACCATTATCAATTGTAATATTTCATAACCATTGAATTACCTGTAATACAAAATGTAATATATAAAATGTAATATATAAAAATGTTCTCATCTCGTGTTTCTTGATATTTGAAGGGGTAATCAACCTTAAATCAGTCATTTCTATTTTATTTTTATGAGTAATGCGAGACACAGTTTTTTTTTATAAAATCTTGCTGACAAAATTATATTTGTCAATTATTGATTGATGTTGTAATTGAAATTATTTAACACTTGAGCCCACTAAAATGTGTCGTGGCCATATTATCAATCAATCTATTTTTTATGTAATCGGACGGATCTAACCCGAATCCATATTACTTACACAAAAAAATTACACTTGAAGTATTCGATTTAGTTTCTCTTTAATTCTCTCTCTCTCTTTTTTTTTTAACAAATAACTGTTTATTTGAGATTTAAAAACATAATTGCATTCAATAAGTGACTAATAACTAGATAAATCTGCCCATTAAAAATGAACTTCAAAAAAGTTATCACTAATTCAAGCTAACCACTTATTCTGGACACAAAAAAGGAAGAAAATAAAGGAGTGATGCTTGTTTACAGAAGGGAGAAATCAAAATGTGGTGGGTGCCCTAATTTGGGCAAATGGCATGGTGCCTTTAAGTTTTACAAGAGTTGCAATGTGAGAACCAACGTTTCATTTTTGGTAATTTAGTACATTATGGATTCACTTTGTGGCAATATAGTTCAAAATTGGTTTGTTATTAGCGAATTTGGATGAAAGCTAACAAAGTGAACGAAAAAGTTAACGCCTTCTTTGACAATCACATTATTCATCATTGGATTCTTTTTTTGTTGTAAATAACGTATAAGAATGAGAAAACCCTTGGGTTGTTTATTCACAAACTCTTAATATATATACAAGAGAGAGTCCTATTCTAATAAGGAAAATGAGTCATATTCTAATAAGGAGAAGGAGTTTCCTTATTCTAATCATAATACAATATTTAGTTGCCTAATCTAAATAGATGAAGATATTGACAAGGAATAATTTAGAGAAAGTCAAACAAGTAACTTTAGAAAACTTTAGGAGGAGATTCCGTAATATCCTTAATACGCCCCCGCAAGATGGACGATCCTTGGAGAATACCAATCTTGAAAATCAGTTGATCGAAGCGTAAACGAGATAGTTGTTTCGTTAGAACATCAGCAAGTTGGTCATTACCAGAAATGTGCTGCACGCGGAGAGAGCCAGACTGAACATGTTCACGGACAAAATGAAACAAGAGAGCCACATGCTTCATCCGGGAGTGAAAAACCAGGTTTGCTGAATAAGTTGTGGCACCAAGGCTGTCACAATATATAATCGGCGGAGAAGTAAGTGAAATACCAAGCCAACAAGCAGGTTCTGAACCCAAGGAATCTCAGCAGTGATGTCAGCAATGGCACGAAACTCGGCCTCAGTGGTAGAGCGGGCAAGGTACGTTGCTTGCGGGATGACCAAGTAACCGGGTTACGACCGAAGTAAACAAAAAAACCAGAGGTGGATACAAAATCATCCTTGTCACCAACCCAATCGGCATCACAAAATGCATGAAGAGAGGGGGGAGACTCAGAGTAAATCTGGAGACCCAAGTGCATAGTGTCATGGAGGTAGCGGAGGAGCCGCTTAAGAGCAACCCAGTGAGATGATTGGGGATTTTGCATGAACTGTGCAAGTTTGTTCACTGAGAAGGCAATGTCAGGGCGAGTAAATGACAAGTATTGAAGACCTCCAACAATAACACGATAGGAAGTGGGTTCAATAGCGGGGGTGGTAGTAGATCTCACAAGGGGTGGTGATGTGACCATATGGGTGGGGAGTGGTTTACAGTCAATCACGTTGTGATGGGTGAGAAGATCATGGATGTATTTCGTTTGGGAGAGGAGGATGCCATTTTTGTTGGGGACAACCTCAACACCCAAGAAATATGATAGAGGACCAAGATCTTTGAGAGAGAAACTGTTGGGTATGCTTATTATAAACCCCTCCTATTACTTGATTTGATTGATACCATCACCTAATTTATTTTATATGGACTATAGGACATTATGTATGAAGTTTTACAACTTCAATTTTAGTTAAGTCCATTTTTATAGTTTAGTTATTTAGGCTTGAAAAAGATGGCTCTTTAAATTAAAAGGCAAAGTCAAAAATCAATATTAACCAAAAGCATTATTTTGAACCACAAGGAATTATTTTTGGACCACAAGACATAAAGCTTTGGTCTAAAAATTCAATGGACCGCATGAACACAGTTTTGGGCTTTCAAAAGCAATGTATTGGGCCACAAATGCTTGGACCACATGGAATTATTTTTTGGACAGCATGAATCAAGCTTCAAACAAAGTATTATTATTTTTGGACCATTAACCATGAAATTGCTTGGACCTCATGGAACAACAAAGTAATACTTTTGGACCGCATGGAGTTTGTTTTTAAACAACAAAGTATTACTTTTGGACCGCATGGAATAAGTTTTGGGCCTCAAGAAATTGCTATGGACCGCATGTTGTTGACCTCAAAATCCGGCTGACCGCAAACATCAATTGGACCGCATGGAATGCAAGCAAACATCCTTTGGACTGCATGGAAAATATTGGCTCCAAATAATGTATTGACCGGCTGACCGCATGGAACTCTTGGACCGCATGAAAATCTCTTGTCCACATGGAATTTGTTTTAACAACAAAGTCACTGTTTTGACCAAGGCAATATATTTACCAAAAGCAATGTTTTAACCACAAAGTATTCTTTTTGGATCAAAAGAAGTATTGACCAAGGCTCCACTCTGTTGACCGCATGGAACTCAATGTATTGGGCCACAATTGTTTGGACCGCATGGAACAACAAAAGTATTCTTTTTGGACCAAAGCATGTATTGACTGCAAGACTTATTTTTGGCTTCAAAATATGCTTTGACCACAAAGAATTATTATTTGACCACAAAACATTTATTTGGACCGCAAATAAATTTTTTTGATCGTGGTATTGAATCTTGGCCCAAGATAATCCTTGTCCACTAAATACAATGTTACCACAGCTCAGTACTTATAGATTTTGATGATGGTATAATGGACCACAAGGTAAACCTCAGTGCAAACCGCAGACCTTGGCAGACCGCATCACATTCCAGACCGTATATCACTTACCCAGAAATCTCTCAAGCCTTGTAACCACTCCAGATTCATCAAGCTCTATCATTTATATTATAAAGAGCTCTTGAATCTTGCACACACACACATACACTGGTTATTGTCTAGGATTTGCTTCATAGAAAAAGATAGTTAGATTTGAGATTGTTTGATTCTCACTTTGTATTCTTTGTAACAGCTACTCAAATCAAATATACTATCTCCCTTAGAAAATCCAAGACTAACCATCTTGGTAGAGGACGTAGATCTTTAACGATTGAACCTCTCCAAATATCGTGTCATTTACTTTCTGCACTTTACATTTCAAGTTCATAAGTTTTCATATTGTTTCTTGTGTTTGATCTTCACTTGCATCCAACTTCATATTGAATTGTGTTTATAGTACAAATCTGCCTAAGCTTATTTTCAACTTTGCGGTCGACCACACTTTCACTTTTGCGGTCGACCACACTATCTTTCAACTACTAAGCTTTTATACTTACAAATCTGTCTAAGCCATTTTCAACCTCGCGGTCGACCACACTTTCACTTTTGCGGTCGACCACACTATTTTTCAATACTAAGTTTTGTACTTAGAAAACTTCCGCTGTGCATTTCACTAAGCTTGAAAGTTGGTTTTTACTTGACCACACTTTCAGCCCAAGTAAGCCAAGGTTGAATTTTCAAAAAGAGTAGAAATTTTTATACAGCTATTCACCCCCGCCCTCTAGCTGTTTTCATACTCTTGTTGCACCCTTTGGGACCAACAATTGGTATCAGAGCCAAACACCTTTATAAAACTATTCTCTGTTTTTCAAGCTTAACAACTTGGGTGCCGATTCGTCATGGCAACTTCAAAAGCTATGGCAACGATTAACTATTCACACATTCCTATGTTGGATGAAGATCACTTCGATATCTGGAAAGCTCGAATGCTAATTCATTTAGAGTCAATAGATGAAAGGCTAGTTGATTGTATCAACGACGGACCTTTTGTTCCAATGAAAGCCAATACGGATGCAACTACCAATACCGAAGTTCCTGAAGTCAAAAAGCTGAAGACAGAATGGACTGACGAAGAAAGAAAGTATGTTGCATTGGATAGCAAAGCCGTAAATATCATTTCCTAACATTACCCACTTCAACCTATCGAAGGTACTCAAATGTAAGACTCGCAAAGGAGATGTGGGACTCTATTGAAAACTATCTCGAAGGTGATGATCAATGCAAGGAAAGCAAGAAATTTGAAATTGAAAGGAGATACGGCAGCCTTCAACAGACTACCCAATGAATCTCTACGTCAAACCTACGATCGCTATGTTGAGGTAGTAAATGCTTGCTTATCTCTAGGTAAAGTTTTAACTGATAAAGAAATTAACATGACATTCCTTTCTGCTCTGGGATCCAAATGGATGCACAAAGCAACTTCCCTCGAAGATTCAAAACAATTAAATACATGGACTCTTAGTAATTTATATTCAAACCTTAACGTTTATGAGTTAAAATTACAACATATTGAAGAAGTCGAGGGAAAGGGAAAATCACTTTCTATGTCTGTTGTTGATCATGTGGAGAAACCCTCAAAGCCTACCTCAGATCCTAGTATTTCAACTTCTTCTCTCATCGATATGGATGATGAGGACTTTGCCATGTTTGTAAAACGTTTTCAAAAATTTCGTAAAAATTCAAAACCGTTTTCAAAAAGCAAATATCCAAAGAACATCCTCAAGGGTGAGTGACTCAAAGAAAAAGAGTGACCTTGTTTGCTACAATTGTAGAAAGCCAGGTCATTTTGCTTCAGAGTGTCCTCAACCCAAATATGAGTATTTGAAAAAGAAAACTTTCCCTTCGAAGTTTTCTCAACGAAAGGGAATGGTTGCTGAAGAAGATGAGAATTCTAAAGAACTTGCAACTTGGATCGAGACTGATTCTGATGAAGACAGCGATGAGAGTACCGAAGAGATAAATCTCTGCCTCATAGCTGAGGATGCTTCTAGTGACTCAGAAGATGAAGTTCACGATGAGTCGCTCAAAAAGAGGAATGAGGTAATTTCAAAGAAAACCAAGCTTGTGGCTAGCAGTGTGGACTATAGCAATTTTGACCTCACTCCAAGCACCAAGATTGGAAATTGTTCATTTTCTCGCCACATCTTTCTATCCAAAAATATAGCACCTTCAAAAACTAAGTCAATCCCAAAAAGGGCTAATGAGATTTCCCCCATGGATCAAGAAGAGATGTTTAAAAAGGCTGAAGTGATGATCCAAAGGTTTGAAAATGTTAAGAAAGCTCTATCACTATCAACCGATGAAATTTCTCAACTCAAGACGGAGAAAACTGTGATGAGGTCCGAAATTTCAAATCTTAAGGGCCAAATCAAAAGTATGACTCCTCTTGAAGATCAAAACCTCATCCTTGAAACTAAGGTTGCTGCACTTCAACTTCGCAATGATGACCTGGTTACCCAAATCAACGATCTTCAAAAGACTATTGATGGGTGGCTCAAGTCAAAATCCATCTCGGATCAAATCATAGACTCCCAAATTTCCAATGGAATTAAGGAGGGTATAGGTTTTGGATCCGGTGAAGAAGAGAAGTGTGCATCCGATAGTGAAAAGGATGAGGAGATTTCAAAACTAACTAATGAAATTCCTAAGAGGAAGCATGCTAATCCTAAGGGTAAAGGACAACATAATTTCAATTATGTCTACCCAAAGTATAGGAAGAACTCTCAGATAAAAGAAAAGGATTCTGAGATTGATGATTCGGAGAACATGGCTTATGGAGTTGGCCGCATCCCTACTCCAACCACTTCTGGTGGAATTGGTGGTGCTGGCAACTGCAAGGCTGACCGCCCTTCTTCTTCGATCATTCCTCCTGCCTTCAAAAGCAAGAAGAATGCTCCTAGAAAATACGTGGTCAAACCAAAGCCAGTTCCCTTTGTCAAATCTAAAACCTATACTCCCAAACAGCTTGCAACTCTTAAGAAAAGTAAGGAGTTAGTAAAAACTCTTGATATGTGTAGCTTTCATCATTGTTCTGTGTGTGATGGTTATGGTCACTCGGCTGCTGAATGCCTTTTAAGATTCACACCTAATGCTCGAAGACATAATCCGCCTTCGGTCAAACAGGTGTGGGTTGTTAAAAGGTGCTAACCCCAGGACCCAAAAGAATAAAGGGGACCTCGTGCTTAAATGTTTATTTTTCTGTCCTCTCGCTTTCACGGCCGGATCTTCCAAGGCAAATTCAAATGAATGGTATCTCGACAATGGCTGTTCAAGACACATGACCGGAGATATCACCTTGCCGGAAGATGTCCGTGAAAAATGGTCCATCAAGAACGTTTGGGGATAACAACAAAGGAAAGACGATTGGATATGGAGTCATTCGAAAAGGAAATCTAACTATAAAAGAAGTATCTCTAGTCAAAGGACTCAAGCATAATCTTCTCTCCACATCTCAATTTTGTGACAAAGGATTGCACTGCAACTTTACTTCGGCAAATTGCTTTATCAAAGATGGCACATCCTGAGTCACTTTGCTCAAAGGGATTCGTAAGAGTAATGTTTACATTATCGATTTTAATTCGCTTGCAATCTTACTAATCTTTGTTTTGTAGCAAAAAGTGTGAGTGAAAATAGTTGGTTGTGGCACAAAAGACTTAGTCATCTGAACTTCAAGTATCTATCTAAGATTGGAAGAGAAAGTCTAGTTCGTGGTCTACCCAAAGTAGCTGATCACCACGATAAGAAGTGTGTTGCATGTCAACTTGGCAAACAACCCAAGGCATCTTTCTCCAAAGAAGACCGTGCCTTCAACTTCAAGATGTTTGCAACTACTTCACATCGATATGTTTGGACCTGTCACCATCGCAAGCATTGGAGGAAATAAATATACTTTAGTTGTGGTGGATGATTACTCAAGATATACATGGGTCGAAATGATGATCTCCAAAGATGATTGTTATGATATTTTGACCTCACTCTTTAGACAGCTCCAAACTAAAAAAGAAGATGCCATCGTTAATGTTAGATCGGATCATGGAGATGAATTCAAGAACAATGGTGTTGCACAATACTGTGATGACCATGGTATTGACCATAACTTCTCCGCTGCTGGAGTTACACAACAAAATGTGGTTGTGGGATGAAAGAATAGAACGTTGATTGAGGCCGAAAAGACAATGCTCGCTGAAGCTAAGCTTCCACAATATTTTTGGGCTTAAGTAACCAACCCATCGTGCTTTACTCAAAATTGATCCCTCATCAACAAGACCTACAACAAAACTCCATATAAACTTTGGAGAGCAAGAACCCCCAACATCTTCAAGATTTTTGGATGAAAATGCTTTATTCTATACAATGGAAGAGAGCATCGAGGTAAATTCACTTCTAAAGCGGATGAAGGTATTTTTGTTGGGTATGCCAAACATTCTAAAGCTTTTCGTGTTTTCAATAAAAATAGTTTAAAGATAGTAGAATCTGTCCATGTCACTTTTGATGAACATTCTCTCCTTGAGCCAAATTTGGCTCCAAATGTTGCTGATGATTTTGTTGAGCCTAATAAGATAGGTAACCCTCCTCAAAATGCACCTAGATCGAAAATCACTCAACTCAAGGAAATCCATCAACGTCAACCGCACCAAATTTCTCAAATCCAACATCGTAGGTTCCTACCGAAGATGTTCATTCGTAAGATGATGCGGTTGAATCCGACCCCATAAATTCCATTGAGCCTATTCCTCAACTCACTTACTTTGATAGCTCAAATGATGTACCTATTGAAGACCTTCAACAACAAACAACTCAACCAGACTTACCTCCAGAAATTCATGAGGTTAGAGATCACCCAATTGATAATGTCATTGGTGATTTGTTCTCTGGGGTTCAAACAAGAAGTTCTCACTATGATGAATACACTTCATTCATATCTCAAATTGAAACAAAGAAAGTTGATGAAGCACTCCAAGATTCAAGTTGGGTTGTGGCTATGCAAGAAGAGCTCAACCAATTCGAAAGATGTAAAGTTTGGACTTTAGTTCCAAGACCAAAGGATCAAGGAGTAATTGGTACAAAATGGGTGTTTAGAAACAAGATGGATGAGAATGGAAGCATCACAAGGAACAAAGCAAGGTTGATTGCACAAGGATATAGACAAGAAGAAGGAATCGATTACGATGAAACATTCGCTCCCGTTGCAAGACTTGAAGCCATAAGAATTTTCTTAGCTTATGCCTCCTTCAAAAGATTCAAACTTTATCAAATGGATGTGAAGAGCGCATTTCTCAACGGTGAACTTCAAGAAACAGTCTATGTTGCACAACCTCCTAGATTTGAAGACAACAAACATCCTAATCATGTCTACAAACTCCAAAAAGCTTTGTATGGACTCAAACAAGCTCCAAGAGCATGGTATGATACTCTATCTAAATTTCTTTTAGAAAGGGGCTTCAAACGAGGTAAAATCGACACAACTCTTTTCATTGCCAAATATAATGATCATACACTACTTGTTCAAATATATGTTGATGATATCATTTTTGGCTCCACTAATGAAATTTTGTGTAAGCGTTTTGAGAAGCTCATGAAAAGCAAATTTGAGATGAGCATGATGGGAGAACTCACTTTCTTCCTTGGGCTCCAAATCAAACAATGTGATGAAGGCATCTTCCTTAGCCAAGCAAAATACACTAAAGACTTAATCAAGAAATTTGGACTTGAAAATGCAAAAGCATACGACACTCCTATGGCTACAGGTAACAAGTTAGACAAAGACTTGAAAGGTAAGAAAGTTGATCAAACTTTGTATAGAGGTATGATTGGCTCCTTACTATATCTAACTGCTAGTAGACCAGATTTCATGTTCAGTGTTTGTGTTTGTGCTCGCTATCAAGCAGATCCTAGAGAAGCACATCTTATAGCTGTAAAACGTATTATTCGTTATCTATCTGGGACTATTAACCTTGGACTTTGGTATTCCAAAGAACCATCTTTTAATCTTACAGGGTTCTCAGATGCAGACTATGCAGCCTGCACAATTGACAGGAAGAAAGAACACTAGTTGAACTTGTCATTTCCTTGGAAATCGACTTGTTTCATGGGCCAGCAAGAAACAAGCTTCAGTGTCTGTCTCAACAACGAAGGCTGAATACATCGCTGCTGGGAGCTGCTGTTGTCAGATACTCTGGATGAAGCAACAACTAGTTGACTATGGCATTCATGAAGGAAATTGTCCAATCTATTGTGACAATACATCGCCCATCATAGCATCAAACAACCCTGTTATGCACTCTAAAACCAAACACATCGATATCAAATATCACTTTCTCAAGGATCATGTTGAAAAAGGTAACATTCATTTAGAGTATATTGGTACTGACAATCAAATTGCAGACATTCTTACCAAAGCTCTAGACTCCAAGAGATTCGTGTTCTTAAGAGGAGAAATGGGTATGTTAGAACTCAAGTAAATCTTGTCCATATTTTTGTTAACTAACAATTGTGTGTTTTAAGTTCATGTTTAAGAACAGGTCAATAAGAATGGCCCATTCCATTCATCACGGTCGACCGCATCAAGCCAAATCCTAATCACGGTCGACCGCACTAGTCCTTTAGCATGACAATATGTTCTATCAATTCTCTAGTGGACTGAATGCATAAGATTGGACTGCATGAGCCTCTGAATAATTTCTAGGCTTTATAGAAGCCATCAATACGGTCAACCGTTTGGCTCTTAAAGGTCACGTTCAACCGTATCACTCAAGACATCAGAATTCAAGCCACTTCATTCACGACTGGGTGATTGATAGAAGAGATCTGGCTCAATGTGAACTCTCTGCCCTCCCTATTGATTGATACCATTAAGGGGGAGAGAGTATTCACATAACAAAGGCTGTGAAGAATATCATGTCATTAAATGACAAGCACAAGCCAACTCCGTAACAACTTCGTAAGCCACAATTTTTAATCTCTAAATATGAAATGCATCATTATGGCTTTCGAAAACTTTATTCATTCAAACTACTTGTTTGTGGAATAATGATTGCATTATTTTATAAACTCATGCATATAGCTCATCCAGCTTATCTCTTACTTATGCATGTTTCATACATTTAGTTTAAATGCATTCATGCACTTCATGTTAACATCACTGAATGCACTAAATGATTATTTCTTACTTCCCAATATGAAATTCTTTTATCTTTATAGGAAGTTAGAAATCTATGACTTAGGCTTAAGTGTGTGCATTGACTTGGGACATGATTTACCATTCTTAAATTATTTGGACATGTTTTTACCAAGTACAATGAATTAGCCTTTGTCATAGTAGGTAATGGTCTCAATCAAATAGGGGGAGATTGTTGGGTATGCTTATTATAAACCCCTCCTATTACTTGATTTGATTGATACCATCACCTAATTTATTTTATATGGACTATAGGACATTATGTATGAAGTTTTACAACTTCAATTTTAGTTAAGTCCATTTTTATAGTTTAGTTATTTAGGCTTGAAAAAGATGGCTCTTTAAATTAAAAGGCAAAGTCAAAAATCAATATTAACCAAAAGCATTATTTTGAACCACAAGGAATTATTTTTGGACCACAAGACATAAAGCTTTGGTCTAAAAATTCAATGGACCGCATGAACACAGTTTTGGGCTTTCAAAAGCAATGTATTGGGCCACAAATGCTTGGACCACATGGAATTATTTTTTGGACAGCATGAATCAAGCTTCAAACAAAGTATTATTATTTTTGGACCATTAACCATGAAATTGCTTGGACCTCATGGAACAACAAAGTAATACTTTTGGACCGCATGGAGTTTGTTTTTAAACAACAAAGTATTACTTTTGGACCGCATGGAATAAGTTTTGGGCCTCAAGAAATTGCTATGGACCGCATGTTGTTGACCTCAAAATCCGGCTGACCGCAAACATCAATTGGACCGCATGGAATGCAAGCAAACATCCTTTGGACTGCATGGAAAATATTGGCTCCAAATAATGTATTGACCGGCTGACCGCATGGAACTCTTGGACCGCATGAAAATCTCTTGTCCACATGGAATTTGTTTTAACAACAAAGTCACTGTTTTGACCAAGGCAATATATTTACCAAAAGCAATGTTTTAACCACAAAGTATTCTTTTTGGATCAAAAGAAGTATTGACCAAGGCTCCACTCTGTTGACCGCATGGAACTCAATGTATTGGGCCACAATTGTTTGGACCGCATGGAACAACAAAAGTATTCTTTTTGGACCAAAGCATGTATTGACTGCAAGACTTATTTTTGGCTTCAAAATATGCTTTGACCACAAAGAATTATTATTTGACCACAAAACATTTATTTGGACCGCAAATAAATTGTTTTGATCGTGGTATTGAATTTTGGCCCAAGATAATCCTTGTCCACTAAATACAATGTTACCAATTTCGCACTTATAGATTTTGATGATGGTATAATGGACCACAAGGTAAACCTCGGTGCAAACCGCACCTTGGCGACCGCATCACATTCCGCACCGTATAGCTTGCCAGACCGCACTTCATCAAAATTGAGAATTTAACTCTGATCACAACTCAGAGTTAACTCAGAGAATTTTTACCGTTGCAGAATTTGCTCCAAAATTCAAATTGGTGACAGCTGGGTTATTTCGTACAAAGGACACGTCAGTACACCACCTTGCCACTAACTCTGCAACATAGAGACATAAAGGACATGTGCTCGAATTATACATCAACAGCATATTGTCCTTGAAGCTTGCTCAACACGAAATTCCAACGGCTACTTTATTTCCAAGGCTTTAAATAGACCTTATGATCAAGCCTGAACATACGAACACAAATATACAAGAGTGCCAGATAGCTAGAGAGCCAGAGATTTACTGGAGACGTCGTTATAATCATCAAGAAGTTTTGAAGCTCAAAATCTCCAGAATCCTTCGAATCTTCAAACACTTTTTCATCTTCAAAAGCTTTCAAGAATATCACTTACCCAGAAATCTCTCAAGCCTTGTAACCACTCCAGATTCATCAAGCTCTATCATTTATATTATAAAGAGCTCTTGAATCTTGCACACACACACATACACTGGTTATTGTCTAGGATTTGCTTCATAGAAAAAGATAGTTAGATTTGAGATTGTTTGATTCTCACTTTGTATTCTTTGTAACAGCTACTCAAATCAAATATACTATCTCCCTTAGAAAATCCAAGACTAACCATCTTGGTAGAGGACGTAGATCTTTAACGATTGAACCTCTCCAAATATCGTGTCATTTACTTTCTGCACTTTACATTTCAAGTTCATAAGTTTTCATATTGTTTCTTGTGTTTGATCTTCACTTGCATCCAACTTCATATTGAATTGTGTTTATAGTACAAATCTGCCTAAGCTTATTTTCAACTTTGCGGTCGACCACACTTTCACTTTTGCGGTCGACCACACTATCTTTCAACTACTAAGCTTTTATACTTACAAATCTTCCTAAGCCATTTTCAACCTCGCGGTCGACCACACTTTCACTTTTGCGGTCGACCACACTATTTTTCAATACTAAGTTTTGTACTTAGAAAACTTCCGCTGTGCATTTCACTAAGCTTGAAAGTTGGTTTTTACTTGACCACACTTTCAGCCCAAGTAAGCCAAGGTTGAATTTTCAAAAAGAGTAGAAATTTTTATACAGCTATTCACCCCCCCTCTAGCTGTTTTCATACTCTTGCTGCACCCTTTGGAACCAACAGAAATGCTTGAACAAGCTAGTGATGAATGACTGAAGGAGTATAGGCGATGGTCCGGTGACAATGATGTCATCAACATAAACCAAAAGAAAAATTGGGGTCGGTGTTTTGTTGAATATAAAGAGGGAGGGATCGGCTAGGGAGGGGTGAAAGCCATAAGTGGTGAGGTAGGTTTTGAGTTCTTGGAACCAAGCTCGAGGTGCTTGTTTGAGACCATAGATGGCTTTAGAGAGATGACAAACGTGAGAGGGGTGAGTGGAGTCCTCAAAGTCGGGGGGTTGTGTCATAAAAACGGATTCAGAGAACGAGCCTTGAAGAAAGGCGTTGTTGACATCAAGTTGGCAGAGAGGCCAGTGGTTGGTTGTGGCAAGGGAGAGAAGGAGCCTGACAGTAGCGAGTTTGACAACAGGACTGAAGGTTTCAATGAAATCAATATCGGGTTGTTGGTGAAAGCCCTTGGCTACAAGCCGAGCCTTGTATTTCTGAATTGTATTGTCAAGGTTGTACTTGATGCGAAAGACCCATTTGCACCCAACAATGTTATGGGCTGTGGCAGGGGGAACTAAATTCCAGGTATTATTTCGAGTGAGAGCCCAAAATTCCTCGGTCATGGCGTTGCGCCAGTGTGAGATGGAGAAAGCTTATTTGGTGGTTATGGGAAGGATTGTGGGAGAGGGGAGGTAGGATAGGTTGGCATATTTGAGGTTGGGTTTGGTAATTCCATAGGATAGCCGGGTAGTAATGGTACGGGTGTGAGGGGGAACAGTGCTGCTGGAAGGGGGGGCGATCGCGCGGGTGAGGGGGGAGGGGCGATCGCGCAGAGTTGCTGGAAGGAAGGGGCGATCGCGTGAATCGAGGGTGCGATCGCGCGAAGTTACTGGAGTAGAGGGGCGATCGTGCGGTTCTGGGGGCGATCGCCAGGGTTTCTGGCTGGGCGTGGGAGGTTTCGGGCTAACTGTAGGGTGAAGGGTGGTTAGGGGAGGGAGGGTCTGAGGGGGGTTGGGTAGGGGGAGGGGTGAGGGTGGGGGGATTGGGTGGTGGTTGAACGGCGGGTGTGGTGTTTGGGGCGGGGAGGAAAAGGGTATGCCATTCTGAGGGAGGGGGAGCAGAAGCAGTGGGGGTAGTGGAGGTGTATGGAAAGGATGTTTCAACAAAGCGAACATGACGGGAGGTGTAGATTCGATGGGTGGTGGGGTCAAGGCAGTAATACGCACTTTGCTTGGGTGAGTAACTAACAAAGATGCACGGAATGGACTTGGGGGCTAGCTTGTGGGGGGGGTATAAGGGCGAATCCAAGGATAACAGAGGCAGCCAAAGCTTCGTAGTTTGGTATAGTTTGGAGGGGAATGAAATAGGCGAAGGTAGGGAGAATCATTGTTGAAGGGGGTGGGCATTCTGTTTATGAGGTAGGTTGTAGTGGTGAGGGCGTAGGTCCAAAAGGTGAGGGGTAGGTTGGCATGGGAGAGAAGGGTTAGACCCGTTTCGACAATGTGGCAATGACGACGTTCGGCATACTCGTTATGTTCAGGAGTATGAGGTGGTGTGGTGAGATGGGTGATCCCGTTTTGAGCCAGAGTGGGTGTGAGTTTAAGGTATTCACCCCCGTTATCAGAGTAGACTTGAATGATGGAACGGCGGAAGAATTTTTCGACTAGGGTTTTGAAACGAAGGAATGTGTTGTAAGTTTCAGATTTGTGTTTTAGGGGGTAGAACCAAATGTATTTGGTGTAGTGGTCGACAAAGATGACATAGTATTTGAAATTGTCAAGGGAGTGAACCGGGGAAGTCCATACATCGAAAAAAATGAGATCCAGAGGAGTATGTGAAATAAGAGTAGATGATACAAAAGGTAATTTGTGGCTTTTATTAATAAGACAAGAATTACACGGAGATAAACTAGTAGAAGTAGACAATTGAAGTTTGCTACGTAGTAGACTAGGAATGGGGGGAGCGGAATGTCCTAATTTATGATGCCATAATTGTGAAGAGATGACGCTTGAATGGGCTTGAATGGGCGGAGGGTGCCAAATGTTGACGCCATCCTCAAGGTCTCCGTGGATTAGGGTTTGACTTGTACTTGATGAGGAAAGAAGAGTGTGAGAATTCAATGATAGCATTATTATCACGACAAAATTGAGACACAGAGAGGATGTTACGAGTGATAAGAGGAACATGTAAGACACTATTAAAAATAAGAGGAGGAGAGGGGGTGGAGAGAGAGAATGAATCTATGTGAGCAATAGGAAGGGAGGAACCATCGCCGATAATAACGTCATCACTGCCATTATAGGGTGTGTGTAAGGCTAGGTTAGAGAGGTCATTGGTGATGTGGTTGATGGCACCGCTATCTATGAGCCAAGAGGGAGGGGGAAAGGGGTTGGGGTAGGCGGCAGTGTGGGCTTGGAGGTATTGTTGGTTAGGGAATTGGTTTTGGTTTGGGCGAGGTTGAGGGGGGAGGTTCACGGTGGGGTGGTCACGTTTGAATTTGCGACATTGGGAGATGACATGGCCAATGTTGTGACAATATTAGCACTTGCCCTTGAAGGGAAGGCGTGAGGGTGTATGGGGGAAGGAGAAGGAGAAGGGTTGGAGGGGCGGTAGGTGTTGCGGCTTGATGTTGGGCGGGCTTGGACGGTGAAGGCGGTGGTGGGGAGGGGGTTGGTGGGGGTCGATTGTTTAATGGTGAGCTCATGTTGGATGAATTTTTCATGGAGAGCTTCAAAGGAGATGGGGTTATCACGGGCGCGGGTTGAGTCTATAACGGGTTTGAATGTTCCATAATCTAGACCTTTGAGGATGGTGTAGGTTATGTCTTCGGAATCCATGGGTTTACCTAGGATGGCGAGTTTGTCGGTGTAGGATTTGACAGCATTCATGTATTCCGAGATGGAGAGTTGGTTTTTGGTGAGATTGGCAAGGTTGTCCTTTATTTGAAGAATGTGGCCACGGGAGGGGTTGGCATATGTAGTTTTAAGGGTGGTCCAAGCTTCATGGGAGGTGGTGGCTTAGTGGACAAGGGGAGCTACGGTAGGATAGAAGGTACCTATGAGGGCCCCAAGAATGAGGCGATCTTGGCGAGACCATGTAATGGCGGCCGGGTTAGGGATAGATATAGTGGTGGCGGGTTTAGCCGGTTCATCGTCGGTTTCCGCGACGGCATGATTGGCGGTGGTGATGTTATCATCGGGTTTGGGGTGGGTGCCATCGACAAACTTTAGAAGGTCGAAGCCAAAGAGGATAGAGGTGATTTGGGATGCCCATGTAAGGTAGATTAGAGGAGTAAGGAAACGGCTGTAGGATAAATTAATTAAGAGGAGGGGTTGATCGGGTTCGGCGGAGTTGGGGATGGTGGAGGTGGGGGAGCCGGCCATAGGGGAGAAGGGGAGGGGCTGCCGAAAAATTGAAGGGATTTAGGCTATGGATCTTTGTTGCTCTGATATCATGTAAGAATGAGAAAATTCTTGGGTTGTTTATTCACAAACACTTAATATATATACATGAGAGAGTCATATTCTAATAAGGAAAAGGAGTCATATTCTAATAAGGAGAAGGAGTTTCCTTATTCTAATCATAATACAATATTTAGTTGTCTAATCTAAATATATGAGAATATTGACAAGAAATAATCTAGAGAAAGTCAAACAAGTAACTTTAAAAAACTTTAGGAGGAGATTCCGTAATATCCTTAATATAACCCTCTTTAGAGTCAAATATCAAATTTCATTCTCTTTTTAAATTTTAATTATCATTTAATTACCTATTAACTATTCTTTTAAAGCTAACAAAATAATAACAGTTAGTATTTATTTTAAACAAAAATATTATTTAAAAAAATAAAAGAAAAAAAAAACCTTTTTCCTCTCCGGCGGTCAACAGCCCCTCCTAACATGAAGATGAGTGTGGTTCCTATAGTTTAGTTACTATTTTTTACATTTTTCCTTATTTATATTTATTGATATAAATTATAAATAGATAAAACAAAATCTTGAGGATGGGTAATGCAATTTTCAAAGAAGATTGTTAAGTTCTTCGTTCAATTTTTTAGCGTCGATCCAATTTAGTTAATGACAATCCAATTTTGATCCAGATTGTCACAAAATATTGAACATAATGGACTTAATTGTCAAAATGGAATGTTGGTATTTACATTACAATTTCTGTAAAACTTAAAGGTAGCAATGTAGCATTTGGCCACTAGAGTAATTTAGCACAAGGGTAAATAAAGATTGAGAAAGGAGAGGAAGTGTTTGGCTGGCTGAAATGGAAAAATCGATTAATGTGTGCATGTTCACTGTTTGACCTAACTCAAAAAGATAAAACTTTATGAATATGTAATGTCAGCATCTAATACATTAAAGGTGCGTTGGATCTGATGAATTATTTCTTTATGTACTGTTGCAAAGTTGTACCACCTTTATATAATACTCCCTCCGTTTCGATTTAAATGTCTCAACTTTCTTTGGGTGTCTCATTTAAAATATTTCAATCTAAAAAAAGAAAGTTTTTTATTATTTTTTTATTTGTGGAACTCACTTGTCATACTCACAATAAATATCCACTAACTATTCCCTACCCCACTTTCTCTTTCCTACATCACTTTCATACTCACAACATTTATTTCACTATATACTTTTTACATTATACTCCCTCTGTCCCATAATAATCCGTAAAAAGACTCATTTTGGGCATCCCACAATAATCTGCACTTTCCCAAAATGGAAATGGGACCTACTTCTCTCTACTCACAACACTTTTCAAATTTACTATTCTCTCCACTCATTCTCTCTTCTATTTTACTTTTACACTCACAACACATTACCTCTATCACCTTTTACCTTAATTTTCATGCCGACACAAAAAATGCGTAGAATTGTGAAACGGAGGGAGTATATATTTATTCCTTAATTTTCATGCCAAACTCATTTTAAGACATTTGGACAGGAACGGAGGGAGTACAAGAGAAATCTAAAGAGATCTACGTAGGTAGGTACATGATTAAATATTTTTTCCGTCACATAATAATAAGTTATTATTGTTAAAAGTCACCTAATAATAAGTGTTAAAATTAAGGGTAAATTGTAATTCGATTACATATGTTTGTATCAGTTTTGTAATTTGATTATTAACATTGAAAAAATTGCAATTCAATTTCTATCATTGACATTTTGTTGCAAATTGGTATAAAAACTAACTAATTGTTAATTTTTTAACGAAATTAAAATCATGTGCCATGTAAATAACTTTTTAAGGGGCATGCTAATCATTTCGCAGGGGAAAACGAATAAATTACCCTTTAAAATCAAAATGATGTAGCTTTATAACATTTGGTTAATGAAAAAAAAATGATCTAAAAATATAATTAATTAAAAAAACACGTAAATTATTGAGTGGTGGTGACTATGGTGCTAATAGTGATAATGGTCGGTGGTGTTGGGGTTGAAATAAATATGAAATAACGATTATGACTTTTAAAAATTTAAGTGCATGGCGTATGGCTTGGATTTTGTAAAAAAAAAAACTAACATTTCATTAATTATTACCCTAATTAGCAACAAAATGTCAATGTTAGAAATCAAATTGTAGCTTTTTCAATATTGGTAACCAAATTGCAACAGTGACACAAACATATGTAACCATATTGCAATTTGCCCTAAAATTAACCTGTCAATTTTCAACTAAGAAAAAAGTTATCAACTGGAATACAATACTTACCTAAAATAAATTCTAAATTAAAAATAAAATTATGACATTAATGCAAGGACGGGCTTATATTCACTAGGTGCCAAAAAAAATAAAAAATACCTTAGGCAATTTTTTTAACTAACTAGTATATCACCCGTGCGTTAAACACACGACCAAAAAACTTTTGACAAATTGAAGAATTAAATCAAAAGAGTTAATATAACTAATAATATTAATGTGGATTTCTTTTTTTTAGTAAAGGTATTAATCAAAAAATATATAATAACATTAATAATAAATAGTACAAATTTTGGAAAAAAAAATATAGTACACAACATTTGTGGTTTCTTCAACAACATTTCCTTTCATTTCCCTATTCACATGATACTAAAATTTTCAACCCATCTTCGTTACCAGCTTCAATAAAAAAATAATGAAAATTAGTGCATATAATAATTTTTGTTAAACCCACTAAGGCTTTGTTGTTGTTTTTGTTGTATAATAATTTTTGTTAAAATTCAGCTAATTTATAAACGAATAATCCCATTTGAAATAATGTAAGAGTTTAGCGTAGTACATATATTTAAAAAAGGTTTTACTAATAATATCAAGTCAGTCAGAGACATTAAAAAAAAACATATTATAGAAATAGGTACGAAGTTTGGTTTTTGAAATAAAACCTATTACAAAATAGGTATGAACTTTGTTGCTTAAGAAGTCGTCTAACATGACTTGCTGCCATCTTAAAAGACCACTTCTAATAGACACATTGATATCTGAATGTTGTTGCAACATTAGGTTATGGGCGAATAAGACGAATGTTTGACTTATTCCTTCTTCTTCTCAAATCCTTTGATACAAAATCTGGTAGTGACTCTGCGAACCCTAATCTCAAAAGCTCTTTCAGAAGAGGGGGTCTCAAAGAATTTCTCATGTATTGTGGCTTGTAATCCTTCTCACTCGTAGCCCGAACATTAACATTCGAGAATTCATTTCCTTTGTTCTCTTTACCAGCAGCAGACAATATAGGACCCACCTTGTCTAGTTTGCTAAACCTCTCAGATGCCTTGACTTTAAATGAATTTACATGAGCCACCTGCCCTGTAAGCTCTTTCAGAAGAGGGGATCTCGAAGAATTTCTCTTGTATCGTTGCTTGTAATCTTTCCCACTCATAGGCATGGTTGTTGACACCTGAACATTAACATTTGACAGTTCACTTTCTTTGTTCTCTTTACCAATAGCAGACGATATAGGATTATCTAGTTTGCTAGACTTTCCAGATGCCATGACTTAAGCTGAATTCACACGAGCCATCTGCCCTGTGATGACTACAGACTCAAAGCTTTCCTCACTAAAGTTCCCTGCTATTGTATTGTGCACACACGTCTCATCTGAAGAATGCCAAGAACTTTGAGCTGATCTCACTTTCTGCTTCGAAATTGAGCTCAAACAAGGGCTTCTTGATTTTCCCTCTGGCTTAATCTGACACCCTTCATCACCCCCGTTGCAATTTTCATCATCAAGCACATTGGATACAGTTAACTTACTTGGCAATTCCAAGAGATGTGACACATATTGGTAAGTTCTTTTTCGCTTGGGAAAGATCCACAAATTTGACTTCAAAATGCTCGTGCTGGTAGCTATATCTGGACTAATTTCCTTTATACGGTCGGCTTCACAGTTTGTAGCTTCCACAGATGAATCAAACTCAAAACTTAGAACATTTTTTTCTCTCTCCCAACATCTTATTGGTATCCAGACCCCTCCTCCTCTTTCCTCCATAGTCACATTTTTTATCTTTAGTAGTCATTGTAAATTTTACGGATGATCGGTGTCTAGTCCGGCGAACAACAGGCGAAGAAGACATGACTTTCTCTTCTATTTGCCCAAGTAAATTACAACGAACAGCTTTTGAAGAGCAGAGATTTCTAGTACATCTGATGTTTTCTTTCTCTGAAAATTCTTCTTCCTCCTTTTGAGTAATCACCTTAGAAGACGTTTTGGATGCCCGAGTCTTAGGCTTTACACCCCTTGTGCACTTGTCAGTCAACGACTTACCCTTTCATACTTTTTCCTTTACTTCTACACTAAAATCCAACTCTACTTTATTTTTAAAGTCATTCTGAAATGATATTGACTTATTTCTGTTTAATTTGTTAGCACTCCACTTTGTTCGCTCATAAAATCTTGCAGCGACTTCAGAACCGAAAGAACCACTGTCCGTAAAGGAACAACCCACTGCTACATTTTTCTTACCTCACTAATATGATTAGACTTGTGCACTATTAACTTCGAATCAACAAGATTTAAGTTAATATCTTTGCACTTTTCACTCCTTGTCTCTCTTCTTGGAACTTCGCAGGGGAAAACGGGACGAAGGAAGTAATTATGTTTTCTTCTCTCCTCACACAGTAACCGTGGCTGAATTCCTCCCCTAAAAATAAATCCTCCTTCATATATATATAATATAATATCATATACCTAGGTTGTCAAAAATTGAGAAACAAACTTGCAATGCAGCTCTTCCTAAACCAGGCCCAAACGCAAGGCCCACTTCGCTCCACGCCCATGACTCGTGAAAACGAGTCGTTCCAAAAAGTCCAACTCGTTCTGATTAATTAATGCAACAATGTTTTAAGACAGCCTTGTTCCTCCACTTCATCCTTGGCCAGCAAATGGAGCCAATTGGCCGGCCACTTGCAGCAAATCCCTCGGCCAAATCCCTGCCTTGGCCCAGATGTCCAAATGTGCTGTCTTTGATTTGTATCAATATATACTCTTTTCGTCTTGCAAGTTTGCCGTCGCACTTTGACCACTATAATGACTTCTTTTGCGCTTCGCTCTTTGAGATTTTATTTTTAACTTTAACCCACGAATTTTCATAAATCAAATTTCTCCCAAATTTCTATATTTTCAGTTTGGTCCCTGAATTATCAATAAATTACAACTTGGCCCTTGAACTTCCAAAGTGGGTACAAATCCTCCGTTCAGTCCCTGAACTATCAAAACACTAACAAAATATATTAAATTCTCAAGGTTTCGAGCAGAAAATAAGTTTAGGAACATATCTTTTGGATGGGTAAAACCACATCCATCACAACGTCACCAAGAGAGTTGCTCCCTTGCTTTCGGGACATTGTTACTTTCTACGAGTTTCACTTGATTAGCTTATGGGATCTCTTGCGTATAGTTCCTCCCCTCCCCCTCCTAGAAGGCCAGCCTGAGTATGAAGGTTCTTTTAGAAAGCTAGCCTGCATATAATGTATTTTCCAGATGGCCAGCCTGTGTAATTTTGATGGATTCTTGTGACAAAATGATCAAGCTGACAAGTGAAATCGTATTCATGACTTTATTCAATTATCTATTCTTTTCATTTGCTTCTAAAAGAACTGAACTCTTTCTCCTTCTCAGTATTGGTGGGAGAAGGGCAATAGTTCTAACAAAATGTTCAGTTAATTCTGAACACTAGTTACAGCTGCATGCATTCTTACTGAAAGCAGAGCGTGATTCCAGAAACCATAACTGAACATAAATGAATCTCTAGTTCATCAGTAAGTGATTATACATTGCCAGTCAGCCAAACAAGACGTATAATTTACATTTATAATCAACAAAACCAGAAACTCACATATTTGAACTCTCGTGTAACGAAACAGAGATAGGGGAAGCAGAAGCAGCAGCTTCAATATCAACATCTCCTCCGTCCCCATCACACACAGACCACACACTCACTTTCTCAAAAGCAGATGAAGATGGATATGAATGCACAAAATCCTCAAATCCAACCCCATCTGTTTTCCCATCCGGCGGATCCAAATCTTCCGGAAGCAACGCCTCCATTTCCAAGTACCTCACCACTTGCCTCATACTGGGCCTTGCTAAAGGCCAATTATTCGAGCACATCAACCCAAGCTTCATAACCATCAACACCTCCCCTTTATCGTACTCGCCTCTCAACCTGGGGTCCACCACCTCAAGGATTGTCCCTTCTTTCCACTTCTCCCAAACCAGGTCGACCAAAATAAGCTCTTCAGGTAAAGCCTTGGGCTCAATAGGTCGCCTTCCACACACAACTTCAAGTAACAATGCCCCGAAAGCAAACATGTCAGAACTCGTGGTTGGTTTACCTGTCCGAGTCAACTCGGGTGCTAAATAACCTAATGTGCCCACTACTCGCGTTGTGCCCGGATCGGAACCATGTTCATATAGTTTCGCCAGCCCAAAGTCTCCTAATTTGCCATTTAAGTCCGAATCCAACAGCACGTTCCCTGCTTTAATGTCCCTATGAATCACGGTTTGCTCCCATTCTTCGTGCAAGTATAACAGCCCACTCGCGACACCCTTAATGATCTTGAATCTTTGTTCCCAAGATAAAATCATTTTGGGTTGGTCGTAAATGTACTTATCTAAGCTCCCATTAGTCATGAAATCATAAACAAGTAGCAAATCCCCTCTTCTTCGACACCACCCCAATAGCTGAACCAAGTTTCTATGTCGAAGCTTGCCAATACTCGAAATTTCTGACATAAATTCTTGTAAACCTTGTTTTGATTCATGGGATATTCTCTTAACAGCAACTTGGGTTTTTGATTTTGGCAAGGTTCCCTTATAAACCTTGCCAAATCCACCAACTCCAAGTAGATCTTTTTCTCTAAACCTCATAGTTGCTTGCTTAAGCTCTTTGTAGGAATATCTGTGTGGCCCAACACCAAGCTCCCACTCTTCAATAACTTCCATGTTTTTGATCTTCTTGATGACGTAAAATCCCATGGCAATAGCGAAAATTGCTAACGCCATAGCTGATACAGAGACCCCAATAATCATATCATCATGATTTTTTTTAGGTCCAGGAAGCAAAGGGAGTGAAGAAAGGTCTAGAGATTGAGCTAGCCCATTCATGCTAAAGCTCCATCCGAAAACATAATGTGAACTAGCAAGTAAACCAGTTGATGCAGAAAAACCAACATACATAGTATCTTGGAAAATCATCGAGAGATCAACATTAAAAGAGAGAATTGATTGGCTGGGCTTTGTAGATGACAAAGATAAGGTAACATTCAATTGATTTTGGACAGAATCATAGTCAATCCAAGCTTGAATTGTCTTCCCACTGTGGAGACGAAGATCTTGCTTGGTTGAATTCCCTTCAACAAAGTACCCAACTACGGCTGATGCATTAGAAGTCAAACTATTTAAATCAATTCCAACATGATTATCATTAATGTCCCCGAATTCAAAATCTTGAACAGTGTCAAATTCGACAGCAAAAACATGGTTCGTGAAATTGCCATTGTTGGTGGGGTTTACAAGTCCAAGATATTGACTAGGACGAGCACCTGTGAGCTCTTTTGTAGGGGAAATTGTAAAAGCGAAGCCATGGCCGCCAAGCTTTGCGTACTCAGGAACAATGGCGAAAGCAAATGAAGTAGAAAAGGTGAGAGCTTTACCAGTTGTGGAGTTCTTGAAATTTACAGGGTTTGGGTAAAAAGCCCGGCCGATTAACCGGGAAGTGTCGTTGGTGAGCTTGAGAATGCCACGGTTGGTGATCTCCGCGGCGCCATTTAAGCTAATGTTGTTGTTTTGAGAAATTTTGAAGCCATTGTAGATGAATTCATCAAGCTGGGAGAGGACTGGATTTGAAAGAAGAAGAAGAAGAAGAACCCAGAAAAGATTGATCATTTTGGAGAGTAAATTGGTTGATATTAAGGTGGTGAGCGTTGATTACGGATGGATGGATGAATGGTGGTTGGTGGTGAGCATTTCATTTAACCCTAACTTAATTTTTTTTATTTTTTTTCCATTTCATTCAACCCAATACTGTGGGTTGTCTTAGTGCAACTGGGTAGTCTTAGTGCAACTCTAATGGTAACGGTGGTCCTAGTCCTAAGAATCATAAAATCAAATTTTGATATTCATGAATTTGCATGGTCCTAAAAAATCATCTTCAACAAATGGATATCAAAAATTAGGTATCAAATTAATTTTTTTTAAAGTTAATAATTTTTATAATATTTTTAATGTGATAAATAATTTTGAAATATAATAATTATTTTTAATTAATTATTTTTTTATCAAAAATTAAAATTTTATAAATAAATTCGAAATATAATAATTATTTAAACTAATTATTTTTCAATAAAAATCAAAATTGTTAAATAATTATTTAAAATTGAATAAATTTTAAAGGCGATGACTTCTTACGATACTTGGATCTGACATGCCTTTTTTGGACTTTCGGGATCTTTAAATGATCTCAATGTCCTGGCGAAATGACCATTGAATAATGTATTAATTCATTGGATAGAGGAATTATAGTAGTGACAAGAGTTGGTGGAAGGGGGGACAAGCACCCAGGAAAGATATTCCCCTCACATTTCCTTCCTTTTGGATTCACTTGCGCGAGTGACAAACGTGCAATGGTCCTAAGCAAAGTCTCAACTTTAGGACTTTGTTAAGGACTAAATCTAATTTTGGGACTTAATATTTTTACCATTGGAGATGGAAAGACTTTAAAATGGGTATCAAAAATAGGTTTTAGGACCATTGTTGGAAACTCCAATGGTGGTCCTAGTCCTAAGAATCCTAAAATCAAATTTTGATATCCATGGAGACTTTTTGCATGGTCCTAAAAAATCATCTCCAACATTGGGTATCAAAAATTAGGTACCAAATTAGTTTTTTTAAAGTTAATAACTTTTATAATATTTTTAATGTGATAAATAATTTTGAAATATAATAATTATTTTAATTAATTATTTTTTTATCAAAAATTAAAATTTTATAAATAATTTCGAAATATAATAATTATTTAAACTAATTATTTTTCAATAAAAATCAAAATTGTTAAATAATTATTTAAAATTGAATAAATTTTAAATCAAAAACTAAATCACTACCTTTAGCAAAAAAATTTAATATCTCACCAATAATTTTAATGGGCCCCACGTTATTTAATAGGATTTTTATGGATAGGATTTTTTGCCATATGTCACATTCTTATTTATCAATTGGATTATGGATATAATTTTTATGATAACTTCTTACAATATACTGAGCGAAAATTTTCAATAAAAAGGGTCAAGAAGGAGTATATTCTGTACAATCTCCACCCCCCCACCCCAAAAAAAAAACCATCAGTTCATAATTTTCAATATTTCTATCCTTTTGCTTTGCTTGATTAATGGATATGTTACGTAATTTAATGTCCAAGCATGATCGAGAAGATAAAGCTAGGCGTCGTCGTTCGTTGGTAATGATGTCTGCATTCAACAAGCATAGGGATTCTCAAGAGGTTCTCTCGAGCTATCTATGCTGTTTATGGAGAAGAGTATCTTCGTCGTCCAACTGCATCAGATTTGCATAGATTGCTAGCCAAAGCTTAAAAAAGAGGGTTTCCTGGTATGCTCGGGAGCCTCAACTGTATGCATTGGCGATGGAAGGCGTGTCCTAAAGGATGGGAGGGACAGTTTACTGGCTACAAAGGACGTGCAACAATCGTTTTAGAGGCGGTGGCTTCTTATGATACTTGGATCTGACATGCCTTTTTTGGGCTTCCGGGATCTCTAAATGATCTCAATGTCCTTGCGAAATGACCATTGAATAATGTATTAATTCATTGGATAGGGGAATTATAGTAGTGACAAGAGTTGGTGGAAGGGGGGACAAGCACCCAGGAAAGATGTTTCCCTCACATTTCCTTCCTTTCAGACTCACTTGCGCGAGTGACGAACGTGCAATGGTCCTAAGCAAAGTCTCAACTTTAGGACTTTGTTAAGGACTAAATCTAATTTTGGGACTTAATATTTTTACCATTGGAGATGGAAAGACTTTAAAATGGATATCAAAAATAGGTTTTAGGACCATTGTTGGAGTTGCCCTTAGGGCAACTCCAATGGTGGTCCTAGTCCTAAAAATCCTAAAATCAAATTTTGATACCCATGGAGACTTTTTGCATGATCCTAAAAAATCATCTCCAACAATGGGTATCAAAAATTAGGTACCAAATTAGTTTTTTTAAAGCTAATAACTTTTATAATATTTTTAATGTGATAAATAATTTTGAAATATAATAATTATTTTAATTAATTATTTTTTAATCAAAAATTAAAATTTTATAAATAATTTCGAAATATAATAATTATTTAAACTAATTATTTTTAAATAAAAATCAAAATTGTTAAATAATTATTTAAAATTGAATAAATTTTAAATCAAAAACTAAATCACTACCTCCAGCTAAAAAATTTAATATCTCACCAATAATTTTAATGGGCCCCACGTTATTTAATAGGATTTTTATGGATAGGATTTTTTGCCATATGTCACATTCTTATTTGTCAATTGGATTATGGATATAATTTTTATGATAACTTCTTACAATATACTGAGCAAAATTTTTTAATATAAATGGTCAAGAAGGAGTATATTCTGTACAATCTCCACCCCCCTACCCCAAAAAAAAAAACCATCAATTCATAATTTTCAATATTTCTATCTTTTTGCTTTGCTTGATTAATGGATATGTTACGTAATTTAATGTCCAAGCATGATCGAGAAGATAAAGCTAGGCGTCGTCGTTCGTTGGTAATGATGTCTGCATTCAACAAGCATAGAGATTTTCAAGAGGTTCTCTCGAGCTATCTATGTTGTTTATGAATAAGAGTATCTTCGTCGTCCAACTGCATCAGATCTGCATAGATTGTTAGCCAAAGCTGAAAAAAGAGGGTTTCCTGGTATGCTCGGGAGCCTCGACTGTATGCATTGGTGATGGAAGGCGTGTCCTAAAGGATGGGAGGGACAGTTTACTGGCTACAAAGGACGTGCAACAATCATTTTAGAGGCGGTGGCTTCTTAAGATACCTGGATCTGGCATGCCTTTTTTGGGCTTTCGGGATCTCTAAATGATCTCAATGTCCTTGCGAAATGACCATTGAATAATGTATTAATTCATTGGATAGGGGAATTATAGTAGTGACAAGAGTTGGTGGAAGGGGGGACAAGCACCCAGGAAAGATGTTCCCCTCACATTTCCTTCCTTTTGGACTCACTTGCGCGAGTGACGAACGTGCAATGGTCCTAAGCAAAGTCTCAACTTTAGGACTTTGTTAAGGACTAAATCTAATTTTACAACTTAATATTTTTATCATTGGAGATGGAAAGACTTTAAAATGGATATCAAAAATAGGTTTTAGGACCATTATTGGAGTTGCCCTTCTTAATGGGGGGTTTGATTTGTTAAGTGTGTTTTTTGTGTGCAAGGACCAGAGGAGGGAATGAAGAAGGATGCCTGACACGGACAAGTTATCAAGTGTGTTTCTTGATTCGATATTACTTGTACCATTATCAATTATAATATTTTCTAAAATATACGATGTAATATATAAAAGTAATAAAAATGATTTTATCTCGTGTTTCTTGATATTTGAAGGGGTAATCAACCGTAAATCAGTCATTTCTGTTTTATTTTTATGAGTAATGTGAGAGACAATTTTTTTTATAAAATTTTGCTGACAAAATTATATTTGTCAATTATTGATTGATGTTGAAATTGAAATTATTAACACTTGAGCCACTAAAAAACAAATTATCAATCAATCTATTTTTTATGTAGTCGGACGGAACTAGCCCGAATTCATATTACTTGCACAAAAAGATTACAGTTGAAGTATTCGGTTTAGTTTCTCTTTAATTCTCTCTCTCTCTTTTTTTTTTTTAGAAAATTACTTCCTAATCCCTGAATAATATCAAATTTATTTCCTAGACCAAAGACATTTATAACTTACTTCCTAATCCAATAAAATATTTTATCTAACCAAATAATCCTTTAAAAATTTAAATGACTAACCACACTCCACCATATCATTTTAATACAACAAAAAAAAAAAACACACACACACACTCTCTCTCTCTCTCTCTCTCTTCATCTCTCCCGTCACCCCTCCCCATTTCCGGCCACCCCCTCCGGCGAACCCTTCCCCCACTTCCGGCGAACTCCTTCTAACCTCCGGTGACCCCTACTCCCTTCCCAACTCCGGCGACCCCTCCCCTCTCCGAACTCCGGTGGCAATTCAACTGTCTCTCCTCTTCCCGTCCCCAAACCCTAGCCGATGTTCCCCAATGGGAATGCCCTGACTGTTCCGATCTCAATCCAACCAACACTACTACCGTCGCCGCCGGATCTGAGGCTTCCTCCACTATTGTTGCCGCCGATGTTCCCCAATGGGAATGCCCTGACTGTTCCAATCTCAATCCAACCAACACTACTACCGCTGCCGCCGGATCTGAGGCTTCCTCCACCCTTGTTGCCGCTATTAGGGCCATTGAGTCCGACGCTTCGCTTACTGACCAGGAAAAGGCCAACAAAAGGCAGCAATTATTGAGCGGAGAAGCTGAAAAGTCTGCCAAGAAAAAGGAGGTCAACGCCGACTCTAAGGACGTTCTGCAACTTCTCGCCGGCAGTTTTAACTGTTCATTTTGCATGCAGCTTCCCGAAAGGCCAGTCACGGTATAAATCAGTTTCTCTATTCATATGAGCTAGTCTTCTTATCCTGGTTAATCAATGGCTACCTTTAGGGGTTTGTAGATATCGTTGATAGTTTGATTACAATCTAGTATGTAAGTGAACTACTCATAGTATATAATTGATTTTGGCTATTTTCCTTGTCCTACTTTCATTTGCCTTGATATTGTAAAGTAAAATAATGACAGTTAAAATTATTTCCTTGAGTTGAGTTCTGTTTTTTTGAAATTATTTGTTTATTTGAATAATTGATTTTCTTGAGTTCTGTTTTTTCCTACTTTTGTCTTGGTTTATGTTTTGTTTTGATTTAGTTGTCAATAATGGTGATGGTTCGTTGGTTGCGAGGGAAAATGATATTTCGTCGGTTACCGGAGTTGGTGATCGTCGGAATTGATCGTGTTCTTAGTAGTTTAGTTGATAACTGAGAACTTACTGATAAGTTCTCAGTTGTTTAGTCGCCGGAGTTGGTGATCATCGGACTTGATCGTGTTCTTAGTAGTTTAGTTGACAACTGAGAACTTACTGATAAATTAAGTTCTCAGTTGTTTGGTCACCGGAGAGGTCGCCGGAGTTGGTGATTGTTAGAGTTGATCATGTTCTTAGTAGTTTAGTTGACAACTGAGAACTTACTGATAAGTTAAGTTCTCAGTTGTTTGGTCGTCGGAGTTGATCGTGTTCTTAGTAGTTTAGTTGACAACTGAGAACTTACTGATAAGTTAAGTTCTCAGTTGTTTGGTCGCCGGATAGGTCGCCGGAGTTGATCGTGTTCTTAGTAGTTTAGTTGACAACTGAGAACTTACTGATAAGTTAAGTTCTCAGTTGTTTGGTCGCCGGAGAGGTCGCCGGAGTTGATCGTGTTCTTAGTAGTTTAGTTGACAACTGAGAACTTACTGATAAGTTAAGTTCTCAGTTGTTTGGTCGCCGGATAGGTCGCCGGAGTTGGTGGTCGCCGGAGTTAATCGTGTTCTTAGTAGTTTAGTTGACAACTGAGAACTTACTGATAAGTTAAGTTCTCAGTTGTTTGGTCGCCGGAGTTGATCGTGTTCTTAGTAGTTTAGTTGAAAACTGAGAACTTACTGATAAGTTAAGTTCTCAGTTGTTTAGTCGCCGGAGAGGTCGCCGGAGTTAATTGTGTTCTTAGTAGTTTAGTTGACAACTGAGAACTTACTGATAAGTTAAGTTCTCAGTTGTTTGATCGCCGGAGAGGTCGCCGGAGTTGGTGGTCGTCGGCATATAAAAAAAAAAGTCACTGGAAAAGTCGCCGGAAAAAGTCACCGGAGTTTATCGCCGGAGTTGATGGTTGCCGGAAGTGTTGACCGGAGAAGAGGGGAAGGGGATGACCTAAGGTGAAGGTGGTTGGAGAGAAATTAAATTGTTAAAGAGAGTGAACTTAGTGAAATGATAGGAGGGTGAACTTAGTAAAATGTTGGGAGGGTGTAGTTATTAAGCTAGAGACTAAATGGTTAAGCAAATTAAAAATTGTCTTAAAAAGTAGTATTGTTTGTTTAGAGGGATTATTTGGTAAATGCCTTTTTTTTTTTAACAAATAACTGTTTATTTAAGATTTAAAAACATAATTGCATTCAATAAGTGATTAATAACTAGATAAATCTGCCCATTAAAAATGAAATGCAAAATAGTTATCACTAATTCAAGCTAGCCACTTATTCTGGGCACAAAAAAGGAAGAAAATAAAGGAGTGATATTTTTTTAAAGAAGGGAGAAATCAAAATGTGGTGGGTGCCCTAATTTGGGCAAATGGCATGGTGCCTTTAAGTTTTACAAGAGTTGCAATGTGAGCACCAACGTTTCATTTTTGGTAATTTAGCACATTATGGATTAACTCTGTGGCAATATAGTTAAAAATTGGATTGTCATTAACGAATTTGGATGAAAGCTAACAAAGTGAATGAAAAAGTTAACGAATTTGGGCAAATGGCATGGTGCCTTTAAGTTTTACAAGAGTTGCAATGTGAGCACCAACGTTTCATTTTTGGTAATTTAGCACATTATGGATTAACTCTGTGGCAATATAGTTCAAAATTGGATTGTCATTAACGAATTTGGATGAAAGCTAACAAAGTGAACGAAAAAGTTAACGAATTTGGGCAAATGGCATGGTGCCTTTAAGTTTTACAAGAGTTGCAATGTGAGCACCAACGTTTCATTTTTGGTAATTTAGCACATTATGGATTAACTCTGTGGCAATATAGTTCAAAATTGGATTGTCATTAACGAATTTGGATGAAAGCTAACAAAGTGAACGAAAAAGTTAACGCCTTCTTTGACAATCACATTATTCATCATTGGATTCTTATTTTGTTGTAAATAACCCTCTTTAAAGTCAAATATCAAATTTCCTTCTCTTTTCAAATTTTAATTATCATTTAATTACCTATTAACCATTCTTTTAAAGCTAACAAAATAATTACAGTTAATATTTATTTTAAACAAAAATATTATTTAAAAAATTAAAAGAAAAAAAACCCTTTTTCCTCTCCGGTCAACATCCCCTCCTAACATGAAGATGAGTGTGGTTCCTATAGTTTAGTTACTCCCTCCGTCCCTAAAAGATTGTTCTGTTGTACATTTTGCAATTATTAAGGAAGAGTTTCATCTTCTTGTATCTTAGTAGATTTGCATTAATATTCATGCCTAAATTTAGAAATGGGACATACTTTTTGGGACAAGTCAAAATGACAAATGGGACAATCTTTCAGGGATGGAGGGAGTACTATTTTTGCATTTTTCCTTATTTATATTTATTGATATAAATTATAAATAGATAAAACAAAATCTTGAGGATGGGTAATGCAATTTTCAAAGAAGATTGTTAAGTTATTCGTTCAATTTTTTAGCGTCGGTCCAGTTTCGTTAATGACAATCCAATTTTGATCCATATTGTCACAAAATATTGAACATAATGGACTAAATTGTCAAAATGGAATGTTGGTATTTACATTACAATTTCTGTAAAACTTGAAGGCAGCAATGTAGCATTTAGCCACTAGAGTAATTTAGCATAAGGGTAAATTAAGATTTGAGTAGGAGAGGAAGTGTGTGGCTGGCTGAAATGGAAAAATCGATTAATGTGTGCATGTTCATTGTTTGACCTAACTCAAAAAGACAAAACTTTATGAATATGTAATGTCAACATCTAATACATTAGGTGAGTTGGAGCTGATAAATTATTTCTTTATGTACCGTCATGACGCCAAGCTTTTAAGGGTCTGAACGGTTTTATGAATATCTGGCAAGATATATTTAATAGTTGGATGTACATAGAACACAATACAAATAAAGCACCGTTAAGGTCAAAGTTGGATATTACTCCGACTCATACCCTCGGGTGTGAGAGTAAGAATACTGAGATATAAGGCTTGAAATGCCTTGAATGTGCGTAAGTGTTTAGGGTTTGAGAGCAATATGACTTACAGTGTATATTTGGAACTTACCTTGTCCAAGGGGATAAAGGTCTTCTATTTATAGGTAATGAGGAGCTGCCCGCTGACGTAAGCCATGAGGTCAGCCCTAAAGGGCACTTTGATATTTGACCACATACACGTGTCCGCAGCTGATTGGGTCTGTCAGGGAAGAAGGATCCTCTGTCAGAGGGGATGTCGCTGATGTGGACAGGAGCCGTGTATTCGGCGTGGCGCATTAATGGTAATAGTAGACGCCTGTCTGAGCCACATTGAATGCGATGGGAGTGAGCCGGCAACTTGCATGTCAGAGCCAGTAAGCTAACTTGCTCAGTAAGCTTTGCTATTTAAGCGGGAGGCAGGTGAGATAACCGGGAGGCAGGTATGAGCCCGTGAAATTACCCGATCTTTTTCGCGCGCGGGGGCGGCGGAAAAGGCGGTTGTCTTTCGCGGGGGGTTGGTGTCTGAGACCTCGCTTCACGGGAAGGAGCAGAATGAGGAGTCGCCACGCGGTTTTGTATTTTGAGCCCAAACGTTGAGAAACGGCTTTTGAAAATGGTGTCGTTTTTATTGGTAACAAAAACTTAGGAAAAGGCTTTTGAAAAAGGGGATCATTTTTATTGGCAGCAAAAACGAGTAAAAAGCTTTTTGTACCAGAGATTGTTAGGTTCGGAGGTCAGGTTACGTTTCGGGTAGAGTATTACGAGATCGCCCGAAACGCCTCGCATGACGAGTCTTTCTACCTTTCTCGAAATCGAGTGTGTGTGTGTGTGTGTCTTTTGAAATGGGGGCTTGAATGACAATCTTAATCTTGGTTTGAGTGACAAACGTTGATTAGGTGACTTTGTTTGAAAAGACGAGCGTTTGAATGACAAACGTCGGTTTTGAGTTTGAAATGAGCGTTTACGTGGCAAACGTCGACTTTGAGTTGAAATGAGCGTTTGCGTGGCAAACGTCGACTTTGAGTTGAAATGAGCGTTTGCGTGGCAAACGTCGACCTTGAGTTGAAATGAGCGTTTGCGTGGCAAACGTCGACCTTGAGTTGAAATGAGCGTTTGCGTGGCAAACGTCGATTTTGAACCGGACGAGTCATTGTTAACGATTTTTACGGGAAAAATGCGTATTAAATGATTTTAAGTGTCAAATGGCGGCTTTGAGTTTGAAGATGAGCGTTCGGAGGCCGAACGTCATTTCGCGCGTTTTGAAAGAGAGTTCGACGGACGAACTCCGGTTTTGAACCGGGCATTACATTGTTAACGATTTTTACGGGAAAAATGCGTATTAAATGATATGCGATCAACGAATCGGGTTGCGACTCGGACTTTTGAAAAGTAAATACTATCACAATCCAAACGGATCGGACTTGTAAATGACAGTATTTAAAGCGGTGTCAACAGAATCAAACGATTCGGAATTGTAAATGACGATCAACGAGGCCAAACGGCTCGGAATTGTAAATGACGATCAACGAGGCCAAACGGCTCGGAAGTGTAAATGACGATCAACGAGGCCAAACGGCTCGAAATTGTAAATGACGATCAACGAGGCCAAACGGCTCGGAATTGTAAATGACGTGAAAGTAAACGGAACGGGGTCGGAACGCCGTTTTAACCCGTGATTACTTCTCTTACGGAAAGAGAAGAGGATCGAGGGGCTAAAACGTATCGGACCCCGTTAGACGGAGGCGTCTACATTTTGACAATGACGTTCGAAACAGCTTATGGCGACCGGCGCGTAAACCGAGACTCGAACGGAAGATCTCAGAGAGAGGAGTTATACCTATGGCTGTGGTCGACTCCTTTGGCTCGGGAGGTGTGCACGGGACACGGAAAGTTATTTGAAAGGTTGTTTCGAAGTTGTAGGTGCGTATTTGATCGAAATACGAAGGTTTCACGCGAATCGAGACAAAACGGGAGCTCTGGAGGTGGAAACCAGTTTGGACCGTGGGGTAATGTGGATTTTGGTATCAAAATCCTCTTTCCTTGCCTTTCGACAAAGAACTTCTATTTATAGGGTGAAAATTGCAGAGGAGTCCCACGGACTTGGACCGAATTTCGTGGGTTTTGGGAATTTTGGAAACTGGGACTTCGGGCAATTTCAGAAAATTGCACAAAGTGAGTCCCACCGGACTTGGCTTGCAAACCAGGGGTATTTTGGTCTTTTGGCCTTGATTTGTGATTGACGAGTGACTAGAGGGAGGTGGCATGCGTGACACGTGTCCCGTGACTCACCGTGGCGTGGGAGTTCGCTCTGGTCCCGCTTTGTCCGTTTTTTAAAATAACACCGGAAATGTCCGAAACGCCCGAAAGTGCCGAAAATGCGTTTTTCAGTGGAAAGCCATACTTTTACGTGAGATGTCACGTGCTAAGTACGGTTCGACGTCGGGATGCACGGGCGCCCCGAGACGCCTCGCTGGGCACAAAGAATTAGGGGAGTTTAACGAGTTCCGCTAACTCCGGAGCGGCCGCTAACGGATTTCGGTTAACTTTCCGACGGATTTGGACGATCCGGATTTGGGTACTTACGCTTAGCCCCTCGCCGACGCCTCCTCCGAAGGAGGTGGGGTCGTTGAAAAAGATAAGGATCCAAATCGGGATGCCTTACTTTGAAAGAGACTGGGCGGTCACCGGCCGGACCCTAGCGAAAAGGATTCCTACGTATCCCGAGCGGGAATCAAGCCGATCGTAGTTCGAAAAGGGGCAAGGGCCGCGACGGGGACCTTGACCCGAGCGAGACCGTTAGAGGCGTCTAAACCTCGGATGAGACCATTCGCGAGGTACCCGTACCTCGAATGGAGACTGTTAGAGGCATCTCGAACCTCTGGATGACCATTCATGAGGCACCCAGACCTAAACGGAGACCTGCTAGGGAGGCGTCTAAACTCCTCGGATGAGACCATTCGCGAGGTACATGTACCGAATGGAGATCGCGTTAGGAGGCGTCTCGAACCTCGGGACTTCAAACCTTCGAGGGCGTGTGGCGCCTCAAACCGGAGTTGCGATGTTGACGAGGGATTTCGTGCCTCGGGTGCCGGGCTTATTGCCGTTGCCGCTTTATCCTCGGGATGAGCGTTCGGGCCTACCCGGATGGCCGAAGAGGGATTGTCAGGCGGGCTTATTGCATGCCGCCGCCGAAGTGGAACGGCTGGCTTACGACCGGGCCGGGGAGACGAATGTTCACTTGCCGAAGAAAAAGGCGTGTTGCACTGGGGTTCTGCTTACGTGCCGAGGATGGCCGCAATAGGGGTTCCTGGGCTTATTGCGCTTGCCGAAGGAGACGTTCAGGCGTTCGCCTTGGGGTTCTGCCATTGCAGCTTGCCGTCGTTGTGCGGGGATGATTGTTTGCAAGGCGTCGTTCGTACCTCGGGGTTCTGGCTTATCGCTTTCAGGAGATTGCAAAGGCGTTCGTTCGGGCTATTGCCTCTCAAGGCGTTCGTACTCGGGGTTCGGGCTTATTGCCGCGCCGGGAGATGATTGTTTGCAAGGCGTTCGTACTGGGGTTCGGGCTTATTCGTCAGCTTGCCGGAGATGATTGTTTGCAAGGCGTTCGTGCCTTGGGGTTCGTGCTATTGCAATGGTTTGCCGAAGGAGACTTGTTGCAAGGCGTTCAGGCCTCGGGGGTTCGCCATCGCAGCTGCCGAAGGTGACCATTTGCAAGGCGTTCGCACTGGGGTTCGGCTTATCATTGCCGGGAGGAGAATGTCAGCAAGGCGTTCGTACTGGGTTCGGGCTATTAAGCCGTTGCCGAAGGAGAAATGTTGCAAGGCGTTCAGACTGGGTTCGGGCTTATGCCGAAGGAGAAATGAGCGAAGGTCTCGATAAGAGAGCGGAGGTCGGACCGCGAAGGCCTGGATCAACCGTTTGGAAATCTGGACCGTGAAAGGTCGCGATTAAGAGTTTGAAATCGGACCGTGAAAGGTCGCGAATAAGAATTGAAATCGGACCGTGAAAGGTCTGTGAAATCGTGAAAGGTCGCGAATGAGAGTTTGAAATCTGAGACCATTTAAATTCGCGAATGAGAATCTAATCGTAGGTCCAAATGTCCGGAGAGTTTTTAATGGTGAGACCCATTTAAATTTTAACGTCGGGAGACGGTTAGTGAAAACTAATCGGGAATTTAACGCCTGAGACGAGCGTTAGTGAAAACTAATCGGGATTTTAACGCTCCTGGAGACCGAATTTAACCGAATGTCCGAGACATGATTGAGCGAATGTCAAACGCCAATCGGGAATTTAACGCCTGAGACGGAATTGTAACCGAATGTTCTGAGACATGATTGACGCTTGAATGTCAAACGCCAATCTGATCGAATTTAACGTCAGAGACGAGCGTTAGTGAAAACTAATCGGGAATTTAACGCTCGAGACGAGCGTTAGTGAAAACTAATCTGGGAATTTAACGTCTGGAGACGAGCGTTAGTGAAAACTAATCGGGAATTTAACGTTCGAGACGAGCGTTAGTGAAAACTAATCGGGAATTTAACGTCTGGAGACGAGCGTTAGTGAAAACTAATCGGGAATTTAACGTTCCTGGAGACGAGCGTTAGTGAAAACTAACCGAGAATTATCCTCGGGGATGTGGCGTTAGAAATGTCTAATCGGGAAATTTTACACTTTCGGGGCCAAAAGTGGTAAAATTGGAATTGCCAAAAGCCGAGGGGCAAAAGGGGCAAAAATTATTCCTCGGTGCAAGAGTCCGGCCGGACTTTTACCGTTTTTCCGTAAACTTTTAAATGCCGAGGCCGGGGAAGAAAATGCCCACTTTCTTCCATTGTTGCCGGCGAGAGAGGAGAGAAAAGAGAGAGAAATCCAACCCAAATTGCAAGGTTTGCTCGAATTTGTGAGGGAAAATCGCTACGGAGGGCGAAGGAGGACCAATGGCTCGCCACGGAAGGACCGACGACGAAAGAACTCGATTGGTTCTGACCATTCGAACCACCACTCTTCCATTGAATCCGGCGGAGTTTTATCCGGCGAGGGACCGACACAACTCCAAGGGAGGGATCGAAAGACACGTAAGTTCCCTACAAATTCCATTAATTTCAAGAATGTGCATTCTTTAAATGTTAGAAATTTGTTAGGGATTTACTTAGGGATTTTGGTGCCCGATTTGGGGCTTTTGACTTTGCTATGAATCGTTGTCGAAATTGACTAGACGTAGTTCAATTGACATCATGGGTAGATGACATAAAAATTTTGGTTGCAAAATTCCATGTCTAAATGCATTTTCCAAAATTAAAGTAGCTTTAATTCGGGACGGAGCGAAATTTTCGAAAAATTCGAAAGAATTTGAAAGTTCCTGATTCGACGGAGTTTTTGAAATGATTTTGAAAGTTCCGGATTCGACGGAGTTTTGGAAAGATTTTGAAAGTTCCGGATTCGACGGAGTTTTCGAAAGATTTTGAAAGTTCATTCGACGGAGGAAAGATTTTGAATATACGTGAGAACCGTATCCGCATTGCATCCTTTTGACATGCGTTGTTGCATTTTGTTGACGTTGCTTCTGTCTTGTTTGTCTCAGGGGACAGGATGGTTGATACCCACAACCGTAAGAGTCGGGGTGCCTTTGAGGCAAAGGTGCAGGCATTGTGGGCCTTATCCCTGACGTGGCCCGAGAGGGAGAGAGGAGTCCACGACACCGGTGATTGACTCCGGCCGGGCCGGGTTTATCACTACGCCGTAGCCGCGACACCGATACGCCGAGAGGCAGTGTCCAAGTATGTCGCGCCGAGCGAGTACCGGTGGGATACGACCCACACTTTCCATTTCCGATGGGGGAGGCGACGGTGACTCCCACGGATTTTGCCGCTATCACCGGGTTGCCGACTTATGGCAACGCGCCGCTGGTTGATGGTTACACCCCGGAGCGCTTGTCCTGGGCCGTCGGGTTTCGATATTACCGATGCCAGTGGGCTTAGGCATTCGGCATGTGCCGATGGAGCGTCACTTGAGGGCGGGTGTCGCCGATTATTCGGCCGGATCTCGAGGATGACCGCGGAGCGTCCGGCTCGAGGGTTCCTTTCGTTTGCGCCGTCGCCGACCTTGTTCCCGACTTCCGACACGTCTTGTCACTTCCTCTCGCTCGGTCCGCCGATGCATCCGGGATGCCGTGAGGGGGTTTGCGTGGGGGAGGCCGGACCGGCCGAGCTCTACCATTCCCTCGGACAGTTCTCGCGGGGAGAGGAGCACTCATTTAGCCGTTTTACGCCCGTCTTGGATGTAAGTTTACGTGCTTTTTCTCTTCCTTGCCTCTTTTATGTACTCGTATGTATCTCGCTTTCGTAGCCGACATAACTTTCCATTCTCTTGGCAGGTGTCCGGTGCTACGAGGTATTTAGTCCGCAGCTCGGGACGCCAAGGAGCCGTACCGTCCCCCGCTTCCCCGCCTCGCTGGGTTTGGCGTAAGAAGGCGAAGAGGGCGGTCTCTTCGAGGGTTGGCACTCGAGTGTCGTACGAGGAGATATCTCTGGCGCCGAACTCCGGGAGTTCTCCGAGAGGATCCACCGACTCCGGTGGAGCAGTGTTTGATCATGTCGCGGTGCAGATTTCGCGAGACTACACGGCGGCGGAAGCTCCCGGTGGGACTTCACCGCGACGCCATGTATCCGGGGGAGAGGGTGACCCGTCAAAGATAGTGTGGGTCCCTTCCATCGGGTGCCGTGGATCCTCCTTCGTACATGCAAAGATCCCCTGGAGATGCCGATGGACGAGCCGGAGGGATACCTTCAGTGGTGTGTATTTCACCGAGTACATCATAGCGGGGGCCGCCTATGATGTTTTCGAGGATGAGGCCGAGGAGCCCACAGCGCAAAGATAGGAGGGCGAGGTCCCCGGAGGTCCTCGACATTTTCCCGTCCCGCGAGCTAGGCTAGCCAGTACGAGGGCCGGACGGTTCGCGCAGCGACTTGTGATCCCACTCTACGGAGCCGAGACCACGATACAGTGGCGGACCCCAATGCTTCTAAGTGAGCATCTTTTCCGATTTTCTCGCATTTGATAGTAGCATTCTCGCACATGATGCATCTCGTACTTTCGTTCGCTTCGATGATTTTCCCGGTTCGCAGTATCTCGGCCATACGTACAATGAGGCCAGCGAGGCCGTGGATCGGGTGGTCCGCCTACGCCAGGTGAGGCTCGTGGAGTTCCCCGCGGTGCGCTCCCTGAGGAGCGTGGACGTCCGCGATCGGGGCCGTCTAGGCCGAGGGTTCGCCTCGCTCCCACACGCGGGGAGGACTTCACACAGTGGGCTCGCGCCCGCGGCGGAACGGCCGATTTGGAGCTCCTTCTTCGCGCACTCTGGGCGCGAGAGGGGGAGTCCTCGAGTTCGCGTACTCCGAGGAGGCCCTTTCGCCTATTCCCTACCGGGAGGAGTTCGGCGAGTTCGTTTGCGACAGATCCGGCAATGCCGGCGAGCAAGACGTCGAGTGTACGGATGACGAGCAGACTCCGAGTAGTCCCCTTTTACCGTTTCTTTTTTATCGCTTTGTTTAGACAAAATGCATGTATTTGTCAGAACAAATTTTGATTTGAGATGTATTTGCAAAAAGGCGCCCGTGGCGGAACTCGTACTTCGCATATTTATTTTGTGATCACCTTCGCTATTTTCGCAAATAAGCAAATAGGTTAATCAAAAATAAATAAAAAGGAGAAATGCATTAAAAATTGAACGGGTCAAAAATTAAGCATGTATGCACTAATTTTTAATTATTTGCACCGCTGCACGAGCCCTAGGGCGGAAGGGATATTGTCATTTGTTGAATGAAATCGTGTGTGCACGCAGATTTCATAAGGGTGAACAGGTACGGTTTGGAAATGTTTCCAACTTTAAGGCAACTGGCCGCAGAGTTGACCAAGTCAATCAAGCAGGGGAGTCCCACGACTTGAAATGAATTTCCAGATTCTTTAAATTGCGCTTCTCTTTGCAATTTGTAAGAACTGCGCATTGCTTTTGCTCATTCCGCCGAGTTCTTTCCATTTCTTAAGGTTTTCTTCACCTTCCGACATGGCTCCTTTTCCCAAGTTATCGTCTCTGATGCAAGAGCGATATTTGGACAACTTTCGCCGTGGGTACGGAACCACACGAGGCGTAACAAAAGGTTTTTCGAAGGTCGTTACTGGGATTAAACTGCTTTGGGCTTTCAAGGAGCTCATGCGCGATTGGGACCTTTGAGAGCCGCTGCCTCTGGGCTCGGGGACGTAAGGAGGAATGTGTACAGCTTTTCGTACAACGAAGTCACTCCTACGTTTGAAGATTTCCGCCATTCTGGGAGGACCCGAGACGGAATGCCTAGTTCTTCCGTATGCGGTGGCATGGCCACCGTTGAGAAGCTAGTGTCTTTGTTGGGTATCTCTACTGGAGAAGCATACGGGATGCCGATACAGGATACCGATTATGTTGGACATTTCGGGACCGCCCGAAAGATTTGCCTGAGCCGAGGGGAGCGTCTTTGCGTGGGACGCGTTTGCTCTATGTGTGATTGCTACTCTGCTCACATTCACGTCTTCGGGTGTGTGCCATCACAGCCAGACCGGACTCGGTGAGGCAAAGGCCGGAGTGGAGGAGACATCGTGCCATTGGTCTTGGGCGAGACGTTCTCGGGCATAGGCCTGATGGCGACCTGTAGCCGATACACGCGGGGAGGGAGTCCCGCTATGCCGACCATGTGGCCGAGGGAGCAGGCCGCAGATGATGCCTCGAGGTGCCAATGTCCCGCGACGCTGGGTCTTTCTCGCGACGTCCCTTCCGGTGATAGGGAGTAATCAGCCGAGCCGGGAGCTCGATGGCCGCACTTGGCACGCATCACTTGCGATGGTGGGTTCCCCATCGGAAGTTACGACTTGTAGGACCGCCTCAGAGGGTCTCGTTGATCGTCGAGTGCCGGGCCGTCTCGCACGTCCTTCTATATTCCATCATTGGTTCTCGCGACAAGACGGGCCGGGAGCGTATGCCACCGACCGATCCGAGTTATGCCGCTACCTTGAGGTGGGATCTCTCGCGGATGGAGGATCCTTCGACGCCGTTGCCGGGTCACCCGTGGTGGCAATACACGTCCTTTCCCCGCGTGGTTCTCTTTCACCGGGAGAGAGGGCACTCGTTTCGTCGACGCAAAGATTCCGGACCGGGTACGAAGAGTGTATGGGGAGACACAGATGGCTATCTTGTGGAGACGGAGTGAGCCGCTGGGTGCCGATCACCTCGGACAGCTCGACATTGAGGAGGACAGAGGCGAGGGCTAACCCCGGGAATCGTATCGGCGATGCCATGGCCGATTATGTGGCAAGTGCCGACGGGGAGGCCAATCAAAGCACCGCGATGATGGCTCGAAGCGAGGCGGCTCGAGACAGAGCTAGAGAAAGGACCGTATTGACACCCACAGATTGACGGAGGCGTCGGGAAGAGTCCCCGAGCTGTAGAAGGCCTACTGAATATTTCCCGCGAAGGTGAAGAACACTCGCCGGGGAAAAGGGAAAGGAAGAAGGATGAAGGACCTAGTACGGAAACTAGGTTGACCTTACCGTCCCGTAGTATCCACCCACTGTCATTGCGTACACATTAATTGATTAATGTTTTATTGTAGTTTTGCTAGCGTGTAGCGAGTCAAGAGTTGACCGTGCTTGAACTCATCAAAGAATGTTTTAACCGTTATGAATTTGTAGGTTAAATGAAAAGAGTTTTTTGAAACACAAGCAATTGATGCTTATTGTTATTTTTTTTTTTGTTTTTTAGACCGAACCAAAGATGGCCGCCACGTTCCCCTTTTACAACCGGACTAAGGGGCTCAGTCACCGTAGTTCGACACTTTAGGTGAATTTGAGAAAAACAAAGACAAAAGAAGTGCGACTCGTTTTTTACCTCGGATCATTAGCGGGAATGTATCCAAATCGGGTATTACTCTTTAGCACTTTAATTTACCGAGGGGGACGGTGTATGGGAAGCGTGAGTTGACTCGTGCTCTTCCTCAAACGAAGCATTCGTGAGCTTGCTTCCGTTCACGGGGTTAACGTAAAGGGTTTCCGTCCAAATCTGCTTAGCTTCATGGCTCCTCCTGAGAAGATTCTTGTACCACGAACGGTCCTATCCAGTAGGCTCCCACTTTCCGAGGGGATTGTCGCGTAGGAGGTTTTTCCTTTAGCACCAAGTCGCCTTCTCTCGATGTCTCGGATCGACTTTCTTGTCGAATGCTCGTGCCATTCTCGCTTCCGGTAGGCTCGAGTGTGTTCCATGGCTTTCAATCTGCGCTCGTCGAGTCAGAGCAAGTTCGTCGTGACGGCCCGTGAGCCATTCGACTTCATTGACCCCGTTTCCAAAGAGGACTCCTGAGGGATGGAATTTCCAATTCCTCTGGTAACATTGCTTCCATTCCGTAGGGTAAGTGCGAACGGAGTCTCCCGTGTGGCGGTTCGACCGATGTTCGGTATCCCCTGCAGGGCTAGATGTAGCTTTTCGCCGCTCCCGACCTCTCAGTGGTCATCTTTCTCGATTATCACGGCGAGAGTCTTGTGCTGGGCCGCCTCTACCGCACCATTGGTTTGTGGTCCTGTAAGGAGAAGACTTGTGACGTGTGACTCAATTCTACGTAGGTTGGTCACAATTTCCTTCGAAGTGAGTCCCATTATCTGAGATGATCTCATCGGGCACTCCGTATCAGACGACATGATGTTCTCTCGATGAACCCGGCCACCTTCCTAGAATTCTCGCACTAGACGATCCGGCTTCTACCCATTTGGTGAAGTAGTCGAAACTGCGACTAAAATGAACTCGTAGACCATATCGCTCCCCTCGGGAGGAGTGATCTTGCCGATGACGCCGATTCCCACGCGGCGAAAGGCCACGGCGTAGTCATGCAAAGAGAGTTCGTGAGGAGGGATGATGGATTGAGGTTGGAAAACCGCGACATTTGTCGCAGCCTTCTGACGAACCGGATGCAATGCTTCCATTGATATCCAATAGTATCCCATACGGAGAATGATTTGTGTCAATGCTCTGCGTTCATGTGCGGACCGCAGTTCCGGCTAGAACTTCGCTCATTAGCTCGCCGGCTTTTCTTTGTTTACACACCGAAGGATGCAGTGGCCTCGTGGCGCTTCTTGTACAACATACCCCCTGTAATGACGAAATGGGATGCCAAAGTGCGTTTTAATGCCATCATGTTTTTGGCTTTGATCCCTTCTTTTGTATTTTCCATCTTCATTTGTGAAGGAAGCTTCTCCGCTTTGGAGGTACCGGTGAATTTGATTATACCAGGTGCCTGTCGATCGCTTCGTTTCTTTTTTCGATTCACAAAGAATAGGCGGGTGTTTCCCGTCCGCCTATTCCCGAGGGGTTTTACCGCTTTCCTTCGGGAATTTTGACAAGAGAGGCGAGGGCTGCTGTGGCCTCGCGGCTTGCTCCTCGTCCTCTTGGGAAAATAGTGAAAAGAGATGTCCTCGAACCGAGCAATGAGCTCCTCCATGTACGCGTGGTACTTCTCGGGCGCCGTACTCTACCGTCTTCCACTTGTTGGATACTTGATTGATGATCAATGCCGAGTCTCCATATACATCCATCTCTCGAGATGTTGCGCTCGAGGGCTGGCTTCCAAACTCCGTCGCACAAAGCCAGATTCGCCGCATTATTGGTTGCTTCAAAATTTCAATTGACGGCAATGGGAGTATGCTCGCCCTGGATCGACAAGGAGCATTCCAATGCCATTCCCCTTCTTGTTGGCGCCCCCATCGAAGAAGAGCTGCCACCCGGCGCCTGGCCAAGTGAAAAGATCCCGTCGTCCGGAAATTGTGGATCAGACCTCGTCTATCGCTCGGAAAGTCGGCAAGCCGATCCGCCATTACTCGCCCTCTTGTTGATTTTCTTACCATGTACTTGATGTCGAACTCACCCAGAAGAATGACCACTTGGGGCTAGCCGCATCATGTGTGGACGGCTTGTCAAAGAGATATCTGAACGGGTCCACTTTGGAGACCAGAGCACCGAATGCGACTCGCATGTAGTGTTTCGCTTTCCCGACTACCCATACCAAGGCGGATGTGTTTTCCGATGCCGAGTAGCCGAGTTCACTTCCTTGAAGCTTTCGCTTACGAAGTACAGATTGCATGCTCAACCTTGGAATCTTTCTCGTTTTTCACAAAGATTGCTCCGATAGACGTGTCTCATCACGCGATACGTGAGTGGTGGCTTTGTCTTGCGGCGGGCATGTAACTGGGGGATTAACCAAGTAGGTCTTGATTTTCTCGAAAGCCGTCTCGGCACTCGGAGTCCCATTTGATGTCGGCATTCTTTTTCACGCTTGAACATGGGCTCGGCAGAGATGTCAACCGGGCCGATGAAGCGACCGATGTATCGAAAGTCTTCCCATGAAGCTCTTCACTTCTGTCAGGGTTTGAGGCGGCTTCATGTCGATGATGGCCTTGATTTTCCTGGGATCGGCTTCGATACCTCTCTCTGTAACTAGGGCTGTTACACGAACCGAGCCGGCTCGAGCTCGGCTCGGGCTCGGCTCAAAAAAAGCTCGAGTTCGAGTGGGCTCGAGGTGAACTCGAGCTCAAGCTCGAACCGATTTTCAAGCTCGTCATTTTTTTCGAGCCGCCTCGTGTTCGGCTCGTATGTTCGACGAGCCTCGCTCGAGATCGACTCCGCTTGAGCTCGATTCTGGCCTCGCTACGTTAAAAGCTCCGAATAAATTTTAGTATATATATATATAAGTCGAAGCTCGAGCTCGTTAAAAGCTCGTTTGATTTCAGATTTTTTCAAAAATAAGTCGAAGCTCGAGCTCGGCTCGTTAAAAACTCGTTTGATTTCGCATTTTTTTTCAAAAATAAGTCGAAGCTCGAGCTCGGCCTCGTTAAAAGCTCGTTTGATTTCAGATTTTTTCAAAAATAAGTCGAAGCTCGAGCTCTACGTTAAAAACTCGAGCCCGAGCAATGCAGCCTGCGAGCGCGCCGCGAAAAGCTCGAAACTTGATTCCGAGCCGAGCCGAACACGCATTCGAGCTCGAGCTCGAGAAAAGCTCGAGCTCGATATTTTTATTCGAGCTCGAGCTCGAACCAAAGCTCGCCGCCGGCTCGTTTACAGCTCTCTATCTCGTAACCATGTACCCTGCAAAGCACTCGCTTGACGCCGAAGGTGCACTTTGCACGGGTTCAACCTCATGGAGTGTTTTCCGAGTCTCGTTGAAGAACTTCCTCGATCCGTCATGTGCCGCATGTCCGATCCCTCGAGTGGATGATCATGTCGTCGACATATACTTCGATTTCTTTGTGAATCATGTCATGGAAGAGGGCTGCTGCAGCCCGCCGGTAAGCAGCCCCAGCGTTTCTTAGACCGAACTGGCACACTGCACCGCGCATGTCCCCACATGGAGTGGTGAAGGCAGCCTTGGCCTCGATCCTCCTCGGACATCTTGATCTGGTCAGTTTATCCAAAGAAACCCGTCCACGAAGGACTTTACTTCGAAATTTGCCGTGGTGTCGACTCAAACAAGCCGATGTTAGGCAATGGGAAATCATCCTTAGTGGATGGCCTTGTTGAGATCCCGAAAATCCACACAAAGATCTCGACCTTTCATCCGGGCTTTCGTGACCGTCACGATGTTGCTGAGAGCCAAGTCGGGTACTCAATCACTCGATGAAACCAACTCTGAGCATTTTCTCAATTTCTTCTTTGACTTGCAAGGACCACTGCTTCGATCTTGCGCAGCCTTCTCGTTTGACAGGTGCTCGATTCGGGATCCAGGGAATTCTCGTGCTCCACGATTGAGGGATCGAGTCCGGCATGTCCCGATATGACCAGCGAACACGTCAACATACTCCCGAGGAGGTTTATCGTGGCTTCCTTTTTCGCATCGGCGAAGAAACCGCCCACTTGTGTCTCTTTAGGCTCTTGCACCGACCCCTGTGTTCACTTTCGTCATAACCTCTTCTTCAGTCAGTCTTGTTGTCCTCTCGTCAACTACACGCCGAGAACTTCTTTAATGTATTGCCTGCTTAATGTGTCCGCTTTATCAATTGAGTTATTAACGTCTTTTAAGTTGTTTGTTAACTTATCGCTGTTAAAGTGGCAATGAGAGGATACTCCGAAAGGTCGACTTTTCATTACACAAGAACGTGGAATACATGATTGGCTACAACATTATAGTCCTCCGCATAAGGCCGCTGGATGACTCGGGAGGACTCGGACTCGACAAGGACTCGACTCAAAGGGTTTCGAGACCGGGCTTAGTGGAGATGTGCTGGGTGCGGGCCCAGCCTTGTCTTCCATTTCTCGCTCGGCTTGCGCTCGTCCGAAAGTTACCCAATTCTTCAGCCTGGCATTGCTGATGCTTCGAGGAGGGTGCGGGATCGAGAGGTCGCTCCGCCGTCCCTATCATGGCGATCATGCCGTCTGAGCCCCGCCGATCAAGTTGGGCAACTCCATGACTTCTTCAAATGCACTCCGTAGAGCCGGGTCCACCGAGAGCGTCTTCTATGAATTCCCGGTTCCTTCGCTTTGGATTTACTGTCTCGAATGTGGCCTCGGCGCCGATCCGAACAACTTGTTTCCCATGGAGAGTACCCCGAGTTGCTCCTCCAAGTCCTGGGATTCCCTTGAATGTGTACTCATGCTGATCGTGGTGGCAGCTTGGTCCAGTAGAGCCGTGATGTCGAGGAACGCTCCCCTTATCTGGATTAGCTTTGAGTCCTCTCGAAACGCTTGAGGTCCCGTGCTAGCCGTTCCATTCTTTCCGTAGTCTCGGCGTTGACTATCCCCGCTTCTTTCTCATCTTCATCGCTTCCACCGTCGGTCCCCGCCCGCATTGCCGGTTCCGCCGCCTGGCCCCTCGCTTCCGCCGCTTGCTTCCCTTCGCCGGTCCCCTCGCCCGCTCGCCGGTTCCTCTTTTGGTGAAGTAATGAGCGAGGTCAAAGCTCGTAAGGTCGGAGATTGGGTGTGCCGTCGGAGGTTCCCTTTGTGGGCCGCCGCTGTGCGGACGAGCCTTTTGTCTTCCTTGATGTCGCCTCTGTTGGCACGTATCCAAGCCCCTGACCGCGGTGTGGTCCTCGACTTCAATAACTCAGTGCCGGCCTTGCAGCCTTTTGCCGAGCCCCGCCCCGGGATGAAGTTCATGAGTTTCATCATCCTCATGGCGGAGGAATCTCGATCGTGAGACAAAGGGAAGGTCCACGTTGCATATTTGGATTCGAGGTCTCCGTGAGTGAATCCAAGCTTAATGGCATGTCATCATTATGCTTGATTTCCAACACCGGAATGTCGCTGGTGCCGGTCCCCTGTGGTGACGCTGTCGCCGCAGATCGTGGTTAGCTCGTTGCCTTGCATGAACTTGAGGCACCGATGAAGGGCGGATGCCACGCCATTGATTTGATGCAGCCTGTGGACGCCCAGATGGCCGTGAAAGTGATTGGAATGTCCAACACTGAATTCGGTGGGGATCACCCGCTCACGAACCGCATGTTAAGAGTAGCAACCCCGAGAACTCGTACGGGAAGTAGAGTCATAGGCCTCGACAAAGGTGGGATCAAGGCTTAAGATCTCGTGGGCTTCGATGTCAAGGTGTCCATCATCTTCGCGGCAAGACATTCATTCCGGAACCTCCGTCTACCAACACGCGAGGAAGACGACGCCGTCCGTACTGACCGTGATGTAAAGCGGCTCATTGTGATCGCCCCAAATTTTGGAAGGTCCAAATCGTGAAGGTGATAATGTTGCCATAGCGGATGTTACCAATCATCTCGAATGACTTCATCCGGGGTCAAGGCCCACTGGGACCATGGTACGGGCCGTGCTTTCCTCTAGCTTGAGCTTGTGAGGATAAGAGGAGGTGAGCAGAGACCAAAGGGAAATGTTCGCCCGAGTCCGCTTGAGCCGAGTGAGGATCGGGTCCTCTTTCAAGGAACTTGCGTCTCGGGCCGGCCTGACCGCACCTGCTCCGTCGCTTTTTGGTGGCCTTAGGTGGTAATGCATGGATTTGACCCGATCGGGTTAGAACGCCGACATCGTGTTTGGTCCCTTCGAATGTGCCGCTCTGAAGCCGAGCCATAGTTAGAGGAGGATTCCTCGTAGCATAGGGCCATGCGTCTTCCCTCAACTCATTGATTGTGGATGAATTCCCGAGCTTCGGCAGCTTGACGGATTCTCGTCCCAGATACCGGCTTGGGTGCCTCTCAAGGGGAGGTAGCCTACGCTTGACGCACAGCTGCTCGAACGTCGTGCACAACAATGCTGGTCGCCCGAATTGAACCGTGCGGTTGCCGACCCTCCGAGGGAGGCTGGGTGGAGAGTTCTCGCTTCAAGCGAACGGTCTCCTTGATCTCTTCACGGTATATCGCGTTCCTTTCCTTCTTGCCGAGCATACTGTGGCGCTGGAGTTTGGGTCCGGCGATACTCGTGGTTGGCTAGTTTTCCTCCACTTCGGGCCCAGATCAACCTTTCTTGCAATGTGAGCTCGCGTCGAGAGTTAATGCCTCGCGTTTCTTCCTACGTGAGAATAGCCAAGCTTCCTCAACCGCGTGCGGCGTCTAGGTAAACCTCCATTGGGGAGAGTTTTCTTTCTCTGCTTTATCTCGAGCGGCGGTATGTCCTGGAAGGTGAGTACACGGCTTCCCGAACATCTCGCCCATGTGACTGGTTGCCGTCCTGGCTTGATCGTTTCGTAAACGAAGGCCGTAGATTGTGGAATTTCCCCGAGTAGTTGCTCGAGACGACTTTCCATCCTCCTCCTCGTTTTTAAATAGACCTTCCTCCCCGAGTTGGCCTTTCAATTTGAGTGCGGAGATGATCCGCTCCCATCCTCCTGTGACCCTCGGGAGTCCTGGCTTTGCGACTTCATGCCCGGCTTGGAAGAGAATGGTTTCATCGTCTTCATCGCCGCCACAGCAGAACTTGCTTTCCTCGGGAAGGTAAGCGCCGGGATTCGCTTCCCGGGCTGTGTCGTTCCATCTCCTAGGTCATCGGGATCCGTTGACCACCCTCGCCCGGCACAGGGGGCTGGATGCAGAACAGACGGTAGTCCCAAGTTGCCATGGGCAAAACTCCCGAGGTCGAACCGGCTCTAGAGGGCCTCTAGCTCGTCCGAAGCCGCCCGTGACACTTTAAGGGCTTGGTCCCCGTAGGTCTTTTCGAGCTTGGTCTTCGTCCCAAAGACGACTTTCTTGAGCGGCTAGCTCCACGAGAGCTTTCCTGCGAGACCTAGGCAGCCTCCGTAGGCGCGCATCGTCCGGCTAGTGTCCGTAACCGTGATTACATTCAAATCGCCGAATGGCGGGAACACTTGGATTACATTGACGAAGGAAGCCTGGACCGGGACATTCCATGCGGCCTTCCTTGATCTCGATCACCAAGAAGTTTGCCCATATCTCGCTTGATTGACTTACGGGGTATCAATTCCGCAATGCCGACGGTCTCGTGATCTCGCTCGATCGCCAAGTCTATCAAAGCTAGCGCCGATTGGCGTGATGTCTCGAATCCGGGGCCGTGACGACCGGGAGCAGACCGAACCGAAGCATGTTGATGCCGAGGTGGTCATTTCCCGTGCTCGAAAGCCGACTCGCCTCGCGGGGAAGACTTTCACGTATGTTTTCGGGGCGGCCGGGTGGAAGCGTTCCCGAGGCCGATCTCGACTCAGTAGCAGGTGAGGAGCTTGTCTCCTTCGCTGCCTCTTGGCCTTGGCGGCGCTTAAGGGTATAAGCTTGACCGACCCAAGACGGGCCTTCTGCCACCTGGGCCGGTACTCTAAGTAAAGACGAGCTCGAGCTCGGCTGGCCAGGCCTCGTTTACCATGAGCAAAGGGCCATCGAGGGTAACCTGGTCGCAGACCGATAACAAGGAACGGGTCCTCGCTTCATCAGATACCTGAATAGATGATATTGACGAAGTCGTCGTCCTTCACTTGATCGAGGGATTCTCGTCGCGTGAATCACGTGCTTCCAATTGCCTGGATAGCCGTCTCAGACTGACGTTGAGCTTGACAATTTCCACGGTATTGGAACCTTGGTCGTAGGTGACCCGATCGGAAGGAGTTCCGTCCTCAAACCGAGCATGTGAATGCGAGGTCCGCTTGCGGGTCCGCCGCGTCCTCGACTCCGGAGAGTCCAGATTCATCGTCATCTCATCGCTCAATCCAAAGTAGATGGACGTATTTGGACAGCAGTGTCATGCGCTGGCTGAGCAGCTAGGAAAACATCATGCTCTTCGAGCGAGAAGAGGGGGTAGTGGGAAGTGTGTTCCTGGAGGACCTCCCATACAACTTCCATGCATTCATCACGAGAATGACTCTGCTTGTCGATTTTTATCACAAAGATCTTCACTGGCGTGGCCAGAGAATGAGTTTGGGAGAATGCCGATGAATCTCCGATTGGAGACTCGGGGTTTATGTGCCCGTATCATGGCGATATTCGCCGTTTCCTTCCACCCGCTCCAAGTGTTGGAAACGACAGCTGAACTTGATGTATCGGACCGCTTCGGTGGTCTCGCCCGCTCGAGTACGTTTACATAGTTAGCATCTCCGACTCGAGGGATTCTGATGAGATTTGCCCCGATAGTCCCTTCGTTGATTCGAAGCGAGGTAACCCCGTGCCCGAGTGCGGACACGTTGCCACTGGCTCGCTTCGTTTCCTATGAGGAAACCGTCCCCTGATGACTTCGAGATCTCCCCGTCGGCTGATGAACTTGACGCATTGATGGAGAGTGGAAGCTATGGCCTTCATGTGGTGTAGCCAAGGGCGTCCCAAAAGAGCCGTGAACTCGGATGGAATGTCCATCACGTGGAATTTTGCCGGGCACCATTCGGGGTTTCGAACCAAAGTTCCAGAGTCACCGTCCCTGTGACGGGACGAGACGAGTTGTCGTAGGCCTCGATAGTCCGAGTAGACGGTATCAAATGGCTTTCATGGATGCGGAGAGCTCGCATCATGCCGAGAGGGAGGACATTAATCGGCTGACCCGTTATCTACCAATACTCCGGGGAGTGATATGGTGTTGAGTTTGAGAGTGATGTACAGAGCTTCATTGTGCCCCGAGGCGTCTCTCTAAGTCTTCATCACGTAACGTGATCATGCCGCCATACAAAGCGGGAGTCGTAGATCTCGTCTCTATCCGTAGAAGGAGAGTCATCCACCCATCCGTTTCCGTCTTCCTCTTGCGAGGTAAAGCCTTTGCTGAACCTCGTGGAGTATGTTGAGGCCGCCCGCGGCGGTTGCCGCCCTTGGTTAGCACATTGATCGAGTGCGATTGCTAAGCCGACCTTGATCTTCCTTTACCGGTCCGTGGCTCGAAGCCGGACAAGTTGAATCTTGGCCGATCCCGCGGAGGGTTAGGCTTCGACCGGCAGCAAGACTATCAAGATCCGAGGTATTCCGGTGTTCCGTGGTCTCGACTCCGGGTTTCACCGGGCTTTTCGGCTTTCCCACCCCCGTTCGCTTCTAGAGCCGCATGGCCCGGAGGCAAAGAGGACTCGGCCGGAGTACGCACGTAGTAGTCGAACCTCCCGAGGGTTCTCCAAGTGTACCTACACTCGGTATCTCCGGCTTTCGTATCTTTCTCTCGCCTGCCGTTGAGAGGATTTCTTCTTCTGTTTCCTCGGAGGATTGCTCCTGACAGCTCGAGACTCGTACTGTGCAAAGTGAGCAGCCACAAACATCGTAGCCGATGTGAACATTAGAGGAGGATCCAAACTGAAAGAGGCGGAGAAACCGGTTCTCAGTAGCACACTTCTTGGGCACCCACTCAATGGAGTTCACGCTGTTATTATTCTAAAGGGATTCCCGATCGTATTACCCACTGGGGCGCTCTAACTTGCCTTCTTCTATCAAGTTCTGGATTTCGCATCGTAACCCCAAACAAGCTTGTCAGCGGTATGGCCGTGATACTGATGGAAGGCGCAGTATTTGCTCTTGGCAGCCTCACAGCCCACCACCGGACCCAACCTTAGCCTCGGATGGTCGAGCAGATGAAAGACCTCGAAAGCCACCATGAGCACTCAAAGCAGAAACGCTCAAATCCACGTATCCGGAATGGTCACGCCTCTCCTCGCCAAGTTCGAATGCCGGAGATGGACCGATTCGATGGAACCGAATGTCTCAAACGCACGTCGACACTTACGTTCTGGCATGAGAGCAAAAGGAGCAACCCTCCAAAGAAATGGCCGACCACTTCCAAAGATACGCTCAAAAGCTCCGCTACGATGGTTTCGAGGGTCAAGCTCGCGGATCGCCACACTGGGAACAGACGCAACATCTTCCCGGAATGGCATGCATCCAACTTAGAGTGGGAGACAAGTCGCGAGGACTTAATCACCACCGAGCGTAAAGCGGATGAAAGTGTTGGGGAATTCTACAAGAGACGGAGCCGGAAACTCTCCGAAATCATGGAGCCACTCTCCAAAGACGAATGTATGCGGATCTTCAAGTCTTGCTTGAGACCGTCCATCGAATCCTCATCGGGCCACAATTTCTTCCTGCATCTCCGGCCATGGTCAATGCCGGCCACGCTTCGAGAAGGATCTCAAGGAAAAGTTGGCTAATCGCACAAACTCCGTACGTATACCGCCATCAGCCAAATGCATTCAATCCCCGCACCGGCCCCTGGCAAAGGGAAAGATACGTCCGTCAACTACGTCCATCGTGACAACAGTGGGTAACAGAAACCTGGGCCCCACAAAGCAGCAGCTTCTACTGTAAGGTTGTACCCTCGCCGCATACTCTTCGATAAGTTGGACATGCCATCGAGCAAGATGCCGGAAGGGCTAATCAAGGAGGGTCTCCTTAAGCCCGCGGCCAATTACAAACCCAAAGTTCCCGTAGCCAATGCGGACAAGAGCAAATACCGCGCCTTCCATCGCATCACGGCCATACCACTCGACAACCAAGTTTGGGGTTACGATACGAAATCCGTAACTTGATAGAAGAAGGCAAGCTGAGCGCCCCTGGCCCAATACAGCTGGGAATCCCTTTCCGAATAATAACAGCGTGAACTCCATTGAGTGGGTGCCCAAGAAGTGTGCTACGTAACCGCCCGCCTCTTTCACCGGGATCCTCCTCTAATGTTCACATCGCCTACGAGCAGCCTGTGGATCGCTCCGCCTCGCCCGGGAGTACGAGTCTCGAGAAACCGTCCGAGCAATCCTCCGAGGAAACAAGAAGAAATCCTCTCAACAAGAATCGAGAGAAAGATACGAAGCCGGGAGATACCAAAGTAGGTACACTTTCGGGAGAAACCCTCCGGGAGGTTCGACTACTACGCAATCGTACTCCACCACCCTTCTTGCCTCCAGCTACGCAGCCTGTAGAGCGCAAAGGGCGGGAAAGCCGAAAAGCCCACCGAAACCAGAATTCTGCACTGGAACACCTAATACCTCGCATCTTGATAGTCTTATCGCGCCAAGCCTAACCCTCCGCGGGATCGCCCAAGATTCAACTTGTCCAGCCTTCCGAGCCCGGACCGGTAAAGGAAGATCAAGGTCGCTGCAATCGCACTCGATCAATGTAAGCTAACCAAGTGGCGGCAACCGCCACAGTGCACAACATACTCCCGAGGTTCCAAAGAAAGGCTTTACCTCGCAAGAGGAAGACAGAAACGGATGGCCGGATGACTCTCCTTCTACTGATAGAGACGAGATCTACGACTCCCGCCCGTATGGCAAAGCATGATCACATTCTCGTGATGAAGACTTACCGAGAGACGCCTGGGGCACAACGAAGCTCAGACATCACTCTCAAACTCAACACCATATCACTCCCTGAGTATTGGTAGATAACGGGTCAGCCGTTAATGTCCTCCCTCTCAAAGATGATGCGAGTTTCCGCATCCACGAAAGCCATTTCCGATACCGTCTACTGACTATCAAGGCCTACGACAACTCGGGTCTCGCCCCATCCTGGGACGCGACTCGGGAACTTTGGTTCGAAACCCAAATGGTGCCAAAGAAATTCCACGTGATGGACATTCCATCCGAGTTCACGCCTCTTTGGGACGCCCTCGGCTACACCACACGAAGGCCATAGCTTCCACTCTCCATCAATGCGTCAAGTTCATCAACCGACAGGAGATCTCGAAGTCATCCGAGGGGACAGCTTTCCTCATAGGAAACGAAGCCGAGACAAAGAGCCAAACGTGTCCGCACTCGTGCACCGGGTTACCTCCTTCGAATCAACCAAGGGACTATCGTGTGGCAAATCTCACGTAATCCCTCGTAGTCCGGAGATGCTAACTATGTAAACGTACTCAGCAAAGTGCACTCGAAGCAAACCCGATACATCAAGTTCAACTGCCGTTTCCAACACTTCGGAGGCAGATTGGAAGGAAACGCCGAATATCGCCATGATACGGCACATAAACCCCCGCCTCCAATCCGAGATTCACGCATTCTTCAAACAAACTCTCGGCCCCGCCAGTGCGAAGAGATTTTTGTGATAAAGGTCAACAAGCACCGTCATACTCATCTCGATGAATGCATGGAAGTCGTATGGAAGGTCCTCTACGAGGAACTACTCCCGCACCCCTCTTCCGCTCCAAGCGAAGTACGAGATCTTTCCTAGCCGCTCCAAAGCAACGCAACCTCGACGCAATACGTCCCTACACCCGGATCGAGCGATCGATGACGATGAATCTCGGACTCTCCGGAGTCGAGGACGCGGCGCACTCCGCAAGCGCACCTCCGCATTCACATGCTCAGCTTTGAGGACGGAACTCCTTCCGATCGTGTCACCTACGACCAAGGTTCCAATACCATGGAAATTGTCAAGCTCAACATCCAAAGCATGCATGTGCCTATCCGACAATTGGAAGCACGTGATTCACGCAACGAGGAATCCTCTCGATCAAGCGAATGACGACGACTTCGTCAATATCATCTATTCCGTGTATCCCGATGAAGCCAAGGACCCCGTCCTTGTTATCGATTCTCGCAACACCAAGGTCACCTCGATGATCGCCGCTCACGGTAAACGAGGCACCGGCCAAGCGAGCTCGCAGCTCATCACTACTTCCGAGTACCACCCTAGCTGCAACCGCCCGTGCCGTCGGCCAAGCTTATACCCTCAAGCGCCGCCAAGGCCAAGGGCAACAAAGAAAGGAGACCAAGCTCCTCACCCCGCTACAAGTCGATCAACCTCGGGAACGCTTCCACCACCCACCCCGAAAACATCCGTGGAAAGTCTTCCGCAAGGCGTAGCCGCCTTCCGACACAGAAATGACCACCTCAAAGCATCAACATGCTTCAGCCTCGATTCTGCTCCTGGCCGTCCGCGGCCCCGATTCTGTGTATTACATCCCGCCAATCGATCGCTAGCTGATAGACTTGGGCGATCGAGCGAGATCACGAGACCGTCAACATTGCAGTAATTCAATACCCCCGTGGGGTCAATCAAGCGTATATGGGCAAACTTCTTGGTGATCGAGATCAAGGAAGGCCGCATGGAATGTCCTGGGCCCGACTTCCTTCGTCAACGTAATCCAAGTATTCCGCCATTCGGCGATTTGAATGTAATCACGGTTCTCGACACTAGCCAGACGATGCGCACTCTACGGAGATCGCCTAGGTCTCGCAAGGAAAGCGCTCATGGAGCTAGCCGCTCAAGAAAGTCGTCTTTGGGACGAAGACCAAGCTCGAAAGACCTACAGTGGACCAAGCCCTTAAAGTGTCACAGCAACTTTTACGTAAAAGCTGAGGCCACTCTAGACCCTGGCCGACCTCAGTGAGTTTTGCCCATGGCAACTTCCCGACTACCGTCTCTTCTCATCCAACCCCTCTCGCGCCCAAGGGTGCGGTCAACGGTCCCGATGACCTAGGAGATGGAACGACACGCTGGTAACGAATCCTGCCGCTTACCTTCCCGAGGAAAGCAAGTTCTCTCGTGAAAGCGACGATGAAGACGATGAACCCATTCTCTTCCAAGCTGGGCATGAAGTCAACAAAACCGGACTCCCAAGGGTCCCGGGAGGATGGGAACGGATCATTACCGCACTCAAATTGAAAGGCCAACTCAGTGGAGGAAGGTCTATTTAAAAACAGAGGAGGATGGAAATTGCCTCGAGCAACTACTCGTGGAAATTCCACACCCATGCTACTTCATTTACGTAAACGATCAACTGGGACAAAGAACCAAATACATGGGCAGATGTTCGGGAAGCCGTGTACTCACCTTCCGACATACCCGCCACTCGATAAAGCGCAGAAGAAAACTCTCCCCAATGGAGGTTTACCTAGACCGCCGCACGCAGCTTCAAAGAAGCACCGGCTATTCTCACATGGGAAGAAACGCAGTATTAACTCTCGACGCAGCTCCGCCGCAAGAAGGTTGATCCGGGGCCCTGCAGTGGGAGGAAAACTAGCCAACCACGAGTATCGCTGCACTCCAACTCCATCGCCCCGAGTATGCTCAAAGAAGAAGGAAAGGAACGCGATATACCGTGCAAGAGATCAAGGAGACCGTTCGCTTGAGCCGAGAACTCTCCAACCTCCCTGAGGGTCAGCGCAACGCACGCCTCACTCAGCAATCACTGTGTGTACCGACGTTCGAACAACTACGGCTAAACTCAGTAGTTACCTCCTCGGGGCAGAGGCACCTAAGCCAAGATCCCGGGATGTAATCCGCTGCCGCCGAAGCTCCCGGAATTCATCCACAATCAATGAGTTGAGGGAAGACGCATGGCTCCTATGCTACGAGGAATCCTCCTCTAACTATGGCTCAACTCGTGAGCACTCTCGGGGAAGGGACCAAACTCCGACAAGCCGCATTCTAACCCGATCGGGTCAAATCCATGCACACCACCTAAGGCCACCAAAAAGCCGACGGAGCTGTAATGGCAACCGGCCACCCAAGACGCAAGTTCCTTTGAAAGAGGACCCGATCCTCACTACCAAGCACTCAGCGAACATTTCCTCGTCTCTCGCTCACCTCCTCTTATCCTCACAAGCTCAAGCTAGAGGAAAGCCTCGGCCCGTACCATGGTCCCCGTGGACGCAACCCCGTATGAAGTCATTCGTATGATTGGTAACATCCACTATGGCAACATTATCACCTTCACGTATTTGGACCTTCCAAAATTTGGGGCCGATCACAATGAGCCGCTTACATCACAAATTCAAACTGACGAGCGTCGCCTTCCTCGCGTGTTGGTAGACGGAGGTTCCCGGAATGAATGTCTTGCCCGCCAAGATGATGGACTCGCTTGACATCAAGCCCACTGCATCTTAAGCCTTCACCCACACTGCCAAGGCCTGGCGACTCTACTTCCCGTATGTTTCTGGGGTTGCTACTCTAACATCTGGGTTCGGCAAGCGGGTGATCCCCACCGAATTCCAAGTGTCGGACATTCCAATCACTTTCACAGCCCATCCCTGGGGCGCCCCCGCCGCATCAAATCAATGGCGTGGCATCCACCTCTTCACCGCTCTCTCAAGTTCACGCAAGGCAAACGAGCTAACTACAGCCTACGGCGATGCTGTCACCACCGAGGGGACCAAAGCACCAACGACATTCCGTTGTTGGAAATCAAGCATAATGATGACATGCCATTAACTCGGATTCACTCCTGAGACCTCCAAGATCCAAATATGCAACGTGACCTTCCACTGCCTCACGATCGATTCCTCCCGCCACGAGGATGATGAAACTCATGAACTTCATCCCAGGATCAAGCTCGGCAAAAGGCCGCAAGGCCGCACCAAGTTATTGAAGTCAAGGACCACACCACGGTCCAGGGGCTTGGATACGTGCCAACACCGGCCGACATCAAGGAAGACAAAAGGCTCGCCCGCACCAAGGCAAAGAGCCACAAAAGGGGAACCTCCGACGGCACACCCAACCTCCGACTCCACAGCCTTTCGACTCGCTCATTACTTCACCAAGGGAACCGACAGCCAGAACCGAGGGGACCGACAAGGGAACCGATGCGTAACCGAGGGGACCGACGAGGGAACCGACAGAGAACCGAGGGACCGACAGCTGAACCGACAGCAGTGAACCGAGGGGACCGACAGCTGGAACTGATGAAGATGAGAAAGAAGCAGGATAGTCAACGCCAAGACTACGTAAAGAATGGAACAATTTAGCACGGACCTCAAGCGTTTCGCAGGACTCAAAGCTAATCCGGAGCAAGGGAGCGTTCTCGACATCACAAACGCCTCTACCTCGGGACTAACCGCCACCACGGTCCAAAGATGAGTACACATTCAAGGGAATCCTGCACTGGGAAGAGCAACTCGTGTGGTACTTCCATGGAAACAAGTTGTTCTGATCACCGCCGAGGCCACATTCGAGACAAGAAATCCAAAGCGTAAGGAACCGTAGACCATAGAAGACGCTCGGGACCGCTCTACAGAAACCGTTTGAAGAAGTCATGGAGTTGCCCAACTGATCGATCGCTCCGACAACAAAGATGATCGCCATGATAGGGACAGCAGGAGCCAAGCCTCTCGATCCCCGCACCCTCCTCAAGCATCCAAAGAATGCCACCGAAGAATTGGGGTAACTTTCACCCACCAAGGGCAAGCCAGCAAATGGAAGACAAGCCGGGCCCGCACCCACATCTCCCTAAACCCGGCCTCAAACCCTCTCGAGCCGCCTCCGTCGAGTCCAGCCCTCTCGAGTCATCCAACGGCCTTACGCGGAGGACTATAATGTTGTAGCCAATCATGTATTCCCCGTTCTTGTGTAATGAAAAGTCTCGACCTTTCTGAGTATCCTCTCATTGCCACTTTAACAACCGATAAGTTAACAAACAACTTAAAAGACGTTAATAACTCAATTGATAAAGAAGCAGACACATTAAACGAACAATACATTAAAGAAGTTCTCGAGCGTGTAGTTGACCAAGAGGACAACCGGCCTAAGTCCGCCGAAGAGGTTACGACTCAAAGTGAACCCGGGGTCGCGCAAGAGCCTAAAGAGACACAAGGGCGCTTTTCGCCGATGCGTAAAAGGAAGCCCCGATAAACCTCCTCCGGAGTATGTGCTGACGTGTTCGCCTCGGTCATATCAGACATGCCAGACTCGATCCTCAATCGTGGAGCACACCCCTTCGATCCCGAATCCAAGCCTCGGCTGGGCAAATGTAAGCCGCGCAAGATCAAGCCAGAGTGGGTCCTTGCAAGTCAAAGAAGAAATTGAGAAAATGCTCCGAGTTGGTTTCATCGTAGTGATTGAGTACCCGACTTGGCTCTCCAACATCGTGACGGTCACCAAGGCCAATGGAAAGGTCGATGCCGCGTGGATTTCTGGATCTCAACAAGGCCATCCCTAAAGATGATTTCCCATCGCCTAACATCGACATGCCGGTCGACACCACGGCAAATTTCAAGTAAAGTCCTTCGTGGACGGGTTTTGGCCGGATACAACCAGATCAAGATGTCCGAGGAGGATCGTGCCAAGATCGCTTCACCACTCCAATGGGGACATATCACCTGGCCATGCCGCTCGGTCTAAAGTTAACGCTCGGGGCTACTTTTACTGGGCCGCAAATGCTCCTCTTCCATGACATGATTCACAAAGAAATCGAAGTATATGTCGACGACATGATCATCCACTCCAAGGGATCGCACATGCAAAGACATGACAGATCTCGAGGAAGTTCTTCAATGTACTCGTAAAAACACTCCACGAGGTCGAACCCAAGCAAAGTGCACCTTCCTGGCCAAGCGCGGCAAGGTACTCGGGGTACATGGTTACGTATAGGGCCGTAAACGAGCCGAGCCGAGCCGAGCTTTGAAGTTTCGAGCTCGAGCTCGACAAAATATCGAGCTCGAGCTTTTTTCGAGCTCGAGCTCGAGCCTGTAATGCATGTCTCGAGCTCTGGCCGAATCAAGTTTCGAGCTTCGCGAGCCGGCTCGCGAGCGCGAGCCGCTCGAACTCGAGTTTTAACGAGCCGAGCTCGAGCTTCGACTTATTTTTGAAAAATCTGAAATCAAACGAGCTTTTAACGAGCCGAGCTCGAGCTTCGACTTATTTTTGAAAAAAATCTTCAAATCAAACGAAGCTTTTAACGAGCCGAGCTCGAGCTTCGACTTATTTTTGAAAAAATCTGAAATCAAACGAAGCTTTTAACGAGCCGAGCTCGAGCTTCGACTTATATATATATATACTAAAATTTATTCGAGCTTTTAACGAGCCGAGCCCGAATCGAGCTCAAACGAGTCGATCTCGAATGCAGCTCGTCGAACATACGAGCCGAACACGAGCCCCGAAAAAATGACGAGCTTGAAAAATCGGTTTCTGAGCTCGAGTTCACTCCGAGCCCACTCGAACTCGAGCCAGAGCCGAGCCCGAGCCGAGCTCGAGCCGGCTTGCCTCGTAATGCTCTAGTTACGCAGAGAGGTATCGAAGCCGATCCCAGAAAATCAAGGCCATCATCGACATGAAGCCGCCTCAAACCCCCGACGTAAGTGAAGAGCTTCATGGGAAGACTTCGCACATCGCCGCTTCATCAACCGCTTGACATCTTCTCTCGCGAGCCCATGTTCAAACCGATGAAAAGAATGCCGACATCAAATGGGACGCCGAGTGCCAATGCCTTTCGAGAAAATCAAGACCTACTGGGTTAATCCCCCACCCCGTGCCTCGCCACACGAAGACAAGCCACCACTCCTCGTATCTCGACAAGCAATGCATACACGTCTATCTGAGCAATGCCGGCAAAAGAACGTAAAGATTCCAAGGTTGAGCATGCAATCTACTTCGTAGTTTCTAAAGCTTCAAGGAAGTGAACTCAAATTTACCAAAGATCGTGAGAAAACCTCGTACCGCCTTGGTATGGGTAGTCGGGAACCGAAACACTACATGCAGCCGCATTCAAAGGCTCCCGGTCTCCAAAGTGGACCCCGTCTCGATATCTCTTCGACAAGCCATCCCCGTCAATGCGGCTAGCCAAGCGGTCATTCTTCCCGGGCCGAGTTCGACATCAAGTACATGGTAAGAAAATCAACAAAGGGCGCAGTAATGGCAGATCGCCTTGCCGACTTTCCGAGCAATGAACTCAAGGGTCCCGATCCACAATTTCCTGGGACGACGGATCTTTTCACTTGACAGCCGCAAACCGCCGGGCAACTCTTCTTCGATGGGGCACCCAACAAGAAGGGGGAATGGTGGCATTGGAATGCTCCTTGTCGATCCCAAGGACGAGCATACTCCCATAGCCATCAAGCCGAATTTTGAAGCAACCAACAATGCAGCAGAGAATACGAAGCTCCGCAAAGAAGTTTGGAAGCCGCCTCGAGCGCAACATCTCGTAGATGGATGTATATGGAGACTCGCAAAGATCGATCATCAATCAAGTATCCAACAAGTGGAAGACGGTAGAAGTCTCGCCTTCGAAGTACCACGCGTACATGGAGGAGCTCATTGCTCGCTCAAGGACATCTCTTTTCACTATTTTCCAAGAGACATGTGAAACCGCTCGCAGACGCCCCGGCAACCCTCGCCTCTTTGTCAAAATTCCCGAGGAAAAGCAAAGAAACCCCTCGTAATAGGCAGACGGGAAACACCCGCCACGTGAGATCGAAAAAGAAACAAACGATCGACGAACCCCCGGTATAATCAAATTCACCAGCACTCTCCAAAGCGGAGAAGCTTCCTTCACAAATGAAGATGGAAAATACAAAGAAGGGATCAAAGCCAAAAACATGATGGCATTAAAACGCCTCGGCATCCCATTTCGTCATTCCGGGGGTATGTTGTACAAGAAGCGCCACCAAGGGCCACTCCTTCTGGTGTAAACAAAGAAAAGCCAGCGAAGCACGAACGAAGTTCACAACGGAACCCGCGGTCCGCACATACGAACGCCCGAGCATTGACACAAATCATTCTCCGTATGGGATACTATCGGATATCAATGGAAACAGCATCGCATCCAAGCCGTCCGAAGCCGCGATAAATGTCAACGGTTTTCCAACCTCAATCACATCCCTCCTCACGAACTCTACCGCATGACTACGCCTACGGCCTTTCGCCACATGGGGAATCGACGTCATCGGCAAGATCACTCCTCCAGGGAGCAATGGTCACGAGTTCATTTTAGTCGCAATGACTACTTCACCAAATGGGTAGAAGCCGCATCGTACAAGGTACCGAATTCTAGGAAGGTGGCCGAGTTCATCCGAGAGAACATCATGTGCCGATACGGAGTGCCTAACGAGATCATCTCCGACAATGGGACTCACTTCGAAGGAAATTGTGACCAACTACCGACCGACCCGTAGTCACACATCACAAGTCTTCTCCTTACGTACCACAAACCAATGGTGCAAGAGAGGCACCCAACAAGACTCTCGCCATGATAATCGAAAGATGACCACCGCAGGTCGGGACTCGGCCCGAAAAGCTACATCTAGCCCTCTCGGGGATACCGAACATCGCCGAACCGCCACAGGGAGACTCCGTTCGCACTTACCTACGGAATGGAAGCAATGTTACCCGTGGAATTGGAAATGCCATCCCTCCGAGTCCTCTTGGAAAACGGGATCAATGAAGTCGAATGGCTACAGAGCCGTCACGACGAACTTGCTCTACTCGACGAGCGCAGATTGAAAGCCATGGAACACACTCGAGCCTACCAGAGAGCGTAATGGCACGAGCATTCGACAAGAAAGTCAAGATCCGAGACATCGAGAAGGCGACTTGGTGCTAAAGGAAAACCTCCTACGCAAAACCAATCCCCTCGAAAGTGGGAGCCTACCTCGGATAGGACCGTTCGTGGTACAAAGAATCTTCTCCTGAGGAGCCATGAAGCTAGCAGATTTGGACGGAAACCCTTTCGTTAACCCCGAACGAAGCAAGCTCCGCAGATACTTCGCTTGAGGAAGAGCACGAGTCAACTCACCTTCCCCATACACCGTCCCCTCAAGCAAATTAAAGTGCTAAAAGAGTAATACCCAACCGGATACATTCCCGCTAATGATCCAGTAAAAACAGTGGTCGCACTTCTTTTGTCTTTGTTTTTCTCAAATTCACCTAAAGTGTCGAACTACGGTGACCTCGAGCCCCTTAGTCCAATTGTAAAAGGGGAACGTAGGCAGCCATCTTTGGTTCGGTCTAAAAACAAAAAAATACAATAAGCATCAATTGCTTCGTGTTTCAAAAACTCTTTTCATTTAACCTACAAATTCATAACGGTTAAAACATTCTTTGATGAGTTCAAGCACGGCCAACTCTTGACTCGCTACACGCTAGCAAAACTACAATAAAACATTAATCAATTAATGTGTCCGTAATGACAATGGGTGGATACTGGACAAAGAAGGTCAACCTAGTTTCCCGTACTAGGTCCTTCATCCTTCTTCCCTTTCCCTTTTCCCCGGCGAGTGTTCTTCACCTTCGCAGAAATATTCCGGTAGGCCTTCTACCTCGGCTCGTGGACTCTTCCCGACGCCTCCGTCAATCCCGTGGCTGCCAATACAGCCCTTTCTCTAGCTCGTCTCGAGCCGCCTCGCTTCGAGCCATCATCGCAAAGGCTTTGATTGGCCTCCCGACGCACTTGCCACATAATCAGCCCATGGCATCGCGCACGATTCCTGTGGTTAGCCCTCGCTTCGTCCTCCTCAATGTCGAACCTGCCCGTGTGATCAAGACTCAACAAATTTCACTCCGTCTCCACAAGATAGCCATCTCGTGTCTCCCCATACACTCTTCGTACTCCTCAGATATCAAGCGATTTGACAAAGGCCTCTCTCTCCGGTGAAAGAGAACCCCGGGCAGAAAGGACGTGTATTGCCACCACCGGGTGACCAAAGAATAGCATCGAAGGATCCTCCATCCGCAGAGATCCCACCTCAAAGGTAGCATCATAACTCGTATCGGGCCAGCGGGCATCTCGCTTCCAGCCTGCATCGCCGCGTAACCAATGATGGAATATAGAAAGACGTCTCGAGACAGCCCCGGCACTCGACGATCAATGCACCCTCCCGAGCGGTCCTACAAGTCTCAGTAACTTCCAATGGGGAACCCACCATCGCAAGTGATGCGTGCCAAGTCTCGGCCATCCAGAGCTCCAAATTTCACTCGATTACCCCCTATCACCAGAGGACGCCGCGAGAAAGACCAAGCGTCACAGACATTGGCACCTCGTGCATCATCTGCAGCCTCTCCTCAACCACATGGCCGCATAGCGGGACTCCTCCCCACATGTATCGGCACGGCCGCCATCCGGCCTATGCCAGAACGTCTCGCCCAAGACCAATGGCACGATGTCTCTCCACTCCGCATCGCTCACCAGTCCAAGACACCGTGATGGCACACACCTGCAGACGTGAATGTGAACAGAGTAGCAATCACACACGAGCAAACGCTGCCCCACGCAAAGACGCTCCTCGCCTCCGGCAAATCTTTCGGCAAGCCCCGAAATGTCAACATAATCAGATCCTCAGTACAAGATCCCGTATGCTTCTCCAAATGAGATACCCAACAAAGACACTAGCTTCTCAACAAAGGCCATGCCACCAAAGCATACGGAAGAACTAGCTGTCCTGCCTCAGTCCTCCTGCAATGGCCCGGAAATCTTCAAACGTAGGAGTGACTTCGTTGTACGAAAAGCCGTACACATTCCTCCTTACGTCCTGCAACCGAGACGCCGGCTCTCAAAAGGTCCCAATCTGCATGAGCTCCTTCAAAGCCCAAACAGATTTAATCCCGTAATGTACCTTCGAAAAACCTTTTTGTTCTCGCCTCGTGTGGTTCCGTACCCACGATCGAAAGTTGTCCAAATATCGCTCTTGCATCCGAGACGATAACTTGGGAAAAGGAGCCATGTCGAAGGTGAAGAAAACCTTAAGAAATGGAAAAGAACTCAAATGTAATGAGCAAAAGCAATGCGCAGCTTCTTACAAATTGCAAAGCCGAAACCGCAATTTAAAGAACTGGAAATTCATTTCAAGTCCGGCACGGATTCCCGCAGCTTGACTTGTCAACTCTGCAGCCTACCGCTTTAAAGTTGGAAACATTTCCAAACCATGCCCCCGTTTCACCCTTATGAAATCTCGCGTGCTCGCCTCGATTTCATTCAACAAATGACAATATCCCTTCCGCCCGGCTCGTGCAACAAAGGTGCAAATAATTAAAAATTAGTGCATACATGCTTAATTTTTGACCCGTTCAATTTTTAATGCATTTCTCCTTTTTATTTATTTTTGATTAACCTATTTGCTTATTTGCCGAAAATAATCGAAGGTGATCACAGAATAAATATGCGAAGCATGTGTTCCGCCCACGGGCGCCTTTTTGCAAATACATCTCAAATCAAAATTTGTTCCCGACAAATACATGCATTTTGTCTAAACAAAGCAAGAAAAAGAGAAAGCAAGAAAAGGGGACTACTCCGAGTCCCGCTCGTCATCCGTACACTCGACGTACCGCTCCGCCGCCGCCGGATCTCGCCGCAAACAGAACTCGCCGAACTCCTCCACTGGGAATAGGCAAAGGGCCTCCCTGAGTACGCGAACTCGAGGACTCTCTCTCGCGCCCGAGTGCGCGTAAGAAGGAGCTCCAAATCCAAACTGCTCCGCCCGCGAACCGGCCAAACCCCGTGTGAAGTCCTCCCCACCGCCCGCGGGAGCAGGCGAACCCTCGGCCTAGACGGCCCCCGATCGCGGACGTCCACGCTCCTCCGGAACCGCACCGCATGAACTCCACGAGCCTCCCGGGCGTAGGGCGACCACCCGTCCACCACCTCACGGCCTCATTGTACGTATGGCCGTATACCTGCGAACCAGAAAATCATCGAAAGCGAATGTAAAGTACGTATGCATCATGTGCGTAATGCTACTATCAAATGCGTAAAATCGAAAAGATGCTCACCGAAGCATTGGGGTCCGCCCGTATCGTGGTCTCGCTCCGCCGGAGCTGGGATCACAAGTCGCTCGCGCGAACCGGCCCAGCCTCGTACGCTAGCCTAGCTCGCGGGACAGAAAATGTCGAGGACCTCCAGTGGACCTCGCCACTCCCTATGCCGCACCCGTGGGCTCACCCTCATCTCAAGAAAACATCATAGGCGGCCCCGCTATGATGTACTCGGTGAAGTACACACCCCGAAGGTATCCCTCCACTCATCCATCGGCATCTCCCTGGGATGCCGCATGTACAGAGGAGGATCCACCGGCACCAAAGGAAGGGACCTCGCCTATGCCGACGAGTCACCCTCTCCCCGCATACATGGCGTCGCAAAGGAAGTCCCACCAGAGCTTCCGCCGCCGTGTAGTCTCGCTGAAATCTCGCACCGCGACATGATCAAACCCGCTCCACTGTGTCAGCCTGGATCCTCTCGGAGAACTCCGTGTTCGCGCCGAGATATCTCCTCGTACGACACTCGAGTGCCAACCTCGAAGAGACCGCCCTCTTCGCCTTCTTCCGCCAAACCAAGCAAGGCAGGGGAACAGGGACGGTACGGCTCCTTGACGCCCCAAGCTCGGACCGAATACCTCGTAGCACCGCACCGCCAAGAGAATGGAAAGTTATGTCGCCTACAAAGCGTATACATACGAGTACATAAAAGAGGCAAGGAAGAGAAAAAGCACGTAAACTTACATCCAAGACAGCGTAAAGGCCTAAATGAGTGCTCCTCTCCCCGCGAGAACTCCGTCCAAAGAGTGGTAGAGCTCGGCCACCCAGCCTCCCCCACGCAAACCCCTCACGGCATCCAGATCCGTCGCCGACCCGAGCAGAGGGAAGTGACAAGACGTGTCGGAAGTCGGGAACAAGGTCAGCCGACAAATAAGAAACCAAAGGAACCTCGAGCTGACGCTCCGCGGTCATCCTCAAGGATCCGGCCAAATAATCGGCGACGCCCGCCCTCAAGTGACGCTCCATCGGCTCGTACCGAATGCCTAAGCCCCCGGCATCGGTAATATCAAAACCCAGCAGCCTGCATAACCGCTCCGGGTGTAACCATCAACTCCACACCCGCCGCGTTGCCATAAGTCGGCAACCCAGCCGATAGCGGCAAAATCCGTGGGAGTCACCGTCGCCTCCCCATCTCGAAATGGAAAGTGTGGGTCGTATCCCACTCGCATTCGCTCGCCGCGACATACATGGACTCCGCCTCGGCGTATCACTGCCGCAGCTACAAGACTAATAAACCCGGCCTCGGAGTCAATCACCACTGCCGTGGACTCCTCTCTCCCTCTCGGGCCACGTCCGGATAAGGCCCCACAATGCCCGCACCGCCTCAAAGGCACCCCGACTCTTCTCGGTTGTGGGTATCAACCATCCCCGTCCCCGCAGACAAACAAGACAAGCAACGTCAACAAAATGCAACAACGCATGTCAAAAGGATGCAATGCAGATACGGTTCTCATTCATTTCCTACGTATATTCAAAATCATTTCGAAAACTCCGTCGAATCCGGAACTTTCAAAATCTTTCGAAAACTCCGTCGAATCCGGAACTTTCAAAATCATTTCGAAAACTCCGTCGAATCCGGAACTTTCAAAATCATTTCGAAAACTCCGTCGAATCCGGAACTTTCAAAATCTTTCGAAAACTCCGTCGAATCCGGAACTTTCAAAATCATTTCGAAAACTCCGTCGAATCCGGAACTTTCAAATTCTTTCGAATTTTTCGAAAATTTCGCTCCGTCCCGAATTAAAGTTACTTTAATTTTGGAAAATGCATTTAGACATGGAATTTTGCAACCAAAATTTTTATGTCATCTACCCATGATGTCAATTGAACTACGTCCTAGTCAATTTCGACAACGATTCATAGCAAAGTCAAAAGCCCCAAATCGGGCACCAAAATCCCTAAGTAAATCCCTAACAAATTTCTAACATTTAAAGAATGCACATTCTTGAAAATAATGGAATTTGTAGGGAACTTACTTGTCTTTCGATCCCATCCTTGGAGTTATGCCTATCCCTCGCCGGATAAAACTCCGCCGGATTCAATGGAAGAGTGGTGGTTCGAATGGTCCGAACCAATCGAGTTCTTTCGTCGTCGGTCCTTCCGTGGCTAGCCATTGGTCCTCCTTCACCCTCCATAGCGATTTTCCCTCACGAATTCAAGCAAACCTTGCAATTTGGGTTGGATTTCTCTCTCTTTTCTCTCCTCTCTCGCCGGCAACAATGGAAGAAAGTGAGCTTTTTCTTCCCCAGCCTCGGCATTTAAAAGGTTTCTGGAAAAAAGTAAAAGTCCGGCCGGACTCTTACTGCACCAGAATAATTTTTGCCCCTTTTGCCCCTCGCCTGGGCAATTCCAATTTTACCACTTTTGGCCCCGAAAGTGTAAAATTTCCCCGCTTAGACATTTCTAACGCCCTATCCCCCGAGGATAATTCCCGCTAGTTTTCACTAACGCCGTCTCCGCACGTTAAATTCCCGCTAGTTTTCACTAACGCTCGTCTCCACGTTAAATTCCCGCTAGTTCTCACTAACGCCGTCTCCCGCACGTTAAATTCCCGCTAGTTCTCACTAACGCCGTCTCCCGACGTTAAATTCCCGCTAGTTCTCACTAACGCCGTCTCCGCACGTTAAATTCCCGCTAGTTTTCACTAACGCCGTCTCCAGACGTTAAATTCCCGCTAGTTCTCACTAACGCCGTCTCCGCACGTTAAATTCCCGCTAGTTTTCACTAACGCTCGTCTCCAGACGTTAAATTCCCAGTTAGTTCTCACTAACGCGTTAAATTCAGTCCAGTTGACGTTTGACATTCAAACGTTCAACCATGTCTCCGGACATTTTAGTTACGATTCCGTCTCCCGACGTTAAAATTTAAATGGTCCTCACCATTAAACTCTCATTCGCGACCTTTCACGGTCCGATTTCAATCCTCAATCGCGACCTTTCACGGTCCGATTTCAATCCTCAATCGCGACCTTTCACGGTCCGATTTCAATCCTCAATCGCGACCTTTCACGGTCCGATTTCAAACTCTTATTCGCGACCTTTCACGGTCCGATTTCAAACAGTTGATCCCGACCTTCGCGGTCCGACCTCCACTCTCTTACCAAGACCTTCGCCAGTCTCCTTCGGCAACTGCAATAAGCCCGAACCCCAAGGTACGAACGCCTTGCAAACAGTCTCCTTCGGCAACTGCAATAAGCCCGAACCCCAAGGTACGAACGCCTTGCAAACAGTCTCCTTCGGCAACTGCAATAAGCCCGAACCCCAAGGTACGAACGCCTTGCAAATAGTCGTCTCCTTCGGCAACTGCAATAAGCCCGAACCCCAAGGTACGAACGCCTTGCAAATAGTCTCCTTCGGCAACAGCAATAAGCCCGAACCCCAAGGTACGAACGCCCTGCAAATGGTCATCTCTCCGGCAACTGGGATAAGCCCGAACCCCAAGGCACGAACGCCTTGCAAACAGTCTCCTTCGGCAACTGCAATAAGCCCGAACCCCAAGGTACGAATGCCTTGCAAATAGTCGTCTCCTTCGGCAACTGCAATAAGCCCGAACCCCAAGGTACGAACGCCTTGCAAATGGTCATCTCTCCGGCAACTGCAATAAGCCCGAACCCCAAGGCACGAACGCCTTGCAACAATCCCTATTCGGCCATCCTCGTAAGCCCGAACACCTTTTCACTTCAGCAAGTGAACATTCATCTCCCGCCGCCGCCGTAAGCTCCGACCGTTCCACTTCGCCGGCAATGCAATAAGCCCGCACAACAATCCTCTTCGGCCATCCGTGTAGGCCCGAACGCTCATCCTCAAAGCAGATAAAACCGGCAACAAAGAATAAGCCCAAAGACTCCAAGGCACGAAATCCCTCGTCAACATCGCAACTCCGGTTTGAGGCGCCACACGCCTCGAAGGTTTCAAGCCCTGTGTTCGACGCTCCTAACAGCCTCCATTCAGTGCATGTGTACCTCGCGAATGGTCTTATCCAGCTTAGACGCCTCCTAACAGCTCGCTGTGTCAAGGTCCCCATGCGCGGCCCTCGCCCCTTTTCGAACTACGATCGGCTTGATTCCCGCCGGATACGTAGGAATCCTTTTCGCTAAGGGTCCACCACTGACCGCCTGTGTCTCTTTCAAAGTAAGGCATCCCGATTTGGATCCTTATCTTTTCGACGACCCCACTTCCTTCGAAAGTGACATCGCCGAGGGGCTAATCGTAAGTACCCAAATCCGGATCGTCCAAATCCGTCGAAAGTTAACCGAAATCCGTTAACCGGCCCGCTCCAGGTTAACTGAACTCGTTAAACTCCCCTGCTGCTGTGCCAACGAGACGTCCCGGATCGCCCGTGCATCCCGAACGTCAAACCGTACTTATCACGTGACATCTCACGTAAAAGTATGGCTTTCCTCGAAAAACGCATTTTCCGGCACTTTCCGGGGCATTTCGGACATTTCCTGATCGTTATTTTAAAAACGGACAAAACCGGGACCGGGAACGAACTCCCACACTTCGTGAGTCACGTGACACGTGTCCCGCATGCCACCTCCCTCTAGTCACTCGTCAATCACAAATCAAGGCCAAAAGACCAAAATACCCCTGGTTTGCAAGCCAAGTCCTACCGGACTCACCGTGCAATTTTCACGAAATTGCCAACAAGTCCTCCAGATTTCCAAAATTCCCAAAACCCCTGAAATTCAGTCCAAGTCCGGCCGGACTCCTACTGCAATTTTCACCCTATAAATAGAAGTTGCTGTCAAAGGCAAAGAAGAGGATTAAAAACACCAAAAAATCACATACCCCACGGTCCAAACTGGTTTCCACCCCTCCCGAGCTCCCGTTTTGCCTCGATTCGCGTGAAACCTTCGTATTTCGATCAAATACGCACCCTACGACTTCGAAACAACCTTTCGAATAACTTTCCGTGTCCCGTGCACACCTCCCGAGCCAAAGGAGTCGACCCTAGCCATAGGTATAACTCCCTCTCTCTGAATCTTCCGTTCCTGTCTTGCTTACGCGCCGCCGCTATAATCAAGCTTTCGAACGTCATTGTCAAAATGTAGACGTCTCCGTCTAACGGGGTCCGATACGTTTTAGCCCCTCGATCCTCTTCTCTTTCCGTAAGAGAAGTAATCACGGGTTAAAACGGCGTTCCGACCCCGTTCCGTTTACTTTCACGTTATTTACAATTCCGAGCCGTTTGGCCTCGTTGATCGTTATTTACAATTCCGAGCCGTTTGGCCTCGTTGATCGTCATTTACAATTCCGAGCCGTTTGGCCTCGTTGATCGTCATTTACACTTCCGAGCCGTTTGGCCTCGTTGATCGTCATTTACAATTCCGAGCCGTTTGGCCTCGTTGATCGTCATTTACAATTCCGGATCGTTTGATTCCGTTGACACTGCTTTAAATACTGTCATTTACAAGTCCGATCCGTTTGGATTGTGATAGTATTTACTTTTCAAAAGTCCGAGTCGCAACCCGATTCGTTGATCGCATATCATTTAATACGCATTTTTCCCGTAAAAATCGTTAACAATGTAATGCCCGGTTCAAAACCGGAGTTCGTCCGTCGAACTCTCTTTCAAAACGCGCGACATGACGTTCGGCCTCCGAATGCTCATCTTCAAACTCAAAGCCGCCATTTGACACTTAAAATCATTTAATACGCATTTTTCTCGTAAAAATCGTTAACAATGACTCATTTCAACTCAAAGTCGACGTTTGCCACGCAAACGCTCATTTCAACTCAAAGTCGACGTTTGCCACGCAAACGCTCTTTTCAACTCAAAGTCGACGTTTGCCACGCAAACGCTCATTTCAACTCAAAGTCGACGTTTGCCACGCAAACGCTCATTTCAACTCAAAGTCGACGTTTGCCACGCAAACGCTCATTTCAACTCAAAGTCGACGTTTGCCACGCAAACGCTCATTTCAACTCAAAGTCGACGTTTTCCACGCAAACGCTCATTTCAACTCAAAGTCGACGTTTGCCACGCAAACGCTCATTTCAACTCAAACCGACGTTTGTCATTCAAACGCTCGTCTTTTCAAACAAAGTCACCTAATCAACGTTTGTCACTCAAACCAAGATTAAAGCTTGTCATTCAAGCCCCCATTTCAAAAGACACACACACACACACACACACGATTTCGAGAAAGGTAGAAAGACTCGTCATGCGAGGCGTTTCGGGCGATCTCGTCATACTCTACCCGAAACGTAACCTGACCTCCGAACCTAACAATCTTTGGTACTAAAAAGCTTTTTACTCGTTTTTGCTGCCAATAAAAATGATCCCCGTTTTCAAAGCCTTTTCCTAAGTTTTTGCTACCAATAAAAACGACACCATTTCCAAAAGCCGTTTCTCAACGTTTGGGCTCAAAATACAAAACCGCGTGGCGACTCCTCATTCTGCTCCTTCCCGTGAAGCGAGGTCTCAGACACCAACCCCCCGCGAAAGACAACCGCCTTTTCCACCGCGCCCCGCGCGCGAAAAAGATCGGGTAATTTCACTTACACTGACGGCCGGTGCTTGCGTTGATGGGTTAAGGACCAAACTGCATCGAATCTGCTGAAATAGGCCTTTGGACAGCCAGGGGCAAAGATTATAAGGGCAGAAAAGTAGTTTGGCCCTTCGTTGCAAAGAGGTCCGTACGGACCAACCTGGGCTGTAAAGTGGTCCGTACGGACCAGTGTTGAATTTTACAGTTCCCAGATTTTGACTGGGTTTAAAACCGAGGCACCCCCTTCATTTCCTTCTTCCTGTTCGTGCATCCGAGAGAGAGAGAGAAGGAGAAAAACTCCATTGTTGTCCAAAATCTTCCATTTTTAGCTTGAATTGCTTGCAATGGCGGAAGGATCAAGGAGGGGGCGTTGCCAACGGAGCTAAGAAGTGATCGAGCAAAGGATGGAGCTTCAAAGAAATTGGATATCCTTCGTGCCTTCTTCGAAGAACCCGGATGTGTTGTACCCGAATCCGGAGGTGCATAATCGGCGAGTTAGGAACGCCGGGGAGGTAAGAAATCAATTTAGTCCTGATTCCTTTCTTGAATTTTGAATGCTAGAACTAGGTTTTAGTTTTTCGCATATTTGGGGCTTTTGCCATGCTTTTTTGTGAAATTCTTGATAAATTGTTGAAATTGAGCATGTAAAAATTGTGGGTATGTGATTTTTGTGCAAAAATGTGTAGATTAGCTCTTATTTGTAAAAATAAAGTGCCTCTCTTTGAAAATGCATGCTTTGGTATTTTGTACCTTATGCTATTTTGTATGTACATTGTGAGAAAAATTGCCATGTAGGGACAAGTTTTGTGAAAAATGTGACATGTGCCGTGTTTTGTGACGGGTTTTGTCTGAAAGTATGTGCCTTGTAGGGACGGACTTTTCTTTTGAAAATGTGTCATGCAGTGTGTGCCGTATTTTTGGTGACGGACTTTGTGGGGAAAATATGTGCAATATGTGCCGTGTTTTGTGACGGGTCTTTTGAAAATGTGTCGTGTAGGGCTTAATCCCTCTGTTGAGAAAATTTGTACAGTGTGTGCCGTGTTTTGTGACGGACGGTATGGGGAAAATTAGGTGTAATGCATGCCGTGTTTTGTGACGGGTTTCATGTGATGATTATGTGTAATGTGTGCCGTGTTTTGTGACATTTTTTTATATGCTTTGGTATTAAGTACTGTGACTGACGTACCTTTGCTGTGTTTACCTGCAGGATGAGGGGATTTTGGCTGGGAAAGCCAAAAAGATGAAGACTCGGGGATCGCTCGAGGCTGTAGTTGAGTTGTGGTAGCGGATGCCGAATATCTCTGTGGATGGCGGGCCGAGCCCTAGGAGGCTGGTCTATGCTTCTGGCCTGGGCGTGTTCGTGGAGAACTTGGATGGGGTCTCCGACACGAGGAAGAACAAGAGTATCTTCCTAGGCTTATCTGAGTATTGGTGGGATACCACCCACACCTTCCATCTGAGCTGGGGCGAGGTGATGGTGACGCCCACCGATTTTGCTGCTATCATCGGGCTTTCCTTCAAAGGAGGGCCAGTGCGGTGGAGGGATAGGATAGCTGAGGACGTGCTGGCTGAGCTGCTGGGCTTTGCGCCTCTTCCTCGCAGGGGCCCAGGCATGCTGCTGATGATGTGGAGACGAGGATTACGGCCGATTGGGGCCTATTGTTGGGGTACCGGCCAGTGACGGCGGAGCACCGGCGCACTCCTTTCGTGGTTTGCCCTTTCGAGACTGTTCTCGAACCACGCGACCACGGTTCCTTTTGCTCTGCTGGAGAGATTGATTGATTTGGAGAGAGTCTGTGATATTGCTTGGGGCGAGGCAGGCCTAGTCGAGCTTTACTTCTCCTTGGACCGGTTTAGCCGGGGCGTGGCCAGTTCCTTGGCCAGCTTTGATTTTGCTTTAGAGGTATGAGTTTATTGCTGTTTTTGATTTAGCAACTTGTCATTTCTCAGTTTTCTTTAGCACTGAGAATTTTCTGTTTTTGTCACAGGTGTGGTTCTACGAGATCTTCCAGTGCTTCCCATGGGATAGAGATCCTGGGGCCATAGCGGCCTATCCTGCTATGTTAGGCTGGGCCCGCCCGGCGAGGAGGAGGAGGACCAGCAGGGGGAAGCTCACCATCGCTTACGGGGATGTGCAGGAGCATCTGGAGAGAGATAGCCAGGAGGGGTTTGCTTTGTACCCCTGGGCTCGATATGAGGCTGAAGAGTTTGAGAGGGCTCCTGTGGTGACAGTGCAGAGGAAGATGCTACGGGGCTTGACCTGCGACATCATGTACTTGGGAGAGAGGGTCTTTTGGCAGCATGGCCCGGGTATGCTTCCCCTGGCTCCGAGGGACCCGCCTTTTGGGATGATGGATTCCTGGGATATGGATGTGCTGGAGTTTGAGAGGTATTTGGGCGGCGTGAGTGCCGATGAGTTTGTCCTGTTTGGAGAGGAGTATGGGTCCTTCGTGAGGAGGAAGTTGAGGACGCCACAGGTATTGGCGAGGGAGAGGAAGGCTGGCCCACCAGGTCCCCCAGAGGTTCCGGTGCCTGGGCCGGATTTCACATATGTCCGCAGGGATTCATCGAGGCATAGGGTGTCGGTACCCGTGCCTGAGCAGGCTCCTGCTGCCTACCGGGTGGATCCTGATGCGCCGGTGAGTGTGCTTACTCTTTTCCATCTTGGCATCTTTTCTGTATTTTTCTCTTTTTTGTTTTTATGTCTGTAACTCTTTAGCTGAGCGTTTCTTTGGCTGTTTGCTTGTGCAGGTCTCTGGGAGAGCCTATGCCACGCTGATCCGCCGTTATGTGGCGATGAGGTCCTTCGCGAAGAAGATGGCGTCGAAGCTGTCTTGCCGGTCTTCGCGACGTGTGCCGGCGTACGAGCCGATGCCTTCGAGGCATTCTGTAGATGCTCCTCCGCCGAGGACCGAGCCGAAGCCACAACAGGAGGGACCTTCGCGGGGGCGGCATAGCATGGATGCCGGGACGTCTTCGGGGGTCCGGAGGCCGCCAGTCTTTCACCAGTTCTAGCCTTCACAGGAGGCACCGGGAGAGAGTTCGTCAGAGCCTGCCTACTTCGATCCTTTTATTGGGTTCGACCCTTTCGAGTATCTTGAGTACCTACCCCAGGAGGGGGTTCAGTACTCTGACGACGAGGGTGTGATTGGCGAGTTTACCGGGATGCCCGACTTCTCGCTTGAGGACATTGATGATGATGATGCTGAAGAGTCGGATTAGGGTTTATTTGCTTTCCCTCTTTCCATATCTTTTTTTTTTGTTTAGCAACAGACATTATATGTACCTGTAATAAAACATTTGCATTTGTATCGCAAAGCATTTTATTCTAAGATGTAATGTGTCTTTGTGATTCCCGGGAATTGTCCTAGGAATTGTTGCTATTATTATTATTTTTATTTGTGCATGCCACGTGAGCTGAGGGTGCATTTGTGGGTAGCTTGTGCTTGCCAGAAATGGCTTTGGCCAGGGTTTGGGCAGTTTGGAGCAAGGTCCTGCTGGGAAAAGTGGTTGTTAGCCTGTTTGCTGGGAAAGTGGGGTCAGGATGCAAAGAGGTCCGTACGGACAGACCTATCATGCAAAGAGGTCCGTACGGACTAGCTTTGCTTTTTGGGAGGAAATAAATGTTCTCCAGATGTCTGGACTTTCCCTACTCCCCATTTGCAGCCATTTTCGAGCTTTCTTCCCCATTTTCTCTAGGAACCTCCATTTTTGCCATGGATTCTTCGTACGTTCCAAGAATTTTTCTAAGGCTTTTGCAGGAGCGGCAAGCAGACTTCCTTGAGCGGCTGAAAATGTGGATGAGACACCGTATGAGGCATCAGAGGCGGTCTTTCGAGGTAAGGTTTTGACTTTCCTCGATTTGGTCCCTTAAGGAGTTGGTTCCTGATTGGGAGTTGTTGCGGGCTGTCGCGAAGTTCTGGGATGTTAGGAGGCATGTGTATTGCTTCTCCTACAATGAGGTAGTGCCCACCTTTGAGAATTTTCGGGCTTTGATTGGAGGACCGGAGGTGGAGGCCATCTCGCTTCCTTTGATTGGCGGTGCTGCCGTGAGCGTGAAGCTTGCAGGCTTTCTTCGGATTCGCTGGGGGAAGTGCAGGGCATGATCCTTGATTCGGGTCATATTTACATTTCTGCGCTGCCGGAGCGGTTCATGATTGATGATGAGAGTGATGTCTCGTGGGATGCGTTTTCCTTGTGCGTCATAGCGACGCTTTTCATGGTCAGCTCCCTTGGGGTTTGCGATGGCGCTTTGCTAGATGTGGTTGGGCACTGCAGAGCTGGAGAGGATATTGTCCCATTGGTGCTGGGGGAGACTCTTCATGGTATTGACCGTCTGGCGACTTGGGATCGGTTCATGAGAGGGGGAAGCCCCGCTTTGCTCACCTTGTGGTTGCGAGAGAGACTTCAGGCCATGGCCGAGGCTCCAACGTCGTTTAACCCGTGGTCATTTGCTCGGCGACCTCTTGTATTGGATATGGTTCAGTCCGCCTGGGAAAGATGGATGGCACGGCTCGGTACGCATCAGATCCGTTGGTGGGTTCCGCACTGGGGGATTGAGACTAGGAGGGCCTTTCAGGAAGGGTCCATTGCTGTCAGAGTTCCAGGTTTGTCTTGGTCCTCCTTCTACATTCCGTCGCTTGTTTCCCGGCAATTTGGAATGAAGCAGGAGCCTTTGTTGGGCTGGGATAACCTTGCTACTGCGGAGATAGCTCCTCTTTGTATGGCAGCTTCAGGTGTTCTTTTGCATTTTCTGAGGGTATGGAAGTATTCCCGCTTCCCTCCCGCGGTGCTCCTTAGACGTCGGGAGAGTGTCAGTATTGACGACCGCACTGGCCCGGTACGAGCAACGTGTCAAGGGGTCCCAAGTGGCTTTGATGAGCAGGCGTGGAGCGATTCTGGGGCCCGGTTGCCGTAGTAGCTATTGCCTTAGGAGTGCCGAAGCCTGGTCTGACCCTCAGGATGTGACGGGAGACACTTTGTTTGACTACGAGACTAGAGTTGACCGACTGACGGAGAGAGGTCCTCTTTTGCAGACTCGCAGGGAGGAGATCTGCGCCGAAGCACGAGCGAATAAAGCCCTGAGAGCTGCGGGATTGTTTGACTCTACGGGGAGGACCCCTAATCTCGGACTGAGAGACGCAGAGTTGGCTCGCGTGGAGCGAAAGAAGACTCGCCGGGGACGAGGGAAGAAAGGGAAGAATGGCGAGGGGACAAGCGCAGATGGCGCGGAATGACCTCCTAGGTATCCATTCATTGCATTGCAAACACATTATTTGTTAAATGTATTAAGCTGTCTTTTAGCATGTTGTGAACTTGAGAGTAGACCGTGCTTGAACTGATCAAGAAATGTTGTAATCGTTAGTGATTTTTGATTTACTTTTAAAGCTTTGTCGAGACGCAAGATCTCTTGTTCGCTTTTGTGTCTTTTGTGAATCTTCGCGGCGTCCATCTTTTGGACTTTTCTGTTGCATTTTGCGGATTGAAGCGGCCTTGGCCCTGACGGCAATCCCCTTTTGCTTGGCCTTTGTGTTTGGCTGAGAGGTTGGATGATCCCCTGACAAGTCGTTTTGACGGTCTTTTCCGTAGCTTCTTCGCCTCTTGTTGGCATAGGTCTTTTGACCTTCTTTTTTTATAGCTTCTACTTGAGCTTCTTTTTTTATTTTTTTTTGAAGCGCGTGAGGGCGAAGACAAGCCCCTAGCTTGGAAGCAGACATGAGTCAGTTGTTTGATGTTGAGTGACCTTTGGATGTCCTTTGATGTTGCCGCCGTTGTTTGACTTTGTCAAGGTGATGGTGGGGGCATGCTCCTGGAAAGTGTGTAGTTTGATGGAGGTCTTGATTGACATTCAAACTTTTGACTTTTTTGTGTTTTTAGACCGGACCAATTAAGGTTGCCTACGTTCTCCTGACTAGAGGGCTCAGTCTCGCGTAGTTCGACACTACATGGAGTGCCAAGAGATGCACATTGTTCTTCTTTAGGCGAAGTATCTCGCGAAGTTTGCTTCCGTTGACCGGATTCATGAAGCGGATTGCCGTCTAGGTCTGTCGCCTTCATGGCACCTCCGTGAGAAGATCTTTTGAACCACGAAAGTGGCCGATCCATGTTGGTTCCCATTTTCCCACTGGGTTGGTTCGAGCGGGAGGCTTTTCTTTGAGTACCGTATCGCCTTCCCCGATGTCTCGGGACTTGACTTTCTTGTCGAAAGCTCTAGCCATCCCGCTTGGTAGGCTCGGACGTGTTCCATGGCCTTTAGTCGTCGCTCGTCTAGCAGAGCCAATTCGCCATTGTCGGCTTCGGAGCCATTCGACTTCGTTGACGTCATTTTCCAGTAGCACTCGGAGTGAGGGAATTTCCAATTTAATGGGAAGGACTGCTTCCATCCCGTATGTCAGGGCGAATGGGGTTTCTCCCGTGGCTGTTCTGACTGATGTTCGGTAGCCCCAGAGTGCAAGGTGCAATTTCTCGTGCCAATCTCGTCCTCGGGTGGTCATTTTTCGGATCATCCGTTCGAGAGTCTTGTTTGTTGCTTCCACAGCGCCATTTGTTTGTGGCCGGTAGGGAGAAGACTTGTGGCGTGTGATCTTGAATTCGGCCAGCAGTCTGTCGCATTCCCCTTCGAAGTGTGAGCCGTTGTCCGATATGACCTCATTTGGAATTTCGTATCGGCAGATGATGTTTTCCTTGAGGAAATGCGCGACTTTCTTAGAGGTGAGTACATTGTAAGACTTGGCTTCGACCCATTTGGTGAAGTAGTCGATGGCTACTAAGATGAACTCGTGACCGTTGCTGCCTGGCGGAGCAATTTTCCCGATGACGTCAATTCCCCAAGTGGCAAAGGGCCAGGGTGTAGTCATGCAAGAGAGATCGTGGGAGGTAGATGATTGAGGTTGGAGAACCGTTGACACTTGTCGCAGCCTTCTGACAAAGTGGATGCAGCCCGCTCCACGGAGATCCAAGAGTAGCCCATCCCGAGAATGATTTGCATTAGGGCTCGGGCATTCATGTGGGGACCGCAAGCCCCAATGTGGACTTCTGCTCATGAACTCGCTTGCTTCTTCCCCGGATGATGCAAACAGGAGTGGTCCTTGGTAGCATTTCTTGTACAGCATGTCCCCAAGGATGACAAAGTGAGAGGCGAGGTGCTTTAGGGCCATGATGCTCTTGGGTTTGACCCCTTCCCTGCGTTGACCTTCTTCGTTCATGAAGGCGGTTTCCCCGTTCTTGAGGTATTGGAAGATCTGGTTGTACCATGGCTCATTGATGGGCTTGGGTTCTGGTTCGATCTCGCAATAGTAGGCAGGAATTTCCCTTCATCCAACTTTGAAGGGCTTGATTGCTTTTCCCTCAGGGATTTCCACGAGTGAAGCCAAGGTGGCTAAGGCATCTGCGAACCGGTTTCGGTCTCTTGGCAAGTAGTGGAAGGTGACCTCTTCGAATTGTGTGATGAGGTCTTCCATGCAGGCGTGGTATTTTTGCAAGCCTGGGTCTATGGTTTTCCACTTGTTTGAAACTTGGTTGATGATCAGGGCTGAGTCCCCATAAACCTCGAGTTTCTGGACATTCCTTTCGAGTGCGGCCTGTAGTCCGACAGGGCAGGCTTCATATTCGGCGGCATTGTTGGTTACCTTGAAATTGAGCTTTATGGCGATTGGGGTGTGCTCGTCCTTGGGATCGACCAAGAGCATACCGATGTCGTTTCCTCTTTTGTTGGCTGCTCCATCGAAGAACAGTTGCCATCGATTTTCGCCTTCGAGTGCAAAGATTCCCTCGTCTGGAAATTGTGGTTCGGGGCCTCGAGCTTCGTCAGTTGGGAAGTCAGCCAGTTGTTCAGCCATTGCCCGTCCCTTGATTGACTTTTGGTTCACGTACTTGATGTCAAATTCCGCTAGGAAGAAAGACCATTTGGCGAGCCTCATTGACAGAGATGGTTTGTCGAAGAGGTATTTGACTGGGTCCATTTTGGAAACCAAGTGTACCGTGTGCGACTGCATGTAGTGCCGTAATTTTCCGACAACCCATACCAGAGCTGCGCAGGTTTTCTCGAGGGCTGAGTAGTTGAGTTCGCTGCCTTGAAACTTTCGACTGACGAAGTAGATGGCATTTTCGACTCGTGACTCTTTCTTTTCTTGACAGAGCATGGCTCCAACTGCGGTGTCGGTCACAGTTAGGTATAGCAACAGTGGCTTCTCCTCGTGGGGAGGACAGAGAATCGGAGGACTCACAAGGTATGCCTTTATTTCTTCAAAGGCATCTTGGCATTCTGAGTTCCATTCGACGTCGACATTTTTCTTCATCAGTTTGAAGATTGGCTCGCACATGGAGGTTAATTGGTTGACGAAACGGCTGATATATTGTAGGCAGCCCATGAAGCTTTTCACCTCTGTTTGAGTATGCGGTGGTCTCATTTCGATGATGGCCTTGATCTTTTGAGGATCAACCTCGATGCCTCTCTCGGTGACCATGTATCCCAAGACCTTGCCTCGGCTGACCCCAAATGTGCATTTGGCGGGGTTTAACCTCATTGAGTGTTTTCGGAGGCGATTGAAGAACTTTCTCAAGTCTGTGAGGTGTTGTCCATCTGATCCCTTTGAGTGGATGATCATGTCATCGACGTACACTTCGATCTCTTTGTGGATCATATCGTGGAAGAGGGCGATTGCGCGCCCGTTGTTAGGTAGCCCCAGGCGTTCTTTAGTCCGAACGGCATTACGCGTGTAGCAAAGAGGTTCCCAGGGGGTTGTGAAGGTCAGTCTTTTCTTGATCTTCTTCGGCCATCTTGATTTGATTGTAGCCTAAAACCCGTCCACGAAAGACTTGACTTCGAAATTAGCTGTAGTGTCTACCAACATGTCGATGTTTGGTAGTGGAAAATCGTCCTTGGGACTTGCTTTGTTGAGATCTCGGAATTCCACGCAGCAGCGCACTTTTTCGTTGGCCTTGGCGACCGTGACTATATTGGAGAGCCATGTGGGGTATTCTATCACCCTGATGAAGCCGACGCGGAGCATCTTCTCGATCTCTTCCTTGACTTGTATAGACCATTCTGGCTTGATTCGGCGTAGCTTTTGCTTGATGGGCTTAGCCTCGGGATTCAAGGGGATCCGATGCTCTACAATGTTTGGATCTAATCTGGGCATGTCTCGGTAAGACCAAGCGAACACATCCACGAACTCTTTGAGCAAAGGCAGTCAATGCGTCTTGCTTTGTGCCGGTGAAGAAACTTCCGATTTGCGTCTCTTTTGGCTCTTCGCCAGCTTCCCAAATTCACTTTGGTTAAAACCTCCTCGGACTTGGGTCCGGTTTTTCTCTCATTTGACAACATGCTTAAAGATGTGCTTAATGTATTGTTCGTTTAATGTGTCTGCTTCTTTATCAAGTGAATCGTTATTAACTGTTTGTGTGTTAGTTAATTTATCAGTTGTTAAAGATGCAATGAGAGGATACTCGGAAAGATCGAAGCATTCATTAAGAGCATACGGGAATACATTATTGGCAATGAGTTCGTAATCTTCTGGCGTGAGGCCATCGGATGACTCGAGAGACTCAAATTCAAAGATAATGGACTCAGGATGGGTTTTGACACTGGACTCTATGACTCGAGGGATCAGACCAAGTTGTTCGATCATGTCCTTTTTGGCCGGCGGGTCCGGAGAAGGTGGCCCAGTTATTGAGTGGCAATGAGCTTGATAGGAGGCGGGGTTTGAAAGGCTTTGTGTCACTGTTCCCGATCATGGCTATCATAGAGTTATCAGAAACAAAATCGATTAGGTCTGGCATCTCGATTTCTTCATTAAAGAGCAGGTGGAGCAGTGGCTCGTTCCAAGCATCGTCTGCGGAGTCTTTTGCTTTTGTCTTGGGCGTTGCTAGCTCGAATGCAGACTCATCTCTCTTGTTGAAGGCAGGGGCATTGACATAGAGTTTTTCGATTTTTTCTACCAAAGAGGGAGTTTTTACGAACCAAAATTCATTGTGAATAGTGGTGGTCGTGGGTCCCGGCAGAGGCGGTGTGTCGAGAAATGCTCTTCGGACGGGATTTGCCTTGAGGCCTCTGAATCTTGCAATATTCTGTTGGAGTTTGCCCATGGTTATTGGCCAGCTTTGTTTGGTGTTGATCAACTCTGTTCCCTTTCCTGGGTCTTCCTTCAAGTTGTCATCCTTTTTATGAAGTACTTGGTCATGTCGAAGCTGTAAGGGCGAAGATCGGAGGTTGCGTGCAAGCCTCTTTTGTTATCTACGGAGCGTTTCCGTGCAACTCGCTTGTCTTCCGCAATGTGTTCGGGAGTAGGAATGTATCCCAGGCCATGGAGGGTATTCTGCTCTTTGATATTGATGATTTGTTGGGTACCCTGATGGCGTTTTCCCAAACCGAGCCCCGGGATGTAGTTCATGTGCTTCATCATTTTCATCGGGGGAGGGATCTTGTCCCAAATCAAAGGCAGGTCTATGTGGCACACCTGGGCCTTTGGGCTTTCGATGGTGAACCTTGTTAGCATCATACCATCATCGTCGTGTTTGATTTCTAAGACCGGGATGCCGTTTGTGTCGGTCCTATCGGTGACTATGCTATCACCATAGACGATGGTTAGATTTGTTCCTTGGACGAACTTCACACATTGATGGAGCGTGGATGCCACCCCATTGATTTGGTGTAGCCAAGGGCATCCCAAAATGGCAGTGAATGTGATCGGGATGTCGATGACTTAGAAGTCAGTCGGGACCATTTATTTTCCGAAACACAGGTTCAAGGTGGCTATTCCCAAGACTGGGCGAGACGTTGATTCGTATGCCTTGATTGCCTGAGTTGAGGGCTTCAGATCAGTTGCTTTGATCCCTAGCAAATCCATCATTTTGGATGGCAGGACATTCTTGGATGATCCCCCATCTACCAAGACCCGAGGGAGACGGCGCTCGTCCAGTTGAACTGTTATGTAGAGAGGCTCATTGTGGTTAGCCCCAAATTTTGGAAGCTCGAGCTCTGTGAAAGTGATGATGTTGCTGTAATTAATGTTGCCAATCATCTGAACTGCTTCATCAGGTGTCACCGTGATGGGAACCATGGTCTGGGCCAAGCTTTCTTCCAACTTGAGCTTGTGCGGGTAAGATGAAGTGAGTAGGGACCAGAGCGAGATGTTAGCCTGAGTACGCTTGAGCTGAGCTAAGACAGGATCTTCACCTTCGGGTCCGTGGTTTCACTTCTTTGGCGTAGGGCCCCTTTTCGCTCGTGGCTCGTGTATCGCCGGGCCTTTTGTCTGCCCGGGGAGGATTCATCGGGATTTGACCGGAATGTGTCAGAACGTTCACCTCTGGCTTTACTGCTTTGCTTGTCTCTCCTATCTCTGTAATGGGAGGACCTTGATTGGCGTAGGGCCAGACTGCGCATTTCAATTTGTTCACCGCCATAGCTTTTGTGGAGATATCCATAGTGGCTTTGAGATCTTCCCAAGACAGGGGTTGGGGTATCTGGACCTTCGGGCCTTCGGTGGCGGTGCGGAGCTCGTCCCAGCTGATCATGGAGCAGACGTTGCCGTGGCCTTGTGCAGAGCTAGGCTGAGGAGATTTGCTGGAGTAGATGACGTAGTAGTCAAACTTTCCTGAGGGTTCTCCGAGGGTTCCAACTGTGGGGTCACCGGATTCGTACCTCTTCTTTAGCTTTTGTTGAGAAGAGGGTTTCTTCTTTCTTCGAGGGAGGCCCTCGTTCATTTCATCTTGGAATTCCATTTCCAGACAAGCACTGCAATCGCAGACGTCCCACCAGATATGTTCGTTGTTCGGCGGTGGTACCGGGACCTCAGGAGGCTGAATGGGCATGTTTCCCTCCGGGGGGTTCTGTGGCTTTATGTCATAACTGCAGGGTTCGTACGAGGGCAACAGGTTGACTTCCGGGAGACAATGAGAGACGTTAGAGGCTGCAGGAGCAGGCATGACTTTGGAAGCCCCAGGTAGTTGGGTGGCTAATGTCCCGAAGTGGTGCATGGCACCTTCGATCCAGGCTTGTTGTTCACCTTGGCGTTTCTCAATAGCCATGAGGACCTGCCAAACTTCCTCCAATGTTGGGAAGTTTCTCGGGGGTAAGGTCCCATTTTCCTCGTTATTATCCACTGACTTGGCCATTGGAAATTGACGGACTGTCCTGGTGACAGTGCTGGGAAGGAATTTGGACCTTGTGGCTTTGACACTGGGAGACTGGTTCGCGGGTACTCTCAATCACTCTTTGTTAGCTGGAGGGGGTGACGGGCAAGGTTTAGACACGGGAAGGCCTTTCGGGATAAAAGGGGGAAAGCTCACGTGGCATGCGGTTTCCGCTTCTTTTATATTTTTTTTGTTGTTTTAATTTACTTAAAACATGTTTTCTCAGAGTCCTAGGTAGGTTGGAAAAGATTGCTCTTCTTTTTAGCAACTATGCTAGATCCTGGGTCAGTGGAGACCATATGTGCTGCTATAAGCCCCTCGTTTTGCACCTGTATTTCGACATCCCAGGGTGGACAGCCCCGACGAGGGTCCTATAGGGCAAGCGGTTTCCACCGGCCTAAAAGAAAAATTGAACCGAAGGACCGAGCCTGTCATGTTCGTTTTGATGCGTTAGCCATGTGAATAGTGAACCGAGCCGGCCATTAAGTCAAGATCGGGTCAAGAGTTCGGCATGACCTCTCTTTACCTTGCTTGCGCAAGGGATCTGTGACGTTAGGCGTTGGCTGGGTTATATCGTCATGGCTGACGTATCAAAGGCTTGATGACATGGTGTCATGTGGGCATGGATGTATATCCGGGACGGAACATCGTCAGGGTGTAGCTTCGGAAATCAAGATCAGGTCAAGATTTTAGCATGACCTTTCATCGCTTTGCTTGCGCAAGGGATCTTGAGTTCCGAGCCTTGACTCAGAAAATGGCCGGCATGGTATATGTATCCAGGCTGTATGACACGGATCGGGTAAAACCAACTCGAGTCCGGACAGAGTGTGACTCAAGACTCAAACGTGTGGTTGACGCTTGGCTTGGATGGGATGTTTGGAATGATCCCGTGCGCGTCCGAGAGGCGGAGGAAGGCCAAACGAACCGCAACCGAGACCACCCCGGGTTAAGGGTTGTAGTGTGCGAGATCCGAGGCAAGAAGTGCGCGTAGTGTGCGGTGTAACCAAGGCAGCAGTGTGAGTAGTGTGCGGTGTAACCGAGGCAGCAGTGCGCGTAGTGTGCGGTCTCTAAAATTCTTTTTCTGAGTAAAAAACAGAAGTTTTTTGAAGAATTTTAAATGTATGCACAAATGTATATTGATGCATTTTTTTTGTATTTTTATTTTTTTTGTAAATAAAAAATAAAGCACATGCACACACACACAACAGTTAAAGAAAAGGGGTAAAATGAAAGTTTGACCCTCATCATCGTTTTAAAAATCTTTTGTTTTTGTTTAAAAATATTTTAAAACAAAATGTCCCCAGCAGAGTCGCCAACTGAAACTACCCGGATCCGGCTCGCGCGCGGGGGCCCCGACAATCTCGCATTTTTTCCGTAATGCGTCGCTGTTTCAGGAAAGTTCGCCCGGATCCGAGAGGCAGCGCGTTCGCGCCCCGTCATCTGGCTCATTCCCACTTTCCAGCGTTAGTTGGGAGGTGTCTCGCCGTGTTTTTGCTTTGTAGAGTTGCCACGCCGTTTTTATTAAGCCCAAAACATTGAAAAAGGGCATCAGTTTAAAAATAAACTATTTTTGTGTGATGAGATTTTGAGTTCGGAGGTAAGATGACTCCTCGAGAAGAGAATATTAGAATCTTAGATCTCACCCGAGTCGCCTCGTAAAAACGAGTCTTTCGGATACCCCTAATATTCTTTAACTGTTGTGTGTGTGTGTATGTGCTTTTAAAAATGCATGCTGTATCGGATGTCTACATTGTACACTGCTTTATTGAAATATATTGAAATAGTAATGGAAGGAAGCCTTACCAATGTTGGTTCGTGTCTGTCTTCCGCTGGGGAATAGTGTTTGAGGATGGAATAGTGTTCCGATACGGACCGGGATTGCTTCGGGAGGAGCCGGTTGTCTGCGGACAGAGTTTTGGCGTGCATCGGGTTTGTAGGTTGCGTTTGGGCAGAGGTTCGGCGTGCATTGGGATCGCAGGGATCACTCAAGCAGAGGTTCGGCGTGCGTTGAGATGGCAAGAGTCACTCGGGCAGAGTTTCGGCGTGCGTTCAAGTTGCCGGTTTGACTCGGAAAGAGCCGGGACACCTTGGGAAAGACTAGGCAAGGCCTCGGAGTACCACGAGGGGCCTCAGAGTACCTCGAGAGTGCCTCGGGGCAGTGCGAGAGCATCGCGGGAGCGCTCGGAGAGGCTTCGGAGCACCACAAGGGTGCTCGGAAGGCCTCGGAAGGATCCGAAAGGGGCCGGGATTGCCCCGAAGGGTCTTAGAGGGGAGCCTGAAGGCTGGGGGGAGAGGAGAGAAGAGGGAAATGTGTGAAAATGAGGGAGGGGAGCCCTCTATTTATAGTGCAGGAAAACTGCAAAGAGGTCTGTACGGACCTCTTAGGTAATCCAAATTTTTGGTTTTCCTCGATTTGAGGGAATCTGATGGACTTTAAGGGGATTTTGGAATGATTATGTATGGGTGCAATAAGGTCCGTACGGACCATCTTAGCATGCAATAAGGTCCGTACGGACCAACCATGTAGGGGGGTAATGATGTTCTCCGGGATTTGAGGGAATATTGTGGACTTTAAGGGGATTCAGTAATTATTGCAGTAAAGAGGTCCGTATGGACCATTTATGCTTTTCTGGTTTCTGAATAATTCCCAAAAGGTCCTTTTGTCCCTTTTTATCCCAGAAAGGTTCCTCCCTTGGTTAGGCTTGGGGTTTTTGAGAGTTTTGAGTGTCAAAGGTTTTCGAGACTGCGTTTGTGAGTCTGCGGTGTTTCCCATGTGCTCGGAAGAGGGTGATCCAAATTGGGGTACTTACAGGTGGGTCCCGGTAGAGTTGGTGCATCGAGGAATTCTCTTCTAACGGGGTTTGGTTCGAGGCCTCTGAACCTTTCAAGGCTTTGTTGGAGCTTCTCCCATTTGTTCGTTGTTGCTGACCAATCTTTTTGGCGTTGATCAGCTCGGTCCTCTTTTTTGTGTCTTCGTTTAAATTTCCGGTTTTCTTTGTGAAGTACCGAGCCATGTCGAAGCTGTAAGAATGGAGGTCGGAGATTGCGTGCGAACCACTTCTGTCAGTAGCTGGGCATTTGCCGCGTGCAGCTTTTCTGTCTTTCGCAACATCTTTGGTAGTAGGGACGTACCCTAGGCCACGGTGGGTATTTTGTTCTTTGACTTCGATGATCTTGTGGGTTCCTTGATGATGCTTGCCCAGACCGAGCCCCAGAATGTAATTCATGAGCTTCATCATCTTCATGGGAGGAGGGATCCGGTCCCAAGTCAGGGGGAGGTCTATGTGGCATACTTGGGCTTTCGGGCTTTCGACTGTGAACCCTGTCAGCATCATGCCTTCATTGTCGTGCTTGATTTCCAAGACCGGGATGCCATTTGTGTTGGTCCCTTCGGTAGTCACGCTGTCCCCGTAAATGATGGTGAGATCACCTCCTTGGATGAACTTCACGCATTGGTGTAGAGTGGATGCCACCCCATTTATTTGGTGTAGCCAAGGTCGGCCCAAGATGGCAGTAAAGGTGATTGGGATGTCGATAACCTGGAAGTCTATTGGTACCATCTGCTTTTCAAACCACAGGTTCAGAGTGGCTATCCCTAAGACTGAGCGAGACGTTGAGTCATAAGCTTTGATCGTCTGCATTGATGGTTTTCGTAGCTTGGTGGAGGTGGGACCGCTGATAGCTTTGGGAAACCGGGGGAGCAGGCATTTCTTCATCTTCTATGAGGACGAAGGTTCCATCCGTTTGGAGAACGGTGACGGTTCCGCAATGGCGCATGGTGTCTACGATCCAGTCTTGTTGTTCTTCTTGGCGCTTCTTGAGAGTTTTGAAGGCTTGCAGCACCTCCTCCATTGTTTGGAGGTTTCTGAGTGGCGGGGTTCCATTTCTCTCACTGTTATCTATCGATCATGCCATGGGGGAATAGCGGAGTGTTCGGACCACTGAACCGAAAGGGCTGTCGGACCTTGTAACTTCGATACTAAAAAGACGACACCTGGGTACTCTCAACCACTCTCGGTTCGCTGGAGGGGTGACGGGTAAGGTTTAGACATGGGAAGGCCTTTCTTGGATAAAGGGGGAAACCTCATGCGACATGTAGTTTCTCTTTTTTTATTATTATTATTTATGCTCTTTTTTACTTCGTTGTTTTAATTTACTTAAAACAATGTTTTCTCAGAATCCTAGGTGGGTTGGAAAAGATTGCTCTTCTTTTTGGTAACTATTCTAGATCCTCGGTCAGTGGAGACCATCAATGCGGCTATAAGCCCCTTGTTTTGCACCTGTATTTTGACTTCCCAGGGTGGACAGCCCAGGGCGAAGGTCTAATAGGGCAAGCGGTTTCCACCGGCCAAAAGAAAAACCGAACCTAAGGACCGAGCCTGTCATGTTCGTTTTAATGTGTCGGCCATGTGAATAGTGAACAGAGCCGGCACCTGATTCAAGATCGGGTCAAGGTTTCGGCATGACCTCTCTTTACCTTGCTTGCGCTATGACGTTAGGTTTTGGATAGGTCATATTGTCATGGATGACGTTTTAAAGGCTTGATGACATGGTGTCATGTGGGCATGGATGTATATCCGGGATGGAGCATTGTCTTGGTGTAGCTTTGGAAATCAAGATCAATTCAAGATTTTAGCATGACCTTTCAGGGCTTTGATTGCGCAAGGGATCTTGATTTCTAGGCCTTGACTCAGATAATGGCCGGCATAGGATATGTATTCAGGCTTTATGACATGGACTGGGTCAAAAACCAACCGAGTCTGGACAGAGAATGACACAAGCATGCATGGTTGACACTGGCTAGGATGGGAAGTTTGGAATGATCTCGTGCGCGCTCGAAAGGCATAGGAACACCAATCGAACTGCATCTAAGACCATCCCGGGTTTGGGGTTGTAGTGAGTAGTGTACAGGATAAGAGTGCGCGTAGTGTGTGGTCACTAAAATTCCTTTTCTGAGTAAAACAAAAATTTTTGCAAAATTTTTAAATGTATGTACACAGATGTATTATGATTCATTTTTTTGTATTTTTTTTTTAAAAAAATAAAGCACATGCACACACACACAACAGTTAAAGAAGGGGTAAAATGAAAGTTTGACCCTTACCATTGTCTTAGAAATCTTTTTTTTTTTGTTTAAAAGTTTTTAAAACAAAACATCCCCAGCGGAGTCGCCAACTGAAATTACCCGATCCGTGGCCGGACGGTCATCTCGCGCTGTCGGGAGGTGTCGCTGCTGTCTTAGAGTTGCCATGCAGTTTTGATTACTCCCAAAACATTGAGAAAAGGCAGTTTTTTTGTTTTGTTTTGTTGTGTAATGAGATTTTTGAGTTCGGAGGTCAGGTTACAACTTGGGAAGAGAATAGTAGAGCTCACCCAAGTCGCCTCGTATACACGAGTCTTTCGATACCCCTCTTTCTTTAAAATTTGTGTATGTGTGCTTTAAAAAATGCATTTTGAAAATGATGTCTATATTGTATGCTATTTATTTAAATATTGAAATTAATTGAAATAGTGTTGGAAGGAGGCCTTACCAATGTTGTTTCGTGTCTATCTTCCGCTGGGAAATGTGTTTTATTGAGTGTGAATAGTGTTCCGGGACGGACCAGGATGGACCAGGAATGCCTCGGGATGGACCGGTGTCTGCGGACAGACCTTCGGTGTGATTCGGGATGTACCAGTGTCTGCGGACAGAGCTTTGGTGTGCCTCGGGGTTGCTAGGGATATTCGGGCAGAGTTTCGGCATGCCTCAGGATTGCTAGGTAGATTCGGGCAGAGGTTCGGTGTGCCTCGGGATTGCTGTGTGGACTCGGGCAGAGGTTCGGCGTGCCTCGGGATGCCTCGGGATGTGTCGGCAGGGCTTCGGGATGCTCCGGAATGGCTCGGGATGCTTCAGAATGGCTCGAGATGGACCGGCAGGGCTTCGAGATGCTTCGAGAGCACCTCGGGATGGCTCGGGTGCATCTCGAGACGGCTCGGCAGGGCTTCGAGAGGGCTTTGAAGCGCCTCGGGGTGACTCAGGAGGCCTCGAGAAGGGCCGGAGGGGCTCGGGATGCCTTAAAATGTTCCCAGATTGTTGGGGGGAGGGAGGAGAGAAGGGAGGAGTGAAAAATATGAGAGGGGGAGCCCTCTATTTATAGGCCCAAGAAAATTGCAAAGTGGTCCGCGCGGACACTTATGCAATCTCAATTTTTTGGTTTTTCGGGATTTGAGGGAATATTGTCGACTTTAAGGGGATTTTTCAATGATGGTTTTCACCCTGCAAAGTGGTCCGTGCGGACACTTTTGCAGGCTGACCATTTTTGTAAATTTCCAAAAAGTCCTTCTGTTATATTTTATCCTAGAAGGGTCCTACCTTTGTTTGGTTGGTGGGTTTGGACTTTTTGGAGGTTACGGGTCTTTGGGATCACGTTTGTGTGAGTCCGCGGTGTTTCTCGTGTGCTCGGATGGGAGCAATCCAGATTGGGGTACTTATAGCGAGACACGCCAATCCCGCGCGAGACAAAGCTTCTGGACAAGTCCGATTTTGGCTAGGTTTAGGGATTTTCTTCCTAAGGGTTAGGGATATTTATAAATTATAAATAGCCCCTTTAACCTCAGCCACATGATACAAAATTTAGGGTTTTGGAAACACTAAAAATTGATTTTGATTGAGAATTAAAGATCAAAAACACCCCAAATCAATTCCATAAACAATCATTGATTGTTGAATATCGATTCAACAATCGGGATCATCTAGCAATCCTTCAAGATACAAGATCTTGGTTCTTTCGCTTGTGGATTACCGATAGAGGGTGATTCCGTTATCACCTAAAGCTTGAAGATCAATTCATCACAAGGAAAAACAAGGAGAAGATCAAAGGTTCGTCAACGATTCAAAGTTTGAATCTAAGATCCGTTTTTCGAACAACAAAATCGTTGTTAAGGTATGTATATCTATTTCATAGTTTTAATCTCTTCATGTTAGACGGATTCAAGGCTAGGGTTTTGTTGTATGTTAAAATCTTTCGCTGCCTTTATAACCCCAAAACCCAATACATAGATCCCTAAACACACTCCATAAACACTCCATACACAAATCATCACTTAAAAATTGACCGTATTGGTCATTCCCATAGAACAGTGGACACCACCACACGAGTCAAAACAAAATACTAAACATAGAAAAGTTGTTGTAGAGTCAAATATGTGCTAACATGTAAAAAGAAAAGGAAAAGTTGTTCGGCTCAACCCAAGGCCAATAATTACAAATCCTCATTATGTCAAAAGGGAGTAGGGGAATCCTAAACTATGGTGCCTCTCGAGCCACTCGCATCACCATCACCTTGCTCATCATCATCATCGCCTGAGTAATGGTCCTCTTCGAGCCACATCTGATAGAAGAGTGGGTAGTATTTCTAGAAATACAAGTGAATAGTAAGGGTAGTATCCAACCATCTCTCCCTAATGGCCTGTAAAACCTAAGGAGAATGCCTCATCCCTCGCACGTTGTCGAAAAATGTGTAGAGCCCCATCGGCCTCATTTGATCCATGACCGCATCCAGTTTCTTAATGTCACACCAGATCATGGCCACCTCCTTAGAACACACTCGACAGTTCTGGATCACCTTGACATGATGTAAACAAAGGAAATAAAAGAAGAAAATCAAATTCCAGGCCAAAATAGGTCAAATGCATCACTTTAGGCATACATTACCAAATCATGTCAATAGGCATTCAAAACGTGTTAGCACATAGAGTTGCAAATACACAAACTTGTGTTTGGCCATACAATTCAATCCCACCTACAATCCTTAACAATTAGGACATTCATACATGCATGAAAGTATCATCAAAAGCCAGAAAAACAAAGAAAATCTAACATGCATTGCATAAAACCTAACATGGTGCAAAAGGGGGCAAAATCCACTTTTGATAGAATTGACAGATTAAAACATGCAATAGATGGATTTCAAACACAAAATTGAGTTCAAGATGGAGTTCTTACCAATCCTTGACGAATATGATGAGTGATATGAGTCTCTCTCAAGACAAAAAGGTTGTCAAAGTGATATGTCTTCCCCTTGAGAAATTGTTCATTTGGTAGGATCGCCTTGGATTTTCCATGGATTTGATGAAGTTTGATGCCTAGAAAGGAATTGGAAATGGTTTGGTTAAAGAAATCAACAAGAAAAAGAAAAAACTTTAGGCAAGGGATCGCCTATGGTTCGGAATTGGGAGAGAAAAGTTTGAATAAAATAAAAAAATGAGTTTGACGCGCCTGATTTTAAGCTACAGCAGGAGTTGTCTCGTGTGAGACAACGTGTCTCATATGGGACAAGCCCCCAGATCAATTGGATTTTGGCCATTGACCAAAAAAGTCAAAGTAGCCCCAAAATAAAGAAAAATTACATCTTTGTCACAGCAAATCGAACTCGGTTCGCAATAAGCTTGGGGTCAACCACGCGTACTGCGAAAACATCACAAATTCATGGCATCAACATGATTTGGAGCCAAAATAGGCGAATCATCACACAATTTGATCAAAGATAGCAAGTTGTTTTAGGGATCTGATTCTGAGATCGGTTTCCCTCAAGTTCGGTTTGGAATCAAGATAGGTGAATCGCCATCAACATGATTCAGAGCCAAAAGAAGTGAATTATCATGCAATTTTATCGAAGAAAGCATATTGTCATTAAGAATTTGATTCAGAGATCAATTTCCTTTATTACGATTCAAAGCCCAAACAGGCAAATCGTCATCAAAAGTGATTCGGAACCCAAATAGGCAAATCAACATCCAGTTCGATCGAGGATAATGGATTGGAAATTAAAGGGTTTGATTCGAAAATCATTTTCCAGGCTATAACCGGTTATGCCAAAATGGTGGAACCCCAGTCATACTCCACCACCTTGCCACGATCCCTCAAAAAGTGAAGCAAAGAAAAACGATCCATACAAGAGTGGTTGGCAAAGATGGTCTTAGATAGACCATACCATATGAAACCCTGAACAACCCTGTTGACGTTTCCGACATTGTTTACATCCAAGTTGTGGATGTTCTCCTCTAGCTTGGTTCGAAGAGGATTGAGCTCTATGACACTACGCTTGTCCCTAGGGTTAAAACCAATGATCCGGTTCATGTCCGCCTCAGAATGCTTGTAACCCGGATTCACAGGCAAAGCTCTGCCTGTACACTCCAACTCGGTTATAGCCTGGAAATCCGTAGGGGTCATGGTAGCTTCCTAGAAATACAAGTGAACAGTGTGGGTAGTATCCAACCATCTCTCCCTAATGTCCTGTAAAACCTAAGGGGAATGCCTCATCCCTCGCACGTTGTCGAAAAATGTGTAGAGCCCCATCGGCCTCATTTGATCCATGAACGCATCCAGTTTCTTAAGGTCACACCAGATCATGGCCACTTCCTTAGAACACACTCGACAGTTCTGGATCACCTTGACATGATGTAAACAAAGGAAATAAAAGAAGAAAATCAAATTTCAGGCCAAAATAGGTCAAATGCATCACTTTAGGCATACATTACCAAATCATGTCTATAGGCATTCAAAACGTGTTAGCACATAGAGTTGCAAATACACAAACTTGTGTTTGGCCATACAATTCAATCCCACCTACAATCCTTAACAATTAGGACATTCATACATGCATGAAAGTATCATCAAAAGCCAGAAAAACAAAGAAAATCTAACATGCATTGCATAAAACCTAACATGGTGCAAAAGGGGGCAAAATCCACTTTTGATAGAATTGACAGATTAAAACATGCAATAGATGGATTTCAAACACAAAATTGAGTTCAAGATGGAGTTCTTACCAATCCTTGACGAATATGATGAGTGATATGAGTCTCTCTCAAGACAAAAAGGTTGTCAAAGTGATATGTCTTCCCCTTGAGAAATTGTTCATTTGGTAGGAAAGCCTTGGATTTTCCATGATTTGATGAAGTTTGATGCCTAGAAAGGAATTGGAAATGGTTTGGTTAAAGAAATCAACAAGAAAAAGAAAAAACTTTAGGCAAGGGATCGCCTATGGTTCGGAATTGGGAGAGAAAAGTTTGAATAAAATAAAAAAATGAGGTTGACGAGCCTGATTTTAAGCTACAGCAGGAGTTGTCTCGTGTGAGACAACGTGTCTCATATGGGACAAGCCCCCAGATCAATTGGATTTTGGCCATTGGCCAAAAAAGTCAAAGTAGCCCCAAAATAAAGAAAAATTACATCTTTGTCACAGCAAATCGAACTCGGTTTGCAATAAGCTTGGGGTCAACCACGCGTACTGCGAAAACATCACAAATTCATGGCATCAACATGATTTGGAGCCAAAATAGGCAAATCATCACACAATTTGATCAAAGATAGCAAGTTGTTTTAGGGATATTATTCAGAGATCGGTTTCCCTCAAGTTCGGTTTGGAATCAAGATAGGTGAATCGCCATCAACATGATTCAGAGCCAAAAGAAGTGAATTATCATGCAATTTTATCGAAGAAAGCATATTGTCATTAAGAATTTGATTCAGAGATCAATTTCCTTTATTGCGATTCAAATCCCAAACAGGCAAATCGTCATCAAAAGTGATTCGAAACCCAAATAGGCAAATCAACATCCAGTTCGATCGAGGATAATGGATTGGAAATTAAAGGGTTTGATTCGAAAATCATTTTCCAGGCTATAACCGGCTATGCCAAAATGGTGGAACCCCAGTCATACTCCACCACCTTGCCAAGATCCCTCAAAAAGTCAAGCAAAGAAAAACGATCCATACAAGAGTGGTTAGCAAAGATGGTCTTAGATAGACCATACCATATGAAACCCTGAACAATGAGCCAGTTCATGTCCGCCTCAGAATTCTTGTAACCCGGATTCACAAGCAAAGCTCTGCCTGTACACTCCAACTCGGTTATAGCCTGGAAATCCGTAGGGGTCATGGTAGCTTCCTAGAAATACAAGTGAACAGTGTGGGTAGTATCCAACCATCTCTCCCTAATGGCCTGTAAAACCTAAGTGAATGCCTCATCCGTCGCACGTTGTCGAAAAATGTGTAGAGCCCCATCGGCCTCATTTGATCCATGAACGCATCCAGTTTCTTAAGGTCACACCAGATCATGGCCACCTCCTTAGAACTCACTCGACAGTTCTGGATCACCTTGACCAGAAAAGTCAAAGCAGCCCCAAAATAAAGAAAAATTACATTTTTGTCACAGCAAATCGAACTCGGTTTGCAATAAGCTTGGGGTCAACCACGCGTACTGCGAAAACATCACAAATTCATGGAATCAACATGATTTGGAGCCAAAATAGGCGAATAATCACACAATTTGATCAAAAATAGCAAGTTGTTTTAGGGATCTGATTCAGAGATCGGTTTCCCTCAAGTTCGGTTTGGAATCAAGATAGGTGAATCGTCATCAACATGATTCAGAGCCAAAACAAGTGAATTATCATGAAATTTTATCGAAGAAAGCATATTTTCATTAAGAATTTGATTCAAAGATCAATTTCCTTTATTGCGATTCAAAGCCCAAACAGGCAAATCGTCATCAAAAGTGATTCGGAACCCAAATAGGCAAATCAACATCCAGTTCGATCGAGGATAATGGATTGGAAATTGAAGGGTTTGATTCGAAGATCATTTTCCTCATGACTGTTCGGAGCCCAAACAATCAGATCGTCATCAAATCGGTATCAGTTCGGTTCGAAGCCCAAACAAGTGAATTGTTTCGGATTCAGCCCAGACAGTGCAAATCTTTATTTCCTAACGCTTTTCTTGGTTCGCAGACCGAACATGCGAATCATCGGAACAAGTATTTTGAAATTGGTTCATGATTTTATTCCTTAGTAATTTATCTTTACTTGCAAAACTATCGATTTTGAAAAGGGGAAAAAGCATTTTGGGCCCCAAAGTTTAGGGGATTCCTAAGTCAGGCCCTATTCTATCACTATTTACAATATAGGCTCCAAAGTTGTTATTTTGTTAGTATTTTAGGGTTTTTAACTAGTTTTGTTAGAAAAATCTGTTAAATGATCTCGTGCAAGTCACGTGTCATTTAACAGAGGATGTTTTTGAACACAAATTATTTCGTTGTTGTTTTAATGCAAATTAAATGAAAATAAATTAACCATATGATCCCTCAAATGATTTATAACTTTATAAAATTCCAGAACTACCCTTGTACCCCAAACAAAACCCTACCCCTCCTCTCCCTTCTCACACACACACTCTCTCTCTATCTCTCTCTCTCTCTCTCTTTAACTTTATCTCTCTACCCCCATCTCTCCGATCAACCCCTCCCTCCCCATTTGGCAATCCCACCCCGCCTACCTCCGACCTCACTCTTCCCCTCTCCTCCCCATTCGGCAATCCTACCCTCATCTCCCCATTCCTCTCTCTTTTTACCAGATTCTTCCCCTTTCTTTTTTGCTCCGGCAACTTCACCATCTCGCCCTCTATTCCCCACCCACAACCCTTCCCCCACCACCCTCTCCTTTTCCCCATGTCAGCTCCATTCTTTCCTTTCAAACTCACCGTTCAATCTCTCAGTTCTCGACGACTCCATTTCAGTTTCTCCATATGGATCTGATTCTCTCTCTCTCTCTCTCTCTCTCTCTCTCTCTCTCTCTCTCTCTCTCTAGGTGTTCGTGTACCGAATGAAATATTGATTTTTGAGGTGTTGAATCTTCGTAGGCTATGAGTGAAGAGAGAAAAAGGAGATAAAGAAGGGGAGGATGGTAAATAGGGTTGATCACGAGTATGATTATTTATTCAAGATCGTGTTAATTGGTGATTCAGGTGTGGGAAAATCCAACATTTTGTCTAGGTTTACCAAGAATGGGTTATGTTTGGAGTCCAAATCCACCATTGGTGTTGAGTTTGCTACCCGTACTCTTCATGGAGATGCAGGTATGATTTTCTGACGGGGAGGGGAAGGGAAGAGTGAGGTCGGAGGTGGGCGGGCTGGGAATGCCGGACGGGGAGGGGAGGGGTTAACCGAATAGATGGGGGGTAGAGAGAGAAAGTTAAAGAGAGAGAGAGAGAGACAAAGTGTGTGTGAGAGAGGGGATATGAGGGGTAGGGTTTTGTTTGGGGTACAAGGGTAGTTATGTAATTTTATAAAGTTATAAATCAGTTGAGGGAACATATGGTTAATTTATTTTCATTTAATTTGCATTAAAACAACAACGAAATAATTTGTGTTCAAAAACACCTCTGTTAAATGACACGTGACTTTCACATGATCATTTAACGGATTTTTCTACCAAAACTAGTTAAAAACCCTAAAATGTTGAGAGAATAACAACTTTTGAGCCTATATTGTAAATAGTGATAGAATATGGCCTGACTTAGGAACACCCCCTAAACTTTGGGGCCTGAAATGCAATTTCCCCTTTTCAAAATGATATTCAAATTACCTGAAATTGCCTTTTTCAAGATTTTATGGAGTCAAACTACGCTTTTTGTCTAATTCTCTAATAGAGATACGTAGCAGTCGTGCAGCACGACCATTCCAAAGTTCTGAATGAATCTCTTTACTATTGACGACATTAATTCTTTCATAAGTCATGTCGCCGATGGGGCTCTATAGACACACCATTCTGAACCAATAATACATGATTACACTACTCTAGTCTCGCCTTTTGATTTTAGGAATGAGACAAGCAATTTTGTCCTGTTTTGTTATATTTATGACTGACTTCGTTAGTTTGTAGTTAACTGACTAACGAAATAACAAAGAGGGACAAAATTGTCAAAGATGGCTAGATGTATCATACCAGACAACGTGTCTCACACGAGACATCCCCTCCAGGAAGGTTGATTTCCTTTCATTTTCGACTTCAATCTCTTCCTTGTCGACAACTCAATATGGGATTCACATGATTTATGAATATTCTAGAACCTTCTAGACCGGTATCTCTCACATTAAAGTGATTGATTCCTTTCATAATTTTTTTCCTAACCATTTTAGTTAAGTCATCCTCGTGTATAAATAAAGGCAGACTCCCATGATTTATGGTGATGCTTTCTCTATGCCTCCTAGGTTGAGGATACATTTTGTTGCATTCTCTCCTAGAAAGAATCACTAAAACAACTCTCAAATTACTCTAAATTTGTTAATCAATATCCTTGAAGTTGGATCTCAAGCCTTTGTCTAAGCTACCCCATGAAAACATCAAGAAATCAAAGGAAACTTCTTATATCTTTTTGTTCTCTTCTCAACCTCTCTATTTGATTTTTAGAGTAGTGTAGTTCCATTAAACCTAGGATCGGCCTAAAGCCTCTCAAAATCATGAGATGATCTCGAAGCACAATGATCTGACATCCCAACTAATTAACATAAACTAATAGGTTGATTGCATATTTTAAGATCTTTTGCTTAAAATTAATTATTTAAATAAATTAGTGAATATCTATAAGCAAGACCAATCTTAAAATTTGGTAGGATTGGTGCTACTTGACCTTACTACCCTATACCTTAATCCCCAAACCCACAAAATTTGAATAAATTGGTTTATCTATATTTTCATAAAATAATATAGGTGGCGACTTATAACTAGAAAGAGAATAAAAAAAAGAATAAACATAACGGTTTTTTTCCGCATTCTCATACCTGTAACAAGAACGATAAGGATGAGTAATAACTTTTAATAGACTATATAGTTTATTATACGAGGACGCTAGGCTAAGTCCACATGTTTGAGTTTTTGGGGTGATTCTGTCTTCTCTAAGTTCAAGGGCTTGCCTCTAGAGCACTCATGAAAAGGATACAGTTGCAAGACCAATCCACATGTCAGCCTTCCTAATTGCTTGTATGTGTTAGAATCATATGCCTGAACCATCTAATCATAATGGAATTTGCTTCAAAGATATAAGTCTACAATTCTACTTGATGATGCCAAAATGTCGAATCAGCCCAAATCCAAGCGATCGGTATGCTCCGGCGATTGCTTAGCCTGAAAATAAGACAAAAACACGTAAACTAAGTCGGGGCTTAACCGGCGAACGCCCTCCGGCATGAGAGTAAGTTCATGGTTTGTAGAGAGAGAAACTAATTTGACAGAGTTTCGGAATATAAAAGTCACGTACCCGAATATGGAAATTATGGCTTGTATTTATAGTGATGGATTGACAGAATCCATGTTGAATTTGGACTGTAAAGAGATAAGGTATAATCCTAGGAGGATTATATCTGTTAGAGAGTCCTTATTTGACTTGAATTGATGTAGATAGATACAATCCTAATTGGATTATAATTGCTTAATCCTTATTTAAATTTGATTGTTAAGACTGCTTGCCGAAAAGCCGAGATGACTGAATTCTTTATCTCGTCGTTGTGTAGGTAAGCCAAGGTGAATGAATTCCTTTCCTCGTAATATGAAGGTATGCCGACATGAAGATAAGCCGAGATGAATGAATTTGTCTCCTCGTCATATGAAGATATGATGAGGTGCGAACTTTCCTCTCCTCGTCATACATGGCCGTCTCGGTCCATGATGAGCCGGGGAAGGAATGAGAAATATAGGGAGCCCGTTGACAACATCAAGGCCGAGGGAGGTACCTCATCCTCAAGGGAGGCAATCTCGGCATTCGAGGGAGGTCTCCTCGGCACATATAGTTGGGCATTTATATTTTCTTGTTGGGCCATGGTAAGCCTTGGTCGGCCTTGTTGATGCCGAGACAGACGTACGAGAGACCCATGTCGTAACTTGAGATGGATTATGTTTATGGCCCAATCCACTTGGGCCTGACCCAGATAAGCCCATGTTCGTATCTCTGTTTATACTGTTCAGTGGCCCCCGACTTTCTAGCTCGGCTTAGGACGAGGAGAAAGTTATCTCGTCCTCGGCTCATGAGAATACGAACAGGTTGCCACATGTCAGCGTCGCTTCTAATGTGCGCCGTTCCATTATCCGCCAGTTACCAACCTTATGATGAGACGTGGGCCCCTAGGCCTGACATGTCTTGGAAACCGTCGATTGCATTTATGGTTGGGGGTGCCTTACCCATTAACCCATTTTTATTTCGGGTTTAACCCGATTTGGTGAGTATTAAAACAAGACCCCCACTTCAATTTCAACTTTTACCAGCCTAAATATTTGAGAGCGAAATCAAGGATTCAAATTGTTCGTGTTCTTGAAGCTTTGCGTTGCCCAGAATCACCAGCGTCACTTGGTTTTCCGTTCGATTCAGACCGCTTTCAACAGAAACAGGTATACATTTCTTCCCTTTACTGATTTTTGCTTGCAACTTGCAATTTCTAGGGTTTTGGTGGGATTTTGATTTTCGAATCCGCCATTGTTGACCCTTGAAGCTTTTTCTAAAAATCCTGTATATTTGATTCTTGAACCTTCTTGCCCCTTCATTCCCCCCTTAGAAATGGCTCGTTCTTGGGACCATACCCCTCGATTCCGTTATGGATACCACAAAGGTAATCTAAGGGTTTATCCGGGAGAGAGAGAGAGGACCATGGTTGTTGGTGACCTTGACTGAGATCGGAGAAATGTTGACGAAGTATGGTCATACGAGATTGTACATCCAGTATCCAGACAAGACGAGGATAGATCGAGTCGACTCGTTGTCCCCCAGTATAATTTTGTTTGAGAGTAGAGCCGAGATAATTGAACACATCAATCTGTTCTACCCATCTTCAGATCACCTTGCTCGTGCTCATCTGAGTGGTAAGGCTCCCTCCTCGGCCTTACTGTAATGATGAGGAGGGGCATCCCTCTTCCCCGTCTTAGTATCTGCCTTGGATTATGTAACTAACTTTGGCTCCTTGGCCTTTTACAGATATGAGGGAAGAGGGGGTGAAGCCTCCACGTCTACCAAAATCGTTGATGCCTTTGTTGATGGAAAACAAGTTGAAGGGAAAGGTGGCCGAGGGAGAGGAGGCCGAGGAAGGGCTACTCGTTCACGAGCTAAACCAGTTAATGCCGGGGATCCCATGCTGAAGGAGTTATACTCGAAATATGGGGTGGATAGGAACGAGTATAGGTTAACTTATGTCTGTCATCCCACTTTTGAAGACGATGACGAGGAGTACAGGTTTAACTATAACGACAACCATGTCCACTTTTACTTCAAACAATTTTAGCAGGGACTTCGTCTCCCTTTGGATCTCTTTATAAATGAGTTTCTGGGTGACATGAGAGTTGTCCTGACTATGTTGGGAGCCAACGGGGTTAGGGTCCTTGTCGGTTTTATTGTCTTGTGTCGTAGCTTAGGTTACGAGCCTACCCAAGCCGCCTTCCGTCACTTCTTCACTATAAGCTATATCAAGGGCACTAGGCTCATAGTCATAAGGAGTGACTCTAAGAAGCCGAAGATCATTCTTACCATGTCTAGCAAGGTAGGAGGCTAGGAGAATCATGTAATTAGGGTAGAAAGCCGACAAGGCTGGGAATTCCCCTCTTCTTCTGATGTACCGACTGTTTCTAAGGCAGTACTAAGAGTTGAGTGGTCTAAAGCTTTGATCAAGCATCTTCTCGACTTTGCTGAAGTTGGTCTCCTTAATTAGGCTGCCTTGGAGGATGATGACCGTTATTATGTCCAAGCTGGACTGATGCTAGGACCGAGGGATAGCATGGTACCTCTCGTCCCCGTCAAGAGGGGGAGACGGTTCAATGACTGGAGGACGCATCCTAGTCTGGTATTTCATGAAGATTGCGAACGATGCAAGCTTGACCCAAAGGACCAATGCCTTAGGGAAACGGACGTCGTAGGCTATAATTGCTCTTTCCTTGTCAATTGATGTTTATTTTATCCATTTCGTAATGTAATCCTCTCCTCCTCGTGTTTTCAGATCTAACCCCAGAGCAAGAAGCCGAGATAGCCTCTATGGAAGATGTCAATCCCAAGGGCTTGATTAAAATGAGGAGACGACTGGCTAAGACCTCGGCTCTCACTGATAGGAAAGACGAGGCAACTCATCGTCAACTTCTCTTAAGCACCAAGGGGGATCAACCCTTAACCGTCAAGCTACGAGGAGATTGCGGATGTTGAGGAGGAGGCGTTCGGAAGTCAAGCTAAGCGATCAAGTGCCGAGGGGCATAGCCCCCATATTGAGAATGTTGGGACCGAGATGGATTCTGATCTCCTGTCTGCCAAGGAGATGGGTCTCGTCCAACGGCACTCGGGTCAAAAGAGGCCCCAAAATGTTTCTATCGAGGAGCCCCAAGCCAAATGGGCTACTATCGACACTTCAACTCTCCAGACTCCTCCAGCCCTCACCATCCAAACAATCAAAAATTACAATGATGTCGAGGAGCTTGCTCGACAATTCGTGGCTACTGCCCGGCCCCTGAGGGGCATCCCTTTGCTCGCCAGGGAGGGTGCTCATGTGAGGTTGGGCCAAGCTCCTGCTTAGAGGGCTTTGGACGAGGAGGCCTACGAGAAGCTTGTTTGGGATAAGCTGAACAAGGAAAATCTGCTAGGCTGCAAGGGACTGTTAATCTCTGAGGTCACTATCTCGTACTTTTGGCTTTGTAAATTTATACTTGCATAATTTCTGATGTTGATTATCCTTACAACTTGCTACCGTCATGTCCTACGAGAACGTTCTTGCTAAGAACGCAGACAAGCAATTGTTCGAGCTCAAGGTCGCCCAAAAGAAGGGAGAGACCGAGCGGGCTGCATTGGCCGAGGTGCTGAAGGTCCGAGACGGTGAGCTGGAGGAGGCCAAGGCCAAGGTAGAGGCGGAGGTGAAGAGAGCTGAAGATGCCAGTTCGAGAGCCGAGGAAGTCCTCAGGCTGAAAAATGAGGAGCTGGCTAAGCTAGAAAGGCTCAAGGCCGAGGTCCTGACGAGAGCCGAGGTGGCTGAGGCCAAATGCTGAGATCTTGAGGCCATCATTCCCTAAAAGGAAGAGGAGGCTGTGGCTCATTTCAAAAATAGCCAGGCCTTCAAGGATGTCGTTAATGACAAGACGACCACCATGTTTTAGGACGACTATCTTCATCTTGCTCGTCGTCTCATGGCTGATCCTTCTCACGGCCTGGATCTGAATGTTATAGATCGGCTTATCAGCCAGGATGCTTATGATGACGCGGCTAGGGCTCTTTACCACCTCGTCCCTTTATCTGATTATAACTTGGGCATTATTGCCCTGATGGATGCTCGTGACGGCCAGGAAGCTTGGGTCCCTCTGACTGTCGATCCTAACAATCTCAATGCCTTGATCGAGATGATCGAAGATGAGGGCATGATGGAGGCAGAAACTGAGGAGGGTGTTACCGAGGAGACACATGGTGAGGAGGCTCAAACCAATGACCAAACTGAGCAGGTCACTCATCCAACCGTTAATGCTGAGACTGAGCGCTTTTTGGAAGACCCCTTTGTAGACAAGGCTACTTAGGAATTTCTGTTTTGATGTAATAGGGTAGGAATTTGTAACTCTTTCCCTGATTATCAATGAAGTATCTTTTTTCTTTCAATTCATGTCGTATTGATATTATGAACTGTTTGGATGCTTGTTTGTGGGCTTTGCACAAGTACAACTCTTGTTGTTAGGGGGAACCGAGGAATGTTCCTCATTCCTCACCCTTTGTTGTAAGACGAGGAGGCTGGCTTGCTCAAGGGTTATGGCAATTTTGCCTACAAGTCATCAGGTCGAGGTGGGGTTCCTCGGTTTTGACTGTGCACCTCAAGCCATTAGGCTGAGGAAGGCTCCTTGGTCTTGACTGTTGGGGTATTTTCATCTTTTTCGTCTTCTTATGCCGAGGAAGATGACTCGTGCACAGGTTTTAGACGTATGATACCAATAGTCGTTCTGTGACAAGGTGTTTTCTTGTCTTGACGTAAGGCAAGTCAACAGGCCGAGGAGAGGTCCTCGATCTTGACTGTTAGAGCCTGTAGTCATTGAGTCGAGGTGATTTCTTGTCAAGACGTGGGGTAAGTCATTAGGCCGAGGAAAGCTCCTCGGTCTTGACTGTTAGAGCCTGTAGTCGTTGAGTCGAGGTGATTTCTTGTCAAGACGTGGGGAGAGTCATTAGGCTGAGGAAAGCTCCTCGGTCTTGACTGTTAGAGCCTGCAGTCGTTGAGTCGAGGTGATTTGTCGTCAAGACGTGGGGTAACTCATTAGGCCGAGGAAAGCTCCTCGGTCTTGACTGTTAGAGCCTGTAGTCGTTGAGTCGAGGTGATTTCTCGTCAAGACGTGGGCCATGTACTTTGAAGAGTCGGGGATAAGATCCTCGTCTTCCAGTGTTGGTGTCAGTTGTTGGTAGTTGTTTTGCGTGTTGAGGAAGTAACTTTCATAAACTGAAACTGATTACATCGAATTGCAATCCTACCATACTGAAAAGGTAAATGACTAATGATTAAAACTAATCTATTACATAAGGTAAGCTAACACTTAGTGATAATAATTTTGGAGATTGTCGAAATGCCACGGATGCTGGAGCTCTTTCCCCTCTTTAGTTTTCAATCTGTATGTCCCTTCTCAAATGACTTGAGTTATAATGTAGGGACCTTCCCAATTTGGGGAGAGCTTGTTTTGTTCTGCCTTCCGACCAGTTGCTTCAATCTTTCTAAGTACCCAATCGCCAACTTGGAATACTCTTCTGATGACCCTCTTATCATGGTATGCCTTGGTCCTTTGCTTGTAATTCACCATCCTCATCTGTGCAGCTAGTCATTTCTCATCTATCAAGTCTAGGTCTAGGTCTAGGAGCCTATTAACCTTGTTGACTTGCTCATCATAATGGGAATTTCTCACAGTAGGGATGGCCATCTCAACTGGTGCCATAGCCTCAGAACCGAAGGTTAATGCGAATGGGGTTTCCCCGGTTGGCCCCCGGGTGGTTGTGCGAACAACCCATAATGCTAGGGGAAGTTTGTCCAACCATCTGCCCTCGGGTCCTTCAAGGTTCTTAGTAAGGGCTGTTAGGACCAATTTGTTTGCAGCCTACGCTTGACCGTTGCCTTGGGGTCTACTTACAGATGACTTGACATGATGAACTCTTACTCTTGCCAACTCCGTTGTAAATGCCGTAGAGAATTGGAGTCCATGATCCGATACAATTGTGTGTGGGAGACCAAATCGACACTAGATGTGGTCATGGACAAAGTTGATTGTGTTCTCTTCCGTTATCTTGGCCAATGCTTTCGCTTCTATCCATTTGGAAAAGTAATCAACGCCTACTATCACATACTTGAAATTGCCTCGGGCGGGTGGGAAGGGTCCAATGATGTCGATTCCCCACATATCAAATGGCCATGTAGGTATTACAAGTGTCTGCTCAACTATCGGTAGTCTAGGAATGTCAGAGAATCCTGGCACTTATCACATTTTCTGACATAGGCGTGCACGTCCTCCCTCAGGTTTGGCCAATAATAACCTAGCGAGATAATCTTGTCAGCTAAGGTTCTGGCCCCCGGGTGTCCGCCGCAAATGCCCTCATGTACTTCAGCCAAGAGATTCTCAACTTCCTTAGGATAGACACATCTCAGCGGGGCTTAGTAAGAGATCTTCGATGGAGGAGTCCGTTCATCACAACGAACCTTGGTGACCTCTTCTTGATAAGTTTAGCTTGCGCTTCATCTTCTGGGAGTTGGCTTTTCTCGATGTAGTCTATGTAGTAATTGATCCAGCACTCTCCTCTCCATCTAAGAGCATGATTTGTAGTCTTTCATACGCGGGTTCTTCAGCAAAAACTACGTATGGATTGGAGTTAGACTCCGACACGTCCATAGTCGCTAGTTTTGATAGAACGTCCGCAATTTGGTTGTCTTCCCTGCCTATTTGCTTGATCTCAAAAAATTCCATCTTCTTTGTCATAACTAGGACCAGGTCTCTATACTTGGTAAGGGTGGGATTTTGAGTGTTATACTCTCCCTTCACTTGTTTGACAACAAGTTGGGAGTCACAGAATGCTGCCACCTTAGTTGCTCCATAGAAGGAAGCCAACTCGATACCAAATATTAGAGCTTCATATTCAGCTTGGTTGTTGGAGGCAGGGAACTAGAATCAGATGATGTCTTGCATGGTGTACTCTCCTTCCGGACTTGCTAGTACAACTCCAGCTCCGCTTCTCTCCTCCGTAGCTGATCCATCTGTGTACAAGACCCAACAATTGGATGGGAGTTCGATGGGAGACTCTTCCTCTTCCGTCGTGTTTTGCGTACGGAAGGTGGGGACGTGTTAACCCATGAAGGCAGTCTCAACCATGAAGTCAACCAGAGGCTGTGCTAGGAGGGTCTTCCTTGGTTGGTACGTGATATCAAACTCAGTAAGAGTGATAGACCAATTCAGGAGACGTCCAGAGCCATCCAACTTATGTAGAATCTTCTACAATGGTTCATTGGTGTATACAGTGATGGGATGCGCAGAAAAGTAGGCACGTAGTTTTCTTGAGGCTATAACTAGTGCGTACGCTATCTTTTCTACGTTGAAATATCTGCTCTCCACGTCTGATAATGCCTTAGAGACATAGTAGACTAGTTTCTGTGTTCCTTCGTCGTTTCGTACAAGAACAGCTGAGACTGCATGATCTGTGGCGGATAGGAAAACATATGGCATCTCACCAGTAATCGGACTGCTAAGCAAGGGAGGGGAACCCAAGTACTCCTTCAACCGGAGGAATGCTTCGGAGCCTTCAGGAGTCCAGGAGAAGCTCTTGGTACCCTTCAATACCTTGAAGAACGGCATTGATTTTTCGGCAGATTTGGCGATGAATCTTCCATGTGCCGCTATTCTTCCATTTAATCTTTGAACCTCCTTGATGTTGGTAGGTTCCTTCATGTCAATTAAGGCCTTGATCTTCTCAGGGTTCGCCTCTATTCCCCTTTGTGATACCATGAAGCCTAAGAACTTTCCAGCTGTCACCCCAAACACACATTTACTTGGGTTTAGCTTCATGTTGTTGGCTCGGAGATTGTTTATTGTTTCCTCCAAGTCAGGGGCGTGACTACCTTCCTTGGTCTTTATGACCGTATCATCAATGTAGGCCTCCATATTGCGGCCTATTTGTGCACTAAATACCTCATTCACCATGCGTTGGTACGTGGCGCCCGCGTTCTTGAGCCCAAAGGGCATCATAACATAACAATAATTTCCGCCAGATGTTTGGAAGGCCGTTTTCTCAATGTCCTCTTCCGCCATTTTGATTTGATGATAGCCTGAATAGGCATCTAGAAAACTGAGAGTTCGGTGTCCAACTATGGAGTCAACCAACTTGTCAATTCTGGGGAGAGGATAATTGTCTTTAGAGCAGGCCTTATTAAGATCAGTGAACTCTATACACATTCGTCACTTCCCATTTTGTTTTTTCACCATCACTACGTTGGCCAACCAAACGGGGTACTTTACTTCTCGAATAATTCCGGCGCTAAGTAACTTTTGCACCTCTTCTTTGATAGCTTCCTCCTTATCCCTTGCAAAAATCCTCTTTGTTTGTGAGATGGTTTTTGCCAATGGATCAACTTCTAGGTAGTGGAGGGCTACTTCTTCATTGATCCCCCTCATGTCCTCGACTTTCCAAGCAAAGACGTCGAGACTGTTTTTCAAGAGGGAGATGATTTCTTCCTTCTCTTCTGGGGATAGCTGGCCCCCGAGTTTAATTTTTTTTCAGGATAGTCGGGATTGATGACTACCTCTTCCAATTCATCAACGGGCTCCATTTTCGGACCATCTCGAAATTCCAGGGATTCAATAATGATTTCCCTAAGCCTTTGACCCTCATTGTCATTCACGTCGAGGCCTTCCTCTTACATCAGTTCATCAACGTCGGGCAGATCAACTATCCTCAAGTCAGGGTTGGCCCCCGAGTTCTGGCCGTTGACGAGAACAGGATCAGTCTCCGGGACGGGCGGAACTATGCCTTGGTCAGCTGTAGTTTCTAGGACCAGAGGTTCCTCTTCCAGGATTTCACGGATGTAACTCATCCTAGAGCTTGTGTGGGTAGTTTTCAAAGACTTGGAGATTTTGATGTTTTCTTCAGGAGTATCTATCTCCATGCTTTTGGATGCTTTCCTGGTTTTTACGACATGCTCCAAGAAGTCCTTGGGGGTCGCCCTCACGCATCCAATTCTAGCACGAGTTGGGAATTTAACTTGTTGGTGAGGAAGGGAGGCGACCAACCCAAGTTTTACTTGACTTGGAATGCCTAGGATTGCATGATAGTCACTTGTTAGATCCATGACCACAAAAGTGACAGTAGCCTTGGATCGGAAGGGATGTTCGCCGACTTCTAGTTCCAGGTCAACAGTTCCCTTGGCACCGACTTTGTGGTTGGTGAAACCTTCCAGCCTTCCATGGTACGGTTCCAAGATAGTGTCTTTTAAACCCATCAGTTGGAAGGCAGAGTAATACTGTGAGAGGCCCCCGTGTCAACAAGAAGTCTCTCGCATTCAACGTTATCAATTTGACCCTTTATCACCAAGGGTTGTTCACGGGCAGCACGGCTCCCTGCCAATTTGTTGGGAGAGAAACTAATGACCTCTTCCGCCTTATGAATCCAAGCAGGAACGTGGTACACCTTGCTTAGCTCATGGATCTGGTCCCTTAGCTTTCTTGTAGAGATAACCTCTTCTCGGATTACATGCAGTTTGGCCCTAGGAGGCCTCTGTTCCCCATCCTCGCTCTTGTCATCATCTTCACTTTCGTCCTCCTTCCGCTTACGCTTGCCATCTTTTTTCATGACATAGCGGTCGAGTTTTCCCTCGTCGGCCCACCTTTGGATCATTCGCTTGAGGTTGATGCACCTTTCAGTGTTGTGACCATGGTCCTTGTGGAAATCACAGAATTTGGAAGTGTCACGAGGGAACTTTGGTTTGTCGCTCAGCGGACGAGGTGGTGGAAGGTTCACTAGTTGCATGATCTCCGTGATGGGTTTGGTAAGAGGGGTAAAAATTTTAGGTTTTTCAGTACTCCTTGTTCTATTCTTCCCCTTGGATCCATTACCATTCCCATTTCCATTGGAAGCATGGCGATTGCCAGCTGCTTCTGGTTCCGTCTTGTCGGATCCCCTTTTCATGCTTTTATCCTCCGCCATGGCAATGTCATAAGCCACGTTGTACAAATCTGCCTTGGACTTTGGCTCTCTGGCGGAGAGTTCATATATGAGTGGTCCGAATCTCAATCCTTGGTTGAAACAAACAATTACCTCTCTGTCAGTGAGGCTTTCTTCCACTTGTTCTGCCATGGTTCGGAATCGGTTATAGTAACTGAGAGTGGTCTCATTCTTCCCTTGCTCGATATTGGCAAGGTCGGTTAACCTCTTCTTCCTCCTTCCTGCAGTGGCAAAGTGGTCCAAGAACATCCTCCTCATGCCTCTCCAGCTATCGATGCAACCTTTTTTCAACTCACGGAACAAAGTCAAGGCTGTTCCGGAGAAGGTGCTCGCGAAAGCTTTACAAAGCATGTCATCGGCCTTTGTGAGGAGGTTCATGGTTGACTCAAAACTTTGCACGTGGTCCTTCGCGTAAGTGGTTCCGTTGTACTTTTCGAAGTTTGGGACCTTAAACAGAGGATTAGGTGGTTCATCTGTTATCCTCTGGGAGAAGGGACGAGTGGACCAGTCATCATCGTCTCCGTCAACCTTCTTTTCCATCTCCATGTCGTCAATTCACTTTTTCAAGAGTTGCCATTCCTTGGCCTTCACTCCCTTTTCTGTGCTAGAGTGAGTATTGTGGTGGGAACTCCGGTGGGAACTACGATGGGAGCTACGATGGGACTTTTCTCCAGGGTGACCATTCACCCTACTGTGTTCCTCGTCATTTCGACGGTTTTCTCCTCGTCTAGAGGGTGCTTTGTCTTGCCTTGGTTCTGCCTCATATCCACCAAGTACCATTTTGTATGGTTGGGGAGTTCTCGGCCTTGCAAAGTGACGAGGGCGGGGAGAGTCACGCCGAGGTCTATGAGAGTCACGCCGAGGTCTGGGAGAATCACGACGATGAGGTACCATGCCGAGATGAGGAGGGGATAAACGCTTGGACAGACTGAGCCTTGTTCGTAGGTCTCTTGAGTCTACCTCCTGGTCTTTAGAATTTATGTGGCTTCTTAGGTCTACCACTTCCTTCTCTTTCCCATGATTATGAGGCCGAGGACGAGGAGCATCTCGGAGTGTCTGCTTAGGTGGTACAGCAGGATCACGGGGAGGATCTCGGCCACGAGGAGGACTCCTCTGGTGATCTCATTCTACACCCGTTTCCCTTCCACGAGAGTTGCCACCCGACCTCGAAGGCCTAATGAACTCAGCCATGGAGTTGTCTGGATCCAATTGCAGTAGAGCAGCTTGAGTCTCGTAAATTCTCTGCAACGTCTCCATCTGTTTGTGCAACAAGGTACGTCGGTCGTCAGGCTGGGAGTTCTCAGCTTGTCCGACGTCGGCGTTCCTCATCGTCATCTTGTTTCGTTTCCCTCGAGGAAGAGTAGTACGAGGGAGGTTTGCACCTGCCTCCTCGGCAACTGGCTGTCCATGGAACGGAGAGTCATGGCGAGGGGAGGTGGTCCTTCATGCTGAGGTGGAGGAGGAAGCACCTCGGTGTTATGTTGGACCTCGTCAACTTGAGTCTGCTCCTCGTTGGTAACACTAGCAAATCGTCCGTCTTCCATTGCAATTCAACGATTGTGATGTAAACAAAGTTTTAATCAAAATCAAACAGCAAAAACGGCCCAGAATTCTCAGAGAACGGTTTTTCCGGCAAAAATAACAATTTTTCTGGCTAAGGTTTGGAGCAGACTTCGAACGCCAACACAAGATTGCAATTTGTGATTTAATAATACCAAAATTTCCGGCCAAAAGCGATTGTTCCAGGCGAAAATTTTGCAGATTCCGGCCGAACGTGAAACAGAGCAACACAAAACAACAGTTTCCAGCCAAATCTCAGAATTATCCGGCAGAAAATATGGTTTCAAGCGAGCTTTTTCCAGGCCAAACAAAGGGCGTTTGAATCTATTCCCGGCAATGGAACGAAACTGATGATGCCAAAATGTCAAATCAGCCCAAATCCAAGCGATCGGTATGCTCCGGCGATTGCTTAGCCTGAAAATAAGACAAAACACGTAAACTAAGCCGGGGCTTCACCGGCGAAGGCCCTCCGGCGTGAGAGTAAGTTCACGATTTGTAGAGAGAGAAACTAATTTGATAGAGTTTCGGAATTTAAAAGTCATGTATCCGAATATGGAAATTATGGCTTGTATTTATAGTGATGGATTGACAGAATCCATGTTGAATTTGGACTGTAAAGAGATTAGGTATAATCCTAGGAGGATTATATCTGTTAGAGAGTCCGTATTTGACTTGAATTGATGTAGATGGATACAATCCTGATTGGATTATAATTGCTTAATCCTTGTTTAAATTGGATTGTTAAGACAGCTTGCCGGAAAGCCGAGATGACTGAATTCTTTATCTCGTCGTTGTGCAGGTAAGCCGAGGTGAATGAAATTCTTTCCTCGTAATATGAAGGTATGCCGACATGAAGATGAGCCGAGATGAATGAATTTGTCTCCTCGTCATATGAAGATATGACGAGGTGCGAACTTTCCTCTCCTCGTCATACATGGCTGTCTCGGTCCATGATGAGCCGGGGAATGAATGAGAAATATGGGGAGCCCGTTGACAACATCAAGGCCGAGGGAGGCACCTCGTCCTCAAGGGAGGCGATCTCAGCATTTGAGGGAGGTCTCCTCGGCACTTATAGTTGGGCATTTATATTTGCTTGTTGGGCCTTGGTAAGCCTTGGTCGGCCTTGTTGATGCTGAGACGGACGTACGAGAGACCCATGTCGTAACTTGAGATGGATTATGTTTATGGCTCAATCCACTTAGACCTGATCCGGACAAGTCCATGTTCATATCTCGGTTTATACTGTTCACTACTAGTTTAGACTTGATATGTCTTCACGCCTGATAATGATTAAAATCGAAGACACCATCATTTATGTACAAGTTTCTTAAACCTTGTCAAGATAATTAGATTTTATTTTATTTTTTAAATGGAAATGGTGGGAGATTGTTGGAGAAATTTCAAAAATACATTTTAATAAGAGAAATTTGAATTTGTGGCCGTTTGTGATAAGAATATGAAAGTCAAAACAAATAAATCAATGTTAGAATTGTTGAAAAATAATTAAGGGCAATTAGAGAGAGTTGTTAAAGAAAGTTATTAAAAGTTGTAGTTCTTATTTAATAAATTTCGAAAAACAGTTAAGGGTTTCTACAGTTGAAAATGACATCTTTTGAATCTCATTTGTTACTTTTTCAAGAGTTATCAGTACACTATAAATCATTTACACTCTTAAAACACACTAATTAATTTTCCTTTTAAAAAATTCCTTCTAATCATCTTTCTACAATGACATTTTCTCTTCAATTCCTACTGGAGAATATACTGTGCAAAACAGGGCTTCATTGTAAACTAGAAATTAACGATTCACATCAACCTTTTTGGACCCATAATTGAGGAAAAAAATTATGTTAAGAAAAGTGTATTATGTACGCACAGTAGAATGAAGTGTACCAATAGGAAGATTGGATTAGGAAGTTCACGAGTTTGCAGATCAGTTTCTAGCAAGTTTAGAGATCAATCTCCAGCAAAGTTGTAGAATTTTCAGCAAGTTTGCAGATCAAGATTCAAAATCAGTTTCATCAAATATTTGGAAGTTGGAAAAGTCTTTAGCGACGCCGCATAGTTTCTAGCAAGTTTAGAGATCAATCTCCGGCAAAGTTGGAGAATTTTCAGCAAGTTTGCGAATCAAGATTCAAAATCAGTTTCATCAAATATTTATGAGTTGGAAGAGTTTTTAGCGACGCCGAATAGGCGACAAAAAAGCAACAAACCTGTTTTGTAGCGAAAAATGTTTAGCTGCAAAATCGCTCATTTTTGCTACCAATTGTTTTGCGAAAAAATCTCATTTTTTTTTAAGTGAAACAACACTTAGGCATACTGGGAGTGGCTCCGGCAAAAAACATTGGGCTTGAAAATCAGTACGTAATAATAAAAATAAAAATTTTAATTTGGGAGGGAGAAAAAGTCAAAGTTGATTATTGGAACAATATTAGACTTACAGAGGCATGCCAATTTTTTATGAGTTTATTATCAAATATCCTTAAGTATTAAGTTATTAAATATTGAATTCTTTAATATTGAAATGATCAAAGTAACCCGTGTGTTATTAATTAATTAACTAAATTAGCCAAAATTGTTCAGAAATGATCAATTTACCCTTGCTATCCCAATTTTTTTTTAAATCCAAAAATGAAATTTTTTTTATTGAATATTTTATTTTTATCCCCTCTCTCTTTCTTTCTCTCTCCTCCCAACCCATCCTCTTCCCCACCATCCCTAATCTTCCCACTACCTCTCCTTCCTCTACAACCACACATCCCCCTTCCATCTTCAACCGTGGCCACCACCATCAGTCTTCTTCCTTCAATTAATCACAATCAACATTTTCTTGAACCAATTTCAATTGAAACTCAAATAAATCCTTCATCCTCTCTCTTTCCTCTCTCTCTATCTTTCTCCCCTCAAAGCCACTTCCTTCTCTCCCACCACTTCTGATGTTTAGGGTTTAATATATCCAAACCCAAAATCATAAAAGGGAATGGAAAAGGGTGTTGTGAGTTTACATTTCTCCCCAAAACAATCTGCCCTAACCGTCTCTACTTCAACGCTACATTACCATTCTCACTTCTGCCGCTTCTTTTCGATCTCTACTCTCACACAACGACGGCAGGCATACTCCATCTTCTCCGGCGTGAGCTGCGATTCTTCGATACACTCAGCATCAACTCCGGTCGACTGAAGCTTCACCCATTGTTGTTGTTAGAGGTAGGAAGAAATCGAGTTGAACAGCGGAAGTTAGGGAAGAAGATAGGTCGGGGGAATGGGTAGGGTTCGATTGGTTGGGCCGGCGCCGGAGAAGAACTCGGAGAAAAGATCGACCGAAAACAATGGGGATTCTGTCGGAAAGCTTGAAGCTGGGCCGGAATTTCTGACTCACTTGGCCGGATTTGTGGACTGGAGTAGGGGTAATGTCACGGGTTGTGAGTGACGGTAAGTGGTGAGTGAAGGATTAATGGGTGAGCAAGGGGGGTTTAGCTGAGATTGCAAAAAAAAAAAAATTGCCTTCCTCTTTTGCCAAAAGTGATAGAATTTCCCGATCAACCAAAAATGGGATGGCCAGGAAAATCTTGGGCTGAGAAAGCCACGCTTCGCGCCTGCTCAATGGAGGTGCTGATCGGATTTAGGGTTGATGGATGTGGCTCGGCCTCAATAAAAATAAAAGAATGAACAAAAAAATCATTTTTGGAAAAAAACAAATGGGACACAAGGGTAAATAGGTCAATTACTACTGATTTTAGTTATTTTAGTTAATTATTCCATTAATCAATAGCATGTGTGTTACTTTGTCATTATGTACTCTAATTTTTACCATTAACTTTCACACTTTACTGGTATTCGCCAGGTTGTGCAGGTGGCCATTTCGGTCAATTTGTTACCCTAATAATTCAAGCTTATTATCTCCAATCTCATGTTATAAAAATAATAAAAATATCAGCTAAAAGCTCAATGTCAAATTGGACCAGAAAATTAAATGAATAAAGAATATTGTTGAGTACAAGGGGAGGTGTTGAAGAATAGCGACTTTTCTCTCTCTCTCTCTCTCTCTCTCTCTCTCTCTCTCTCTCTCTCTCTCTCTTACACACACTCACACACTCTCTCTAGATTTGGTCTGGTTTTGTTCTCTACGAGGGAAGAGAGAGACTTTTATACAAACATATATAAGTATAATTTCCCAAAGACTTCATCATATTATTATATGAATGAATATTTATATAGCGTATATTGTTTAATTGTTTATGGTTGTTCGTCTCACTTTCGAGAAGGCGATTGCAGAAAACACACACAGTAAAGCGGAGCAAAATAAAAGGAAAGAGAAAGACCAGTAAAACGACAGACGACAGACAGTGTGTCTCAGGCCAAGCATCAGACAGACAGAGAAAGCAATTTCTAACATACAAAGAAAGAATTCTCACCGGACACAGAAAGAAAATAATGTTTTGAGACCTTTGTTTCCAGCTTTTCCGACCTCCAAATCTCCAAGAGGTATTTCTATTATTCTTTACCTAGCTACTTCCATTGACACTGAATCCCGAATTCTTTTTAATTTCTTTAAAATCAAAAACTGTTTTGCATAAATTTATTTATTTCAAAAAGCAAAAAAGAAGCCGCCCCATTGGATGCTGTTTTTTTTTTTTCGATTCTTATGGTAATTGTTAGTGGTGGTTTAAGTATGTGTGTGTGTGTGTGTGTATCTGTTGGTTTTTTGGTTAAGCTTACCCGATGACTACTGATCTATGGCTAAACATGAATATTGGAGCAGCTCAATATTGGAGATAAAGATCAGATGGTAGAGGCTTTAATTAATCTGAAGATGATAATATGGAAATAGAAAAGCCACCGTCTTTTTTACTGGTACATAATTCGAAGGGCACTCAAGAGAATTATTCAAATAATTCTATGTCACAAGATTATATGTTTAATTTCTCACAGTCACATGGGTTTGAGAGATCACAACAAGAGCAGCAACAGAATCATATAGCAAATCAGATCCGGAGAGATAAGCTGCGAGTTCAAGGGTTTGAGCCATCACTAGTCGGTTTAGATGAAGAAGACACCGGTGGACTTAATCCGGCAGCTTACGAAACAGCCGGGATGTTGTCAGAAATGTTCAATTTCCCACCTGGAGCCGCCGCTACCACGGCAACTGAATTGTTGGAGAACCAAATATCAACGCCAAATTATCACCGGATCCAGCATGCTGCTGCGGGAGACTGGTACAGTAATAGACAAGGAGGTGGTGCCGGTAGGATGGTTGTTGGGAACATGAATGAATCGGCGGGTCAAGCCATGCAGCTTTTCCTTATGAACCCAGCACAGGCGGCACCAAGATCACCTTCTTCACAATCTCCTAATTCTTCTACACTTCATATGTTACTACCAAACCCAACTTCTTCCAATACTGCCCTTCATCATCAAGCTTTTCAATACCACTCAGTTGGTAATACCAGTGCTAACACTAGTTCGGTATCTCCATCAGGACAAGGGCCTTTTGGTCAATCCACACAATTCTCTTGGCCACCTCCCGGTAGCACAACACACGAAGGTAATACCGGTACCTGTCATATTGTTAAAAATCAAGGGCTATCTTTGTCACTGTCTTCTTCCTTGCAACATTTGGACGCCGCCAAAGTTGAGGAATTACGGCTAGGCAATGAAGGCGGAGCCGGAATGCTATATTTCAACCAAGTTGGGCCGGATCAATCCAATTATCATTACCCAACTAAGAACTTGCATTTGCAAGGTGGATCCATAATAGGTCAAACTCAGCCGGTTCATGTCGGGTTCGGATCTTCTTCGTTGGGAGTGGTGAATGTGTTAAGAAGTTCAAAATATGCAAAGGCTGCTCAAGAATTGTTGGAAGAGTTTTGTAGCGTGGGAAGAGGTCAGTTCAAGAAAAGCAAGATCGGGTTGAACAAGAACAATCCAAATAATCCGGATTCAATTGGGGGTGGTTCATCATCAGCTTCAAAGGATCTTCCACCATTATCAGCTGCTGACAGAATTGAGCACCAACGACGAAAGGTCAAACTTTTATCGATGCTTGACGAGGCACGTACTCTCTTCTATATCTCTCTCTCTCTCTCTCTCTCTCTCTCTCTATATATATATATATATATATATATATATATATATATATATATATATATATATTCATTCACTATTAATCTCCAATTATTGTCGCTTATTAACCCATTACTCTAACATTAAATACAGTAGAAAAATATACAGAAAAAATGCCGGCTTCTACACTAGGGTTTTTTTATAATTAAAATTTACAAAGATCATTTAAGAAAAAAGGTCTTTCCTGTAAAAAATTATATTTTATTTTCTTTCTTTTTAAGCGTTTGGTGAAACCTTGAAAAGCTACTCAAAACCAACAATTTCTTGTGATCATAAAGCGTAGCTATCACTGGTTGTTAAAACTTCTAAAGCAAAACATTTCCAAACCCATAAATATTGCAGAAGAAGTCATCGAATCAGCACTGTAGCTGACCGTCGGAATTATTGCCATATTTTTTTTATTTTAATATACTAATAATGTTATTCCTATATATTGAAATATGTATATGCCTCTTTGGATGCATTTGTGGAATTAAAGCTAGCAATATTTCCTCTATTGATCATCTTCTCACCGTTTCAAAAAATAAAAATAAAATCAAGCAATTTTCTTCTAGATGTGCTTTGAATTTTTTAGTTCACTACAAAAAACAAAAATTAATTTCTTGTTTCTTTCCTTATAAAAACATTTTATTTTTCACCCCAACCATGACTATTAAATTCATTTTTTTTTAGATTTACTTGATTGAGGATTCGATAAATATCCTTTCTTTATTTTAATTATACTACAATTTTCCTAGTCTTTCCTTTTATACTTGAATTATTGATTATAAGCCTGGAATAAAATCATTATATTGGATTCCAGAAGAAATAACTTAATGTAATGCAGGTGGATAGGAGATACAATCACTACTGCGAGCAAATGCAAATGGTGGTTAACTCATTCGATCTAGTTATGGGTTTTGGAGCAGCAGTCCCATACACTGCCCTCGCACAAAAGGCAATGTCAAGGCATTTCCGGTGTCTTAAAGATGCCATAGCCGCCCAATTAAAGCACAGCTGTGAGCAATTGGGAGAGAAAGATGCGGGCACATCAGGAGTCACAAAAGGAGAAACACCACGGCTTAAGCTTTTGGAACAAAGCCTAAGACAACAAAGGGCATTTCAGCAGATGGGGATGATGGAACAAGAAGCTTGGAGACCTCAAAGAGGCTTGCCTGAACGTTCTGTCAATATATTGAGAGCTTGGCTTTTTGAGCATTTTCTGCACCCGTACGTTTTTCTTTACCTTAAAACTTTCCTTAGTAGTACTATAAAATGATAATTATGCCATAATGTCATTGATATTATGATTAGCTATGTTATAGTTTTTTGTTTCTTTTGATGTTGTCTGTTGGATGATAAAAGCTGAAAAAAGCGGGTTCCCTTCCTTTCAATTGTTGGCTAATTTTCTTTTCTTTTGTTTTTTTTTTTTCTGCTGACCAAAAGCTGCTGCATAATACCCAATTAGACCCTAGTTGACCCTTTGCCTTACATAAAAACAACCTCATTATTTCATCGGTTATACTATACATGCACATATACAAATACATGCATACATACACAATCATACTAACAAGTTGCATGCTCTTTTGATGACTATACTAGAAAGCTTTTCGTTTGAAACTTACGACAAGTTAGTAGAGAATTATACTCCCTTCGTCCCTAAATGTTTGTCCCATTTGACTTTTTTGTTAAACTTTGACCACAAATATATTACAATTTAATTATGTTCATGAAATTTTAAAAGTTGTTGTTGATAATATTATTAATAGTGAATCAATAGGAATTTTTAGAATTTCATGAACATAATTAAATTGTTATATATTTGTGGTCAAAGTTCAACTAAAAAGTCAAATGGGACAAACATTTAGGGAGAGAGGGAGTATTTGAAATGTATATTCTTAAAGATTGCAACACTAATTTGTCAAAAAGGGTACCTATATATTTGCGCTTTGAAATACTCCATGTGAATTTGATCAAGTCTTGACAATTTGGGGAGACAATGTTTTCATGGATTGTTTTATTCTAATTTAATTTCCAGTTTTAAAAGTACACGATCTGGCTTAAAATAAATGCTGTCTCATTTCAAAAGAAATTTCGACCTATTTCCATTAAACATTTATCATAAATAACTTTTTTGCTTAGCCAAAAAAATTAATAAAATAGAACTCTAATGCAAGTATTTTCCTCTCCACATACTAATATATGTATATATGGACAAATCAACTGAACATATAGATACCGAATCTAATGAAACATTGTTGTTGGGGTGAGTGTGTGTGTGTGTGTTTGAGAGAGAGAGAGAGAGAGAGAGAGAGAGAGAGAGAGAGAGAGAGAGAGAGAGAGAGAGATAGATGTCTGTTGCAAGAGATATACTGGTATACACAGAAGGTGATGAGCTTTTTCTATTCCATACAGGGAAAGATATAACGAAAAGGTTAATTTCCAATTTAGGGAGTACATAAATAACAAAAATGCTTTTTCAGGGTTTTGTTTTACACAGTTGGAGTTAAAAAAAACAAAAAAAAAACTACTCTGATGACACATATTTTGCTTTGTTTCTCAGGTATCCAAGTGATGCTGATAAGCACCTGTTGGCTAGACAGACTGGTCTCTCCAGAAACCAGGTTCCATCGTACCTCCCAATTTACATCTACTTACATACATATATACTCCCTTTTTTTTTGGTTGTCATGCATAAATTAGATTCCACAAAAATTAAGCATTTCTTTTGTTATGATTTAGCAAATAAAATTAAGTTCAGGAAGAATTTACTTTTAAATCGCATGAGCTTCAAATTTAGTCAAAGTCCTGACGTAGCGGAAGACTTGGACAAGTCGGCCATCCTGCTCATTAAATGATTCAACAAGTCGGTCATCCTGGCCGTTAACTGTTTCAACAAGTCGGTCATCCTGTCCGTTAAATGTTCCATCGTCAATTCCATAGGTTGATCTACGATAGATCCGATGTGATCTTCCAGAGCCGCCTCATCTCGCTCGTAGACATCTTCCACAGTTTGTTTCTTCGCTTGCGGCATGATTCCAAGGATTGACACGAAGCTCTGATACCAACTGACGTAGCGAAAGATAGAAAATATATCAATTACTAGTAGAATTTAATCAATACTAGTAATCGATCTTCAACACTAGCAGAATTTAATCGATGCTTAGGGTTGGGGATAGATATCAATTACTGTTAGTAATCGATCTTCAACAATCGTAGAATTTAATCAATACGGAGATTCGGCATCCAAAAGAAATTTAATCACTTCTAGAAAATACAGGGTAAACACCCAATATCAAATTCTATTCATCAAAGCTCTCCCCTCTTCTCAAACCCTAACACAACTATAAATACTAAATTCTACTAGTAATTGACATCAATTCTTCGGCCAAACATTGTTACTCCAATATGATGAGATATCATTATTTGACATATTTCACAATGACACTCATCAATTATAGGAGGTTTTGACCAATCGACAAGAACTTCTTGATTTGAAGATTCAAAAAAAATCCCGGAGACATCAATCCTCGGACTGAGATTTTCACTTGTACGTTGATCTACAAATCGTGCGATACGCTGCTCTAGCACATCCTCCTCACGATCATAGATCTCTTCCACAGTGGTCTTCTTTCCACGAACCATTCTTCCTAGATCGAACGAAAAGTTCTGATACCAACTGACGTAGCGGAAGATAGGATAAATCAAAACTAGTAGAATTTATTCAATACTAGTAATCGATCTTCAACACTAGCAGAATTTAATCAATGCTTAGGGTTGGGAGTAGATATCAATTACTGTTGTAACGCGCACGTTAGCTAGTAATCGATCTTTAACAATCGTAGAATTTAATCAATACGGAGAGTCGGCATCCAAAAGGAATTTAATCACTTCCGGGAAATACAGGATAAACACCTAATATCAAATTCTATTCATTAAAGCTCTCCCCTCTTCTCAAACCTTAACACAACTATAAATACTAAATACTGTAAAGAAATCCTAAAACAACTTATAAATGAAAAGACTAAAATACCCTAACTAATTATTTCATAAAACCCTAAAACTTATCAACAACTGAGGCCGCTCCAGAATATGCCGCATTGTACGGCCGTGTGCCTCACCTTGCACGGCCGCTCCTATCTTTTGCCGCAAGCGCCTAGTTGTTGACCTGTATCAAGTCCTATAGACTCAAAACAATAAAAAAAAGGTTGGACTCTATCGGATTTGAAACCTATGTTTAGAGGTATTAAGGCTTGATATACATAGTTGAGTCTATGTTAATCGGCTTAAGCTTTTGGATCAATAGTATACTTGACATGCTATCAGAGCTTTAGATTTGGAAAGGTCAAGGGTTTGAATATTCGCGATTGCATTTATTCTAAAGTAAAAAATCAAAGGGTAAGTATTGGCTCAATTGCACCGCTCTACTAGATTCACGTGAGGCATTTGCTCTTTTATTGTTTGGATGAATAAAATTTAATTTCAGTTTGATCAAGTGACCAACAATATCTCACATCCAAAAAGTACCAAAATACCCAAAGTGCCGAAATATATTGTGCCCTTGTTGAACCTATATTTATAGAAGTTTGGTATTATGTTGTTGTCATAGGCAGTTGAAATATCCGGTGATCAAGAGAAAATCGGACACTAAGATTGCATCCCGAATGCTGTTAAGTCGAATTTCACTACATATAATGCAACGAAACTCATCAGAACTTTAAAGTTGAAGACTAGGAGTGGCATTGCATGATTTAGGCTAATCCTTATTCGTTCCGTTAGAGAATGGTCAAAACATTAAATTTACCATTCTTTTAAGTCTTTGGATTCTTTGTTCTGAAACAGTGAAATACTCTCTCCGTTCCAGCGGAGTGTGGATTTTTGGTCAACTTTGACCAACTTTGATCAATAATTTAAAAAAATAATAATAATCCTAATAAAAATCCGAAAAATGTTATTGTTAATATTATTAAGCGTGATACAATAACAAATTTTTAAATTTTTATTAGGATCATTATTATTTATTTAAATTATTGATCAAAGTTAGTCAAAACTAACCAAAAATTCACACTCCACTGGAAACAAAGGGAGTATATAGTAAGGAGCATGCAGAAGGACACGTGTAGAAATAAGTTCCTAACTACTCAATGAAAATTCAAGTGAATTAAACATATACTCCTTCCTCCCGGACGAACGAAGGTGCACACTTTTTTCAAATCACGCAAATTAAGAAAATAGGTGGAAAGAAAAAATGTTGTGAGTGTAATAGTGAATTAGGAGAGAGAATTAGTGGAGGAAATAGTAAATTTGAAAAGTTTTGTGAGTGTAATAGTGAATTAGGAGAGAGAATGGGTGGAGAAAATATTAGACACACACAGGTAAAGCATGAAGAAGACGAAGGCTGTATTTGAAAAGAAAACCAAACATAGTTTTCTCACTGTATTATGCAATGTTAAATACCCAAGATATTTACAAAGTCCTATCTCTCTACTACTACCTTAAGATAAACATTAATAATATACTACTTATCAACAGTTATACAAACAAACTATCTCACCAACAACTGAGTAATATCCGGATCAGTTGAGATAATGCCAAATCAGTAATGTGACTTACTAACTATTGTTTACACCCCCCCCCCTCAAGCCAAGCGGCACGGGTGCGAGCTGCAGCTTGCCGGATAATAGATCAAGACGAGGTCGTGAGAGGCCCTTAGTGAAAATGTCGGCTATTTGATCAGTGGTGGCAGTATAAGAAAGCCGTAAGAAACCACGCTGATAAAGATCCTGGACGAAGTGCAAATCAATCTCAACGTGACAAGTACGGGCATGGAAGACCGGATTACGAGCCATGTGAAGTGCTGAAATATTGTCACAATAGAGTTGTGGTGGAGATAAGTAAAGCCCAAGTTCACGAAATAGGAAGGAAAACCACCGCAACTCCGCAGCTGTAGTCGCCAAGGCTCTATATTCCGCTTCACTACTAGACCGGGCAACCGTAGTTTGCTTTTTAGCGGTCCAAGCAACAAGGTTTGGACCAATGAAAATACAAGCGCCCGTGGTAGAACGACGATCATCCAGAGACCCCGCCCAATTGGAGTCTGAGTAAGCCCGCAAAGATGTATCAGGTGATCGTGAGAAATGGAGACCACGATATAGTGTACCCTTCACGTATCTCAAGATCCGTTTGACTGCAACCAAGTGAGTTTTCCTAGGAGAGTGCATAAACTGACATACTTGGTTGACCGCAAATGAGATATCCGGGCGGGTGAGTAAGATGCGAAGCCCACCTACCATGGAACGGTAGATCGTTGCCTCGGGGAGAGGGTCACCATCGTTTGCTGAAAGGTGAGTACCCGGTATGATAGGAGTAGTGGTAGATTTACTACCATCCATATGGAACTTACGGAGTAAGTCAGATGCATAACGGGCCTGACAGAGAATGAGAGAGTCATCGGAATAGTGTGTTTCAATGCCAAGAAAGAAACCAAGAGAGCCAAGGCGACGACATTCAAACGTCGCACAAATATTGTCAATTACTTTAGTCACCTCCGATGAAGATGAGCCCGTGATAATGAAATCATCAACATAGACTAAAATAACGACAATAGAGGAATTTGTGTGACGGATGAACAATGAGCTATCAGACTTGCTATTGAAGAATCCAATAGAAAGCAGGAAGTCATGCAACCTACGAAACCAAGCCGGGTGATTGTTTCAGACCATAGATGGAACGATGAAGCCGACACACATGATTTGGATGATTCGGATGAGAGAAACCCGGTGGTTGAGCCATATAAACTTCTTCGTGAAGAATGCCATTCAAGAAGGCATTACAAACATCTAACTGCTGAATAGGCCACGAACGGGAGTGAGCAAGGGCCAGAACCGTACAAATAGTAGGAGGTTTGACAACCGGACTAAAGGTCTCATCATAGTCGATGCCTTCCTGCTGAGTAAACCCTTGAGCAACCAAACGGGCTTTATGGCGTTCTACCGAACCATCGGCTCGACGTTTCACCTTAAATATCCGGGCTACCAACAACATTCATAGACGGAAGACGTGGAACTAAGGTCCATGTACCATTTTTATGCATGGCCGATAACTCTTCATTCATTGCTTGCTTCCAATGAGGGATGGGAAGAGCTTGTTTGAGAGTTTTTGGTTCGAACTCCGGGGAAGTGACTGATGTGGCCGAAAGTGCAGTAGGGAGGGGATGGCGAGTTTTCAAATTCTTGGAATTAGACAGAGCAAGATCAGCTATATGACGAGGTTTAAAAATTCCTGCTTTTTCACGGGTTATCATAGGATGTCTTGCAGGTGGACCATGTCTAATAGCAACGGGGAGTGAACTTGAGAGTACGAACCGGTACAAGTTGGTGTTGAGGAGTCAAGTGACATGGAATTTGGGGCAGGAGCGACGAGGTCGAGTTCGAAAGAGGTGTAGTGAGCGGTGAGGAGAACCCATTTTGTACAGGCGCTGAATAAGGGCTGCAATTGGGTTGGCCCATTTGAGAAGTAGAGCAAGTCTGTTGATCAGAGAGAATTGGGCCAGAATTAAATTCGGGCTGAACTGTAACTCTAGGCATGCTTGGACTAGTAGAGCTCGATGCAGTGGGCTGAGCCTTTATTTGACCATGTGATTTGAGAGGGCTAGAAGGATGAGAGCCCATGTCTGAACCTGTTAATAATTTCATAGGAAAAGTAGATTCGTCAAATAGAACATGTCTTGAAATATAAACCCGTCCCGATGAATTATCAAGACACCAGTACCCTTTTCGGAGATTATCATAGCCAAGGAACACACACGAAGTGGATTTTGACATAAGTTTGTGAGTGTTGTAGGGGACAAGATGAGGAAAACACAAACAACCAAATGTCTTGAGAGATTTATAATCGGGAACTTGTTTAAGTAATTTTTGAAATGGAGAAATGTAACCTAATTGACGCATGGGCAAATGATTAATTAGGTACACAGATGTGTTGAAAGCCTCAAGCCAATAAGCTTGAGGAACCCCAGACTGGGCCAAGAGACAAAGACCCATATCAACAATCTGACGATGTTTCCGTTCCACTGTGCCATTTTGTTGTGGTGTATAAGGGCACGTGGACTGGTGACGGATCCCATGAGTTTTAAGAAAGAGAGAAAACTGACGATTTATAAATTCAACTCCCCCATCAGTTTGTATTGTTTTTATCGTTTGAATGGAAGCAATCTTGAGACTTAATTGATTTTCTATTTGAAGTTTAAATGTTGCAAAAACATCTAACACATCTGATTTGCGAAAGAGAGGAAATAGCCATACAAACCTAGAAAAATCGTCAACAATGCTTAAATAAAAACGATAACTATTCTTAGACATAACAGGGGAAGGTCCCCATACATCCAAATGCAAAAGAGCTAGAGGTTCTCTAGAATGAAAATTACGAGCGACAAAAGGTAATTGACTTGATTTGCCTAAAGGGCAAATATGACAAACAGACTTAGACACAGATCCACTAACAGGAATGTGGACTTTATTGACTAATGACTTGAAAACCTGATGAGACGGATGACCTAGATGAGCATGCCAAGTAGTAGGAGAAGCACGTTCGCCAATGAGAGCTAGAGGACTGGTGCGAGCGGAAGAATCAAAGCGGAGAGTGTAAAGGCCATCCGAGCTATTGCCAGAGAGAATAATCTGCTTCGTGATGTTGTCCTTCACACGAAAACCAAATCCGTCAAGTTCAAAAAAACAATTATTATCAAGAGAAACCCAAAGAATAGAAATAAGTGATTTATGTAATATAGGAACATGAAGTACATTTCGAAGGACAATATTACGATTACGCAAAAAAAAGAAGAATGACCTATAGAAGCAATTAGGATTCGAGAACCATTGGCTATGGTAACCGAATCGGTACCTGTGTATGGAGAAGAGGCGGAAAGCCCATCTGTGGATGATGTCATGTGGTTTGTGGCGCCTGAATCGAGCACATAGGTTGGAGCCATAGAGGTAGATCCAAATCCATTTACATCTTCGGGTGATTATGATGAAGAGAGCATAATTTCTTGGATTTGGACGAAAGGAGATGTATGATCATGCTTGAAACAGAATTGACAAGCACCTTGTTCCATGTGAGTGAACGGATTCGGAGGTGCGTATGGAGTGAAAGGGGCGTGGAGTAGGGTTTGGATGCACTGTAATGTGGGCGAGGGTAAATGCGGCGCAGTGGATTGGTTGGTGTAGGCAACAAGCCACGGCCCCATCTGCCACCTCCACGGTTTTTGTTGTTGCCTTTATTACCATGACCACGAGCTGAACCTCGACCGCGACCCTTCGATTTGGGGAGTAACCACTGCCCGTGTGGTTATAAGATGATTGTTGTCAGAAGAAGAATCCGCTACTAAGGCACTCGTTGGGTTAAGTGAGACGGTATTAAATCGAGATAACAATTCTTCTTCTGAAGTAGCGAGATCCTGAAGGTCATCGAGAGACTCGGCGGGATGATTGTTTTGGGAGGTTATGAACTCCTTGAAAGACGGCCCTAGACCGGTGACAATTCTCTGTGAAGATCTTCGTCGGAGATAACTTCACGGCCTTAGCTAACGCGTCGGAGAGAGAAATGGCATGTTGAACATAATCATCAACGGGTGATCGATTTCTTAGCAAGGGCATTCAATTCTGTTTTCAATTTCTGAACATGTATACGAGATTTACCTCCGAACCTTTTCTCAAGAAGAATCCACGCCGCCGGTGCCGTCTCACATGGATTTACCCGTGCTTGAATTTTGGCAGAGACAGTTGCCTTTATCCATCCGAGGACAAGACTAGAAGCTTGTCGCAAGTGAGCAAACCATGGGTTGTTGGTACCGTCCTGTAGTTTTTCCGGCGGAGGGGTGGTGTTTGTGAGAGTGGTTGTGAGGTTGTAGGTGGTGAGGACAGTAAAGAAAAGTGAACGCCAATTCATATAATTGTCATTGGTAAGATGACAATGTCCGAGATATGATTGGATGTTTAGGGTTAGAGGAAGAGGAGGAGGTAGGTCATCAGCTTTGGTCCTAGAAGAACTAGATTTGTCGGTGTTGATAGCGATTTCGAACATGGCTCCTAGAGAGGCTCTGATACCATATTAGACACACACAGGTAAAGCATGAAGAAAACGAAGGCTGTATTTGAGAAGAAAACCAAACATAGTTTTCTCACTGTATTATGCAATGTTAAATACCTAAGATATTTACAAAGTCCTATCTCTCTACTACTACCTTAAGATAAACATTAATAATATACTACTTATCAACAGTTATACAAACAAACTATCTCACCAACAACTGAGTAATATCCGGATCAGTTGAGATAACACCAAATCAGTAATGTGACTTACTAACTATTGTTTACAGAAAATAGTAAAGATTCTTTGCCAAGAAAGGAAAGGTGAAGCTTTTAACGGGACACCAATTTTGATAAAAAGTGAAGCTTGAAATGGGACGGAGGGAGTATAGATACATGACCTGAAATAGAGTATAGTTTTCCCGTGTGCTCTCCCTTTCTTTAATCACTAATCATACTCTTGATATATCTTCAACCGGCATATCATTTAGGTTTTTTACTCTAAAAAATTTAGCTCTTCAAGTTATTTGTTATAATCTCATTTGTCCCATATCAGCTTTGGAGAATATAATTGATTAGGTTAGATTTTCTTACCCTTTAATAAAGCCTTTTAAGGGGATAATGACCCAATTTTAATATGTTATTAGAGCTGACCCAAGTTGATAATGGTTGTTACCCATGTTAGGTTTGAGCCGATGGTATGCCAGCGTGTTAATGGTTTAGTTTAGAGCCGATGGTCATTTCGGCTTACACGTGACGGAGGCGTGTTTGAAACTCATTTGTTTCACATCCGGTTGGAGAATATAATTAAAACCATGTTATCCATGAAATAACATGTAATTAGAATCCGCACATACTTTAATAGCCACTTAATTCTATCTCGTCCAAATTTACACAAAAATACGGACCATTATAGATATACTCCATTTCTCCATAATATTATTCATTTGAATCTTATTCGCATGTATTAAGAAATATAATTAATAAATATAAAAATGTCGAAATACCCTTCAAATAGTAATTCTTGCATGGATCATTAAATATTTGTTGAATGTCACTTTTCATAGATAAACTAAATAAAATCAACTGCACAGATTATGACCACACATGCATGAAAAAGAGAAAGTAATGTTGGCTTATACTAGCCAGTATAGTAATAATCATATCCTTTCCCTTTGTCACACTGATCAGTTTAAATAAAAATGACTGACTGTCCATCACAAAGGCTTTTGTTATTTATCCATGCTATGATATTGGTTTTGTCCCATTCTATTAAGTATGTCTGTACACTGAAGTTGGGCCATTACCATAGATTGTATACTCCCTCCGTCCGCCTAGCTTAAGAAAAAATGAAATGACACGGAAATTAAGAAATATTATTATAGTATTAGGAGAGAGAATGAGTGGAAGAAGTGTTGTGAGTGTGAAAAATTAAATAGGAGAGAGAATGAGTGGGATGAATAGTTAGGAGAGAGAATGTTGTGAGTGTAAAAGTAAAGTAGGAGAGAGAATGAGTGGGGTAGAAAGAGTATAAAAATAATAAAAACTTTCCATTTTTGGAATTCTTAAGATCGGCGGGACGCCCAAAATGAAAAGTTTTCTTAAGATCGGTGGGACGGAGGGAGTATATATACTCCCTCCGTCCCATGTGATTACAAACCAATTTCTTGGGCACAATAATTAAGAAGTATTATTAAGATAATCAAAATGTGTGGTAGGAAATGAAGAGAGAGAATGAGTGGAGTTGGTTGAATAAATTGTGTGATAGGAAATGAAGAGAGAGAATGAGTGGGTGGGATAGGGTGAATATAAAATAATAAATTTATTTCCATTTTGGGCAGTTTGTATTCACGTGGGACGGATCAAAAAGGAAATAAGTTTGTATTCACGTGGATCGGAGGGAGTATATATATATATATATATATATATATATATATATATATATATATATATATATATATATATATATATATATATATGTCATGTTAAAGACTGATAAAAATTTTAACTATTTTTCTCCACGTAATGAATGTCGCATTTATAATACTTTAGGACATACTCCCTCCGTTCCGGACCTAGGTGCACACTTTAACTTTTGCACGTAAATTAAGGAGTGAGTATTATATTGAAAGTATTGTGAGTGTGAAAGTAAAATAGGAGAGAGAATTAGTGGAGGGAATAATAAATTATAATGGTGTTGTGAGTATAAAAATAATGTAGGAGAGAGAATGAGTGGAGGGAATAGTAAAGATTCCTTTCCATTTTAGAAAATGTGCACGTAGGTTTGAGATATCCAAAATGACAAAATATGCAAGTAGTTGTGGGGTGGAGGGAGTATAAAAGAGAAGAGGTTGTATTTGTTGGTCTTATATTACCTTACCATATGCTAAAATATACTCCCTCCGTCCTAATAATAAGTTCACCATTTTGGTCTTGACATGCAAATTAAGGAAATTGGTGAGTGAAAAAAATATTGTGAGTGTAATAGTAAAATAGGAAAGAGAATGAGCGGAGGAATTAGTAAGTTTGAAAAATGTTGTGAGTGTAATAGTAAAATAGGAGAGAGAATGAGTGGGTGGAATAGTAAAGATTCTTTGCCATTTTAGGAAAGGTGAAACTTTAAACGGGACACCCATTTTAACAAAAAGTGAAGTTATCAATGGGACGGGGGGAGTATGATGGAGTACATTAAGTTATGAGACACCATACGGGGGTGGGGATATAAATTTTGAGTCACTAACAATTTTCTAGTCTGAAATATACCGTCACTTTATGGATTATTGGATGCGTTTTAACATTAAATTAATTTGCAATTGACAGAATTTTTGAAACCGAACATGAACAACTCTGTTATTATTATCCAGGAAGTGAATTATATTTATGCCTTGGTGTATGTTTGTTTGGTTTGATTTGAGTGGTGTATGTGTGTGAAATTCATCAGGTATCAAACTGGTTCATAAATGCTCGTGTCCGATTGTGGAAACCCATGGTGGAAGAGATGTATCAACAGGAAAGCAAAGATGAAGGCACAGAAGAAGATAATCAAGACCATCATGACAACAACAGTCCCACAACTGCCCCTGCTGCAGATCCTTCCTCTTCACAAACTCCAATGCCTGCCACAACCACCACCACCACCACCACCACCACATCCACAGCACCAACAAACCCCCCGCCTCCACCTATCCAAATGTCAGAATCCAATGACTCCGACAACGACCCCTCACTCCTCGCAATAAATTCCTCCACAGATAGGCACCACCACCACCGCTATCCCTACACCACCACCCTCCCACCACCTGTGATCAACACCGACACGTATCACGGTGCCAGCGCTGACTACGGGGAGACCACTAGTACAGCTGGAGACACTGGGTCATCCACACTTATAAGGTTTGGGGCCAATTCTGGTGACGTGTCACTCACTTTAGGGCTACGTCATGCCGGCAATATGCCGGAGAAGACCACTTTTTTCAGTTAGAGAATTTGGGGAGAGGGTGTTGAGAAAAATTACAACTAGTAATAAATTATTTATATTTTAAATTTATACGTGAAGTTTATAATCATATTTATTATTCAGATTTCTAGTAAGACGTCAAAAATATAAAACATTATCAGAAATGTAGACATTATGCTAGTAGATAGCTTGTTTAAGGTATACTCTAGCTATTTGTATAGCACCTTGTTTCGATATTTTGGCCCTGTGTATTTTATTTATGTGTTCAATAAAAATGAAAAGCAAATGATTTGAGTATGAGAATCACAATTCGACTTTTTAATGTTTTTCAAGAAATGTCTTTGACTTATTTATATTCTTGTAAATAAAATTGCAATACAATTATTTTCATGAAACTTAACACTTATTTTATAACATTATCAAATCATAAAAATAAAATAAAAGTGAAGAATTTGGTATACTCCCTCCGTCCCATAGAAATATAGAATTGTTGGTCCGGTGCGGAGATTAAAGAGGAAGTATTATATTGAAAGTGTTGTGAGTGTGAAAATAAAATAGGAGAGAGAATGAGTGGAGAGAATAGTAAATTATAATGGTGATGTGAGTATTAAAATAATGTAGGAGAGAGAATGAGTAGAGGAAATAGTAAAGATTCCATTTTAGAAAAGTTATAAATTATTGTGGGATGCCCAAAAAGAAAATTTTATAGATTATCGGGGCACGGAGGGAGTATATGATATAAGAGAAAAACTGAAAAAACAAAAATATGTAATATGTTTCACAGTGAAAGTCAACACTCACACTATCACTTTTAAACTTTTAAGCAAATTTAACAAGTGAATTTATTTTATATACGTGTGAGTTTGGATATTTATAGCTAACACCTTTTAGTACGGCATTGAAACCGACACATTTAACATTTTCTAAAAAGCAAGATTCTAAAAATCGCTAGGCAACATCTAGATGCCGAAGCAAGCAAGGCCTGTAGCCTAGAGTGCGCGGCTGAAGCTTAGGTGGAATGAGAATTTATACATGATTTATAACATTATGATTGAATAGCTTGATTTGGCTTGAAGATGGGGGACAATGGTGAAGTCTTTCAAGCCTTTACTCATCAATCAGTATCGGAAAAAAATTTACAAAGACGTAGATGAAGAGAGAACAGAGTTCGAGAGGGGAACTAATTTGGATTTGTTTGTGAGCTCTAATAGATTGAGATTTGAGATTTCAATAAATCAATTAACGATGTTAGACTTTAGTTTGAATTATTTATTTATTTTTATTTGTATTAGTAAGAAACGACACTGTTTTATCGGGACCAAATATTTAAAATATTTATATACTCCCTCCGTCCCACCAAGAGTGTCACCCTTTTAGGGGTGGCACGCAAATTAAGGAAAAATGTGAGAAGAAAAAATGTTGTGAGTATAATTTAAAAATAGGAGAGAGAATTAGTGGAGGAAATAGTGAATTTAAAAAGTGTCGTGAGTGTAGAGGAGAGAGAATTAGTGGAGGAAATAGTGGATGGGATAATAGAATATTAATAAAATATTTCCTTTCTAGGAAAGGTGACGCTTCAAACGGGACACCATTTTGGGTAAAAGGTGACACTTCAGCCGGGACAGAGGGAGTATTAAGACAAGAAGGTGAATCTCGACAGTAGATCGCTTCCATCTCTACAGTGTCTAGGGATCCTAGGCGGCAAGTATCTTTGTGCATTTTTTTTATCGATTTGAAGTTAATATAGCGTTTTATGGCCGCCTAGCAATTTGAGCGAACATATTTTTGACAGATTTGATGTTAATCGTGATATTTTATGTCTACCTAGATAAAATAGGAACTTATAAACCAATTATAGCTTTTAGGTAAGATGCAAATCAGGGGTTCAGATTAAATTCCTGTAAAAAAAAGTGAGTGGCATTTTTGCAATTAATAGGATATATGAGTAGCATTTGTGAATGTGGGATGATATTTTTGTGATTTACGTCCTAAGTGAGCGTATTATATTCAGTAATTAATTAGCTACTAAATACATGTGTAATTTTCAAAATACACTTCAATTCAGGAGTGCGTCTGGGGAGAAACGCGTTTCTCCATCGCGTATGGAGAAACGGGGCTTATTATGTCGCGCGACGTAAGTAGCCAGTTTCTGGATATCCTTTACAAAGCTTCTGGATATCCAGAAGCTTTGAAATGGATAGCCAGAAGATTTGTAAAGGATATCCAGAAACCAAGTATTTTTTCTGGATATCCTTTACAAAGCTTCTGGATATCCAGAAGCTTTGTAAAAGGATATCCAGAAAAAATATTTGGTTTCTGGATATCCTTTTCAAAGCTTCTGGCTATCCTTTTCAAAGCTTCTATATATCCTTTCCAAAGCTTCTGGATATCCAGAAGCTGATGAAGTGATATCCAGTTTTTGTGGCTAGGTATGTCGCACGACATAACAAGCCCCGTTTCTCCATAAGCGACGGAGAAACGCGTTTCTCCCCAGATTTTGTGTCAATTCAGTACCTAATAAGCGATTGAATCCATATATATTTTGCAAATACACCGGAATTTAGTAGATAGTTAGCTATTGAATCCAAGAGCAATGTTAAAAATACACTTCGATTAATTAGCTAATTAGCTACTGAATTCAAATATATTTTGAACATTGCACTGAATTCAAGAGCAACGTTCAATTACGACGTAAATCACAAAAATATCAACCCACATTCACGAAAATGAACAAAACATTATAAAAATGTCATCGCGCACTACAAAAAAATCACGTTTTAGCGACGAAAAAATTCGTCGCTAAAGAGTAAAAATCTGTCGCTAAATGGCTTTACCGACGGAAAAAATCTGTCGTTAAAACTCTTGTCGCCAATTATTAACGACGGATTTATTTGGCCGTTGTTAAAGAAATGACGGATTATTCTGTCGGCTAGTTAAAAAATTTCGTCGCTAATGCTGAAAAAAAATGACCAATTTTCCTACCACACGACCAAATTAACGACGTATGTAGCGACAAATGTATCTGTCGCTAAACATTATTATTTTATTTTATTTTTTTGCTAAAAGAACATTATTATATTTTTTGTTTTTTAATACACCAAATTATCGAGGGTTTTCTCGACGAATATTTCCGTCCATAAATTTACAATTTATATTAAAAAAAAAAAATTATGTATATATTTCAAAATTTATATTATTACATTTTTAAATATATATATATATATTTATTCTAAATATTTTTATTCAGAATAAATTATAATGTAGATCAATTTAATCAATTTCTTAATTTTTTTATTTTTAAATCGGTCCCTTAACTTTTTATATTCTCAAATCAGTCCCTTAACATATTTTATTTTCAAATCAGTCCGTTAACGTAGTTTATTCTCAAATCAGTCCGCCATATTTCAACAGTTACAATCACCATTAACCACCACCACCACTACCACCACCATCACCATTCACCACCACCATCCATCCATCCATCCATCCATCCATCCACCCACGAATATCATTGTCAAAATCATCCAATTGTTGTGACAAACCCAAATCTACAAAACAAAAATCAACAAAATCACATTAGGGGACCCCAGATCCACACACACACACACAAGAACCGATTTACAGAGATTGAATAACCAGAGAGATAGAAATAGGGACGGAGTGTGGGGAGAGAGAGAGAGAAGGAGAAAGAGGTAGCCAGTATAACCAGACCTACCTATTGTTGTGGCGACGTTGAGGATTGCGTTTCAGATTCCGGCATTAATTTTCAGATTTCGGCTTGCTCCAAATCAACGCCGGCTGGTTGGGGAGAGAGAAGAAGACGGCGTTGGGGTGGCCCTCGCCGGAGACGATGAAGGGGATGTTGGAAAAGGTTGGGAGACGGGTAGGCGTTGAACGACGACCGGTTGGGGAGAAGAGTAAGACAGAGAAGAGTAAGAGAGAGAAGAATGAGAGAGGCTGATGAGGGAGGCGTTGTTTGAGAGGTGGGTAGGGTTTTGTTTAGTGAAAGTGAGTGAATTAGGACCATTAGATTTGAAAATGATTAATGGTGTAGATTGATTTATTGATAATTCATGTGAATATTAGAGGGCCAATCAAATGAAAGTGTGTTTTTGTTTTTATGGGATGAATTTGAACCATTGAATGTGATGCATTTAATGGTAAAGATGTTGCTTGGATAATGATCCATGTAAATACTTGTGTGTTACCTCTTATATTTATTTATATTTCACAAAAAAAAAAATCTTAATGATTATAATAATTAGCAAAAATAATTAATAATAATAATAATTTAAACTATAAAATAATATTATCTCATAATAATAATTGAAAAAAATAAAAATATTAAATAATTATAACAGTAATAGTAATTAGTAATAAAATAAGTAAATATCTAGAAAACGTATCATTACTAATATTATAAATTATTAATAATAAGTAATAATTGAATAATACATGTTGGAAATAATGATAATAGTTATAAATTTGAAAAAAAAATTACTCTAGAACAACAATAATAATTATACCCTACACTCTATACCCTATACCATATACTTTATATACTATACTATATACTATATACTATATACCCTGTACCCTATACCCTATACCCTATATCCTATATCCAATATACTATACCCTATACTATATACCATATACCCAATATATACCCTATATATTATACACTATACTATACCCTATACTATATACCTTATACCATATATACTATATCCTATACTATATACTCTATACCCTATATTCTATAACCTATGCCCTATACCCTATACCCTATACTCCCTCCGTCCCATATTACCTTACCTAGTTATTCTGAACTCAGTCAACCAAGTTCAACTTTGACCAAACTTTAATACCAATTTACTTATCATAATAAAAATCTAAAAATTGTTATTCATAAAATAACCAAATGATTTATCAATAGTAGTTATTAAAATTTCATTAGAATGAATAGATTGATATTAATATTTGGTTAAAGGTCATCTCTGTTGACTTGCTACTGTAGCAACTGGGTAAGGTAATATGGGACGGAGGGAGTATACTATACCCTATACTATATACCCTATACTTCCTCCGTCCCAGCTTAGTGTGAACCAAAATGTTGGGCACACCGATTAAGAAAAAGTAAGAGAGAGATAAAGTGAAAAGAGAATGTTGTGAGTGTAAAAGTAAAATAGGAGTGAGAATGAGTGGAAGGAATAGTTAGGAGAGAGAATGTTGTGAGTGTAAAAGTAAAATAGGAGAGGGAATGAGTGGGATAAATAGTGAAGATTCCCTTTCATTTTGGACAGTTCACACTCGGCTGGGACGAATCAAAAGGGAAATAAGTGTACAGTCGGCTTGGACGGAGGGAGTATACTATACCCTATACCGTACTCCCTCCGTCCCAGAATAAGTGACACAGTTACTGTTTCGCACGGGAATTAAGGAAAAAGTGAAAAGGTTGATGTGTTGTGAGTGTAGATTGTTGTGTAGGAGAGAGAATGAGTGGAGAGAATAGTAAATTATAATGGTGTTGTGAGTATTAAAATAATGTAGGAGAGAGAATGAGTGGAGGGAATAGTAAAGATTCTTTGCCATTTTAGAAAGTGTGACTTATTAGTGGGACGCTCAAAATGGCAAAGTGTGTCACTTGTTGTGGGACGGAGGGAGTATATAATATATCCTATACTCTATACCCTATATACTATACCCTATACCCTATATACTATACCCTATACTCTATACCCTATATACCTTACTCTATACCCTATATATTATACCCTATATACTATACCCTATACTCTATACCCTATATACTATACCCAATATACTATACCCTATACCCTATACCCTATACCCTATACTCTATACCCTATACCCTACACTCTATACCTTATATACTATACCCTATATACTATACCCTATACCCTATATACTATACCCTATACTCTATACCCTATACTCCCTCCGTCCCGCCAAGAGTGTCACCCTTTTAGGGGTGACACGCAAATTAAGGAAAAGTGTGGGAAGAAAAAATGTTGTGAGTGTAATTTGAAAATAGGAGAGAGAATTAGTGGAGAAAATAGTGAATTTAAAAAGTGTTGTGAGTGTAGAGGAGAGAAAATTAGTGGAGAGAATAGTGGATGGGATAATAGAATATTAATAAAATATTTCTTTTTTAGGAAATGTGACACTATAAACGGGACACCCTTTTGGGTAAAAAGTGACACTTTGAGTGGGACGGAGGGAGTATACTATACCCTAAACTCTATACCCTAAATACTATACATTATACCCTATATACTGTATCCTATACTCTATACCCTATATATTATACCCTATATACTATACCATATACCCTATATACTTTCATTTCTTTTAAAAAAGTTATGTTTCATTATAAAAATAAATGAAATTATATAAAATAAAAAAGAGAGACGGACAATAGCATATACTTTTTTTATTTGAATTTTTTTGGATAAAAAAAATTACTTGAGAAGATGTTAAGTAGTGAATTTTTTTTTAAAATGTTACATAAAAAAAGTTAAGAATTTTTTTTTTAAAAATAAGTATATAAAAGCAAAAAAGAGGGACGGACAATAGCATATATACTTTTTTAATTTTTTTAATTTTTTTATCGATTAAAATATTATTTGAGCAAAAAAAATAAACAAATGAAAGTATAATAAAGAAATCAGGGACGAGTAAAATTCTTTAATTTTTATTTATAAATGTATACATTTTTTATTTTTTATGAATATAAATAAATATTTTGGACATTTTTTTGTATTGAAGTTTTTTTTCAAAAAGTTATATAAAAAATTTAGAAAAAAACTAAACAAATGAAAGATAATAAAGAAATCAGGGACGGGTAAAATTCTTTAATTTTTATTTATAAATATATAGTTTTTTTATTTTTTATGAATATAAATAAATATTTTGGACATTTTTTAGCATTGAATTTTTTTTTCAAAAAGTTATATAAAAAAGTTAGAAAAAAACTAAAGAAATGAAAGTATAATAAAGAAATCAGGGACGGGTAAAATTCTTTAATTTTTATTTGTAAATATATATATATTTTTTTATTTTTTATGAATATAAATAAATTTTTTGGACATTTTTTAGTATTGAAGTTTTTTCAAAAAGTTATATAAAAAAAGTTAGAAAAAAAATAAACAAATGAAAGTATAATAAAGAAATCAGGGAAGGGTAAAATGCTTTAATTTTTATTTATAAATATATAGTTTTTTTATTTTTTATGAATATAAATAAATATTTTGGACATTGTTTAGTACTGAAGTTTTTTCCAAAAAGTTATATAAAAAGTTAGAAAAAAACTAAACAAATGAACGTATAATAAAGAAATCAGAGACGGGTAAAATTTATTAATTTTTATTTATAAATGTATAGTTTTTTTATTTTTTATGAGTATAAATAAATATTTTGGACATTTTTTAGTATTGAAGTTTTTTTCAAAAAGTTATATAAAAAAAGTTAGAAAAAACTAAACAAATGAAAGTATAATAAAGAAATCAGGGACGGGTAAAATTCTTTAATTTTTATTTAAGAATGTGTATATTTTTTTTTATTTTTTATGAATATAAATAAATATTTTGGACATTTTTTAGTATTGAAGTTTTTTTCAAAAAGTTATATAAAAAGTTAGAAAAAAATAAACAAATGAAAGTATCATAAAGAAATTAGGGACGGGTAAAATTCATTAATTTTTATTTATAAATGTATAGTTTTTTTATTTTTTATGAATGTAAATAAATATTTTGGACATTTTTAGTATTAAAGTTTTCTTTTTTCAAAAAATTATATAAAAAAAGTTAGAAAAAAACTAAACAAATAAAAGTATAATAAAGAAATCAGGGACAGATAAAATCCTTTAATTTTTATTTATAAATGAATAGTTTTTTATATTTTTTATAAATAGAAATAAATATTTAGGACATTTTTTAGGATTGAAGTTTTTTTTAAAAAAGTTATATAAAATAGTTGGAAAAAATTTATTTAAAAAAAAAACAATTTTGTCGCTATTCCGTCGGTATTTTAAAAAGAGAAATATTTTTTTATTTTTTATTATTTAGCGACAAAATATATCCGCCGGTAATTTATTTTTGTAAATTCCGTCGCTAAATCCGTCAGTATTTTAAAAAGAAAAATATTTTTTTATTTTTTATTATTTAGCGACAGAATATATCCGTCGGTAATTTATTTTTGTAAATTACGTCGCTAAATGCGTCGGTATTTTAAAAAGAAAAATATTTTTTATTATTTAGCGACGATATATATCCGTCGGTAATTTATTTTTAAATCCGTCATTAAAATATATATATATATATATATATATATATGTATATACATATATGTATATACGTATATATATATATATACATATATATATATACATATATGTATATACATATATGTATATATACATATATGTATATATGTATATATACATATATGTATATACATATATGTATATATACATATATGTATATATACATATATGTATATATATGTATATGTATATACATATATATACATATATATATGTATATATATGTACATGTATATACATATATATACATATATATATATATATGTATATATACATATATGTATATATATATATATATATACATATATATACATATATGTATATATACATATATATATACATATATATATATACATATACATATATATACATATATATATACATACATATATATATACATACATATATACATATATATACATATACACATATATATACATATATATATATATACATATATACATATATATACATATATATACATATATACATATATATACATATATATACATATATACATATATATACATATATATACATATATACATATATATACATATATATACATATATACATATATATACATATATATACATATATATACATATATATACATATATACATATATATACATATATATACATATATATACATATATATACATATATATACATATATATACATATATATACATATATATACATATATATACATATATATACATATATATACATATATATACATATATATATATATATATATATATATATATATATATATATATATATATTGCTTTTATAATTGTAATTGGTTACAGGTGAATAAGTATAATTTACTTAGTATATTGCGTGTGATATTGAACTTCTATGCATAAAAGAAAAATGACTATATCTAATTTTGAATTATATGTCTCATTCATATTCTTCTTCTGGTGTAATAAATATTAAATTATTATTATTTTTATTTATATTAACACTACAATAAAAATGGGCTTTCACAACGTTTTTTAAACGTTGTGTCATCCACCATTGTCTTAGGCCCTAGTCTAAGACAACATTTTTTGAATGTTGTAAAAAAGTTCATTAAACGTTGTAATAAGTCTAATAACAATGTTTATAAAAACGTTGTAATAAGCATATAGACAACGTTTGTTCAAAACATTGTAATAATCCCAATGACAACGTTTCTTAAACGTTGTAATACACACATATACACACACAGAGAGAGAGAGAGAGAGAGAGAGAGAGAGAGAGAGAGAGAGAGAGAGAGAGAGAGAGAGAGAGAGAGAGAGAGAGAGAGAGAGAGAGAGAGAGAGAGAGAGAGAGAGAGAGAGAGAGAGAGAGAGAGAGAGAGTATAAGAAATAATAATTTAATTATAAAGCCCAAATTAACTAATGACCGGTAAAAATTAAATATCCAATCTCAAACATTTAATTACTATAACCCTTGAAAAAAGAGTTATCACAAGTATATATATATATATATATATATATATATATATATATATATATATATATATATATATATATATATATATATATATATATATATATATATATATATATATATATATATATATATATATATATATATATATATATATATATATATATATATATATATATATATATATATATATATATACTCCATTCGTCCCATGATAATATATAAATTTTTCTTTTTGGGCATCCCACAATAATATATACTTTCCTAAAATGGAAAGGAATCTTTACTATTCCCTCCACTCATTCTCTCTCATATATTATTTTAATACTCACATCACCATTATAATTTACTATTATCTCCACTCATTATTTCTCCTATTTTATTTTCACACTCATAACACTTTTAATATAATAATTCCTCCTTAATTCCCGTGAAAAACTAAAAGTCTATAAATTCATGGGACGGAGGTATATATATATATATATATATATTGTTATGGGTAAAATTCAGGATTGATACATCCTGAGTTGTTATCAGCATGTCAACATCTTCAAACTCGAAGGCAAGGTAAAAATTATTTACTTAAATTAATTAATTATCTATTTCTGTTATATTTAATTACAGGGATAAAAAAGTACGTGGGAGAAACATGTCCAACAGACTCCTTTCAACGGCTTGAAAGACTAAGTCAAGGTGAAGATAACTTACCGAGATTGTAGGGGAGTTTGAGAAGGTAGGTGCTCATAATCTGTAATTCCGCCATAGCTTTCTACCTTGTAACTCAGTGCTAATACAATTGTTTGAGAAGGTAGGTGCTCATAATCACCTCCCGAGGTTTTGTGCCGGCGAGATACTTATCTCAAGGATTTTTCCTCGTTACATGATCGAGCCATCCTAGTTACATTATTATACCAATTATACTCCATTCCACCCTCCTTAGCTTCATTTCAATTTCTATCATTATAGACTGTTTTTAGCCAAAACAGTTTGGCGCCCATCGAGGGGCCATTGGTTTTTTAATTGGTTCAAAATTCTTACATTTCTACCATGTCTACCCAACATTTGACTTCCGCCGTCACCAAAGCCCTTCCTAGCAGTGTGAATCCTCAAACCGGTAACCGGTCGACAACCGGAGGCCAAGAAACATTGCCTCCTCCTCCTCCTGTGAATTCTGGCAAGAAGCAGATGTCGCCATCTCCTGATCTTGAGATCAAGAGTATGCTGATGCAGATAAAGAATCAACTGAAACGTCAACAGAATAGCACCTCCTTGATAGCCGAAAGTTTAATCAAGGTGCAGAAAGATCAGGAGTTACTCTCCAAAAGAATGGATGATGTCTCTCCTTACCGTCCTAGAGCCCTTGATTTCAACATTGGGGACAACTCTCAAACTTTCAACGAATTCCTTCCAATGGCTTCATCTGTCAGGATGTCGACATCTTCTCCTCCCATTACGACCTCTGTGGCAATGTCGTCACCCTTGGCTACCAGTGCCTACAGGATGACTTTTCCAGAAGGGCCTATCTTCACTAATAGCACTGTTCTGACGTCCTCTACAGATAATGTTAATTCTTTCATTAATTTCAATACTAGTTCTGCTATAGATAATACTGCTCGTACCACTAACCCTTTTGCAGGAACCTACATCGCGAATCATGTTCAGGAATTGAGAGATATGATCATGAATGTGCCTGGTGTCACCCCGCCCATCCAGCAAGTCTCCCCAACATGTTACAATCAATCTCGCTTTACTCCAGCAATTGCTCATGTCGACATCCCGAAAGGATTCAGCGTTCCTGCCATGAAGTTATATGATGGAAGTTCTGATCCTGAGGAGCATGTCGCCCACTACCAAGAAAAGATGGAGATCGTTCACATCCCGCTCCAGTTTCGTGAGGCTTGTTTATGTCGAGGGTTTGGTTTGACATTGGTAGGGCCGACATTGAAGTGGCTGATTCGCCAACCTCCTGGTTCCATTGGCTCATTTGCTCAACTTGTCAACCTCTTCAACAATCAATTTTCTTGCAGCCGGCAATTTGAAAAGCTCACCAGCGATCTTTACCGTATCACTCAGTAACCCACTGAAGCCTTAAAAGACTTTGTTAACAGGTTTAATAAAGAAGTCTTGGAGATCCCCAACCTAGACATGGCAATAGCTACAGAAGCTTTCAAAATGGGCTTGAAGAAGGATTCCCCTTACTATGAAGATCTGGTGATGAACCCGTGCAAGAAAATGGAAGATATCCGAAATCGGGCCCTAAGATTTATCAGGCTGGAAGAGGACAAGATGCAGCAATCCAAGAATCCTGACAAAGCTTCAACATATGACCATCCTGACAGGAAGATAGATTCATCTCATCAAAAGCAGAGTAGATCTAGACCATACCACAGAAATGACCATAACAAAGTCAATTATGTGGAAGATGATGGAGATGATGATGATATTGAATCTCCTAAAATTTCTGATTATTGTTTTTCTGTTGATGTTTCAGGTATTCTGTGTGCAATGAGCAATCTTGGAGATAAAGAAAGGTGGCCTCGAAAGACTGACAAGTCATCCGGATGGAAGGACAAATCCAAATGGTGCGCCTATCATGAAGATTTTGAACATCTTACCGAAGATTGCATCGCCTTGAGGAGAGAGATTAGTTACCTGTTGTCTAAGGGACATCTTAAAGAGCTCCTTGGGAACCGCAAGACCAAGACGGAAAACAACTCACATCTCAAGATGTCATCTCCTTCGAAGAAAGTGACAGGGACAATGTTATGAATCCACACCATGACGCCTTAGTCGTTGCACTACAAATAGCCAACTGCAAGGTCAGACGTATCCTAATAGATGGGGGCAGCTCTGTGAATCTCATCATGCTGGATGCTCTGAAGGAAATGAAGATCCCTGAAGACAGCATTGTAAAAAGGACCTCGGTGCTCCTGGGTTTCAGTGGAGAAACCAAAAGTACAGTGGGTGAGATTACACTTCCGGGGCCCACGCCGAGGGTATCAATTCCATGGAGAAATTCTGTGTAATTGATAGTGCAACTTGTTACAATGTAATCTTGGGAAGACCGTGGATCCATGAAATGAAGGCTGTACCATCCACCTATCACCAATGTGTCAAGATGCCGACACCTTGGGGTGTTGTCAAGGTTTACAGTGACCAACAGTCAGCTAAAGAATGTTATATGACTTCCATGAAGGCATTAACAACCCCTAAGATGGCATAGCAATTACAGAGAAAGGCCCGTGAGGTTTTGGAGGCGAAGGAGCATGATTTGAAAGAGATACTCTTAGACCCCTCAAACCCAGATCTCAAGGTGCTGGTAGGCCAAGATGTTCCAGCAGAAATAGAAGAAGACCTTATTAATCTTTTGAAAAGCAGAATTAGAAGCTTCACATGGAAACATGAAGATATGACAGGCATCAGTAAAGATGTGATCACCCACAAACTCAACATTGATCCATCCTTTAGACCAATCCACCAAAAGAGAAGGAAGTTCGCACATGAAAGGAACATTATCATTCAAGAAGAAGTGGACAGACTGCTCAAAGCTAAGATGATCAGAGAGGTCGAATACCTAAGATGGCTAGCAAATGTGGTGGTAGTAGAAAAGAAGAACGGAAAGTGGAGAGTTTGTGTTGACTTCACAGACTTAAACAAAGCTTGTCCAAAAGATCCTTTCCCCTTGCCACACATTGATACTCTAGTAGATGCTACTTCTGGACATGAAGTGTTGACTTTCCTAGATGCATCTTCAAGATTCCAGCAAATTCAGATGGAGCCATCCGACCAAGAGGATACCGCCTTCATCACCCCAACAGGTATTTATTGTTATATTGCAATGCCTTTTGGACTAAGAAATGCAGGTGCTACATACTAGAGGCTAGTCAACATGATATTCAAGGAGCAGATTGGGGACACTATGGAGGTATACATCGACTATATGGTGATAAAGTCAAAGAAAGCCGAAGATCATGTTCGAGATCTTGCTCAAGCATTTGACATCCTAGACAAGTTCAACATGAAGCTGAATCCAGCAAAGTGCAATTTTGGCATGAAGTCCGGGAAATTCTTGGGATACATGGTGACACAAAGAGGGATAGAAGCAAGCCCAGAACAAATAAAAGCTATCATCAATTTAACGTCACCCAAATCCATAAAAGATGTTCAAAGATTGACAGGGAAGGTGGCAGCATTGAATCGATTCATCTCAAAATCCTCCGACAGATGCAAGCCGTTCTATGACATCTTAAAGAAGAATTCTAGGTTTGAGTGGACTGATAAGCATGAACAAGCCTTTCAAGATTTGAAGTTGTACCTGTCAACACCTCCCCTTCTTTCAAAGCCTCAAGAAGGTGAGCCATTGTGTGTTTACTTAGCTGTCTCCGAAATTGCAGTTAGTGTCGTCCTGGTCCGTGATCAAGATGGCATCCAGCAGCAAATATACTATGTAAGTAAAACATTTCTCGATGCGGAAACCAGGTATTCACACCTTGAAAAGTTAATATTAGCTTTAATTTCTACTTCAATTAAGTTAAGGCATTATTTTGAAACTCATGTTATTGTCATTCGTACTAACTATCCAATAAAAAGTGTAATGAGAAAACCAGAAATGTCAGGAAGGATGGCCAAGTGGTCCGTTCAGTTAAGCACTTATGACATCAAATATGAGCCTAGAACAGCAATAAAATCACAAGCACTTGCAGATTTTGTGGCAGACTTTAGTCCAAGTATGCAACCAGAAGTAGAACTTGAAGTCCAACAACTCCAAGATGGGGACATCCTGAGGATGTGGACTCTATTCACAGATGGTGCTTCTAATATGAGGGGCACAGGGCTAGGTGTTGTCCTAAAGTCACCACAAGGGGACATCATACCCCAGGCCATCAGTTGTGATTTTAAAGCCACCAATAATGAAGCAGAGTACGAAGCCTTAATCGTGGGCCTAACCGTGGCTCTAGACATGAACATTAAAGCAATACAGGTATATAGTGACTCATTATTACTTGTAAATCATTTTAACGGTTCCTATGCAGCAAAAAATGCCAAGATGACAGCTTATTTGGGCATTGTAAAAATTTTGGCAAGCAAATTTCAAATATTCTCTTTCGAACAAATACCCCGAGAAGATAACTCTCAAGCAGATGCATTGGCTAATCTTGGATCAGCTTTCAAAAGCTTATCTCAGACTAATATCCCAATCATACATGTTGACATCCCTGCTGTGGAAAGGTTAGAACTATTCTGCATAGATGACGACATTCCAGACAGTCAGATGGAGATATCTTGGACGAAGCCAATAATCAAATATCTTCAAGATGGTACTATCCCTGATGAGGAAAAGAATGCTAGAGCATTCAGGGTAAGAATTTCAAGATTTATATTAATAGATAATGTGCTATTTAAGAAATCATTTGCAGGCCCATATTTGAGATGTCTCGAAGCCGACCAAGCTAAAGAAGTCCTAAGAGAGTTACATGAAGGATCATGTGGTAACCATTCTGGGGGCAGAAGCTTATATACAAAAGCTCTGAGAATGGGTTATTACTGGCCAACAATGCGCCAAGATGCTGCCATCTTTGCCAAGAAATGTGATTCCTGCCAGAGGCATAGCGACATCTTGCATCAGCCCGCAGAATTGCTTCATCCAATCCTTTCTCCTTGGCCGTTCATGAGGTGGGGAATGGATATAATGGGAAAAATGGCCAAAGCTCCAGGGGGAAAAGTTTTCTTGCTTGCTATGACTGATTATTTCTCTAAATGGGTTGAGGCTGAATCCTATGTGCAAGTTCGTGATAAGGAAGTCATATCCTTCATTAAGAGAAATATATTTAGTAGGTTTGGCATCCCATCTGAAATAATATGTGACAACGGCTCTCAATTCATGAGCAAGAAGACCCAAGATTTTCTTGCTAGGTGGGAAGTTAAGATGGTGACATCTTCACCTGTGCATCCTCAAGCTAATGGCCAGGCAGAATCAAGCAACAAAATAATCATCAATAACCTAAAGAAAAGGCTAGATCAAAAGAAAGGAAGATGGGCGGAGGAGCTTCCCTTTGTCCTTTGGGCAAATAGAACCACACCAAAGAACGCGACAGGTCAAACGCCCTATTCTTTAGTGTTTGGAGCAGAAGCGGTCATCCCGGCAGAAGTTGTCTTCCCCACTGCCAGATTCAAGATGGTGACACCCGAGCAAAATGATGCCAACCTGAACCATGATCTAGACACCATTGACGAACTGAGGGACCTTGCTAAGATCAGGATAGCAGCATATCAACAGAAGATTGCAAGATCCTACAACAAGAATGTCAGATTGCGAAAATTCCAAGTTGGTGATCTAGTCCTACGAAAGGTGTTTCAGAATACAAGAGAGCCCAATACTGGAAAGATGGCTACCAAATGTGAAGGGCCATACCTAGTAGATGCTGAAGCAGACAAAGGTTCCTATTGGCTATCGACTCTAGAAGGAGCAAGGATTCCCAGAAGCTGGAATGCCATCCATCTCAAAACCTACTTTATGTAAGTTTGCATGATTATTTTACAATGCAAATAAAACCAAGGTACGATCTTTACCATTCTAAATTCAATAAAAGTATTTGCTTCCGTTTTTATCTATTTTTTGGAATAATTACTGACTTAAGCATCGAAGGGGCGTTAGCTAAGCTAACGCCCACCCCTAACATGTTTCTTTTTTGCAAGAAAACAAGAAACATCAGAATAAAACTCATTGGTCAACTAAGATGTGAGCATCCTCCCTGGAACATAACATCTTAAATCAGGTATGGACTACCTCTTATTCTTTGTTTAGAAAGTATTTTTTTTTTATTTTATCAAATAAAATGTGACATCAGAAAAGATGTCGAAATCTTTCATTAACTTGTTATTTTGCAAGAAGTTGACACCTTAAGCTGGAAGTCTTCAAATTCAGTCCAAGTCCTCGTGAAAACAACCGTTTTGAGACTGGCCATCTCACTTCCGCTTAAGGTACTTAATCCCTTCAAAGGTTTAAAGAAATTACTTTCTTTCACCGCATTAAGGTTTAAACACCTCGCCTGGAGCGCACGATGTCAACCTTGATTGAGGTGTGTGGTAGGCTCGTATGTTTAATATATACGAATTACCTATCACCACTTAATCAATGTGTTAGACCCTAAGATATTTACAATTGGTTATGACACATACGTGTCATCTAAGAACAAACGGTTATTGACATTTACATGTCAATCTATGTAATTGCAAAGGATTTCTACATCCACTCGCAAGTTGTTACCATCTATGAAGAGGTTAACATATCAACCTCCTAAAAACATTTTTCATAAAGATACTTGGGGAAAGGTTTTTTCCAAAACCCAAGCAGAGATTTTCCTACAGAAAGCATAAAAAAGTGTTGAACCAACCCAACACTTGAAAAACAAATTGTCTTGACCCTTATGGGCCCATTACAAACCAAAAATATTGTCTTTGGGACACAGCCCAGTTAAAACTAAAGTTTTCAAACCAAATTTTTCAAAAACAAAAAGTTTTTACCATGTTCCTTCACGGGGTGGCTACTGCCGCTGATGTTGCTGCTCCTTCCTTAAGGATATCATCACCCTTGGCTGCTGAAGATCCATCTCCTACCTCCTCTCCCTTAGCATCCAAAGCCTTTAAGAGGGAACGTTGTTGTTCAACGTCCCACTCTTTGTGCTTCCCATCCTGAAATTCCTCCATCATCTGAACCTTGATCTCTATCATACTTCAGGCAGCGGAGGCCATCATGTTCTTCTTTAAATCCTCAATCTCATGCAGCTGCGTGTCTTGAAGAGAAGACATTCCTGTCACCAATCTTTCCACCTCCTTCTGCAAATCCTCAATTTTCTTTGCCCCAACTTCCCTCTGTTTCTTGACTTGGATAACTTCCAACACCAACTTCCTATTTCTTTCCTCGAGACTGTTCATTTTCATCTTAGCAGTATCAACACCCTACAAAAGCCAAATATTCAATCAAAACCTTAAGATAAATTATTCAAATTAAGAATATATTTGAACCTCTGTTTTCCAAAATGAAACATACCACTGCAGCCTTAGCGAAAGCTTCTTCCACACCTCCTAGACCTGTTTCATCTACAATTATTACTTCTTTTGAACTGGTCTTCCTCTTCTTCACCCTGGCTCTTACAGATGGTGCCTTCATCTCCCTTTTAGGCGCCAACATTTGATTGCTCGCCTGGGTTTGCCCCATAATGTCTTGAAGGTCCTTGAGAGAAAAGGCAGCAGTTGATTTTGAAACTGTCAGAAGAAATGCACTGTCAGAAGAATGTAAAATCTAGCAACACCAAGAAAATTTGTACAAAGATCAAAAAATCTTACCAGTAGACATCTCGGTGGAAGGTGGTATCTCCTTATTTTCAGAGACGGTTATATCTTCGTAAGGTTGGAAAGATCTCTCCCCCTCTGAGAATTCTAACAGCCTATTCACCTTCCACTCGTTTCAGCAGATGGAGGGAAAAGCTTCACCCAATCAATAGCTGCAAAAACAAACAAAGAAATTACAACAAGTAAGTGCGGAAAATAAAGGAAAATTGAAATTTGAAAGAGGGATACCTTCCCTATTCCATTCAGTCGCCAAGAAGTCTCCTTCCTCCAAAGAATCCTTCTCGACAAAAAAGTATTTCGATTTCCAACCCCTATCACTCACAGTTACTTTCAAGAACAAGGGTTTCATTCCAGACCTAGTCTTAAGAAGGTACCTTGTGGAACCAAAAGTTTGGAGTTCATACACAAAGGCCAACTCCTTCAAACCTATATCTAAACCGAATTCACGGTTCACTCTCAAGACACAAGAAAAGATCCTCCAAATCATGGGCATCAATTATACAAAAGCAAGGTTAGTCTTTCTGAAAAACTCGTTTATCATTGCAGGAAAAGGATAGGAAAAACCTAGAGTAAAGGGGTACTCATAAAAATAAACCCATTTCGGAGAAACGAAATCAGACCTAAGAAGAACATCAAATGGCCTAAAGATGGTAGAATCCGGGAAGCAGTGTCGATCTTTGATAGATTCGATCAGTTCATTGTTAAAAACATAGATTTCTTCATCTGGTTTTGTCAACAAATCTTCACACGAAAAACCCCCATCCTCGTGTAAACTCGGAGGATTTTTCGCGGCTTTTCCCTTTTTTGATTTCACCATTTCTGAAAAAAGAAACAGGAAGAAAAAGAGAGGGAAGGATTTTACCTTCAAGGGAGAAATCACCGCCGTGAAGAAGAATGGATGAAAGTGATTGGAAAAGGTAAAGGAGAAAGTGAAAAGATTTTTCGGTTTTAAGCCCTAGATCTTGGGAGTGGTTACGTTAATTAATTGGAGATTAACTCCTCAACCGCCACGCATCCTCTCAATTAATTAACCGCAGAGCTTCTAGAAGGTCGTGGAAAAAACTGACCTTTTAAATTTCATTTAAAAGACAGTTTTTTGGGGACAATTGTTATGGGTAAAATTCAGGATTGATACATCCTGAGTTGTTATCAGCATGTCAACATCTTCAAACTCGAAGGCAAGGTAAAAATTATTTACTTAAATTAATTAATTATCTATTTCTGTTATATTTAATTACAGGGATAAAAAAGTACGTGGGAGAAACATGTCCAACAGACTCCTTTCAACGGCTTAGAAGACTAAGTCAAGATGAAGATAACTTACTGAGATTGTAGGGGAGTTTGTTAGGATTTGATTTTTCTGTTATTTTCTTTTTTATTTAAGCTCATGGCTGGAAACACAAAAACACAACACACGAACGCACGCATTACACACACATGGATCACAAATACTCTGCAATTCTGACATAGTTTTCTACCTTGTAACTCAGTGCTAATACAATTATTTGGGAAGGTAGGTGCTCATAATCACCTCTCGAGGTTTTGTGCCGGCGAGATACTTATCTCAAGAGTTTTTTCTCGTTACATGATCGAGCCATCCTAGTTACATTATTGTACCAATTATACTCCATTGCACCCTCCTTAGCTTCATTTCAATTTCTATCATTATAGACTGTTTTTAGCCAAAACACACACACACACACACACACACACACACACACACACACACACATAAATATATATATATATACACATTAATTTTCTAAATTTTTAGAAACCTTTTTGTGTGTGGTCAAACCTTAAGCGAAAATTCAAACCAAACTTTTTTTATAAAGAGGAACAACCTCCAATTTGTAAAGAAAGGAATTTGTTTTTTTAGGTGCAATTACCAAATCATCCCTCATCCTAAAAAATGACAACCTAGCACATATATTTTCGGAAATGACCACGGGTCCTTTCTTTACAAATACACCCGCATGTCATTAATGGACCAGCTGTCACACCCTCTTTCCTCCCTCGTTTTTCTTTTTTTTTTCCTCTCAAAACTCTAAAACGAAATATTTTATGATCCAAAAGTCAAAAAAAATTCGTGAACATCGTTGTGTTCATATCGTCAATACAAATCAAACTATTAGCATCAACATATATTCTAAATCAAATTTGAGAAGTTTTCAGTTGTTTCAAGTTCACATTTGTTTTTTAAAATTTTACAATTGTTTTTCACATTTGTACAAAGAACAACTAAAAGAAGCAAACAGTTGATTTATTTAAGTTTATATTTTTTGCAGGAAATTGTCTTCTATTTTACTTAATTCACAGTTGTTTTAATTAAGTTTACAATTATTTTTAGTATTTTATGGCCTCTATTTTTGTTTTTTTATGAGATTATTTGACATATTTGTTATGTTCACAATTATTTTAGTTAAGTTTACAGTTGTTTTTAGTTAACTTTACAGTAGTTTTTATTTTATTTTTATAACCTCTATTTTTGCAATTTTATGAAATTATTTAATATATTTGTTAAGTTCACAGTTGTTTTAGTCTTTTATATACTCTATATTTGCAATTTTATACGATTATTTGACATATTTGTTAAGTTCACATTGTTTTTAGTTAAGTTCAAAACTGTTTTTGTGAACTACTATCTCACACTAAAAAATTGTCTACCTCTTTACCAAAATGAATTTTCAATTTTTTTTTTTGAAATTGCTTTTAATCTTTTAAAAAAATTTGGACATTCATTTTGGAGTTGGTCTTATAAACAACACGTTCTTTTCTAATCTTAAGAAAACTTAATAATACATTCACTGGCACTCTTTATACTGACACTTTTTTATACTAATAATGACACTTTTTTATCCTGCATTATACTGGCACTTAATAATACATGCATTGACACTGTTTATACTGACACTTTGTTACACTAACACTGACACTTTGTTACACTAACACTGGCACTTTTTTACACTAACACTGGCACTTAATAATCCATGCAGTGGCAATCTTTACACTAGCACTTTGTTACACTAACACTGACACTTTCTGACACTAACACTGGCACTTTGTTACACTAAGTGTGGGCGCCTCCAACTCCCGGACCTCTAAATCGTGTCCCAAAATGAAGGGTCCCAAAATATACCATTTCAAAAAAAACTTTTATTTCTTTTAACTTGAAAAGTATGTCAACCCCTTTTTCAAAACAATTTCAAAATAACCTCTCTACACGGAGGTGATATATAAACCTGTTTAAATCAAACACAACCTGGTTTTACAAAATATACAACTGGAAAGGCTATACACAAGCCAACCATAACAAACGAAGTTTAAGTTACTTACAACTCGATACAGCTGAAACATGTTTATAAAACCTTATATACAATACATTTCCCAAAAGAATAACAACCAAAGTCCAGCCCCAACTCCCAAAATAACTCATACCCTGACAACCCAAAAGGAGTCCAAACTCTTCCCCCGGCCTCACTGGTCCGGTCCACCTATCTCAGCGGGATCTAAAACAATAAAAGGAGAAGGGGTGAGATAAAATCTAAGCAAGCTATTATGTATGCAACAATATGCCATACAATATGCAACACATAAACATGTTGCTCACATTGGAAAACTGTAAACACATTACGTTACCTTTTCCTTCTGACCAATAAGTCATAGAATATGCAACACTCAATCAGGTTGCCATTTATCAGATAAGCAACACATAAGTAGGCTGCCAAGATCACATTGGGAAACAGTAAACACATTATGATACTTTCCCCTCTGAATCACATATAATATAACGGTGGGAGTAATACTCCTCTCGTGAACTGCTGGTGCACATTCACGGCTTATACGACCTCTAACGGAGATCCATATAAGTTATCAGCTATCTATACCATGACTACACACATATACAGAAGCTGCGCACCCCCAGACCGTGGCCACAGAAGGGGGAGAGGTCACAGGTATAAGGAAATCTAAACACCTTATGAGATATCTTCCCACAAGTGATTGTATCCCATATACCCCCAAAAGATCAGCTGATATCACCATATTCAAGCACATAACATATACTTGATAATAAGTCCACCCTATGGGACACCAATGTATATAACATGGAACTATAATCAATATATATATAAAAGCTGAAGTGCATAAGAACATTACTAAAAATAGCAATTTGAGCGGGAAACTGAAAATCCATTTTTGGAAATAAATTTTTGATTCAAATGCTAGCACCAGAAATCATTAAAACTATTTAATCAATCATTAATTACAATTGCATGCTTACTCTGGCAAACAAATTAATTATTACAATCAATTCTAACCTAACTACATGGAATACAAACAGTCACCGCTTTTGAATTAAATCCATATTCTACAAATACAAAGGCATACTCAGATTTCTTGCTACTTTCTTTCTTTCATTTCTCTGGAATCTTTCTTTGCTCTTCTGTTTTTTCTTTCTTCTGTATGTTGTCCGCCATTTCACCTCCTCCTTTCAATTTCATCATATACACTAAATAAAAAATTGGAACTTTAGTATATTTGAAATAAAACAGTGGTTCATACAAGTAATTTTGTTATCACTTTATTGCAAAACAAAGTTAAATGGTCTTACATTTTCATCACTTCCTATTCAGCTTCTTTCATCCATGATAGGTGAACACGGATACATGATATGTCAACACGAATACATGATAGTGAGAGAGAGAGTAAAGGGACTCCCATATTGGTGTCAAGAAAATATATAATGATGCAGGTAAAGGTATGGTCTTTATACTAATCTTTAGCATTTAAACAAATTAGATTATTCAGTTTCTATACTCTTTTTAAAAGCAAATGTCATTAATATTTTTTTATAAGAACTACAAATATGCTTAGCAAATAGTTGAAAATTCTTAGTTAATACCTATCTTGGTTGTTTGACCACTTAATTAAATTGAGGTTACCTCGAGCATCTATTGTTGTAAATGTGCTTTGTATATCAATTCTTAGCTCAAGAGAAGCTCCACAACAAGTCATCCATCAACTTTAGCCTTTGCAACCATTTCTTTGCGGTTGGACTACTAACATTCTCACATCTTGATGAACCTATTAAGAAAAATGTATGAAAAGTTTACTGAAATGCTTGTCAGGGTATTTTCTTACAAAAAAAATTATAGAAAAATGGAAAAGTAAATACTCATGATATCTAACACTATTTGAAATTTTAACAAACTAATTTAAAGTACAAGTTATGATTCATGAGAGGGAGTTCTATAGAAAGATACTATTTCTGGACAAATAAGAAAAGGGAGGGGGTTTATGTTAGTCGTTCATAGAGGAAGTTCTATGAAATCTGATATTGATATAATTAAATCTAATGAGCTATTTTCACAAATAACTGTAACTTATAAAAAAAAAGTGCATATTCATTTTTTGGGACGGAGAGGGTACAAGTTATAGTTATTGAGACCTACTTTGTTAGAGCTATTTTCCCATATATGTTACTTACGGGTTTGTCATATTGCTTGGATCATGTCCATAGCAAAGCATTAATTGTTACTCAGGGACAACAAAGATACTTCTTCCGTCCCGCAATGTTTGTCACATTTCCCATTTTTTATTGTTCCAAAAAATATAGTCCAATCATAATAACAATGTAAAATAGCACTTCATCCATCCCTAAACGAGAGTCCCATTTAAATTTTCAAACATTTTAAGGTTACATTATAAGTTTAAAAAATTTAGTGATTTTGAAGCTTTAATTTTGGATATGAGAACTTTTTGGGACAAAGAAAAAGGAAAAATGGAACTATCATTTTTATCATTTTGAGACAGGGGCAGCAATTAAAAATTGATTGAACATCCAAAAAAGTTTTCTTTTGATAATAATCAATTATATATAAGACATATATGCAGTTGAAATTTTAGAAACTGATGGAGTAACGGGGTTGGTGTTTCAATATTTGGTTTCAATTCATTTGGAAATGGAGTGGAATACTACTCAAAATCTCAAACAAATCCTACCAGTATGCTAAGTGGTGAAAAATCTCAAGCCCATGTGAAGATAAAAGGCCTATTTAAGGTTTTTATCACCAATACTCTTAAATTAGATCTATAATTTTTTTCTGTTAGTTATTGATATAAAAAGTCAATAGATATACTAATAAATAATTTTTTTCTATAGATCTAACTATATTCCTGTCAGATCTATAATTCTAATATAAGTTTAATAACGTAATATATATAAGAACAAATTAAACTGGAAATTTTGATTTAAAAAAAAAAAATCATGGAAAATATATTTTTTAGTTAGATCTTGATACTAAAAAAATTACGATAATTCCTAATAACATCTATACGAAAAAAGAAGAACAAATTTTCATAAAACATATGATTATTGCTAAGAAAAATTAATGCGCAATTTTTGACATAATTATCAACAATAAGGCTTGGGAAATCGAAACTTACCGAAATCAAGATTTCGGATTTGAATGTCTGTTATGAATTGGCAAGTGAAACGGAGTCGTTTTGTGGTGTTCCAGTTATAGCCGTTAGAAATAAAGTGTCCGTTAGTCATTACGTCGTCGTTTAGCTAAGTGGGTTATTATTAGCAAATTAGTTGTTATTTCAAGGGCATTTCTGTCCAACGTAGATGCTGTTGGTTAGCCCATGTGACAACGCGTATTTGTTGTTGGTATGGCGTGATTCAACGCATTATGATGAATAACAAATTTCTCTTCAATTCTCTCTCCTGTTCTTACTCTCTGTTCTCTCTCTATCTCCATTTCTGATCTAATCCCTTCTCTTTCCTCTCAAATTCAATATTCTTTTCTCAATTTACGAATTGTCTATTGTTTGGATTGAGCTGTGTTCAATCTCATTACTCAGATCATAACAAATCTGGTATCAGAGCATTCTCAATCCAGCGGCAACAATAATGGTGGATACACGTTATCAGGAGTTGGAATCAGGGGTGAGGTCGTGTGAAGAACAGATTACTGGGCTCAAATCAGGTCAAGACGAGATGAAGGAGAATATGACAGCCATGGGCAAGGACATTGAAGAGATTCGTAACATCCTCATGAGTATGAAAGGAGGCCAGGATAAGGGAAAATCTGGAGGAACGAAGGAGCCAAATGGAGGTAGCAGTTCAAATTCGATTCTCGGGGTTCATCCATTGGACAGAAGCAATAAGGGGAATACTCAGGGAAAGGTAATCGAAGAACCCTTCATTGTAGAAGATAATAGCTCACCAATTAAAGGAATTAAGTATGGTCATGAAGTAAATGCTGATAAGAACTTGAACGAGGGGTATAAGAAGCACTTGAAACTGGAATTTCCAAAGTTTAATGGGCTGGATCACAGGGGATGGATACGCAAATGTCACAAGTTTTTTAAGTATAGGTCAGTGCCTCTCCATGATAGGGTCGAATTGGCTACCATGCATTTTGAAGGAAGTGCGGAATTTTGGTACCAAAATTATAGTGAAGAGATTGATTATTTGGCATGGGATGATTTTGTGAGATTGGTGGCAATCAGGTTTGGACCACAGGCTCATGAGAATATTGAAGGTGAGTTCTCTAATTTGCAGCAAACTACCACAGTGGTTGAGTTCCAGAGCCAATTTGAGGAGTTAAGGGCTGTGATGAAAGCTGAGAATCCAGCTTATACTGAGAAGTTTTTTGTTAATAACTTCATTAAGGGCCTCAAGGAAGATATAAGGTACAGGGTGCAAGCTCAATTCCCTACTTCACTAGTTCAAGCAGCAAGCATAGCTAGAGTTGAGGAAGCTCATTGGGAATTTGCTAATAAGAAAACCAAGGCAGTACAATACAAAAGTAACCCCTCATTTTCACCATTCAACACTAGTTCCAGACCCAATTTCAATCAAAATTCAAGCCCTAACAGGACTGGTAGTTTTTCAACCACCAGTAAAATTCCCACCCAAAGTGGTTCTTCAGTAAATCAGAATTCCAAGGTTGATGTTAGCTACGGGAAGCCTAGGCCACCTATTAAGCAACTGACTCAGGAAGAAATGCAAATAAGGAGGGACAAAGGGCTATGCTACAATTGTGATGAGGTTTACAAATTTGGCCACAAGTGCAAGACCAGGCAGCTCTATATGATTGGGGTTTGTGATGATGAAGAGGGGGAGATTTGGCATGATACCACTGATTTTCCCATTGATGATCAAGTTGGAGAGCCAAGGAAGGAGGAAGAATTAGAAATTTCATTGCATGCTCTCTCGGGTAGCTCAGGGCTGCAAACTCTCAAATTATTGGGCAAAGTGAATAAGAAAAATTTCACCATTTTGATTGACAGTGGTAGCACACATAATTTCTTGGATGAGCAAGCTGCAACTAGATTGGGATGTGTTGTGGATCACACTAAAGAAGTACCAGTGGTAGTAGCTGATGGCAGTAAGATCAGTAGCCAAGGAATGTGTAAAAACTTCAAATGGAACATGCAGGGAATAGAATTTGAAACTGACATGAGGGTGATTAATCTTGGAGGCTGTGATGCAGTTTTGGGAATTCAATGGTTGAAGAAGTATAGCCCTATAACATTCGATTTTGCTGAGATGACAATGGGGATTATGAAGGAGGGCAAACAAGTCACACTGCAGGGGGTAGAGGACACTACAGCAATTAAATTCATGAATGCTAATGCAGTGGGGAAGGCTTTACAAGCATATCCATGTGGGGCAATAGTGCAGTTGTACTCACTGACTATTGAGCATCAAGAAGGCCAAATACAACCCCAGGTAGAGTTATTGTTAAGAGAATTCAATGATGTTTTTGAGGAGCCCAGTGGTCTACCACCTGAGAGAGATTTTGATCATGGCATACCCTTGAAGGAAGGCAGCATGGCAGTAAACAAAAGGCCCTACAGATGCCCCTACTTTCAGAAGACAGAGATTGAAAAAATTGTGGCAGAGTTACTTGCTAATGGGGTGATTCAACATAGCTGCAGCCCTTTTGCATCACCTGTGTTACTAGTGAAGAAGAAAGATGGGACTTGGAGGATGTGTATCGATTACAGAGAGCTGAACCAACTGACAGTAAAGGATAAGTTCCCCATACCTGTGATTGATGAGTTATTGGATGAACTACATGGGTCAAGGTACTTCACAAAGCTTGATTTAAGGTCGGGCTACCATCAAATCAGAGTAAGAGAAGAAGATGTGAGTAAGACAGCTTTTAGAACTCATCATGGGCATTTTGAATTCAAAGTTATGCCATTTGGGTTGACAAATGCCCCAGCAACATTTCAAGCTCTCATGAATACTGTCTTTAAAGATTATTTGAGGAAATTTATTTTGGTGTTCTTTGATGACATATTAATCTATAGTCCCACCATGGAAACTCATCTTGATCATCTCAGGTTGACATTGGAAAGATTAAGGGAACAACAATTGTATGTGAAGAGAAGCAAATGTTCTTTTGCAGTTGAGCAAGTAGAATACTTGGGACATATCATCACTGGTAAAGGAGTGGCAACTGACCCCAATAAAATCGAAAGTATGCTCAAATGGCCTACTCCCAGTTCTGTAAAGGGATTGAGAGGCTTCCTTGGGTTAACTGGGTACTACAGGAAGTTTATTAGGCATTATGGAGTGATTAGTAAACCTCTTACTAGATTGCTACAGAAGGATGCCTTTAAGTGGGATGCAGATGCTGATAAAGCTTTCAGAGCTTTGAAAATAGCTATGACCAGTGCACCAGTGTTGGCAATGCCAGATTTCTCGAAAACTTTTGTGTTGGAGACAGATGCGAGTCATGGAGGAATTGGAGCTGTTCTTATGCAGGGGGGAAGACCTATTTCCTTCATCAGTAAAGCCTTGGGACCAAAACAGTTGGGTATGTCTACCTATGAGAAGGAATTTTTGGCTATTTTGTTAGCAGTGGAGAAGTGGAGGCATTATCTTTGTGGGCAAACCTTTCAGATCAAAACTGATCATGAAAGTCTTAAATATATTATGGATCAAAAGGTAACTAGCATGTTGCAACAAAAGTGGATCTCAAAGCTCTTGGGATATGATTATACAGTTACATATAAAAGGGGTGTTGAGAACAAAGCTGCTGATGGCCTTTCACGAATGTTTGAGGAGCAAGGGTTCATGGAATGTAAAGCAATATCAGTGGTTCAACCTAGCTGGGTGACTGATGTACTAGCTAGCATGGATGGGGATGAGGAGATTCAGAAAATAGTGGAGAGTTTGCTACTCAATGGGAATGAATTTGCAGATTACACCTTCAGCAACAACATACTCAGGTTCAAGGGCAAGTTAGTATTGGGGTGTAATGGGAATCTTAGAGAAAGGATTGTGAAGGAATTGCATAATTCTCCCCTTGGTGGTCACTCAGGTATACAAGGCACTATTAAGAGAGTGTCTCAGTATTTCTTTTGGCCAAAACTGAAAACTGATGTGCAAAGGTGGATATCCCCTTGTGAAGTCTGTCAACAAAACAAAAATGAAACCATACACCCTCCAGGATTGCTGCAGCCCCTCCCTATACCCACTAGGCCATGGAATGATATCTCAATGGATTTTGTGGAAGGCTTACCTCTATCTCAGAATTGGGATTCGATATTGGTGGTAGTGGACAGACTTACCAAATATGGCCATTTCATTCCCATGAAACACCCATACACAGCCTATACAGTTGCCAAGAGTTTCTTTGATCATATCTACAAACACCATGGCTTACCAGTAACCATTACAACTGATAGAGACAAAATCTTTCTAAGCCAATTTTGGCAGTCTCTATTCTCTATGTTGGGCACTACACTTCAGCTAAGCACTGCATATCACCCCCAGACCGATGGTCAAACTGAGAGGTTGAATAGATGTATTGAGCACTACCTGAGGTCTACAACTAGCAGCAAACCAAAGCAATGGAGTAGTTGGTTGACATTGGCAGAGTGGTGGTACAACACTAATTATCATACAGCTCTGAAGATGAGTCCCTTTGAGGCATTGTATGGTTATGCTCCCCCACAAGCATTATTCAGTCATGAACAATACACAAAGGTAGAGGCAGTTACAGAATTCATTAGAGAAAGGGATCAACAAATCAGGACTATGAGAGAGAGACTTACAGAGGCTCAATCAAGGATGAAACAGTTTGCTGACAAGAAGAGAAGTGAAAGAGTTTTTGAGGTGGGAGATTGGGTATATCTCAAATTGCAACCCTACAGACAATCATCATTGGCGTTAAGGAGAAATATGAAGCTGGCCCCAAAATTTTATGGTCCCTTTCAGGTACAAGCGAAAGTAGGCAACACTGCATATAAGCTTTCACTTCCAGCCACGGCAAAAATCCACCCTGTTTTTCATGTCTCACTCCTCAAGCCTAGAATTGGAGACCATGTTGTTCCAAATCCTTCCTTACCATACACTGGAGATGATGGTCAATTTTTAATTGAGCCCATAGCCATCCTAAATCGACGATTGATCAAGAAAGGAAACCAACCTGCTGCTCAAGTGCTGATACAGTGGTCGAATACCTTGCCTGAAGATGCTACTTGGGAGGATTGGCCAGTGATTGCTGCAAACTTTCCAGATTTTAATCCTTGAGACAAGGATTGTTCGAGCAGAGGGGAATGTTATGAATTGGCAAGTGAAACGGAGTCGTTTTGTGGTGTTCCAGTTATAGCCGTTAGAAATAAAGTGTCCGTTAGTCATTACGTCGTCGTTTAGCTAAGTGGGTTATTATTAGCAAATTAGTTGTTATTTCAAGGGCATTTCTGTCCAACGTAGATGCTGTTGGTTAGCCCATGTGACAACGCGTATTTGTTGTTGGTATGGCGTGATTCAACGCATTATGATGAATAACAAATTTCTCTTCAATTCTCTCTCCTGTTCTTACTCTCTGTTCTCTCTCTATCTCCATTTCTGATCTAATCCCTTCTCTTTCCTCTCAAATTCAATATTCTTTTCTCAATTTACGAATTGTCTATTGTTTGGATTGAGCTGTGTTCAATCTCATTACTCAGATCATAACAATGTCATGTCCAACCAAAGGTATTGATTTAGGAATTTGTTAACGGATTGAATTATCTCATTTAATTGGGATAATTTATTCATACACAGTGAGATTCTCAAGAAAATACTTCTTGGAAATCATGAAATTAAGAATGAAAGATGAATCGGACAATATAATGATTTAAGTTTGTAAAGAACTAATTGAATGGCAATTTAAGAACGATGAAGCCAGATTCATGGGTGTAAGTTTCGAGATTTAGATAGAGTAGAAAAATAGGGACGACGGCGATAGAGAGAAAAAAAGAAGGTGTGAACGTTTATGGTAAAGGGAAAATTAGGTTTAGGGTTGATGGTTGGTTTTTTTTTTTTTTAATCCATTATCTGATCAGGGCTATGGCTCTCTCACTTTAGATTGGATTGAAATGGGCTTTCTTAATGGATTCATTCAAATGAATACCACACTTTTTTTCCTTTCTTTTTTATTTTTAAGTTTTAGATAGTGTCATTTATGTGAATACTAATTTTTTGAATGCCTTGATTGACAATACGCGATTATTAAAAAGAATCTTACTCTAGAATGAATAAAATATCTATATTACAATAGGGAAGGGAAGTAACCGCCAAGATAAAGAACGGCTGTGATTGATTATCAGAAAATAGATTGGACGGCCTAAAAATAACCTAATTAACCCACTATCCTACTCTCACAACAGTTAACTTCCTTGCCATTACTAATAACTTCTATGCCATTACTAAACATCTATTCCTTTTTCTCCCTTGACAGCTTCTTCTCTCTCTCTCTCTCTCTCTCTCTCTCTCTCTCTCTCTCTCTCTCTCTCATCTTCTATGTGTTTCTATGTTCACTCAACCTCCGCTTTACATCTCTTGCCCCATTGTCAAATTGATATCAATTCATCCCAATCTGTCCCTTTCAATTGTGGCACTACTGCACACCTGAAGTGAAAAGTGGTATTCGAGCATTGGCAACTGATTTGTTTGTTTGTTTTTTTTTGTTTTTGCAGTTTTAGTTTGGGATTTGAGTAACTCATTTTCTTATTTTCTTCTTCCTATAAAATGACACCGATTTTCTTATTTTCTTCTTCTTTTTATCTATAAGTGAGCCATAGAGTAATTATAGTGTTTGGATTTTAATGGGGTGCGATGTTGAGTTCTTGGCTTCCCTTTTACAGATTATGATGTGTGCAGACTATGATTGAACTGATTGGGGTGGAAAGTGTCCGCAGCAGCCGTATTGAGTGAAGAAGATGACTGCTTTATATGGCTATTGACTTGATTCAAAGGTGGGATTTGGGGCGGTATTATTGCAATCTGGTTGTGAAGCCCGGGGAGAAGTGGCCGTGGCTGGATTAGTGATGCATCAAATCTACATTCTCCTCTCATTTCATTTTTCTATGATTTTCCATTTCAGTATAGCTTAATACAGTGGTTAAAATGAATCATTATGGGATTTATACGTTTCATAAAAGGAATTCTATATATGACTTCACATGTTTGTTTGGATTGTGGGTTTGATTTAGTGATGCATTAATAATTTTGGTTTTACTTTGACCAATTTTGAGATGCTTTTGTACTTCATGTTTTTAGAAATGTTAAGATTTTATCCGTGAAAAAGGCATGTTTAAAGAGATTAAGAGATTTAAGAAATACCAGGTTCAAATATTGGATCAGCAAAATGTTGTCGTTGATACTAATACGATTGTATAGTTATTGTTTGGCAGATTGTTAGTTTTATTTGATATGAAACCAACGAGTAATAGTGATTTTGTTGTGACATAATAAGGGACAGAGTAGACTGAAGTTTCCGTTTGCTGCGGACATAGCTATTTGCTCATTTTGCCGAAAGTCATTAGCATGTATCAAAGAAGAAGGTAAAATAAAAAGTGATCTGCAATAATTTTGTGGCATAGAATTTTAAATTTACTCCAATATTATTGTTAGATGCCATAATTTTTCTATTTGTTCGTGTTGTGAATCTGTGAATTGTGTTTATATATATATATATATATATATATATATATATATACATGTAATTTTTTATTTTTTTGACAATGTTACAAGCCAAGAAAAATATGTATATTTTGAATTGGGGGAAGTGTCAAAACATTGTACCTCTCCTATATACATGTAAATTGTTAACACCGATTTGGACTACAAGTGTTTCATGTTTTCATTTTAGTGTTGTTGAGGTTACAAGAAAGAAGATAGTGGGTAGTTTTGGTAGTGGATAATGGTTAGGGTTATGAGAAAAACGACAGTGAGATGACGGGCGGGGGATGACTCGTGCCGTGGCACGGGGTTAGTACTAGTTTTATTACATTTTGTAATATGCACTTTTTGTACGTTAAAAATGTTTTCTATAAGAAATTTTTTCAAAATTTATAATATTCATAGATATTTGAAATATTTAATTAAGTACTTATTTCTTTCATTAATTAATATCATAACTGTTTCACTTTTATGTTAATTAAAAAATTAAATTTTTTTGATTGGTTAATTTAAGTTTTAAAAAGTGTTCTTTTCGTGCGTTTAACGCACGGGTGGCATACTAGTTCATGTTAATCCAATCACAATAGTGCACATATATTTCAACACTATTGAATAATAACACAATCCAAGGACATGGTATTAAAACTCATGCTCAACCAAAGAAACAGTGCAACACGTATTAAACACTCTGTGCACCACACTATAAACAGGTAAGCACTTATGGCCCAAATTATATCACATAAGTCTTACAATTTCATTTCATACTATGGAAATCAGAAACAGGGTGTTATCCCTCCTGTTCAAACCAAGGAAGTAATGCCCTATTCACTTTTAGGCACTATAAAGCAAATAACCCTACATAGGTCATCACGTAGGGGTACAATAACATATAAGTAGCCCTACGCCATCACAATACAACATTAAACAACTTCCCTTTTGGTTCCAAGTTCAAATACCAAGTTTTACAACCTTTGGTTTAAGTTTCATAAACTGCCTTTCAAGCATTTTCACGACATTATTTAAAGCACTTCCCATTATCCGATTGGACCATTTCAAGTTCCCTAATGTAGTACTAAAGTTGTACTAAATTCAGGGTCAAAGAGTGTTCCATTTCATGTTGGTTAGACTAGGTTTTCAAGGCCTAGAAAAAGGTTCAAGGCTGCAGATTGAAAATGGTTCAAGTGTCAAAACTGCCTTCCAAGCATTTTCACGCCACTATTTAAAGCACTTACCATTATCCATTTGGACCATTTCAAGTTTCATAATGTAGTACTAAAGTTGTACTAGACTCAGGGTCAAAGAGTGTTCCATTATACATTAGTTAACCTAGTTGTCCAAAGCCTAGAAAATGGTTCAAGGCTGCAGATTGCAGATTTTTCCCAGCTGGGTTGAACATCAGCAATAGCAACAAACTGCAACCCTTGCTCTCAGCTACCCCAGGTCATCTTACAACAATATTCAGACCTGTTTAGCCCCATAATATGCTCTCTTTATACCTCATAACACATACCTAACACTTCCCCACTTCAATTCAACCCATAACATCAACTTTTACTTGGTTCTTCAACCAACTCATATTCTTTTCATTTCAAACCTCAAGGGAATGATTCAAAACATCATAAGAACATCATTAAACAGGTTATGAACAGTTATTGGAAGGAACCATAACAACTTACCAAGATTTATCAAAATAAAAAGAAGAGAAAGTTGGATATTCTTGCTCCAATCACCACCCTTAGCAACAATTTAAAGATGGAATCAACAATACCACCAAGGCTGAATTTCTGTGATTTTTATAAGTTAAACAAGGGTTTGGGAACCTTCAAGAATGTAGGAGGAAGAAGAGAAACTGAGGAGGTGAAAATGCTTCTTGAAGAAGCCAAAATAAGATATGTATAAAACATTTTACAATCAAGCTCCTCCAAGTTTGAAATTCCACCAACAACCACCTTAAACTTATAGTTACACCTAAGCACCTTAACACTTTTAACAACACTTCCAATCCATTTTCAAGTGTTGCCAATTAACTACAAAAATTTTCTTTATTTAGACATTATATGCTTCAATCAAGTTATAACATCTAAAACCACATAGTTCATCGAAAGTGCCAAAATGAACATGTAAGCAAATCAAATGCTAACCAACCAAGGATGATATGCAATGCAAAACCAACCCCACGTGCTTCACGTCTAACCAAGAATGTGCCTAGATTTAGGGTCGTGACACTAACACTAGCACTTTTTTATACTAACACTTGCACTTAATAATACATGCACTGACACTCTTTACACTGGCACTTTGTTACACTAACACTAGCACTTTTTTACACTAACACTTGCACTTAATAATACATGCACTGGCACTCTTTACACTGGCACTTTGTTACACTAACACTGACACTTTTTTACACTGACACTTAATAATACATGCACTGGCACTTTTTAAATTGGCACTTTATTACTCTAACACTGGTACTAGCGGGGGAATCAAAACACGTTTTTTCTAACCTTAAGAAAAAACGCATTTTTTGTAAGATTTTGGCTTAATCTTGGGACTAAGGGCGTAATTGTTTGTTATGGATTTAATGTTTTCTCTTTTTTCAGATATGGCTGGCTTGTGATTTTTCTCTATTCTCGGTGGTTGCTTCAGCTTCTTGACATTGTTCTATGTAGGTAAATTCATTGCAATGGTTATTTGGTATTTATTTCTTACTCCCTCTTTAGTTATGGGATTGAACTTTTAATCCTTGGTGCAGTATTCATTGCACTCTTCTCAGTTCCAGTGTTGTGTGAGAAGTATGAGGACAAGGTTGACCCTCTTGCATAGAAGGCAATGATTGTGATGTTACACAGAAAATTGTGTTGCACTGGAGCTGAACGCCCAGCTGCTCAAGAGGATTCTCCGGCTGGTCTTCTTGGGATGGTCCACCTTGACTCCTACACACAAGTAAACAATGGTGAACTAAACCGGGGGTGGCTCCGGTAAAATACCTCCGGCGTGAGAATAAGTAATTGTTCTTGAAAGATAAAGAGTGTTAATGGAGATGGCAGAGAGAAAGTTTTTTCAGAGATGGATTAGAACTTACCCAATAATGTTACCTCACACATTTTTATACCCTCACACAATTTAGGCCATACCCCTAGATGACACGTGCCAGTCAGCCATGCTTTTTGGGTCAAATACCCCCAAAGTTGGTAAGAAAGTACTGTTTGCCCTATCACATCATACTGTTAACCGTTATGGGGGTATCCACGTGTCCACACCACAATCACTTGTCACTTGCCCGTCACGCTTGTTGCCTGGCGACAATCCTTCCAAGAGAGTAATATCAATATGATCGCCTAGTCTAATCCCTACACTTATCGCCCAAAGGATAAAAGCACCAGGTCACTTCTCGCCACGGATACTTCCCGCCTACTACATATTCTCGCTCAATGTTAGGTCCTTGCCGCAGATCACAAATTCCCGCTCTTTAAGGAAGAGTACCTTTAATTATACATTTCGTTATCCTTTAACTCCCTTAACACTTGCGTCCCATCCTGGGCCACCTGGCCCAACAAACCCTCTGCACTGTTCAAACCCAAACCTATATCTCGTAACCACTTTAGTAGCCCCCAATTTCGAGACCTTGATCATTCATGTTCCAGGCGAGAAATTCAAACTTACTCCTCTCTTCCCGCACACTTACGATAGTCACGCGAGATGTTTGGCAGGCTGACACCTATACGCTACGTGTCACGCTTTAGGCCTTTCAATCTGACGAATAGTTGTGATGGGACATACGAAAAGACATTGTTGAAATTTGAAATCATTAAATGGAGGGAATTTAAAATTTTGGGGGCCAATTAATTTTAACGGTTCCCAAAAACCCTTTAAAATTCCCTTCATATAAATAACCTCCCCCCTCCTACCTTTACCCTTTTTCGTTTCCCTTAACCTGAAAAACACCTTGCGATTTCCGGCCACCGTCAAACTTCTTCGGCGACCTTGTTTCCAGCTATTCCAACCACCCTTTAATTAAACCTCTCTTGAACCTTGATTCTCCCTTGAATTTCATTCCCAAATACCCACTTACCTACCTGACTCCCCATTGAATCAACCTGGACAACGAACCCCTTGGCCGTTCGTTGGATATTGAAGTAAACCTTCGACCAATCTTCAATTTTCTCAATGACCCTTCATATTTTCCAGGTAACTACTTGGATCCTTAGTTTTTCCTTGCTTTCTTTAAATTTTTGTTTGTCGCCATGGCTAGGTTTAAAAACTGCCTTAGACAAATTAGGTATAGTCAATGTCAGAGAACTGGGGGCATTTACTACTTGACTAGGGCCATTTGGGCGAGAATTCGATGAGATGACTTAGTGAACTGTCTAGGAATTAATAGGGTAGATCCCGCCGTTATTGCCACCATTGAAATTAGGGTTAAATGCTTTCTCCATTCCTCAGCCCCCATGTCTAAAACGTTTTTCACTCCTCGCGAGCTTTGCGACCATCTTTGTTGCTTCTATGGTTCCCCATAGAGCTCAGCCGATTCGACACTGATTTTCTCGCTGCGAGATCTATAGCTAATAGGAACCGTTATAAACAAGTTATCTCTTCTTCTGATTCAGGCGAGATGTCCCACTCTGGAGCTCCTGGTGCTTCAACCTCAACTGGCGGGAACTCAACCTTAACCAATAACCCCTCCACCTCAGCCACAGCGGGAGCCAGCCTTTCCCAAAATCCTCATATAACTCCTTATCACACCAAGTACAACATCGACCATCTTAATTACCATATTGCCGCCTATGATGGTGAGATGTCTCTCTCTGTAATTAGGCATAGACAGGATGGCATCGTAGTTTTCCCGTCCCAACTAGATGTTGGGCTCAAGATTCCTGTGGACCCCTTCATTTCACTTGTCCTCTTCAAGGCTCAAGCGGCAATAGCTGAGCTTTACCCAAACGCCATTAGGGTATTGACTTGCTTTATCACTATTTGTCGCGCTCTCCGGCGAGAACCCACCACTCACCTCCTTATGGATATGTTTACTGGGTACCAACAAAAAGACAAACAAACCCATGACTTGCAAATGTCGCTTAAGTATAAAAAACCAAAAATCCTAACTCCCCATCCCTCCAAAGTCCATAATTGGCAAAATGATCCACTTTTCATCATTTCCCGCATTGGCTGGGCTCTCCCCACGGACTTGCAAGGGATCTACCCTAAGATTGACAAAAAAATGGGCCTTGGACGAGGATGAGAAACGCTTGAAAGCTACTATGATCCAGCTTCTCGCCGACGCCAGCACCACTGACCCTTCCCCCGCCCTGTTTTCGATCCAACAAATTCTTGCAGATCATTCCCTCCTCAGCCAAGTGGGACTTTCTTTTGACTTCCCGCCTATGCCTCCATGAGTATCCATAACTTTCACTAAATTTTGGCCTGGCTGGGAACGTCATACGGGTTACAAATTTGGCATAGACTGCACTGTCTGCGGGAACGGTCAAAATATGTGTCCCGCAATGCGAGAAGTACAACGTATGGTTTCTGTTGTTTCTTACTTTCTTTATTTACTACCATGCTTTTATTATCGCTAATCATTCTTTTTTGCCTCTCGCAGTGCATAGGACTATGGATATGAACCAAAAGAGACTGGCCCAGGGAATGTCGGAGCAACAAGCCAAGCGTTTGGCCCTGGCCAGGAATGCAAGCCTCAGGGCCCAAGCTTCTGATCTCACCATCCCTATCGCAACGACAGGCGAAGACGAAAGGATCATCACTGAAACATCTTGCAAGAGAGCTCCTTCTACCGCTTCCCGCCCCCAGAAGCGACAACGCACAATCGTCTCTGCTCCCGCTCAAGGGGGCCAACCTGAAACTCTCAACTTAGTTTATGAGGAAGAAGAAGAAGAAGAAGAGGAAGAAAGAGAAGAAGAATAAAATGAGCCCCATAATGAAGCTGAGGATGATGCTCCACTTGATCAACAGGGAGCTGAGAATGAGGGGATGCAATCAGAGAATCTTGCGGGATCCAATACTCTGCCTCCTCCTCCCTCAGCTCAAACCAATGAAGCTGCCCCCAATGCTTCTCCCAATCACCCTTCATCTTCCCGCTCAACTCCTCGCCGCCGTGCTAGCTGGCTGAAGGAGGGCTTCCAAATTCCTAAAGATGAAGCGGGCATGAAGACGCTGTGCCAGGAGGCCAACAACATCCCAACCCTCAAAGGACTCATCACTAAAAGGCTGGAACCGAGTCTCACGCTTCTTGGAGGTTCCCTTTTGCCTTAAAACGATCAAGCGATGCTGACCAGGTTGCATATGTCGAGAAAGAGGATCCCGCTCATTCAGCATACCACACGGGAATCCAGATTTCCATAGTAAGATTCCCTTACTTTTCGTTTCGTTTCGTTTCGCTTTAACTTTATATTTCTAGTTTTGCTTTAACATTTTATTGTCACATTACACTTCACAGGTTAGCAGCATTGTCTTGGGCTTGAGCAAGAAGTGCTCTAAGTTGGAAGTGGACCTTACTGCCGCTGAACATGAGCAGAATGTCTACAAGAGGCGGGTATCCAGGCGAGAAGCCTCAATCAAGCTGCTAACGGAGCAGAAAACCAAAACTGATGCCGATCTTATTGCGGAACAAGCTTAGTTGGAGGAGCTAAAGCAGAAAAATAAAGGCGCTGAGGATAAGCTTACTCTCCTTACTACTGAGAATGAGAAATATAAGGCGAACACAGCCAGGCTTGCCACACTTATTACTGAAAATCAGCGGCTTAGGGATGATAGCTTTGTGAAGGCTAATCAGGTGACCAAGCTGAAGAATGATCTTGCTGCTGCGAAGTCCAAAGCTGAAACTGCTGAAATGTATGCATTTGATAATGCCATCCTCCACACCTTGAGGACAATTGCCGCAAAAGCCAATCCCGCTATTACCCCCGCCATGCTAGCGAGATGGGGTTCAGAAACGATCTTCAGCGACAAAAGTCGCAAGGGACATCCCCTGGTGCCCTTCAGCGATGAAGAGCTAGTCCAGCTAGCAGCGGAGGATGCCGTTCTCGGCAAAACTGCCTGGCCAGTTCCTGACACCCACCCCGACAACATTATTCCCGCCTTGTTTGACCTGACTCAGAAGAACAAATATGCTCTTAACGCTGCCTATACCGGCCAATGATTTATGTGCTTTATCCTTGTCGCAACTACTTCTGTTTCTGATTTTGGCTTGTAACAAACAATTTACCCCCCTGTCTTTTAATTCTATTTTTCGCTTCTCGTAATTGTAATTTGTCACAGCAAAATTTACTGTTAATCTTTATGGCGGGACTTTGCGCCCAGACAATTTGTAATTTTTTTCTTGTCGCTCTGTTGCGACCTTTTATCTCGTTCTTTGCTTTATCATTCCATTCTTGCCATCATGAATGTTTCTCCTTACTTTGCTTCTTATAACTTGCCTTAAATCTTCATTTGTACACCTTAACTTTTTCATGTCGCTTGTCTTTCTTTTGACAACTCTGATTTTGCTTCGATAGTTCATCGAAGATTGAACCTTACCGTCTTATTTCTATATACATACTACTCCCTTCAAAAAAGTGAGACCTGTCTTTAGGCAGCCTCACTCCCAATTTAAAATTCTCGCCAGTTATGCGACGATCTTAGACGCATTATACATATATCCTCTTAACTTATTTTCATCGCCTCTGCGACAACGATTATAACCTGTTTTTTATCGCCTAAGCGACAACCATCATAAATGATTCTTATCATCATTGTAATTACCATCTTTGCCTTCATTTTGTTCCCGAGTCTCTCCCCAGGTCACCGCATCAATTTGGCGCCTGGGTCTCTCCCCAGGATGCCTCATCCACTTGTCGCCTGGGTCTCTCCCCAGGTCGCAAAGTTTGGTACCTGGGTCTCTCCCCAGGTCACCACATCCATTTGGCGCCTGGGTCTCTCCCCAGGATGCCGCATCTACTTGTCGCCTGGGTCTCTCCCCAAGTTGCAAGGTTTGGAGCCTGGGTCTCTCTCCAGGTCACCGCATCCATTTGGCGCATGGGTCTCTCCCCAGGATGCCGCATCCACTTGTCGCCTGGGTCTCTCCCCAGGTCGCAAGGTTTGGTGCCTGGGTCTCTCCCTTGATCACCGCATCCATTTGGCGCCTGGGTCTCTCCCCAGGACGCCGCATCCACTTGTTACCTGGGTCTCTCCCCAGGTCGCAAGGTTTGGTGCCTGGGTCTCTCCCCAGGTCACCGTATCCATTTTTCCAAGTGTTAACGACAATTCCTTCTCGCTTTCATCGTAACGCCTCCACGGCCACCTCCTTTGTCAACTTTCTTTATAAACTCCGATGGCCACTTTCTTCATCATTTTTGGCCTGCTCAGATCTCGCTCCTCCATTCACTGTTTTATGAAACACAAAACAGTAAACTTATCAGATTTGTTATAAAAAGTTAATCAGAGTAGGATATGTCGCTGAATAATTCCCACTATCATTCTTCCATCATTCTTACGAGTTACATCATTCTAGAATGACAAATTCTACATAACTTTTCTGTCAATGTGAGACAAACAAAACACATGACCTACAAGAAAAGTTACATAACTTTTGTTATCTAGAGCAAAAATCAAAAGATATAACTACAAAAACTCGTGACAATTTCATTGATAAAAACTCTTCAAATGATCAACACTCCAAGCATTTTTCAACTCTTCACCATCTTGTCTCCTTAGCTGATAAGTCCCTTCTCAGATAACTTTGGACACCTGAAATGGCCCCTCCCACTTTTCATTCAACTTGGTGAAACCTGGCTTGGGTCCCGTAGCCTCCGCACTTCTTAATACCCAGTCACCTACATTTAAGGACCTCTTGTTTACTCGCTTATCATGTTGGGCTTTCATCTTTTGCTTACAATTCACCATCCTCATTCTCGCTTGCAGCCTCTTTTCATCAATCAAATCAAGATCGTTACATCGTCGTTGGCCATTTCTCGCCTCATCATAGTAAGTCACCCGGTATGTCGACAGCGCCATCTCAGTCGGCGCCATGGCCTTAGATCCATAAGTCAATGCAAACGCCGTTTCGCCAGTTGAGCCTTTTATAGTGGTCCTGAGATACCACAATGTTGTTGGCAATTCTTCTAATCATGCACCGCCTCTTCCTTCCAAATTCTTGCGCAAGGCAGCAATAATTTGTTTATTTGCTGCCTCGACCTGCCCATTGCACTGCGGCCTGTATACTGCCGACATCCAATGCTTCACATTCATCCTCATGCACTCCGCTGCAAATTTCTTCCCGAATTGCGTCCCGTGATCAGAGATAATAGCCCTGGGCAATCCATATCTACACCAAATGTTTTCTTGAACAAACTTAATCACATTATCTTCACTTATTGTCGCCAAAGCTTTTGCTTCAGTCCATTTTGTAAAATAATCAACGGCGGCAACCACATGCTTGCATCCTCCCTTGGCCTTTGGAAATGGCCCAATCAAATCTATGCCCCACATACAAAAGGGCCAAGTTGCGACAATCGGCGTCTGTTCAGTTGCTGGTTGCCGCGGGATATTTCCAAACCTCTGACACTTCCTGCATTTTCTCACATACTCTTCAGCATCCTTCCTCAAACTCTGCCAGTAATATCCATGGAACAAAACATTCCCTGCCAAGGATCTCGCTCCTGGATGGCCGCCGCATACACCTTCATGAACTTCAAACAAAACTTTCGCCACCATTCCTGGTTCTACACACCTCATCAATGGCTTTGAGAAAGATTTTCTATATAAAATCCCAGCCTGCACAGTAAATCACGGCGAAGTCATCTTTACTAGTTTAGCCTTTTCCTCATCAAGCGGCAGTTCACCTTTGTCTAAAAAATCTTTCATTTCTCTCACCTAATTTCTCTCTGTTTCATTTATTTCCATGATCACGGGCCTGTCAATTGCCGGCATATCTACATATTCCACCATTGGCTCAGCAGCTCCTTCATTCGCCTCGCTTCCCGCCGATCTACTTAATGCGTCAGCCTTTGAATTCTCTGCCCTAACAATTTGCACAAGTTCCCAAAACTCAAAACTGATCAAAATGCTTCTCGCCAGGTTACAATATCTTATCAAAAATGAATTCACCACCCCGTACTTGCCCTGCACTTGGTTCACAATGAGCTGAGAGTCAGAATGAATCACAATCATCTTTACCCCAATGTCACGGGCGAATTCAATTCCCACCACCAATGCCTCATACTCTGCCTGATTGTTGGATACTGGGAACTTGAACCTGAATGCCTTCTTATACTCACATTCCGCATTCGGCGACATTAAAATCATTCCAGCTCCTCCTCTATCTTTTGCGGACGAACCATCTACATACAAAACCCAATAATCTGTCGGCTTCTCCTTCTCCTCAATCAAACTTGGCACCGCTCGCTTTGTCGTCTTTCCCTTTCCGCGCTCATCCACCAATTCCGCCTGAGACTTAATAAATGAAGTCTCAGCAATAAAATCTGCTAATGCCTGCGCCTTGATAGCTCGGCGGGATTCATATCTAATATAAAAATCAGTCAACTCGATCGACCACTTTAGCAACCTTCCCGCGGAATCTGGCTGCTGCAAGATCTTTCTTAAAGGGGCATCAGTCAGAACAACGATCGTACAAGCGACAAAATAAGCCCTCAACTTTCTTGCCGCCACCACCAACGCATAAGCCAATTTCTCGGCATTAAAATTTCTCGACTCAACCTCGCTCAATGCCTTAGAAATGTAATACACAGGCTTTTGAATACCTCCATCTTTCCTCACCAACACTGCAGCAACTGCATAATCAGAGGCTGATAAATAAACAAACAACTCTTCCCCCTCCACAGGACTACTCAACAATGGCGGCTTCCCCAAATAAGTTTTCATTTCTTCAAATGCTACTCCACATTCCTCGCCCAACTCAAACTTATTCCCCCCCCTTTAACACCTTGAAGAATGGCAAGCACCTCTCTGCCGACTTTGAAATAAACCTCCCCAACGCGATTATCCTCCCATTCAATCGCTGAATCTCGCGGATAGACTTTGGTGGCGACATGTCTAATAAAGCTTGAATTTTTTCGGGGTTGGCCTCAATCCCACGCCTGTTCACGAAGAATCCCAGAAATTTTCCCCCCGTCACACCAAACATACACTTACTAGGATTCAACTTCATGGAATTCCTTCTTAAATTTTCGAATGTTTCAGCGAGATCTAACAAATGTTTATTTTCCTTGGACTTGATCACCATATCATCAATGTACGCTTCCATATTCCGCCTGATCTGAGACTTAAACACTTCATTGACCATCCTTTGATATGTCGCCCCCGCATTTTTCAAGCCAAACGGCATCATCTTGTAACAAAAATTTCCCATTGGGGTCCTGAATGCAGTTTTTGCCTTATCCTCCTCCGCCATCTTGATCTGGTGATACCCCGAATAAGCGTCAATAAAACTGAACACCTTGTGTCTAGCAATGGAATCCACAAACTTATCAATCTTGGGCAAAGGATAGCAATCCTTTGGGCATGCCGTATTCAAATCAGTAAAATCAATACACATTCTCCACTTCTTGTTCGACTATAACACCATCACCGGGCAAGCCAACCAGACAGGGTATTGAATTTTCTCAATTATTCCCGCTTTTAGCAACTTCTCCACTTCCTCCAACACAGCCAACTCTTTTTCTGGCAACAAATGCCTCACTTTCTGCTTGAACGGCTCCACATTAGGATCATTATTCAAATAATGAAAAGCCACACTTTCATCAATTCCCCTCATATCTTCAGGCCTCCAGGCAAAAACATCCAAATTTTTCTTCAAAAATTCAATCAAGCATTCCCGCTCATCCCGCGACAACTGCTTACCAATCTTTATTCTCTGCTTTGGATAATATCAATTAATTTCTACTTCCTCCAATTCTTCTCCCGCCTTGATATCGGGCTCATCCCGTACTTGTAGGGTCTCAACCTCTATTCTTTTCCTTTTCCTCGCTTTGGCGACAATCGGCCTCTTGGGATCAACAAAGACATTCCTAGTAGGCCGCCCTTGGGCATCTTCCACCTCAATAGTTTCACACTCACAGTCAGACTCATCTATAGATACTTCAATATTTTCCTCAATAATCTCTTCAGTCCTTGGTTCATCCATTTGTATGAGCCTCACAACCCTGGCATAACTTAGACTGGGCGTTGCATTTACCATCTCCATTGCCAAGTAATTCCCTTCGTTAGCATCATTTCACTCAGCCATGTCGGGATCAAATTCTCGCCACACCGTCACCTCATGCATATATTCTCGCGGAGCTTCTGAGTCAGATTCCCGCGCATCCATCTCATTCACTTCCCTCCCTCCTCCAGATTCATATGCCGCTAACTCTAAAAGTTGGTTTGTCATCGCCACCATCATAGCTGTACCATTTCTCATACTGTCCATCGCGACCCAATCAGAATCACCATTCGTTATCTCTACAATCTTAACCATGTTTATCTTCAATTGGCTGGAATCGGATTTGGTAGTCATGGAGATTGTACTCTCCGTCTTAGCTTTCTGCATTTCCTTTTGCTTCCTTACTACTGTGATCGCCTCACTCTTTAAATAGCCTATCCCATTGGAGGTTGGATACTTCACCCTTTGATGGGGAATTGACAGAACCATCTCAAAGCTCAGCATGAATGGAATTCCCACTATTGCATTGTAAGGGGATACGAGATCAATAACCATGAACTCAATGTTCTTGCATCTCGCCAACATTCCTTCCCCAATCTCCACATCCAACATAATTGTACCTTTAACCTTAACTGAATGATTAGTAAAACCCTCAAGGTATCCCTTATGAGGCACCAAATTAGCCTCCGTGTAATTCATCCTCTTAAAAGCATCATAATAAAGCACATTCCTACTTGCTCCAGAGTCTACCATAACTCGCTGCACAATATTATTGCCTGGATACATCGTGATGATAATTGGTTGACTCCCATGACTCTTAGTAACAGCTAATTCCCGCCTGGAGAAGCTGATTACCCTGTCTTGGCTGGCGGGAAACTGGGGAACGTCAAACGTATGCGTCAAAGTCATAATTTAATTATTCAATTGGGACACACTGGGCAATGGGTCATGAATAACATCTACCAAATTCCTTACCGGCCTTCGCTGATCATCTCGCCCAACATTCTCTTCCAAGTACTCCTTCAGAAAACCCCTATCAATCTTCCCCTGAATCAATCTTCTTAAATTATAACAATCATCAGTCTTGTGCCCCCTATCTTTGTGAAATTCACAGTAGCTGCTTTGGTCCTTGGCTCCCTCAGTTCCCGGTGTAATGGGAAAAGGCTTGGGGAGGTTCACCTTCTTCAAAATCTCACTAATAGGAGTGTTCAATTGGCTAAACATAATGGCCATCTTTGGCTGATAATCACTTTGGACTCCGTAACGTCCATCACCATGGCCTCCACTTCCTCCTGCGTGACCACCCCCACGATTGCCGCCAGATCCCCTCCTGTCATCTCGCACCATTTCCACCCTGTCTTTCACTACCTTCTTTGCCACCGAACTTCTTACCGGAGTCCCCTTTGCCTTGATTCTCGCACCCCCCAGAATCCCCTAACTCTCTCATACAATTCCCATGTAGTTTTTGGCAATCTCATACCCAACTCTTGTTTAAAAGGACCTGGATGCAGACTGGTATTATACAACATGACTATCTCACCCTGGCTGATATCAGCGATTTGATTTGCCACTCCCATAAATTTGTCTGTGAAGCTCGCAACCCCCTCCCCCTTCTTCTGTAGGAGGCTGCACAATTCAGTCTTCTGCACTGGTTATGACCCTGATCCACTAAATTTTGCTAAAAACTTTTCCTTGAAATCATGATACCCAGTTATCGAATCCTCAGGCTGTGCCAAGAACCACTCCAAAGCATGATCCGCCAAAGTGCTCACCAAAGCTCGACATAGAACCTCCTCATTCTCAGTCAACAGAGACATTTTCGCTTCGAATCCGACAACATGGGTCATCGCCCTAGTCTTTCCAGAATAACTTGACAAATTAGGCACGCAGAAACTTGGGTCGGGGGCGACACCTTTGATACTCTGAATGAATGGAGCCAGAAAGGGTTTCTTCTCTTCAACCTTCTTCGTTCCCACCTCTAACTCCTTTATCTTCTTGGACATTTCCGCCATCTCATCTTTCCACTTTTATTGCTCCTCCCTCTTTGCCTTCTCAATCTCAGCAGCCTTAGCCAATTCTGCGGCTTTCAAGGCTTAGGCAATTTTCTTGGCCTCCCCAGCCTTTGTCGCCTCAGCGTCTCTCCTTTCCCTTTCTTTATTGTATTCCCTATCCTTCCTCTCTTGCCGCGTCCGCTCCCTATCCCTCGATGATCTTTCATTTTGATGCCTCAGGTCAGGATGTCGCGATAAATTGGACCTCTCCTCGACATGCTGGCCTTGATTTGGAACATACTCCTTATCATGCATTGAACCACTAGATTCATTACTATCATATTCAAAGTAATAAGATTGCTCCTTGGAGTTGCCTGATTTATGGTATATTTTCTTTCTCTTCTTCTTCCTGGCCTCCAAACCATCATCCTTCATCTTCTCAATGGCTCCTTTTGTTCTCGCGTTGGCCAGTTCCCGCCTACGATCTCCGGCCACTCTTCTGGACGGCGGCATGTCCCTCGCTTGCCTTGGCCTATCAGCTACACTAGCGCTAGCTTCTGGCTCCTGCCCGCCAAGAGGGGCTCTTCCCGCCTGCCCTGCCAACAGCTCTTCAGGAATATGGGAAGGCTCCACATTCAACTCTCTCAATTGTTGGTTATTGGCGAGAACTCGTATCCAGGCTTCATTATCTTCCCTTAACCTATCAATCTTAGCCCTTACTTCTTCATCTTTTGACTTTGCGGGAGCTTGTCCTTCATCTACAGCCTTGGCCTTCTCAATTCTCGCTCTTTCATCTCGCTCCCTAGCTCGCCTAATGCTAGAGTCAGTCTTAGAAGTATGCACCTCCACCTCTCTATCAGATCCTGCCTCGGCACGAGCTTCCTTAGCATTGGGGGTTGCCAACGTTAAGTTCTGAGCCACCCTGGAAGGGGTAGCCTTGTCTTGCTCCACCACCATTAGTTACAAACAAACAAATAAATATTTTCAACAAGCACTTTAAGCCAAACAACACCTTTTCACAATCAACTAACCCTTCTGACAACTTTACAAATAATCTTTCTGACAATAAACACCTTTACACCACCTATAAATTAACAAAAACCCTTAACCACTAAAGACATCTTTATGACACCATAAGGTAAGGACATCAACAGTCAATAAATCGACTTCTGACAAGCAAGAACTGGAAATCCACCTTGGTCTTCCAACCAAATAGCATTTACTCCCACCACAAAGCTGATAACAAGGATTTTCTTGGCTCCACCGAAGGACAGACACAGTATATCACCTTCAAAATCACCACCGGACAGCCACCAACAACCTCTAAATCCTTCCAAACCACCCAATGAAGAACATTCAGGTCCCGGCAACGGAACCAGCTAATGCTACACAGAAAAATGTGTTGCATAGGAGCTGAACACCCAGCTACTCAAGAGGATACTCCGGCTGGTCTTCTTGGGATGGTCCACCTTGACTCCTACACACAAGTAAACAATGGTGAACTAAACCGGGGGTGGCTCCGGTAAAACCCCTCCGGTGTGAGAATACGTAATTGTTCTTGGAAGATAAAGAGTGTTAATGGAGATGGCAGAGAGAGAGTTTTTTCAGAGATGGATTAGAACATACCCAATAATGTTACCTCATATGTTTTTATACCCTCACACAATTTAGGCCATACCCCTAGATGACACATGTCAGTCACCCATGCTTTTTGGGTCAACTACCCCCAAAGTTGGTAAGAAAGTACTGTTTGCCCTGTCACATCATACTGTTAACCATTATGGGGGTATTCACGTGTCCACACCACAATCACTTGTCACTTTCCCGTCACGCTTGTCGCCTGGCGACAATCCTTCCAAGAGAGTAATATCAATATGATCGCCTAGTCTAATCCCTACACTTGTCGCCCAAAGGATAAAAACACTAGGTCACTTCTAGCCACGAATACTTCCCGCCTACTACATATTCTCGCTCAATGTTAGGTCCTTGCCGCAGATCACAAATTCCCGCTCTTTAAGGAAGAGTACCTTTAATTATACATTTCGTTATCCTTTAACACCCTTAACACTTGCATCCCATCCTGGGCCACCTGGCCCAACAAACCCTCTACACTGTTCAAACTCAAACCTATATCTCGTAACCACTTCAGATTGAGATCAAGAAATAATATGCAATTTTTGATGTGAAAGTTCTAAAATATACCAAGGACATTGAAAGCCAAGAAAAAAGTTTAAAGGAATGGGCCTTGAAGATTTTCACATGTCTGCTTGTTGTGGCGTTCACTTTGTGAAGTTATGAATTTTCTCCGTTAATGGTGTGAATCATATATTTGTCTTTTGTGTTTGTGACCCTTCCCACCTCATATATTGTTGGCAGCATTTTATTTAATTTATGTGTTTAATGATATGCTGACAATTAATATCAACGAGAGGGGAGACGGGAGAGAAATGTGTGTTTGTGTGAGGGTAGTTTGAGTGTGATTAAATTAGCGAGGCATTAGGTAGAATTTTGATTCTGATGTTGGAATAGGTGGTTAAAATTCAAATCATTATTTTAATTGCTTTTTTGACTTGGGATGAAAGACTCATTGGTAATTTCTCTGGGGGAGGGGTGGAGTAGTTTTTTTTTAGCTACAAGGGTAGTTTCTTAATATGGAAGGTATAATGGGTTTAAGGATCCTATGGCAGTATTCATTATTACTTATGATTAGGTGGTTAAATTGTAAATTCTAATATTTTTATTGATCGGTTTTCTTATAACAAAGGACCCAGTGGTATTTTTTTCTTTTTTACTTATCATTAGACAACCATTACAATGGAATGATGAGGTTATGATTAGGTGATGAAAATGATTGGCGCTGACTTGGCAATGATTGCTACATGATAAACCATAACTTTTCCAAATTGTGAAACTTTGCTTTAGCAGCTTACATTTCTAGACTCGTACAAGTAGTTTGTCTCGCTCATCAAATTGTGAAACTTTGCTTTAGCAGCTTACATTTCTAGACTCGTACAAGTAGTTTGTCTCGCTCATGCGAAGACAGCTTATCTCGTGCGAGACAATTAGTTTGATTATTATTACTTTTTTACAAAATAACTGTAGAAAAAAAATTCAAAAATATTGAGAAAAAATTAAATTTTTATAGGAAATTGAAAAAATTATTAACACCCAATTTAATGAAGTCTTACCCACTTTAATTAATTGTTCTCAGCGTAGTCGCCACTGTAGCAATGGTGTATTTTTTTATTGCAAGAGTCGCCACTTATTTTTTATTTATGGGAAAAATAAGAATTTTTTTTTATTTATTTTAATAGATTTGGGGGTTAATTTATGGAATTGAAATGTCAAGGAGCACCAATTACATCAAATCTTAGGATTGGTCTTTCTAATTACGTTTTATCAATCAATTCAATGAACAATAAATAAATGAGTAAGTTTTAGGGGAAACATGTTTCTCCATAAGTTATAAAAAGCCCACTTTTATCATTAAAAATATCGAGTTTAGACCTTAAAACATTGAGTTTAGGCCTTAAAATACCTAGAAAATAAAATAGTGAGTTTAGGCGTTCAAACAGTGAGTTTAAGCTAGAAAATAAAATAGCGAGTTTAGGCCTTAAAACAGTGAGTTTAGGCTTTAAAACACCATGTCGATATATTTAAAAACATGATTTTTTATAACTTATGGAGAAACAGGTTTCCCCCAAAATTTTCTGTAAATAAATAAAGCAGTAAAACAATAACTAATTTGATTAATTATTGGAATGTTGGATTGTTGGATTGTTTATTTTGAGATCGCCTTCATGAATTGAATGGACTCTAGGCTAATAATTTTGATATGATTACACTACTCTAAAAAGTCAATTAGAGAGGTTGAGAAAAGAAGATAAAAAAATATAGCAGTTTACTTTGTGATTTTGAATCTTCGAATGGGTAGCCTTGAAAAATGCTTGAAATCCAAATATGGAGGACACCAAGAAAGAATTTGAAGGAGATTTTGAGAGTATTTAGTGTAGATAATGTGTATGAGAAGCGTAGGAGCGTAGTTGTCTAGAATACAAGGGAGGACCCTTATATTTAAAGGAAAAGCACTACAAGAAAGTGGGGTATTTACGGCAGTCATTTACGGCGGCTGATTCGCGTCCGCCGTATATACATATATATACGGCGGTATACACAACCGCCGTATATATATATATGTATATACGGCGGTTTAAGCCACCGTAAATATGTTACATACGTACATTTGACATATACATATATGAGATTGAAGTTATATACGACGGTATATTATTAACCGCCGTAAATAGTTACTTATTTCGGCGGTTGTACACGCGTCCGCCGTAAATGTTGAAGTTATATACGGCGGTACATTATTAACCGCCGTAAATAGTTACTTATTTCGGCGGTTGTATACGCGTCCGCCGTAATTGTCAATAAATACCGGGAAGCCCAAATTTCCCACACTAATTTCGCGCTTTCTCTCCCTCTCTCTCTCTCTTTCTTCTCTCCTCTACCTAGGGCACGAAGCCGACGCCGGTGACCATACTTTTTCCTACCGCCGCCGGTGAAGAACGAATCAACAGGTATATCCTTTTAATTTTTGGTTTTAATTTGTTGTTCTTGGTGTGGTGGATTATTGAAAATCTTTTTGATTTCTCTCTCTCTCTCCTCCAGCCAGGGCAATTGACGCTGCACCACATCCGAAGTAGACATAGAAAGAGGGAATTGCACTCAAGTTGCTGTCGTTGAGTTTTGAAGTCTTCTGAGGTGAGATTCCGCTTATTTGTCACATTCTGTTATTGTTTTTTTTTCTTTTCGAGATTTTTTTCTGGGTATTGTTCAATTCCTGTATCTGGGTTTTTTTAATCTTGACCATTTCTGAATCTTGACTGTTTTTATTTTTAATTTTTTGGCTGTGTATGTGATTACTTTGAGACATTCTTACTGTTTTGGGTTTTGATTCGATCTGCTGTAATGGGTTTGTTAATTTATTGATAATTTCAATGAATTTTCCTATTCTGGTGATCAATTTACAATTTATTTGGGTATATCAGTAGTTATCTGTTTGAATATAAAGATTTGTTGTTTTAACGTCTCGTGTGGTTGGGGTAGAAGTTGGTGCGTCCATCTGGTTGGTGACTTGACATTGTTTAGGAAATCTTTCCTAGTGTCATGTCAGATTGAAATGAGATGGTTTTATTCTGTTATTTCAAGTGTGAATCACTAATCACCATCTCAAGGAACAAGAGTACGTAGAGAATAGTTGTCATAGGTTGTTCTAAAGCAACTAGGGGCGTTGTCATATGGAGTACTATACATGTATATGATACTTACAGGGTCAGCAATAATGGGAGGATGAAGCCATAGATAAAATATGCTACCGAGTGAGATCTCTCATCCTCAACTCCATATGTTTTCTCATCTGTCCTCCTCGACCGTAAACCCAAATAATGAACGAAATTTAGTACCAAGAAACAAGGGAGTAAATACCTGAAGGGAAAATTACCGATGTGCATCAATTCTTTTGCACATCAACCTAGTTCCTTAAATTAGCTTCTCAATTAGGGGGGGGGGCTTGTGAGAGAGAACGAATGAATGTTGTCATAGGGTTATACTATATCATGGGCCCAAGTTCGACTAATAGGCTAGGCTCCAACAATGTGTATTATCTATATTTGGAAAAAAGTTGTACATATTTAGACTATGTTTGTTTATGAGTTTATTTTTATTCTAAAATTTGTGTATCTCGGTCTTATATATAGGTTGTATTTTAACGTTAAAAATATCAAGTCAAGTCATATATGGACAAAAGTTGGATTGATTTGGATAATCGAATTTCAAATGAGTATATGTCTGGGGTTGACAACTTTCTCGATTTTGCATTCTCAAAAAAGTCTGGTGGTGTTAAAGAAATATATTGTCCTTGTAAAAAATGCGCAAATCGTTACCAAAAAGACTGTGCAACCGTGAGATCACATTGTATTGAAGTGGGATTTCAAAAAGCTTACAAGAATTGGATTAGGCACGGGGAAGAGTACATTTCGGCGCGTAAGAATGATAATAATGATAGGACAACTGAAGATGGCATTGAAATTGAATTGGGCGTGCAAGATTGTATGAGGCGAATGGTACATGAAGGAATGGGTATGCCGGATAGTAACCAGCCAGGAATTGAAGAAATCGTACAATCGATGCATCCACCGCAAAGTTTCTTAGACTTTTGAGAGATGCCGATCAAGCCTCATGGGAAGGGTGTGATAAGTTTACGCACTCTCATTTATTGTAGAACATATGCACTGGAAGGCTAATTATCGAGTGGCCGATAAGGGATTTACTTCTTTATTAAAATTTTTCATTAGGGCATTGCCTCGCCAAAGTGCCAAGTTCCTATCGTGAGGCGTACAAGATGATCATGGATTTGGGTTTTAGTTATAAAACGTGGGACGCGTGCATTAATCATTGTATGTTGTTTCGAAATGAAACTGAAAAACTTACTAAATGTGAAATTTGTGAAGCCTCTAGATATAAGCAACAAGAAGAAGGGGGTAGCGGTGAAGGTGCGGAAACAAGTGGCAAGAATAAACTTCCCAAGCAGGTAGCGATGAAGAAAGTATGGTATTTTCCCTTAAAGCCAAGGTTGCAAAGGTTGTATTTGTCATCTAAGACCGCGACACTCATGAGATGGCATGCCGAGAAAAGAATAGACGTTGGTGTGCTGAGGCATCCTGCAGACTCTCGTGCGTGGAAGGAATTCGATGAACGTTATCCATTATTTTCAAGTGAAATTCAGAATGTTAGATTGGGATTAGCATCTGACGGATTTAATCCTTTCAGAACAATGACTATATCTCACAGTACTTGGCTGGTTGTGCTTATGCCATACAATCTTCCACCTTGGTTATGCATGAAACAACCATATTTCTTCTTGTCGGTGCTTACTCAAGGCCCAAAAGGGCCGGCCAACAAGATAGATGTGTATCTCCAACCGTTAATTGATGAGTTGAAGGAATTGTGGGAAGATGGTATATCAACTTATGATGCATTAAGGAACGTGTTGTTTACTTTTCGAGCTTCACTATTATGGACAATAAATGACTTTCCTGCATATGCAATGTTGTCTGGATGGAGCACTAAAGGTGAATATGCTTGCCCTTGTTGCAATGTGAGACCTCAAGCACGATGGTTGGATCATGGTGGCAAGTATTGTTATATTGGTCATCGACGCTTCTTGCCTAGGAGTCATGCTTTTCGTAAGGATAAAGGCTCTTTTGATGGTACTCATGAAGTGAGAGATAAGCCCAAGTTATTGTTTGGAACAAAATTGCTTAAACAAGTTGAAAATATGGAAACAGAGTATAAAATAGAAGATGTTATTAAAAAGAGGAAAAGAGAAGAGGGTGAGAAGCAACAAGCCAAGTTGGAGAAAAGAAAGGTTCCTAAGTTGTGTCACAATTGGAAAAAGAGGAGTATCTTCTTTGAGTTGCCATATTGGGCAAATAATCATGTTCGTCATAATCTTGATGTTATGCACATTGAAAAAAATGTGTGTGATAATGTGCTACATACTCTGTTAGGTACTCAAGGGGAAATCAAAAGATAATGATAAAGCAAGAAAAGACATAAAAGAGATGAACATTCGGAAACCATTGCATATACAAAAGCTTCCATCCGGCAAAGAAATTATGCCTCCGGCTCGCCTTCACAATGAGTAAGAAGCATAAAGACACATTCTTGAAAGTTCTAAAGGGAGTCAAAGTCCCTGATGGCTACTCGTCAAACATATCTCGTTGTGTACATCTAGAGGAAAGAGCTATTTGGGGTCTTAAGAGCCATGATAGTCATATTTTGCTCCAACAACTACTCCCTTTAGCTGTTCGAAAAGCGTTGCCTACTTCTGTTGTAAAATCCATCATTGAGTTGGCAAATTTCTTTAGGCAATTATCCTCAAAGGTGAATACACTTGCTGATCTCGAAAAGATACAAGATCGGATGGCTGTCACACTATGCGCTCTTGAGAAAATATTCCCACCAGCTTTCTTTGATCTTATGGAGCACTTGCCGGTGCATTTAGCCGAGGAGGCCTTGCTAGCAGGCCCAATACAATTTCGTTGGATGTATCCGGTAGAGAGGTACATCCATATTAAATTTACTTTGAAAAAAGTTAAATTCCTTTTTACATTTGCTTTAGCATAAGTAAATGTTTTTGTAGGTTTCTACTTACATTAAAATTATATGTTCGAAATCGAGCCCATCCCGAGGCCTCCATAGCTAAGGCAATTGTGGCTGAAGAATGCATGACTTTTTGTACAAAAATATTTGGATGACATTGAGACAAAGTCCAATCGTCCTAGAAGAAATGATGATGAAGGTGATGAGTTAGGCCGCTTTGTAGGAAAAGAAGAGGTAATTACCCTTGATTACATCACACGAGTACAAGCGCATAGATATGTGCTTTTCAATACTGAAGATGTTGAACAATACCTAGAGTAAGTGATTCCTTACATGAGGCTTACATTCCTTATATCTTTTATATTTCAAATTAATACTTAATTCATATTTTCAATCTGCTCAGAATGCATCGTGTACATTTGAGGGAGACACTACCTCGTAATCAATGACATCTTATAGAGAAAGAACATAATGATAAGTTTGTTAGCTGGTTTAAGGATTATGTAAGTATGAAACCACCTTCATATAATAGTTTCAATTTATCATTTTAAATATTTTCTTATTAAATTTTGTTTTTTATAAAAGGTATGCACGACGAAAGATGTAGTGCCCGAAAGAATTACGAGTCTTGCATTGGGTCCTCATATGGATGCGAGGCGGTATAAGTCTTACATAATAAATGGTTTTCGATTTCGAGTGAAGGATGTCGATAGACGGAGGAAAACTCAAAATAGTGGAGTCATGCTGAATGCAAGTGTGACAAGTTTTGCAAGCCAAAAGGATAATAATCTCATTGTAGGGGATGTTAACTTTCTACGGGGAGTTGATTGAGATCCTTGAAATTCGTTATAGCAACTCAATAAGATTTGTATTATTTAAATGTGATTGGGTTGATAACCGGACAGGCAAGATGGAAGATGAGCAAAAATTTACTCTTGTAAACTTCAATCACAAATTGTATAAGGATAATCGAGTTGGTGATGAACCATTCATATTAGCATCTCAAGCTGAGCAAGTTTGGTATGTTAAAGATCCTATAGAAAGTGATTGGAAAGTTGTGATGAGGATTACACCAAGAGATAGTTTTGACATATATTCAAATGATGATAAACAAGTTTCAGATTCGATTCCACAATTGGTACCATTTTGCTCACAAAATCTGGATGAAAATGTTGCTAACGAAGAAGCATCGTGGGTGCGAGAGGGAGTTGATGGGGTCGAGATTGAAACTACTAATATCAATGATGTTGATGTTGATATGACCGATAATGATGATGTTGATATGACCGATAATGATGATGATTAGTTTGAGTAGTATTTGTTTAGATCTTATTTGCTTACTATTTACTAAGACAATGTTATTACTTAAGTTTCATGTTTCAATCAAACTTGTTATTTTTGTATGGTTGAATATTAATATTGTTACTTCTATATAATATGTATTTGTTTAGATCTTATTTGCTTACTATTTACTAAGACAATGTTATTACTAAAATTTGTGTCTCTCCGTCTTATATATAGGTGGTTTTTGTGTTGAAAATATGCCTCCTAAGGAGAGAGTAATTGGAGGGGGTAGCAACAAGAGGGGTAGACAAAACCCGCCGCCCGTAGTCCCAAATGATCCCACTTCCCCTAATGCATCATTGACGCAGTTTATGGGATTGACCCAATTGACCGCCGCTCAAAAGAAAAAATGGCGGAATTTGGAGGGTAGGAAATTTCAAGTCACCACTTTCCTTCATTTGCCGGTGTTGAGCGATTTGGGTTTAGAGACGTTAGTAATGTAATTGATGACGCAAGCCGGGTTAGGTAATTTCCTGGGGAAGACTCCATCTACGTATTTGAGATATTCACTTGAGTTCCTTTCAACTTTGGAGGTAGGCAAGGGGTCACAAGAAAATTATATTCGGTTTCATATGAATGATGAAGCCTATCGAGTGACTTATGATGAGTTGAGGGAAATCTTTGGGGTTGATCAGCCGAGAGGAAACTGGGTCGAGGCTGATGGGGGGACTTGTCATTTCTTTTCGGAGCTCACAGGATTGCCCTGCAAAAAAAATACCTTAGGGCTTCCTCTCTTTCTCACCCGGCTTGGAAATTATTTTACAGAGGTCTATCTATGTCTTGGTTGGCAAACGGAGAGCCCGCTCAATTGAATGTGGCTATGGTAAACCTTTTGCGAATAGGGTTGAGGAGTTATCAAGTGATTCCTGATTGGGTTGATATTTTTGTTCGGAGATGTGAGGCATTTGCCCTTACCAAAAAGGGAAACATATCAATAGGGGGGATGATCACATTGATTGCTCAAGCTTGTGTGGGTGAACCAAAACCCGAGGCGATGAGATTGATGGGGGGCACGAGTTTTTATTCTGGAGACTGGCTAGTGCAGTATGACAAGTTTGTGAGGGACCGGAGGGCGACAGACAACATGTCTTTATTGTTTGAATATGGTACTCCCAGGAGGACGGTCCGTTGCAGGGTAGGGGCCACGTTTCCGAGTGGTGAACATGCCAGGCATTGGCGTATGCCCGGTGTTGATGATCAAATGGATCCCGTTGATGAGGAGGATGATGAGGAGTAGGAAGAGGAGGATCAGGAGAGACAGGGTGGTCAGGGAGGAGAGCAGAACCAGAGACAGCAGGGTTCTTTTAATCAATGGGATACCATGAGGGCATTTTTGGAGGAGCAGGAGCGATCAAGGATCGCTCGGGAGCAGAGCCGACATGCTTTGGAGGATGCTAGATGGGGGGAGGTTATCGCTCGGGAACAGAGTCGACAGACTTTAGAGGATGCTAGATGGGGGAGGTGCAGGATCGTTTTGAGGGGTTGGAAGATGAAACTGCCATTTTGGGAGCCCGGTATACGCAGCTGGAGGCTTGGGCGATGCAGACAGAGCCCCGGAGTTACGAGCCAGTTTCAGAGGATTATTTGACTATGATGCATTCGAGAGCCACTGCTCGTGCACAGAGGCATTCTTCCCGTCAGACCTACTATCGTGACAAACCTCCGACTCTCATCATTGATGTTATTATTGTGATGTTATTATTAATGTTTCATGTTTCAATCAAACTTGTTATTTTGTATGGTTGAATATTAATATTGTTAATTGTAATATGTATTTGTTTAGATCTTATTTGCTTACTATTACTAAGACAATGTTATTACTTATGTTTCATATTTCAATCAAACTTGTTATTTTGTATGGTTGAATTGAATATTAATATTGTTAATTGTAATATGTATTTGTTCTGCTTCTTTTGATCAAACTCTTATTTCCTACAGGATCTTGTTGCAGCAGCTCTCTTACTTTCCACCTCCATCATCTGCTTCTCTAGGTACTCCTTTGATGCCTGTAGAAATTTGAATATATTAAATGAATATCCAATTTTTACTTTGGGATGTCCCCGCCCCGCTTCCCCACCGATTTGGTACCCGCGGGAGCCCCAGCCCCCCCTGTACTATTTTATACTTTTTCTGTATCAAGCAAGGCTTGCCCTATAGTGTTGTTGTTGTTGTTGTTGTTGTTGTTGTTGTTCCCCCTGCCCCGCTTCCCCACCGATTTGGTATTTGTTTTTTGTTAAATGTGACATATAACAAATGTGTCCACAACCTTTCAATGTTGATTTTCCATGGTTTATGGTATTTGTTTTTTTTTTCAATTTTTTGTTGATTCGTTGGAAATGTTAGTGTAATGTCATGTTTGTTGTTTCCCCTGCCCCGCTTCCCCACCAATTTTTTTGTTTTTTTGTTGATTCGTTGGAAATGTTAGTGTAATGTCATGGTTTATGGTATTTGTTGTTATTGATCACATTTAAATCATGTAGGTCAATTTGGTATTTGTTTCTTGTAGTATGCTAATAATTTCTTAACAAAGCAAGAGATTATCCCTAAATGAGTGTTATTCTGTTGCATTGTAGTTTTTGTTCTTGAGCTTGTACTTAGGTATTGCGGTTGTACTGTAGTTGTGGAAGTACACTCCTGGTTCACTTGGAAACAATTTAAGGTATGTGCGTATGTGTGGTCCCCTTTAACAACCGATTGAGGACGTTTCATACCGTATTCGCCTATATTTCATTCCATGTTTCTCAAGTTTTTTTTTTTTTGTGTGGTTCTTTATGGCATCAATGTGAGTTGCTAAAGGTAGCAGGCAGTCCTCTTAAGTTGTGAAGTTTGTTTGTTAGTGCCTTCATGAGAAGTGTTGGTAGAATTCAAGAACATATTATAAGCTCACTGTTCTAAACTTCTAGTTTAGTGAGCTTTGTTCGTGATTTTTTTTCAGCTTTTACCTTAAAAAATAAAATAAAAATGGTACTTGATTTCATTACTTGGTTATTTGATGATTTCTATATTTTTTATGAATTATATGTACATTGAGGATGAACGCTCTGTTTGTTGTTTTACTTGAATGTTCAAAATCCTAATGACTTTCGAGATGTTTGGGCCGTCCCTCTTTGATGCGTCATTCTTTGGTGCTTCTTAAGCCCTGGGATCTGTGGAAGTTTTTGGAGGTCGACTAAAAGCACATATAAGCCTGTCCTGTCTCATGGCATTGACCCTGGGTGTGTGCTTTATTAGGTCGTGGAATGTAAGTTGAACAGCTTAAAATTTGCATATATATCTTGTTACAGAGCACAAGTATCATCAAGGTCTTCTGTAAGCATTGACATTGTCTATTGCGATGCGATTTCATTGTGTTTGTGCAACAGGCCACTGGGGTTTGGCTTGAACATCTTCTGTCATGTTAAGGCTTTTAACATTCTGGTACTTGTTTCAAATGCAGGCTCAAAGATGCAAGCTCTTTTGAGCCTCTATCTACTCATGCTAGTAATCATCTTTAATAAACTATGATATAATTTGATTTGAGTGTTGTTCCTTTAAATGTTTTGGTCATCATCATAGTCATTTGTAACTAATAAATTTCAGGTTGGATTTTTCAGGTTAGAAAAAAAGGGAAAATAAGGTCATTTGTCTCTCTTATTTAGTTTATTCTTTGGGAGGGGGGGATCAAGTCTGTCAATGAGTAAAAATGACTTCAGCTGAAGCTGTTTTTTAATACTGTGATTAATCTAAATACTGGATATTTTGACCTTCCTGTAGATGAAAATAGCATTTCATTTGGCCTTTTGATGACCTTGTAGATGGACCAAAAAACTCTCACCTGAATAAAGCAACCAAATTTCGAAATAAGAGTAATATAGTTGCATGGTCAAATGGTTGGATAAAATTAAAAAGGAGGTAGGTCGCAAACATAAAAATTACAAGTAGGAGAAGAAAAATGAACATATTCAACCTTCCATCCGTCTTTTTGCCGCATTGAATGCTCTAACATGATAATGAGAAAATTGTGTATGAGATCTTTCTGTTGTTACTTCTTTCATGCTTAGTGCTTTCTCTTTTGGGGCTGTAATCTGTCTTTTCATACCCCCTCCGTCCCAAAATGAATGACATTTTCATATTTAAGGGGCACTTTTAAAAGTTTGACTTTTAATAGTAAAAATTCATAAATCTTCGTCTTATATAAGATACATAAGACCTATAATAAATTTATAGGTCTTATACATATATTATAAGACTGTTTTTTTGGGTCCTTTACTTGATTTATCCAATTTTTGTGCTATAATTGAATTGTCATATGACAGATATGCCGCCAAAGAAAAATTTATTAACAGGTCAGGGCTCGAACCCTAAAGGAAGAGGGCTGGCAAAACCAACCAGCAAATGGGGTAAAGAGAAATTGGATATAATATGGAATAAATATGGTCAACCAGTTGGTGGGAAAATGACAAAACTAGCTACTCAGATAGGAATTTTTGCTAGAAATGGGGAACATTTCCCATTAACTAGAGAGTGGCCTCAGATGGACCATGAGTGCATAAATGTCGTATGGAATGACATTTTGGTAAGTTGTAATCCATATTTCTTACATAAATCTCTAGTACGTAGTCAAAAGTCTTATGATTCTCTAACAATTGTTTTTTTTTTCTTTGTTGAATTGTGTATATAGGATAATACAAATGCGCCTCCGGAGTATTATCCGGTTATGAATCTTTCTCTCAGTAAAGTGTGGCGTGACTGGAAATACCAGGTGAGACAAGCATATAATAAGTATTACTCAGTTATGAATATTACTCAGTTATGACTTTGTTATGAATATTATATCAGTTATATGACTCAGTTATGAATATTACTCAGTTGAAATCTCATTATAAGATGTATGAATCCGACCAAGACGCATTGGCTAACCCACCCCGTGGGTGCGTTGCGGATCAATGGGCTGCACTTGTTGCGATGTGGGGTACGGACAAGGCTCGGGTATATTTCAAATTAATCTCAATCTATTATCGTGAATGTCTTATATAAGTAGTCAAATTAATACTAATATTATCTTTTTTTTTCCAGGAAATATCAGAAACAAATAAATTGAATCGAGAAAAGCAAGCGTGCCTGAACCGGACCGGAAAAACGTCCCATCCCAAACTCATAAAAGAGGTTTGTCATCGTTCAATTTAGTTCTCAGTTATCAATTAATGTTTCTTTTTGTATCGTATATAAAAATATTTTTTTTGGTCAAATGATTCTATTATAAATTGTAGAGAGACGATAAGGGTTTACCAACTGATCGCGTAAGCTTGTTCATAGCTACGCGCACGGGCAAAACATCTGCAGATCAAGAAACCACTCAAATGATAGTAAGTTAAAGTTTCAACCTTTTCTGTTTCAGTTTTGTTATTCTATAAAATACTTTTTTCATTTCTAACTTCATTTTCATAATATTAATTAAAGTTAAAACATTTATATTGAACATGTTGTTTTTGTTACAGCAAACGCTTAATGATGCAATTGATGAGCTGCCAGAGGAGCAACAAAACTCTCCCACGGCGCGTGAAAAGATTTTTGTTGGTATGATGGGCACTGATGACCACGGGAGAGTGCGATGTATGGGAGGCGGTGTTAACAAAACTAAGGTGTTTGGTAAATCCCCAACTACTCGGGCATACCGTATTGGAGGCGGTGGCATCCGTCAGAGCAGATTTTGAAAGGCAACTTCAGGAGGAACGCCGGCAAAATGAGGAGCAACGACAACAGTTACAACAACAGTTACAACAACAAATTGATGATTTGAAACGTCATTTGATGGAATGTGGAAAATACGGTAATCAATAGGTGGTGAATTTGGTTTTTGTGATACATTCAACATTAATGGTCATTATGTTTGGAAACGACAAACGTTATTTGTATAATGGTTATTATGTTTGGATACATTCAACATTAATTTTGTGTTAATATGTAGATTGTAAACATTGATTGCATTTGTGTATTTTTGGTTATATACAGGTTGCATTTGTGTGTGTACAGGTTGAATTTGGTTTTTGTGAACGTATTTTTTGGGAAAATGAATTATACAGGCCTGGGAAAAAAAATAGGCTTATTTACGGCGGAACCCTTCATCCGCCGTAAATAAGCCCTAGACGACTCGTGCCCAAAGGGGGGACGAGGGAACCAGTAGGGGGTTTAAATGGGACGACTCGTGCCATGTGGGACGAGTCGTCTCTATCAAGTTATTTACGGCGGTGACTAAATCCGCCGTATAAAATGGCCATGGACGACTCGTCTACAAAGGGGGGACGAGGGAACCAGTGGGGGGTGCAATTGGGACGACTCGTTACGGAGCGGACGACTCGTCTCTTATTTACGGCGGTTACACCTACCGCCGTATAAAGATTACTCAAATACGCCTTAAAATACGTATTGTATTACATTTATATACGGCGGTGTTATTTCCGCCGTAAATACTACATTTATATACGGCGGTGGTATTTCCGCCGTATATAGTATTTACGGCGGTTATACCGCCGTATATAGTATTTACGGCGAGGCTTTATACGTTGGGCTATTTACGGCGGAAAGTCCGCCGTATATACTATTTACGGCGGGGCGCATTTTATATACGGCGGATTTTAACCGCCGTAAATAGTCATTTTTCTTGTAGTGAAGATTACTTGTCCACCAATATTAGGAAACACAAGTATGGTAGGAAACCTTGAGTAAGGTTCTAAGAAGTCGCATATTAGAGTAATTCCGGATTAGGAGGGTAAAGGTCAAGAAATAGATCAAAACGGATTAGAAAAGTAAATCTGCACATTCCATAGAGGTTATCTCGTACAAGACATGTAGTCTCGTAAAGGTCAAGAAATAGATCGAAACAGATTAGAAAATTAAATCTGCATATTCCATAGAGGTTGTCTTGTGCGAGACATATAGTCTCGTACGAGACAACTAGTCAGTTTGACTATTTTGTCCTCTTTAGTTGTTTCGTTAATCAGTTAAGTCCAAAATTAATGAAGTTAGTCAGAAACCTAACGAAACATGACAAATCTAATGAGATTTCATCAAAACACAAAGACCAAGAGCAGTGTAATCATGTAATAATGAGTTCACAATTGGGTATCTACAGCAGGACATATAAGAATTGTACGGGCACGACTATCTACCTCATGATCCTAAAATGCTTGCCGACCTGGCAACCGCTCCCCAGTTTAGCGAGAAATCCAGAGCTGCTCACTCGATGGTTCCTTTTGAGGAGAAGGAACTGAGGCAACTTGATGCTCAGGATCTTGAGGCCGAGCTTCCTGTTTGGATACGACCTAATGTTTTGTCCATCAACGTCGTTTCAATTCTGAACGAACGAGTTGAGGATGGCGAGAGTCTTGTTGAGTCCGAGCGGGGAGATGATGATGAGAATGAAGAGGAAGAGGCGGAGGACGAGGATTTGGCCGTGAGCGACGCTAAGCAAGTTACCATCGATCAGACGATAGAGACTGAACGTGTGGACCCCTTAAATGAATATGCCTTATGTTTCCTCTATTTGTAGACCATGGGGCTTTTGTAAAACAATTACAATTTTTGTATAACTCATGCTCGAATAGTTCTGACCCATTTTAGAAGTTCTATTCGAGTGCGTACTTTTGTTGTGAATGTTTTATGTTTCGTGAATGAAATATACTCCCTCCGCCCCAACAATTACTTCCACTTTTTTAAAAATCACGCAAATTAAGGAAATGGGAGGGAAGTAAAGATGTTGTGAGTGTAATTTGAAAATAGGAGAGAGAATGAGTGGAGGGAATAGTAAATTATAATAGTGTTGTGAGTATTAAAATAATGAGGAGAGAGAATGAGTGGAGGAAATAGTAAAGATTCCTTTGCCAAAAAAGGAAAGTGAAAGCTATTAGCGGGACACCCAAAATGGCAAAAAGGAAAGCTCTTATTGGAACGGAGGGAGTATTACTTGTTTTATTGTGGTTTAGTGTAGTCATACTGAACCAGTATATGTGATGTTTGGATGTTGCATTCGAGGGTGGGCTTGGTTTTCATCTACACGAGTTCATCTGTTTCTGAGGCAGGGCCGGTCTCGTGATTAATGGGGCCCTGTGCTGCAGAAGTAGTTTGGCCGCTCCTCATTCGTTTTTATCCCCAGAGTGGTAGATGAATTTTTTGAATGACGTTCTCTAAATTTTTTTTTTCTCTGCCCCTTATTTTTGTCACGTTGTTCTTTTTATCCAAGACCTTTCTTTATGTTTTTTCTTAAACTAGTAGGTAACCCGTGTTTCGCACGGGAAGCTAATTTGCTAATATCATGATTTAATTTTTATAATATAAGTATATTATAAATGAATCAAAACATTAACATTTATAAAGTTAGAAAAATTGTGTTCAATTTTAATAACTTTGTTGCACATAAGTTTAATAGAGATTGCATTGTGACTAACAATGTAGCAATTTTTGCTATTTTATTTTTGATGTTCATACTTTGTCATTTATTTTTGATATCATAATTTATGTCAGTATGCAACATTTTTTATGGACGTTAACAAAGTGAATGAAAAAATTAACAACCTATTTCTTTTCAAACTACAACATTTTAAATACAATGTAGGGGGTTTCAACCTTTAGCCTTCTCGAGAAAAGTACGTCTTTAAGCTAAATGCTCATTGGCATTATTAACGACCTACTTTGATATATATATATAGTAACTATTATGATTAACTAATATTATTAATAGTAATAGTTAACATACTCCCTCCGTCCCGGTAGAAGCGTCACCCTTTTAGGGGTGGCGCGCAAATTAAGGAAAAGTGTGGGAAAAAAAAAAGTTGTGAGTGTAATTTAAAAATAGGAGAGAGAATTAGTGGAGGAAATAGTGAATTTTAAAAGTGTTGTGAGTGTAGAGGAGAGAGAATTAGTGGAGGGAATAGTGGATGGGATAATAAAATATTAATAGAAGTTTCCTTTTTAGGAAAGGGTGACGCTATAAACGGGACGCCATTTTGGGTAAAAAGTGACGCTTCGACCGGGACGGAGGGAGTATATTGTAACTATAATACTATTACTTAACCTATATAGTAAATTATTACTATTTATAATAATAGTTAGCATATATAGTAACTATTATAGTTAACTAATACTATTAATAGTAATAGTTAACATACTCCCTCCGTCCCAGCAAGAGTGTCACCCTTTTAGGAGTGACACGCAAATTAAGAAAAAAAGTGGGAAGAAAAAATGTTGTGAGTGTAATTTGAAAATAGGAGAGAGAATTAGTGGAGAAAATAGTGAATTTAAAAAGTGTTGTGAGTGTAATTTGAAAAGAGGAGAGAGAATTAGTGGAGGGAATAGTTAGTGGGATAATAGAATATTAATAAAACATTTCCTTTTTAGGAAAGGTGCGCTTCAAACGGGACGCCATTTTTGTTAAAAAGTTACACTTTTGCTGGGACGGAGGGAGTATATAGTAACTATTATAGTTAACTAATACTATTAATAGTAATAGTTAACTTATATAGTAACTATTATAGTTAACTAATACAATTAATAGTAATAGTAACATATATCACCACAAGAATGCAGGCTATTTACGGCACTCATTTACGGCGGGTGATACGAGACCATCATATATATTAGTTATATACGGCGGCTGAAACGCGTCCGCCGTATATATTATATATATACGGCGGTTATGAAGACCGTCGTATATAACTAATATATACGGCGGTCTAGACCGCCGTAAATATGTTATGTACGTACATTTGGCATATACGTATATGAGATCAAAGTTATATACGGCGGCTGATATGCGTCCGCCGTATATATGTACTTATTATTGGCAGTTCACACGCGTCCGCCGTAAATATTACACATTATTTACGGCGGTGTACAATATCCGCCGTAAATGTTAAAATACCGGGAAGTCCAAATTTCCCTATTCAGTTTCGCGCTATCTCTGTATCTCAGTCTCTCTTTCTCTCCTCTATTGCTAGGGCATGAATTTTCGACGCCGGTGACCAAGTCAACAGGTAAGAATTCGTGTTTACTTTTAATTTTTGGTTTTTGTTGTTCTTGGTGTGGTGGATTATTGAAATCGACCTTCTATTTCTCTCTCTCTCTCTCTCTCCTCCAGCCAGTGAAATGGAGCGTTGATTTCTTCGATCAACAACAATCAGGTATACATTTCTTTCCCCTTTTCTAATTTACTTTTAATTTCTGGGTTTTTTTTGTTCTTGGTGTTGTGAGTTGTTGTTGCTGTTATTGTTGGTATTGATGTTACTGTTATTGTTGTTGCTGTTGTTGTTGTTGGTATTGCTGTTACTGAACCATGCTAATGGACCACAATGTCCACACCTTGCACCTCACTCTAAGAACACTTCCCCGTCCCAGTTCACTTCATAACATCTCTCTCTCTCTCTCTCTCTCTCTCTCTCTCTGACATGAATATCCTTCTGCATTTCTTATCCAATTACTCCCATCACTTGCATGATTTAAGTTAAAGATTCACATATGAAAATAAATTTCACAATTTCCCCTTCACAAATATTGTAAAGATTCAAGTAATTAAACAGCTTTTTACCCTACACCAAGAGTTTGTATTAAGGTTTGATATAAATAGATGTGCCCCTATCCATCGGCTTATGCTTTTGGATTGGTGGTAAACTTGACACGATATCAAAGTTTTGATGGGGCAAGATCAAGATTCAAATAGTCCCACTTGCATTTGTTTACCCGAATGTCACACGTGAGAGAGTATTAATGCTTGATATATATAGTTAAGCCCCTATCTATCGTCTTAAACTTTTAGAACAACATTGCAACGTAATTTACAAATAGTTTTAGTACAACGATTAGTACTTGACACTTTTGTATAAATAAATAATATTCAAGTCAGAAGTTATATATAATGTCCATTGAGACAACTAAAGATAATATAAAATTGAAAACCCTTAACATCCATATTATGTTTAATTAAGCATGAATAGATTTGCCTAATTGTAGCAAGAATTTGGGGCTCACATTATTTTAAATATAATAACACTTTTCTTATATTACCATCGCTCTTCTAAGATAGTACCCTTCGTAGACCCTACACAAAAAATAATGTTGCGCACTTCAACCTAGTTCCTAAAAATAGTTCCAAATCTTTTGTCGCATGTGCATCAATTCTTTTGCACATCAACCTAGTTCCTTAAATTAGCTTCTCAATTAGGGAGGTGGGGGCTTGTGAGAGAGAATGAATGAATGTTGTCATGGGGTTATACTATATCATGGGCCCAAGCTCGACTAATTGGCTAGGCTTCAACAATGTATATTATTTATATCGAGCCAAAAGTTGTACATATTTAGACTATGTTTGTTTATGAGTTTATTTTTATTCTAAAATTTGTGTCTCTCGGTCTTATATATAGGTTGTATTTTAACGTTAAAAATATCAAGTCAAGTCATATATGGACAAAAGTTGGATTGATTTGGGTAATCGAATTTCAAATGAGTATATGTCTGGAGTTGACAACTTTCTCGATTTTACATTCTCAAAAAAGTCTGTTGGTGTTAAAGAAATATATTTTCCTTGTAAAAAATGCGCAAATCGTTACCAAAAAGACCGTGCAACCGTGAAATCACATTGTATTGAAGTGGGATTTCAAAAAGATTACAAGAATTGGATTAGGCATGGGGAAGAGTACATTTCGGCGTATAAGAATGATAATAATGATAGGACAATTGAAGATGGCATTGAAATTGAATTGGATGTGCATGATTGTATGAGACGAATGGTACATGAAGGGATGGGTATGCCGGATAGTAACTGTTGTGGGCATTTTTCAACATGGCGACATCTTCAATTGATCCTGCATATCGAGATGTCATTACACTGTAAGTATTGTTTTAATATTTACTTGTTCAATATTTCCTAATATTCTTATTCTTATTTTTCAGTAATTAAGAGAGGAATGCGGAACAATCTCCAAGCACGTTCAACAGACCTTCAAACGGCTAGGGCGACTTGGTCTCACGGAGGTTGAAGTGATAAACCAAAATGCCGAGATTATAGGAACCATATTGACTCTTTCATATCTACTTGTATTTAAGGGGAAATGGAGACGGAAAAACACATTCATGCTCATACGCACACACTCTACACAAAAAGCTCTTGTAATCCTCTCCATTATCTTCCAAAGTTGTATTTGTGATCATTATAGTGAAACCTTTAAGGTTGGAGACCTAACTCCCGGGGTTTTTTCCAAAGAGGTTATCACCTCCAAGGTTTTCCTCGTTAACAAATCGTGTTGTCATTATCTCTTTTTCATTCTTTTGTTCCATATAATCGAATTCCATAGTTCCCTCCTTATTGTTCAATCCACACACTAAACATAGTTAAGATTCTACTTTATTGTTTTTTCTACCAAAACAATTTGGCGCCCACCGAGGGGCCTCGTGGTTTATCGGTTATTTGAAACATTTCCTAATCAAATTCACTATGTCTGCACCCCCAATGTGTCCACCGCCGGCAAAGGTCCCGCCGTTGTTCCCACATCAGGAGGTAGAACCAGCTTGTTACCACCACCTCCTCGAGACCGGGTTTCGGCCAACTCAACCTACGAAGACTCCACAAAAGGGGGCAACGTCTTCCAATGCAGATGTCCGACATCCGGAGTATCTTGACCAGGTTGAATCAAAGGTTGGACCAAAGCAAGATAACAATTCAAAGGTGTTGACCAATTCCATGATTAAGATGCGTAAAGACCAACAGCTCATCGCATCTCGGCTTGAGAATATATCACCGCTGCGTGCAAGGATTCTCAACTTTGACAACACCAGAGGATCTACATTTCAGAATGAATTCATTCCAATGGGCAGTCCTCCTCCGCTGACATCTTTAATGATGTCGACATCTTTGCCCGGGACACCCCATTGACGCCATCTTCCGCAGATTCACCCCGTTCATTCCATTTATAGACAACACTACTCGTCACGACTACTACGGACGATTACGGTTTGCTAAATAATCTTTTCAATAATAATAATTTCAATCGTATTCCTATGGCCGACCCTTTTGCAGGAAACCCACTAGCTAAACAGATGCAGGATCTCGTAGAGCCGATAATGAACGTGCCAGTGTAACTCCTCCAATTCAACCAGTGACCCAAAATCAAGCATAATCAATCCCGGTTTGTCCCAAAGAATTGCAAATGTCGACATCCCGAAGCGTTTCAGCGTACCATCTATGAAGTTGTACGACGGCACCACGGACCTGGAGGAGCATGTTGCACACTATCAAGAAAAGATGGACATAATCCATATCCCGCTTCAATACCGGGAGGCCTGCTTATGCGGGGATTTGGATCCACCTTGTCCTGGACCAGCTCTCAAATGGCCGATTAGGGGCAACCCCTAGGTTCAATTGGTTCATACGCCCACCTCATCAACATGTTCTATAACCAATTCTCATGCGCCGACAATTTGAAAAGTTGACAAGTGATCTCTACAATGTGACCCAGCCTAATGAGACTCAAGGATTATGTCCATCGGTTCAATAAGGAGGTGTTAGAAATTCCCAATCTTGACATGTCGACACTACGAAGCATTCAAAATGGGGTTGAAGAAAGATTCACGGTATTATCAAGATTTGGTAATGACTCCTTGTAAGCGGCTAGAAGAAGTCCGGAGCAGGGCATTAAGGTTCATAAGACTCGGAGGAAGATGAGCTGCGAAGATCGAAGTCGTCATCCAAGATGTCGACATACGACCATCCCGACAGTAAAGACCGAATCGTCCCATCGCAGGAACAACCGTCCCAATCCTTATCCGAGAATTGACACTAGCAAAATTAATTCGGTAGACGGTGAGGATGAAGATAGTGATAATGTGCCTAACATTTCGATTATTGTTTTTCGTTGACATTTCAGGTGTACTCTGTGCAATGGGCAACCTAGGAGACAAAGCCAGATGGCCAAAGAAAACGGACAAAACCACAGGATGGCGTGACAAATCAAAATGGTGCGCGTACCATGAAGACTTTGGACACGTTATCGAAGATCGCATCGCGTTAAGAAAGGAGATCGGTTACTTGCTCTCGAAAGGACATCTTAAGGAGTTGTTGGGATCCGTAAAGAAGAAGGCTGAAAATGCGAAGCTCCTCATGAAGCCGAAAGGCCGCTTTCTCCCCCAACATCAACAAAGGTGATCAACTTCATCAGTGGAGGCTCGAAATATGTGGAACATCCTATTACGCCGCAAAACGACACGCTAAGGAGTCGAAAGAGGAAAAGCCGCAGAGACGGCCCAGGATGTCGACACCTTGCCCGGATCCAATTACCTTTGATGAAAGTGATCGTGATAACTTCAGCCGGAACCCCATCATGACGGTCTGGTTATTTCCTTGCGGATCGCCAACCTGTACAATACGACGTATTCTCGGTAGATGGGGGCAGCTCCGTCAATCTTATTATGTTGGGTACCCTTAAGGAAATGAACATCCCAGAATCGGAGATTGTCAAAAAGTCTTCGTGGCCGTGGTAGGCTTCGGTGGTGAAGTCAAAGAAACGGTGGGGGAGATAAAGCTTCCAATATACTCAAAGGGCCTCAACACCATGGAACGGTTCTGCGTAATTTGATTGCGCAACATCTTACAATGTCATTCTTGGAAGACCGTGGATTCACGGAATGAAGGCCGTACCCTCCACTTACCATCGGTGTGTGAAGTTTCCAACTCCTTGGGGTATCGCTAAGATTTACAAAGTGATCAACAGGTGGCCAAGGAATGTTACAAAACTTCAATGAAGGCGTCTACATCTCCAAAACAAGCATAGCAATTACCGAGGAAAGTACGTGAAGTCCTGGAAGCTAGGGAGGATGATGTGAAAGAAGTATTGTTAGATCCTTCCAACCCGGACATCAAAGTACTTATTGGCACCGACATCCCGTCGATATAGAAGAGAAGCTTGTGAACCTATTAAGAAGCGAGAATAAAGAGTTTCGCTTGGAAACATGATGACATGACAGGCATTAGCAAATATGTCATCACTCACAAACTTAACGTAGATCCTAGCTTTAAACCAAAGGCACCGTAAACGTAGAAAGTTTGCAGAAACCAGAAATCAGATCATCAAGGAGGAGGTAGAGCGCTTACTCAAAGCCAACATGATACGGGAGGTCGATTATCCAAGATGGTTGGCGAATGTGGTTGTGGTAGAGAAGAGAAACGGGAAATGGCGAGTTTGCGTCGACTTCACCGACTTAAATAAAGCCTCGCCCAAAAGATCCTTTCCCTTTGCCGCACATAGATTCATTAGTTGATGCCACCTCAGGTCACGAACTCCTCACTTTCATGGACGCGTTCTCAGGATTTCAACAAATTCAGATGGAACCATCTGACCAAGAGGACACTGCCTTCATAACCCCCACATGTATTTATTGTTATATTGCCATGCCTTTTGGACTAAAAAATGCAGGTGCAACGTATCAAAGGCTCGTCAACAAGATGTTTAAGGATCAGATTGGGGACACAATGGAGGTATACATCGACGACATGGTAGTAAAATCCAAGAAGGCCGAGGATCACATAAGCAACCTCTCTCAAGCTTTTGACATCTTGGATTGTTTCAATATGAAACTTAATCCAGCTAAATGCAACTTCGGAATGAAGGCCGACAAGTTTCTGGGTTATATGGTTACTAAAAGAGGCATTGAAGCCGCCTGCAACAAATACGCGCTATTCTCAACCTGTCATCACCTCAATCTGTCAAGGACGTCCAAAGATTGATAGGAAAAATTGCCGCACTCACTAGATTCATTTCAAAATCCTCAGATCGATGCAAACCTTTCTACGACATCTTAAGAAAAAACAAGAAGTTCCAATGGGAGGAACAACATGAAGAAACATTTCAGGAGCTCAAAACTTACCTGTCGACACCTCCCTTATTGGCCAAACCTCAGATGGAAGAACATCTTTACATCTACCTCGCAGTGTCCGAAGGCACTGTAAGCGCAGTCTTGGTGACGTAACGAGATGGTAATCAAAGAACCCATCTACTATATAAGTAAGACACTCTTAGATGCTGAGACCAGGTATTCTCATTTACAAAAGTTAATTTTAGCTTTGATAACTGCTTCTATTAAATTAAGGCACTATTTTGAAACACATACTATTATTGTACGCACTAACTATCCTATTAAGAATGTCATGAGAAAACCAGAGATGTCAGGTCGAATGGCGAAATGGTCAGTACAATTAAGCACATACGACATCAAGTACGAGCCCGTAACCGCAATAAAATCGCAAGCCCCGGCTGATTTTGTGGCCGATTTCACCAACCCTACAACAAGAGGTGGAATTGGAAGTACAACAACTTCAAGATGATGACATCCTAAAAATTTGGACTCTCTACACGGACGGTGCTTCTAACATGAGAGGTACAGGTCTTGGAGTTGTACTAAAATCGCCACAAGGGGACATAATACCACAATCTATCGCTTGCGGTTTCAAGGCTACCAACAATGAAGCAGTAGTATGAGGCTCTAATTGCAGGTTTAACTGCAGCCCAAGACTTAGATGTCAAGCATATCCGGGTGTTCATGGATTCATTACTAATTGTTAATCAGTACAACGGGTCCTACGTCGCAAAAAACGCTAAGATGACAACATATTTGGAAATTGTAAAAATTATTTCGACCAAATTCAAAACATTTTCCTTGGAACAAATCCCACGGGAAGAAAATTCTCGCGGATGCTCGGCAAACTTGGGTTCGGCCTTCAAAAGCTTCTCACAAACCAAGATCCCAATCATACATGTTGACGTCCCAAGAATTGACCATCTTGAGATGTTCGCCCGGATGCCGACATACTTGCCTCTCCCGCAAAGAACCTCTTGGACAGCTCCTATTATCAAATATCTCTTAGATGATACGGTCCCAGTCGAGGAGAAAAATGCAAGAGCCTTCAGGTAAGAGTATCTAAATATTTACTTATTGATAATCTCTTGTCTAGAAAATGCCGCAGTCACTACTTAAGATGTCTAGAGGCGGATAGAGCCCATCGGGTTCTCAAGGAGCCGCACGAAGGAGATTGTGGAAATCATACCGGGGCAGTAAGTTTACATACTAAAGCTCTTAGAATGGGCTATTTCTGGCCTACAATGAGAAAAGATGCCGTTGACTACGCAAAGAAATGTGATTCCCGTCAACGACATGGGGACATCCTGCACCGGCCGGTGAATCGCTACATCCTATCCTGTCACCATGGCCTTTTATGGTTTGGGGGAATGGACATAGTAGGAAAACTTCCCATAGCACCACGGGGACGAGTATTTCTTTTGGCCATGACAGACTACTTTTCTAAATGGGTAGAGGCTGAGGCATATGTGCAAGTTCGTGACAAAGAAGTGATATCTTTTATCAAAAGGAACATATTCAGCCGATTCGGAATTCCATCAGAGATAATTTGTGACAACGGCTCTCAATTCATCAGCAAGAGGACCCAAGATTTCTTGACATCTTGGAGTGTTAAGATGGTGACATCTTCGCCTGTTCACCCTCAAGCCAATGGACAGGCAGAGGCTAGCAACAAAATAATAATCAGCAACTTAAAAAAGAGACTAAACCAGAAGAAAGGACGTTGGGCAGAAGAGTTACCAATGGTCCTATGGGCTGACAGACGACATCTAAGAATGCTACCGGTCAAACCCCTATTCACTTGTATTTGGAACCCAACGTTATTCCAGCAGAAGTCCTTGTACCAACGGCAAGATACAGCTTACTGACATCTGAACATAATAAAGACATCTTGATACATGACCTGGATACTGTGGACGAGCTAAGGGACATGGCCAAAGTTCGCATGGCAGCATATCAGCAAAGGGTAGCCCAATCTTACAATAAAAACGTAAGGGTTAGAAGGTTTCAAGTAGGAGACTTAGTCCTACGAAAGGCATTCCAAAATACCAAGGAGCCCAATGCAGGCAAGCTCGCCCCAAAATGGGAGGGACCCTACTTAATAGATGCACAAGCCGGAAAAGGAGCATATCGCCTTGCAACCTTGGATGGCCAAATGATACCGCGAAGTTGGAACGCCATTCATCTCAAAAGGTATTACATTTAAATATGATTTCCCATGAACTCATCTTTCCAGGTATGAATCGTCTTTTAATTCTTTACAACCTTTCTTTTCTCCTATGCATCTTTTTTATTATTTACAAGTTAAGATGTCGCTAATACACTTTGTGGAGAGACGTCAACCTTAGTTGGCGTCCGTTTTTAACGTGTTTCTATCTTATGAAGTATTGACACATTTACATTGGGACATATCGAATGCACGCAAGGAACAACGATTTCTCCTCCGTTAGAGACTGGCCATCTCTTCTCAAGTAAAGGTAGACAATCCCTTCTAAGGTTTAAAGAGTTAATTACCTCTTTCTTAAGAAGTTAGGTTACCACACCTTCGCCTGGAGCGCAAGTTATCTCACTAATTGAGGTGTGGGGTGGGCCTATATGGGTAAACTCATATAGCTTACCCATTCCCACTCAGTTAGATGATTGATCTTAAGTATTATTCTTATGGTTATGGCATATTCGTGTCATCTAAGTATCTACGGTTTATGGCATATACGTGTCATCTAAGTATCTACGGTTTATGACGTATACATGTCATCCTAAGTACCTATCATTTCGACATACTATCATGTCACCATATGTGCAAAACATACAAAAAATTATCCAAAAGAAACAAGCCTTGACGTGCTTGAAAACTATTAAACCATAACTAAACTAAAGCAACCATAAAGTATCCGAACTACCAACAGTAAACGTGCACAAGTGTTGGACCAACCCAACACATAAAAAAGATTGTCTTTAGTCCTTATGGACCCATTACAAACCAAACAAAAATAAAAATTGTCTTAAGGGATTCCACCCCAGTAACATCAAGAGCAAGTTTATTTTACCTTTTTCAGGTGGCATCTGTCGGAGGTATTGCTCTGGACTAACTTCTCCGGGTTTCTAAAAATCACCCCAGGTCGGTGTCCTCACCAGCCTGTTCCAGATCCTTGAAATCATCGATTGCTTTTTCCTCGTGAATTCGCTGCAAAGCCATTTTCTCTTCATTCAGGTTCCAACTCACATGCTCTCCTGCCTGATATTCCTCAATCATTTGGATTCTAGTTTCAAAGACTGCTTTTGCAGTCTCATGCACCAAGTCGTCCCGAAATGCTTCCATCTCCCTTTCATGACTGATGTCAACGCTTGCGAGCCTGGACCGCCATTTTAATATCTCTTCATTCTTGTCCCTGATCTCCAATCCCCTTTCCCTTATTATGCTTGCAGCTTCCTTCAAGTCCTTCTCATATTCAACCTTACTCATGTCGTAGGTATCGCATTTTTCCCTCAATGTCCTAATTTCTTTGGACATTAATTTAGCCATCGAGACAATCTATCATCAACAAGAAGAGGTATTTTACTAAAAATAAAAGAGGATCAAGGTGTCCACGTTTCAAAAGCAACTCTTACCTGATTTTCCAACACTTCTTCATTCCAAATTTGTTTCTCTACACCGGAGATTTGTTCCACCCTTTTTCTCTTCGGAGTAATCTTATCTATCTCTGGTATGTTCTCTTCCGCTTTCATCTTACCTTTATATTTGGCCACAATATCACTTGTCGTCAAGCCGGAGAAAGTCACTGCATATAAGAATATATGTTAAAGGTGGATTCAATAAAATAGCCAAGTGATACGTTGATTCGACTTACTTATTTGAGAGCGTCGTAATTATAGAGGAAAGATAAAAACTCGTATGCTTTAGAAGATTACTCTCCCGTAATATAGTAGGAGACGTCTGATTTGGATAAAGAATTTGGAGAAGATTGGATAATCACAATAGTTATCCAGAATTGCGGTTATCAAAACTCTTCCTTTTTAATCGCCTCGTATCCCTAACCGTCGCATTGAAGCCAGTTAGAAGATGAACGGTTAATCAAGAGAAAAACATTTTGCCTCTTCAGTTGCCAACATAGTCAAATGTTTTTGGGGACAAATTGTTGTGGGCATTTTTCAACATGGCGACATCTTCAATTGATCCTGCATATCGAGATGTCATTACACTGTAAGTATTGTTTTAATATTTACTTGTTCAATATTTCCTAATATTCTTATTCTTATTTTTCAGTAATTAAGAGAGGAATGCGGAACAATCTCCAAGCACGTTCAACAGACCTTCAAACGGCTAGGGCGACTTGGTCTCACGGAGGTTGAAGTGATAAACCAAAATGCCGAGATTATAGGAACCATATTGACTCTTTCATATCTACTTGTATTTAAGGGGAAATGGAGACAGGAAAACACATTCATGCTCATACGCACACACTCTACACAAAAAGCTCTTGTAATCCTCTCCATTATCTTCGAAAGTTGTATTTGTGATCATTATAGTGAAACCTTTAAGGTTGGAGACCTAACTCTCGGGGTTTTTTCCAAAGAGGTTATCACCTCCAAGGTTTTCCTCGTTAACAAATCGTGTTGTCATTATCTCTTTTTCATTCTTTTGTTCCATATAATCGAATTCCATAGTTCCCTCCTTATTGTTCAATCCACACACTAAACATAGTTAAGATTCTACTTTATTGTTTTTTCTACCAAAACAGTAACCATCCAGGAATTGAAGAAATCGTACAATCAGATGCAGCCACCGCAAAGTTTCTTAGACTTTTGAGAGATGCTGATCAAGCCTTGTGGGAAGGGTGTGATAAGTTTACAGTACTCTCATTTATTGTAGAACTTGTGCATGAGTGGCCGATAAGGGATTTACTTCTTTATTAAAAAATTTCATTAGGGCATTGCCTCAGTCAGCGAAAGTGCCAAGTTCCTATCGTGAGGCGTACAAGATGACTGTAGATTTGGGTTTCAGTTATAAAAAGTGGGATGCGTGCATTAATCATTGTATGTTGTTTCGAAATGAAACTAAAAAACTTACTAAATGTGAAATTTGTGGAGCCTCTAGATATAAGCAACAAGAAGAAGGGGGTAGCGGTGAAGGTGCGGAAACAAGTGGCAAGAATAAACTTCCCAAGCAGGTAGCGATGAAGAAAGTATGTTATTTTACCTTAAAGCCAAGGTTGCAAAGGTTGTATTGGTCATCTAAGACCGCGACACTCATGAGATGGCATGCCGAGAAAAGAATAGACGATGGTGTGCTGAGGCATCCTGCAGACTCTCATGCGTGGAAGGATTTCGATGAACGTTATCCATTATTTTCAAGTGAAATTCAGAATGTTAGATTGGTATTAGCATCTGACGGATTTAATCCTTTCAGAACAATGACTATATCTCACAGTACTTGGCCGGTTGTGCTTATGCCATACAATCTTCCACCTTGGTTATGCATGAAACAGCCATATTTCTTCTTGTCGGTGCTTACTCAAGGCCCAAACGGGCCGGGCAACAAGATAGATGTGTATCTCCAATCGTTAATTGATGAGTTGAAGGAATTGTGGGAAGATGGTATATCAACTTATGATGCATCAAGGAACGAGTTGTTTACTTTACGAGCTTCACTATTATGGACAATAAATGACTTTCCTGCATATGCAATGTTGTCTGGATGGAGCACTAAAGGTGAATATGCTTGCCCTTGTTGCAATGTGAGACCTCAAGCACGATGGTTGGATCATGGTGGCAAGTATTGTTATATTGGTCATCGACGCTTATTGCCTAGGAGTCATGCTTTTCGTAAGGATAAAAGCTCTTTTGATGGTACTCATGAAGTGAGAGATAAGCCCAAGTTATTGTTTGGAACAAAATTGCTTAAACAAGTTGAAAATGTGAAAATAGAGTATAAAATAGAAGATGTTATTAAAAAGAGGAAAAGAGAAGAGGGTGAGAAGCAACAAGCCAAGTTGGAGAAAAGAAAGGTTCCTAAGTTGTGTCACAATTGGAAAAAGAGGAGTATCTTCTTTGAGTTGCCATATTGGGCAAATAATCATGTTCGTCATAATCTTGATGTTATGCACATTGAAAAAAATGTGTGTGATAATGTGCTACATACTCTGTTAGGTACTGCGGGGAAATCAAAAGATAATGATAAAGCAAGAAAAGACCTAAAAGTGATGAACATTCGAAAATCATTGCATCTACAAACGCTTCCATCTGGCAAAGAAATTATGTCTCTGGCTCAGTTCACAATGAGTAAGAAGCATAAAGACACATTCTTGAAAGTTCTAAAGGGAGTCAAAGTCCCTAATGGCTACTCGTCAAACATATCTCGTTGTGTACATCTAGAAGAAAGAGCTATTTGGGGTCTTAAGAGCCATGATAGTCATATTTTGCTTCAACAACTACTCCCTTTAGCTGTTCGAAAAGCGTTGCCTACTTCTGTTGTAAAAGCCATCATTGAGTTGGCAAATTTTTTTAGGCAATTATCCTCAAAGGTGAATACACTTGCTGATCTCGAAAAGATACAAGATCGGATGCATTTGTCACACTATGCGCTCTCGAGAAAATATTCCCACCAGCTTTCTTTGATGTTATGGAGCACTTGCCGGTGCATTTAGCCGAGGAGGCCATGCTAGCAGGCCCAATACAATTTCGTTGGATGTATCCGGTAGAGAGGTACATCCATATTAAATTTACTTTGAAAAAAGTTAAATTCCATTTTACATCTGGTTTAGCATAAGTAAATATTTTTGTAGATTTCTACTTACATTAAAATTATATGTTCGAAATCGAGCCCATCCCGAGGCCTCCATAGCTAAGGCAATTGTGGCTGAAGAATGCATGACTTTTTGAACGCAATATTTGGATGACATTGAGACCAAGTCCAATCGTCCTAGAAGAAATGATGATGAAGGTGATGAGTTAGGCCGCTTTGAAGGAAAAGAAGAGGTAATTACCCTTGATTACATCACACGAGTACAAGCGCATAGATATGTGCTTTTCAATACTGAAGATGTTGAACAGTACCTAGAGTAAGTGATTCCTTACATGAGGCTTACATTCTTTATATTTTTTATATTTTAAATTAATACTTAATTCATATTTTCAATCTGCTCAGAATGCATCGTGCACATTTGAGGGAGACACTACCTCGTAATCAACAACATCTTATAGAGAAAGAACATAATGATAAGTTTGTTAGCTGGTTTAAGGATTATGTAAGTATGAAACCACTTTCATATAATAGTTTCAATTTATCATTTTAAATATTTTCTTATTAATTTTTTTTTATAAAAGGTATGCACGACGAAAGATGTAGTGCTCGAAAGAATTATATGTCTTGCATTGGGTCCTCATATGGATGCGAGGCGGTATAAGTCTTACATAATAAATGATTTTCAATTTCGAGTGAAGGATGTCGATAGACGGAGGAAAACTCAAAATAGTGGAGTCATGCTAAATTCAAGTGTGACAAGTTTTGCAAGCCAAAAGGATAATAATCCCATTGTAGGGGATGTTAACTTCTACGGGGAGTTGATTGAGATCCTTGAAATTCGTTATAGCAACTCAATAAGATTTGTATTGTTTAAATGTGATTGGGTTGATAACCGGACAGGCGAGATGGAAGATGAGCAAAAATTTACTCTTGTAAACTTCAATCACAAGTTGTATAAGGATAATCGAGTTGGTGATGAACCATTCACATTAGCATCTCAAGCTGAGCAAGTTTGGTATGTTAAAGATCCTATAGAAAGTGATTGGAACATTGTGATGAGGATTACACCAAGAGATAGTTTTGACATATATTCAAATGATGATAAACAAGTTTCAGATTCGATTCCACAATTGGTACCATTTTGCTCACAAAATCTGGATGAAAATGTTGCTAACGAAGAAGCATCGTGGGTGCGAGAGGGAGTTGATGGGGTCGAGATTGAAACTACTAATATCAATGATGTTGATGTTGATATGAGCGATAATGATGATGTTGATATGGCCGATAATGATGATGATTAGTTTGAGTAGTATTTGTTTAGATCTTATTTGCTTACTATTTACTAAGACAATGTTATTACTTATGTTTCATGTTTCAATCAAACTTGTTATTTTTGTATGGTTGAATATTAATATTGTTACTTCTATATAATATGTATTTGTTTAGATCTTATTTTCTTACCATCTGCAGCTGATTTGAAGATCCCTACACCTAACTTGGTGTAGAGATTGTGGATCTACAAGGGTAACAACTCCCTCCTTCCTCCATCTCTCATCTATTTGCTCTCCTCGCAATTCATATTCAATTTTTATTCACAACTTGATAATTAAGCTCCATCTACTCCAATTATCAAGTTGCAATCACAATCTATTTGTTTAAATCACATTGTTACATATTATTTCATGCTTATGGTATAATTTGAATATAATTGTTTCTTGTTCATCAAGGGACTGTTGATCTTTCCATATCCACACTCACTTGAGCGATTAACTGCTGATTCGTGTGGTTTCCGAAGTGAATTGTTAATATAATTTGATCGGTATTGCTCTTGTTCCTTCTGCAATTCATTGATCTAAGGTTTCTGCATATGGCTACTTGTGTCACGCGATATAACCTGCTAGGCTGAGTCCTGTGTCACGCGACACAACTAGCCAGGCAGATCCTGTGTCACGCGACACATCTTGCCACTCTGCAAAAATCACTTTCCAATTGTAATCTATTCACCCTCATTGTAATTGGGATGTGGCCTCCCTTAGTAAATGGTTCACAAGATGTAATTTCCTTCTTTGATCAATAAAACAAAGCATTAAAATGCATTTCATCATATATAATGTCTCACACACTTGCACACTTATTGAATGATTTTGGATGTTGAACATTGAAAGACTCATTTACGAGGCATGTTGGGTGAACTCTCGGTTCTTCCCAACGCGTAACCTGACCCTTGAATCCATTTTCTCTTTTGAAAAGGTTTTCAATGTTTCCTTTAAAATGGCGTGGCAACTCATCATTTTTCATAAAATTTTCGGCGAGCGTACATTCAGTGGCGACTCTGCTGGGGACTTGAAACCTGTTTTCAAAAGTGAGTCAAACTTTCGCTCTTGTTCAACATCTATTTCATTCATTTGTTATGTGCTTTATTGTGTGATATTCTATGTGATTAAATGCTTTGTATGCTTTGTTTCCTTGGTATTCTGCATGCTTCTTTTGTTCTTGGTGAACTGGTTTTGAGTGTTTATTTTGCTTGGAGGCTGGGGCTGTTTCTGGTTTTGGTTCTGGAAATGTGGCTTCTTTTGTCACGCGACAGAACTTGCCTCATCAGTCCTGTGTCGCGTGGCAGCAGTTGCCACTATGCAGGGTCTTGATTTCCAGTCCAGGAGTGATTGTGGGCAGTCCCCATGATCAAGTTCATGATCATTTGATTATCGTATCTCTGTGGGGTGTGTGAGTAGTGTTTTCCATTTTTTTGTCCCCCTTTTCAAATAAAAATCAGAAAAATTAAAAAAATAAAAAAACAACAAAAAATCATTTTTGCAAATAAAGGAATCTAGTCACCCGCACACTACGTCACTAAATCTAGAGCCCATTTGGTGCAATTGACGGCATCGAGGACGGTGATGTATGTCGCCTACGCTTGAGCGCCTATGATCAAACCTTTCCCCCTAGCGCATCATAGGTGGAACCACACTTTTCAAAGCTTACCCAATGGTTGGTTTTTGATACAACGTTTTCAAAATATACTAAAATGAATTGTTTCAAAATTTATAAAAGGCTTTCGTACCTATCCCAAAACCTAGCACGTGTGGGCATGTTGCCGTTGCAACATGGTTTCACATTGGACATGTCGCTCTCACGGCATGTTCTAACGAGAGATCATGTCGCATTGTCAACGTGCACCGACGAGAGGTCATGCCGATTTTTTCTTTGAATTTCTTCAGGAATACCCGTCATGCTGCCCAAATTTCCCCATAAATTGGGATTGCTCGTCCGTCCCATAAATGCTTCGATTTTAATTAGGTATTATTGCCTATTATTTATTTTTGATCAATACATTTGGTATATTTTTGGATGGTGTATCCCTAGGTTCCCCCGAGGCTTAGATTGCGAGAATAAAGGTTTATCCTTTTCCAACCGTTTCTAGGATTTAAAAGACATCGATTTCTACTTGAACTCAAATAAAATGCTTGCATGAGTCCTTCTCCCTACATATTCTACCCTCTCCCATACCTTCTCAAGGTTCTCTCCCATACCACCTTATCAACCCCTATCCACTTCTACAGCTACGACAAGTTGGGTGCGCGTTCCTGTTCCCGGCGCTCGTTTGGTTTGTACTCCCGAGGCGAAGGCAGTTCTAGGGTCAGAGTGATCTTTATCTGATTCAGAATCCGAGATGTCTGGTCCACAAAATGTGGTGGCTAGCCAGTTTGGAGTTTCTTGCCCATCCGAAGTTGATGCAGCCAATCAGTCTTCGTAGGATCTAGAACGTCCCTTTTGAGTATCGAGTCTGTTACGTCCGCATTGGACCAGTCTTTTCTCTTTCAATAATAAAAGTGTTTGTTTCTCTTCTTGCTAGACTCGAGACATCACTTGCACACCCACGTTACACTTAATTGAAATGGTCTTATTCTACATGATCACTTGTGCTGCTCAACCACTAATGCATTGGAATGATTAATATTTAAATTAGTCGGAGTGAGAAAATCGATTGATATCCTTCTCAAATTGGGGCTCATCAATTCCCCATTTTGCATCTCATATGCTCACATCTCTTTCATCATCCTCATCATTTCGTTGCTCAATGAATTTGCATGAATCTTCCTCATTTAAAGTTTAAGAAAGCAATGAAGCCTTAATCTCGTTTAGGTCATCCGGTAAGAATTGCGGTTGAAGCCTTTCACCCTAGGAAAGCCACTACCTCACCCTCACTAAACAATACCCTTTCATTTCAAGATTGGCATGTTTTGAAACCCTGTTTAGCCATCATCTTTGTTCCTTGCTTAGAGAAGTCCAAGCAATGTCAAGAAGTTAGCTTAGAGGATCTGCGGTGCACAAAATACTCAAGTCACGAAGGAAGGACATATATAATCCTCAACTCCTCAAGAGGCCTTCCAAGTTATCAAAATAAAGATTTTTAAATACTCACAGTTCAGCAAAAGTCCTCAACTTCTCAGGAGGCCTCTCCAATTATCAAAAGAAGGATTTTAAATCCTCACAAGTCAGCAAAAGTCCTCGACTTCTCAAGAAGCTCTCCAATGTTCAAAAAGGAGCCCGAATCCTCGCAAATTCACAAAAGTTCTCGATAGCTTGGACTTTCTCTCATCAGCATCCAAAAACCAATCCCAAACCATCCTCTCATTTTTAAAGGATATTCCCATTACCATTACCCTTGCCTTTGGCCAAAGCCAATTTTGACCTCTCATTCTTAGAGGCAATCATTTTCCTCACCTTAGAAATCCCAAACACATCATGGAAAGCCAACCTCTCATCTTTAGAGGTTTAGTCAGTAAAAGGCCCAGCCGACCTCTCATCTTAAGAGGTCATGATGTTCCAAATCACCCGATGGCCGATCGAAACCCTGAAACCCAGCTACAGTTCATATCGGATAACAGTTTCATTCTAATTTCATCAAGATCTAAGTCAAATTAATGCTTCATTGCTTTCTTAAATTGGAGCCAAATCCATCTCGGCTCAAAAGATCATCAATCAGAGATTATGCAAATTCAAATCCAATCCATTTGGCATTTCGTGTGAGCATCTTTCATTTCTTCTCCACAAACACTTCCCGTGAATGCCTCACTAGGGCTTCGCATCCGTGCCTTTCATTGACACTCCAGGGAGACATGTTCTTCAATTCTCCAATTCTCAGAAAAAATCCTCAAAGATCCTCAAAATCCTCAAAGGTTCTCAAACTCTCGAATCTCCACATTTCTTCTCTTTCAGCCGGGACTTGCCCGAACTATGACGACCTGAGCTCCTCACATTGAGGGGAACATAGGCAACCAGAAATGGTCCGATCACAAACACATTCAAATCTCAGAAAATCCGGTCTCATCAAGGGCCGTCCCCATACACAAATCCTCAGTCCATCTCACCAAATTTGATTATTGATATCAGTTGGTTTTCTCCTCGTGACTAATCATAATATTTGTTCATATCAGGATTAGTGGTTGAATAACCCGAACATCAACAAAGGGTTTTAAGCAGCCTTGTGATCATCATGAATAAGACAAGTTTTCAAATGTCTCGACAAGTCTTCTTTTTCTACACTCAAGGAATATAGAGCCAAACACTGTCTTTCTGTCAGTAGGGGCTTCCATACACTTTTTCCACACCTTGTGACGCTTATACTCTCTCAAAAGAGTCAAACCTAAATCGAGTTTTATACACAAAATTGGGATTCATTCCCACTTTTCGAAAGATGTGCCCCTGCACGTATACATTTTTGAGTCTTATCCAATGACTGATTGACTAAGGTCCGGAAAGATGAATGCATCCTTGGCCACATGATGATTCTGTATGCAATAGGGCTGCATTGGAGCTCTTCAAGCTGGGGCTTTGCTAAGCTGTTCTCTCAGGATATCCCGTATCGGTATTTTTTCCAGGGTATTTTCTGCATCCACTTTGCTACATGATGGATTTGCTCCTTATTGGATTCACTTCAGGATTGCTTTGCATTACCAGCTGGGGCTTCGCCAAGTCATCTCTTCAAAGCCAGGGCAATCTCTGCACTTCCTCTGTTGCTTGCCGTTTCGGGCGCGCGATACTGTAAGTACCCAAATCCGGATCGTCAAAATCCGTAAAAAGTTAACCGGAATCCGTTAACTGGCTCGCTCCAGGTTAATCGGAACCCGTTAAACTCCCCGTTCTCAAGCCAACAAGACGTCCCGGGACTGCCCCGTGCATCCCAACATCAAAGCATACTCAACACACGTTATCACACGTAAAAGTACAGCTTTTCCTGAAAAATGCACTTTCCGGCACTTTCCGGGGGCGTTTCGGACATTTTTCGGACAGTTATTTAAAAAGCGGATGAAACCGAGAATAACAGGACAAAAACCCTAGCCCTGGTGAGTCACAGGGGCACGTGGAACACATGCCACAACCCTCTAGTCAACATCAATCAGATTTCAGAGTGAAAAGACCAAAATACCCCTGAGATTATGTCACAGTCCGTCCGGACTGTTTTTCAGGCAAAACAGAATTTCCAGCAAGTCCTCCCATTTTCCAAAATGCCACAAACCCCCCCAACCCACCAAATTGAGGATAAGTCCGTCCGGACTCTTTTACAAAATCACCCTATAAATACAAGGGCTGTCAAAACATTTTAAGAAAAAAAAAATAGAATCCATTTTCACCCAAAGCCCACGGCATAAGCAGTTTCCACCGATCCAAAAGAGTCAACCCCTAGCCATAGGTAACACTCTCTCTCCCTAAACACTCGTTCCGTCTGAGTTTACGTGCCAGTCGCTACAACCGTTTCGGTCGAAAGTCATTGAAATGTAGACGTCACCGTCGACAGGGCCTGATACGTTTTAGTCCAAGATCCTCTTCTCTCCCATAAGAGAAGTAATCTCAGGTTAAAACGACGTTCCGGCCCCGTTTCTTTACTTTTATGTCATTTAACGGTCCGGATCGTTTGATCCGTTGAATGTCATTTACATTACGCAATTTCATAGTCCGAACCGTTTGGTTCGTGATAGTCATTTACAATTCCGGATCGTTTGATCCGTTGAATGCCATTTAAATAACGCAACTTTACAAGTTCGAGCCGTTTGGTTCGTTGATCGTACCTTTAAAATCCAGATCGTTTGATTCCGTTGATGCCGCATTTTAAATACTGTCATTTACAAGTCCGAGCCGTTTGGCTCGTGATAGTATTTACATATCAAAAGTCCGAGTCGCAAAATGATTCGTTGATCGCATATCATTTAATGCTTTTTTCCCGTAAAATTGCTAACAATGTAATGCCCGGTTCAAAACCGGAGTTCGTCATTCGAACTCTCTTTCAAAATGCGCTAAGTGACGTTTGGCATCCAAACGATCATCTTTAAACTCATAACCCGACGTTTGACATTCAAACGCTCATACCTTAAAATTCAACATTTGACACTTAAGTTAAAGATTCAAAACTCGTCACTCACACCTCTTTTCCTAAAAAACTCCAAAGTCGACGTTTGTCATTCAAACGTCGCTTTTTCCAAAAGAATCAAAAAATCAACGTTTGACATTCAAACCAAGATTAAGCTTGTCATTCAAGCCCCCATTATCAAAATGCAAACACACACACACACACACCATTTCGAGAAAGGCAGAAAGACTCGTCATACGAGGCATTTCGGGTGATCTCAAAATACTCTTCCCGAAACGTAACGTGACCTCCGAACCTAACAATCTCTGGTACCAAAAAGCCTTTTGTAAAGTTTTGGCTACCAATCAAAAATCCCCTTTTCAAAGCCTTTTCCAAGTTTTTGCTACCAATAAAAACGACACCTTTTTTATAAGCCATTTTTCAACATTTGGGCTCAAAATACAAAACCGGGTGGCGACTCTTCTCCTTCCCAAAAGCGAGGTCCCAAACATCCGCGAAAGACAACCGCTTCGCCACGCAGCCCGTGCGCGATCCCCAAGTAATTTCAGATACACATTGCTCTTGTCAATCACCTGCTCAACTGCTGCAATCTGCACTCACCCGGGAGCGTCCCCGACTTGCCTAGGCTGCACCATTCCTCAATCATCACTCATACACTTTTCAAATGCGTGGGAGAGGGTTCACAACCCATATATCATCATACATATATGGTAGGCTTAATCGCACACCAACTAAATTAAACCGGGACTCGGCCACAAAAATGTAGCAAAGGTAAGTCCAAGGTCGAACCACTGAAGAACGGTATTGATTACGAACTAGTCACACAAAAATGGGGGGTTTTGTTTGAGATTTTTAATTACTTCCTAAGAACAGAAATTAGACTAACTAAGAGTAGAAACAATAATTTAGAAACACTTCAGATTTGATTCCGTCCCCACCTAATTAGCCAATTATCATTGGTATCTCTTTTCAACGTCACCCTATTCACCTGATCACGAGATCTATTTCAATCTCTGTTTCTTCTTTCAGAATAATTACTAGCAGTGGCACACTCACTAGTAACCCTAATTAATAAATTAATCTAACTGGCACAGTCTAGATCGTAGAATTAATTGATGAACTGTTTAAGAAACTAAGATCAAGAATGCTTTTTATGATTATTTCACACAGATAATCATCTAATTTTACCCACTTCACAATTTACCATGGCACATGCATAAATCGTAAAGATGCTACTCGTGAATTTCCTACACTGGCACAGTCATAGAAAACTCTAGCAAAGATTCATAAAAAGAACTAATGAATTGGCCAGATTCACAAACCCTAATTATAAATCTAAATTAAACACAAGTAAAATTATGAATAGGGATAAACAGATTGAAAAGAAAAATACCTCAAATTGATTAATAGGGGTTCAAGAAATCAAATCCAAAGCCAAAAAGTTTAAGATTCCATGGAGGAATTTTAATCTCTCTATGAAAAAAAGAAAACTCAAGATAACCCTAAAATAATATTCTAAAGGAGTCTTTATACTCCCTTCTAAAAAACCAAAACTAAACTTATAAATATAATAATAATAAAAAGAGGAAAAAGAAAATAAATTGCAATTACTACTCCTCCACGCCAGTTCCACCAAAAAGTCTCCTCGTTCAACGCGCCGTCCTTCCTTGGTCAATGTAACTCCTTGGTCCATGCGCAAAGCCAGCCATTTTAATTTGAATTTCTGATTTCTGAATCTGATCCTCCATGTTTCCAACAATATTTTTCTGGCCACTGAACTTTGTTACTTTGCAGTTTGGTCCCTGCACTTCTGATAAACTTCTAGGAACCTCATAAAATTTCAAAAACATGTCTAAAAAATACCATGATCTTCCTACTACTTACCAATCCAACATATACTTAAAATTACATCAAAACTATTCTAAAATACATTAAAATAGAGATAAAATGTCTAGAAAATTAGGGAATTACATATAGTTAAATCCGCCACATCAAATTCCCTCACGCTTAGACCATTACTCGTCCCTGAGTAATATCCTATCCCCACTCTAAGCACAGGTCTAAAAAGATAGCATGGGAGGAAAATGACCCCTAATCTCCTCTACTCCACCAATCCATGTCAATCAAAAACAATACGGAATATAAATGCTTTCGTCTCCTTATCACTCCTCAAAATCATATGAATACACGGCCCTAGCTCGATACCAACTCCAACATGTAAATGGTCATCCGAACTAGGGCCCACACATAAAAGCCAAGGGGAACTAAATATGTCCTATGTTTCCCCCACGCTTGGCTCACACTGCATACACCCTCATAGAAAGAAATAATTGCTAAGGTAGTGATCCTTAAGCAAAAATTTACCTCGTGAAAGCACCAACGCCCCCTTATTACTCCTAGAAAGAACGAGGGTTTCTATCCTAATCACCTCTAACCGAGCCTCCTACAACAAGTATGAAAATCCTAACCCGAGACTCCAGACCACCCTTGTGACGCCAACACCTGTGAATTAACAGATAGAAAGTATTTCACTCACTCACCTTTTGCCTAGGTGCCGTTTCCGGTTTTCACTTAGCCTCTTTTTTTATTTTTTTCATTTTTTTCATATTTTTTTTCAATATTTTTTTTTTGGGAAAAAAATATACACAAAATATGTATGTAAACCCCACACCATATGTAGGTAAACCCCACCCCCTCACTAAACAATTGCATTGTCCCTAATGCATTCACCAGTAAATATTATTACCTTGGAAGGGAAGGAGGACCAAATGCAAAGACAATCAAAACTCATATTCCAGTACTCACTCAGTAGCTTGTCTTGGCATTGTGGGGCGGCCGCATGGCCTTGGTTGGAGCTGGGCCTCAAGTCCAGAAGATTGCCTCATTTTTTTTTTAATTTTTTTCTAGTATCTTGAAATGAGGCGTACGCCTTGATTTTGTGAGGCCTGCGCCTCAAGTGCAGAAGCTTCGGCTCAAATCAAAATTTTTTATTTATTTCTTTTTTCAACAGTTTTTTTTTTAACAGGCCTCAATTTTTTTTTTTTTTCGATGAACGAATTAGGCACTTTTTCGCTTCCGTCTCCTTCTCCATTGCTTTTTGCTTTTAACTGCACAACACCGCAACCCAAAAACCTCAGTAGCACCAATTCTACACATAAAAAAATAAGTAAATATAAAATATAAAAAGACATAAAAACAAAGAAATTTTCGGGTTGCCTCCCGATAAGCGCATTTGGTTAAGGTCGTTAGCCCGATCGGATTCCCACTTCAATGGGGATTCGAGGTGGCCACCTTGTTTTTAGTCTTAACTTTTCTTCCCTTGGCCCACCTCGAACCTTCACGAGTACAAATACTCACAATTTTCCCCACATATGTACCTTTCTTGATTAAATTGGGGGAATCCCAAAAAAAAATTGTGGCCTTTTTCTTGGCCTTTATCTTTTTCTTCTTTTTCTTGGGTACCTCCCAAGGAGTTTTTGTGGTCTTTTTCTTGACCTTTTTCTTCTTTTTATTTTTATTGGGGACCTCTTCCCCAAACTCACTCGGTGCCCCAAACTCACTCGGTGCCTTGGTCTTATCAACATCAAGCACATCATCAAGACCCATCACCGCCTCCTTCAGCTCATCAGAAAGATCAAATTCTAATTCTAAAAATCCTAAAGCACTCCAAAACAAATTTCATGTCATCAAAAACATTAGAATCCATTTGTTGTCCATCACCCTCCATAGTCAAACAAGGTTAAGAAAAAGATGACATAAAAAAAAAAGAAAAACAAAAAGGAAATAAGAAAAAGAAATAGATTAAGAAACAGAATAAGTCCGTAAATAATTACACCGTTCCCCGGCAACGGCACCAAAATTTGGTAGGCTTAGTCGCACACCTACTAAATTAAATCGGGACTCGACCACAAAAACGTAGCAAAGGTAAGTCCAGGGTTGAACCACAGAAGAACGGTATTGATTACGAACTAGTCACACACAAATGGGGGGTTTTGTTTGAGATTTTTAATTACTTCCTAAGAACAGAAATTAAACTAACTAAGAGTAGAAACAATAATTTAGAAACACTTCAGATTTGATTTCGTCCCCACCTAATTAGCCAATTATCATTGGTATCTCTTTTCAATGTCACCCTATTCACCCGATCACGAGATCTATTTCAATCTCTATTTCTTCTTTCAGAATAGTTACTAGCAGTGGCACACTCACTAGTAACCCTAATTAATAAATTAATCTAACTGGCACAGTCTAGATTGCAAAATTAATTGATGAACGGTTTAAGAAACTAAGATCAAGAATGCTTTCTATGATTATTTCACACAGATAATCATCTAATTTTACCCACTTTATAATTTTTCATGGCACATGCATAAATCGTAAAGATGCTACTCGTGAATTTCCTACACTGGCACAGTCATAGAAAACTCTATTAAAGATTCATAAAAAGAACTAATGAATTGGCCAGATTCACAAACCCTAATTATAAATCTAAATTAAACACAAGTAAAATAATGAATAGGGATAAACAGATTGAAAAGAAAAATACCTCAAATTGATTAATAGGGGTTCAAGAAATCAAATCCAAAGCCAAGAAGTTTAAGCTTCCATGGAGGAATTTTAATCTCTCTATGAAAAAAAGAAAACTCAAGATAACCCTAAAAATAATATTCTAAAGGAGTCTTTATACTCCCTTCTAAAAAAACCAAAACTAAACAAATAAATATAATATTAATAAAAAAAGGAAAAAGAAAATAAATTGCAATTACTACTCCTCCACGCCAGTTCCACCAAAAAGTCTCCTCGGTCAACGCGTCGTCCTTCCTTGGTCAATGTAACTCCTTGGTCCATGCGCACAACCAGCCATTTTAATTTGAATTTCTGATTTCTGAATCTGATCCTCCAAGTTTTCAACAATATTCTTCTGGCCACTGAACTTTGTTACTTTGCAGTTTGGTCCCTGCACTTCTGATAAACTTCGAGGAACCTCATAAAATTACAAAAACATGTCTCAAAAATACCATGATCTTCCTACTACTTACCAATCCAACATATACTCAAAATTACATCAAAACTACTCTAAAATACATTAAAATAGAGATAAAATGTCTAGAAAATTAGGGAATTACATATAGTGAAATCCGCCACATCAATATATACATTCATCACATACACAATCCATCAATTGCTACATACATATCAACTCGTCAAGCCATACAAAATCCTCAATCCATTTTCATTTCCAGTCGAGATGGACTCGTGCATCAAGATTAATAATGCATAAATTAACAATAATTGAGTTCAAATCCCTGCAAAGTGCCTAGAGTGTTGTGTTTTCCTTCCCCACAGGGTACAATAATCAAGTGATCATAATCTGATCATGGGGATTGCTCCTCAAATCACAATCTGGACAAAGATTTCAAATCCTGCAGGTGGCATATTCTGCCTTTATCATCTTCAACAGTCTCATCGTCTTAAGATTTATCAGCATCATCTAAAAGAGCCTTAGCTGCCTCAGTCTCCAAGCAATGCTCGTCAAAAAGAGTTTCAGCTGCCTCAATCTCCAAGCTTTAGTGCTCATTAGCCTCATCATCAAAGCCCGTTCTCATGAGCGGATCTTCATCAAAAGCCCGTTCTCATGGGCGGATCTTCACCAAAAGCCCGTTCTCATGGGCGGACCTTCATCCGAGCCCGTTCTCATCGGCACGTCTTCATCAAAGCCCATTTGCATGGCACATCTTCATCAAAGTCCGTTTGCACCAGCACATCTTCATCAAAGCCCCTTTGCATCGGCACGTCTTCATCAAAGCCCATTTGCATCGGCACGTCTTCATCAAAGCCCGTTTGCATCGGCACGTCTTCATCAAAGCCCATTTGTACCGACACGTCTCCAACAAAGCCTGTTTTCACCGGCACGTCTTCATCAAAGCCTATTTGCACCGGCACGTCTTCATCAAAGCCAGTTTGCACCGACACGTCTTCATCAAAGCCCGCTTGCACCAGCACATCTTCAACAAAGCCCGTTTGCACCGGCACGTCTTCAACAAAGCCCGTCTGCATCAAAGCCCGTCTGCACCGACACGTTTTCATCAAAGCCTGTCTGCACCGGTACGTCTTCATCAAAGCTCGTTTGCACCGGCACGTCTTCATTAAAGCCCGTCTGCACCGACACGTCTTCATCAAAGCCCGTTTGCACCGGCACATCTTCATCAAAGCCCGTTTGCACCAGCACGTCTTTATCAAAGCTCGTTTGCACCGACACATCTTCATCAAAGCCCGTTTGCACCGGCACGTCTTCATCAAAGCCCGTTTGCACGGGCAAGTCTTCAACAAAGCCCATTTGCACCGGCAGATCTTCATCCAAGCCCGTTCCACACGACAAATCTTCATCACAGCTACAGGTAAGCACAACACAGGTATGAAAGGATATCTCTACCATTGTTGTCCCTGGCATTTTTCTATACATTCCCTCTATAGTCACTCCTTCAAACTACGATCTGGCTTGATTCCCTCCTAGGGATACATAGGAATCCTTTCCCAAAATGTTCCAGCCATCCAAACATATCAATCATTTTCCTTCATTTGCCATACCCCCAACAGGACCAGCAGTTTGACCACTCTGGTCCACTCCTCCCACCATCCGCTCATTGGGCTTGGGATCTTTCTTATCGACAACCTCACTTCTTCCATAAGTGACATTGCCGAGGGGCTCTGTAAGTACGCCAATCCAATTCGCGACCCAATAAAAGTGCCTTTTACTCAATAAAATTGCACTAGGGGGCATTTTGGTAAATTTTTGGTCCATTTCGAGACTTTCGGGACTTTTTATAAGTTTCTTGCGAAGGAAGTACTTTTAAGTATTTTTTCCATGCAAAAGGACCTACAGAGAATTATTTGTTTTTGACCTTTAAGGAATTATCCCGAAATGTTCCAGAGCAGGTTGTTGGCGCCAGAAACGGTTAGCGGGTTTGTCAAGTCGTGCGACACAACGAACCAAGGAAAACCACAACGCAAGGTCGTGCGACACAACTGGCCTCTCATCAGCAGCTATAAATAAGACCCTCCCCCTCTTATTTCTGGATCCTTTTCCAGCATCCCTAAGGTCACTCTACCAAAATACGCCCAGAAACCTCTCTCTCTCCTAAAACACATACAACACACACCAATTCCCTTTAATTATCTCATCTCTCATCCACACTCCATTCTCTCCCTCTCATACACTTCATATATATTGAGGATCCACTCCTCCCTAGTTCCTGAGCTCAAATCCATCATCTGCAGATGATTTGAAGATCCCTATACCTAACTTGGTGTATAGATTGTGGATCTACAAGGGTAACAACTCCCTCCTTCCTCCATCTCTCATCTATTTGCTCTCCTCGCAATTCATATTCAATTTCTATTCACAACTTGATAATTAAGCTCCATCTGCTCCAATTATCAAGTTGCAATCGCCATCTCTCTATTTAAATCACATTATTACATATTATTTTATGCTTATGGTATAATTTGAATATAATTGTTGCTTGTTCATCAAGGGAGTGTGGATCTTTCCATATCCACACTCACTTGAGTGATTAACTGCTGATTCGTGTGGTTGCCGAAGTGAATTGTTAATATAATTTGATCTGTATTGCTCTTGCTCCTTCTGCAATTCAATGATGTAAGGTTTCTGCATATGGCTACTTGTGTCACGCGAGACAACCTGCCAGGCTGAGTCCTGTGTCACGCGACACAACTAGCCAGGCAGATCCTGTGTCACGCGACATATCTTGCCACTCTACAGAAATCACTTTCCAATTGTAATCTATTCACCCTCATTGTAATTGGGATGTGGCCTCCCATAGTAAATGGTTCACAAGATGTAATTTCCTTCTATTATCAATAAAACAAAGCATTAAAATGCATTTCATCATATATTATGTCTCACACACTTGCACACACTTATTGAATGATTTTGGATGTTGAACGTTGAAAGACTCGTTTACGAGGCGTGTTGGGTGAACTCTCGGTTCTTCCCAACGCGTAACCTGACCCCCGAACCCATTTTCTCTTTTCAAAAAGGTTTTCAATGTTTCCTTTAAAATGGTGTGGCGACTCTCATTTTACGTAAGTTTTTCGGCGAGCGTACATTTTGTGAATGCCCTGGGGAACGATATCGATGAATGCGTATGATTTACACACAGCCTGTGGGGCTCATTCTGGATGGTATATGAGAACTGGAGCCCGTGGTCATAAACTATTACTCGCGAATCTCGAATCTGCACCAGATGTAGTCGTGAACAAATTTAATTGCGTTCTCTTCGGTAATGTTGGATTGAGACTTTGCCTCGATCCATTTTGTGAAATAATCTACTAACACTATGGCGTATTCGCAATTTTCCCTCGCGATAGGAAATGGACCGACCAGATCAATTCCCCACATCTCGAATAGCCATCAAGCTATGACGAGCGTTTGTTTGGTTGAGGTTACTATTGTTATATCTGGATATCTATGGAATGTGTCACACATTTTATCGTAGCTGAGTGCATCATGTCTTAGGTTGGGCATTAGCATCTCATAGTCAAGATCTTATCCGCTAGAGTTCGAGCACCGGAATGCCCCCCTCAAATTCCCTCGTGGAATTCTTGTAAGTACCCCAATCCGGATTTCTCCCCATCCGACACATGGGAAACACTGCGGACTCACACAAACATGATCCCGAAAACCCACAATCTTCAAAAACCCCAAAACCACCAACCAAACCAAGGTAGGACCCTTTTGGGATAAAACAATGGGATAAAACAAAACAGAAGGACTTTTTGGGAATTACGAAAAACCAAAAATTTGGTAATAACATACATGTCCACGCGGACATGTTTGCATATTTTCTACCCCTATAAATAGAGGGATCCCCCTCTCATTTTCTTCACACCTCCATTCCCTCCTCTCTCTCCCAGCCTTCAGGCTCCCCTCTAAGTCCTTCCGAGGTAATCCCGGTCCCTTTCGATTCTTTTCAGGGCCTTCCAAGCCCTCCTGAGGCGATATGAAGCCCTGTCGAGCGCTCCCAAGCCACTCCGAGGTGCTCCTGAAGAATCCCAAAGCCCTGCCGGTCCATCCCGAGCCATTTCGGTCCATCTCGAGGCATTCCCATCCATCCCGAAGCCCTGTCGGCAAATACCGAGGCATCCCGACGCACGCCGAACCTTTGCCAGAATCAACCTAGCAAGCCTGAGGCATGCCGAACCTCTGCCCGATTCAGCCTAGCAATCCCGAGGCATGCCGAACCTCTGCCCGAGTCAACATAGCAATCCCGAGGCACGCTGAACCTCTGTCAGAATTAGCCTAGCAATCCCGAGGCACGCCGAACCTCTGCCTGACTCAACCCATCAATCCCGAGGCACGACGAACCTCTGCCCGAGTCAACCTAGCAATCCCGACGCATGCCGAACCTCTGCCCGGATCAACACACCTAACACTCCCAAGGCACGCCGAACCTCTGCCCGAGGACACACCTAGCACTCCTGAGGTACGTCGAAGCTCTGTCACACCGGTACATCCCGAAGCAATCTGAAATTACCCGAGATTTCGCGCGGAGTGAAAAGGCGGTTGTCTTTTGCGGAGGGTTGATGTCTGAGACCTCGCTTTTCGGGAAGGAAGAGGAGTCGCCACGCGGTTTTTGTATTTTGAGCCCAAACGTTGAGAAACGGCTTTAGTGAAAATGGTGTCTTTTTTATTGGTAGCAAAAACATAGGAAAAGGCTTTGAAAATGGGGGGTCATTTTTATTGGTAGCAAAAAAGAGTAAAAAACTATTTGGTACCAGAGATTGTTAGGTTCGGAGGTCACGTTACGTTTCGGGAAGAGTATTACGTGATCACCCGAAATGCCTCGTATGACGAGTGTTTCTACCTTTCTCGAAGACGTGTGCGTGTGTGTGTGTGTGTTTGAATTTTGAAATGGGGGCTTGAATGAAAAGCTTAATCTTGGTTTGAATGTCAAACGTTGATTAGGTGACTTTGTTTGAAAAGACGAGCGTTTGAATGACAAACGTTGGTTTTGTAGTTTTAGGAAAAATGGCGCGAATGCTGATTTTACCTGTTTATCTTAAGTGTCAAATGTTGAATTTTAAGAAAAGAGCGTTTGAATGTCAAACGTCGGATTTTTGAGTTTGAAGATGAGCGTTAGGATGCCAAACATCATTTCGCGCATTTTGAAAGAGAGTTCGCAGGTCGAACTCCGATTTTGAACCGGGCATTACATTGTTAACGATTTTTATGGGAAAAACGTATTAAATGATTTTGAATGTCAAAATTCGGCTTTTAAGTTTGAAGATGAGCGTTCGGATGCCAAACGTCATTTCGCGCATTTTGAAAGAGAGTTCGAAGGTCGAACTCCGGTTTTGAACCGGGCATTACATTGTTAACGATTTTTACGGGAAAAAACGTATTAAATGACATGCAATCAATGAATCGGGTTGCGACTCGGACTTTGAAAAGTAAATAGTATCACGATCCAAATGGGTCTGACTTCGTAAATGACAGTATTTAAAGTGCGGTATCAACGGAATCAAACGATCCGAAATTGTAAATGACGATCGACGAGCCAAACGACTCGAAATTGTAAAGTTGCAAGAAATGTAAATGATGTTCGACGGATCAAACGGTCTGGAATGGTAAATGACAGGAATTTAAATAATGTTCGACAGATCGATTGATCCAGAATTGTAAATGACATAAATTTTAACGGAACGGGGTCGGAACGCCGTTTCAACCCTAGATTACTTCTCTTACGGGAAGAGAAGAGGATCGAGGGGCTAAAACGTATCGGACCCCATTAGACGGAGGCATCTACATTTCAAAGATGTTCGTCTGAAATGGTTATAGTGACTGGCGCGTAAACTGAGGCGAAACGAGAGATTAGAGAGAGGGAGTTATACCTATGGCTAGGGTCGACTCCTTTGACTCGGGGGGTGTATACGGGATACAGAAAATGGTTTGGGATGGTGTTTTGAGTTGGAGAGGGGCGTATTTGATCGAAATACATAGTTTTCACGCAAAATGAGGTAAAACCGGGGCTCGGGGGGAGTTGAACCAGTTTAGGCCGTGGGGTGAGGTGAAAATGGAGTGAATTTTTGTTGTTGTAAATGGCTTTGACAGCCCTTCTATTTATAGGTGAAATTTCAGCATGAGTCCGGCCGGACATAGCTTGAAATCCAGGGGGTTTTATGAAATTTTGGAAATTGGAGGGACTTGCTGGCAATTTTTGAGAGTCTGCAAAGGAGTCCGACCGGACATGGACTGCATACCAGGGGTATTTTAGTCTTTTCTCCTTGATTTTTGATTGAAAGGTGACTAGAGGGAGGTGGCTTGTATGCCAAGTGTCCCATGACTCACCAGCCTTGTGGGAGTTCGTGCCCGGGTCCCGGTTTTGTACGTTTTTAAAATAACAGTCCGGAAAATGTCCGAAATGCCCCCGGAAAGTGCCAAAAAGTGCGTTTTTCAGGGAAAGCCGTACTTTCACATGTGATGACGTGTGTTAAGTACGTTTCGACGTCGGGATGCACGGGGCAGTCCTGGGATATCTCGTTGGCTTGGCAACGGGGAGCTTAACGGGTTCCGCTTAACCTGGAGCGGGCCAGTTTACGGATTTCGGTTAACTACTAACAGATTTTGACGATCCGGATTTGGGTACTTACAGTTAGCCCTCAGCGACGTCTCTTCCGAAGGAAGTGGGGTCGTGAAAAAAGATAAGGATCCAAATCGGGATGCCTTACTTTGAAACACCTGGGCGGTCAGCTAGCTGGACCCATAGCAAAAGGATTCCTACGTATCCCGAGCGGGAATCAAGCCGATCGTAGTTCGTAGGTGCAAGGAGCCGCACGTGGGGACCTTGACCTAAGCGAGACTGTTGGGAGGCATCTAAACCTGAATGAGACCATTGTGAGGCGCCTGAACCTTGGATTTCTGTAACCTTCGAGGGCGTATGGCGCCTCAAGCCGAAGTTGCTGAATCATACGAGGGTGTGTGGCGCCTCAAACCGGAGTTGCTGGAACATGCTAGGGTGTGTGGCGCCTCAGACCGGAGTTGCTGGAACATATGAGGGCGTGTGGCACCTCAAACCGGAGTTGCTGAATCATACGAGGTCGTGTGGCGCCTCAAACCGGAGTTGCTGGAACATGCGAAGGCGTGTGGCGCCTCAAACCGGAGTGAATGAGGATACATTTATCCTGAGATGAAGGCGTTTGTGCCTTGGATGATGGGCTTACGATGACAGCCAGGTTCATCCTGCTGGGGATAGGGTGGCAATGATGGGAATGGTTGTGTTAAACTGGCGTTATTAACATCACGGAAGGATTGACGTTCTAACGACGGGGTTAGGAACAGGATGTGGTCTCGGGAGAGACTGACACATTGCTGGGGAAAAGCATCCAGTGTTCTGACAGGGTCAGTTAAGAACTGAGGGGCTAATTGACGTTTCTTCCTTTGACGGATAGTCTTAGGATCCTGCTGGGGAGGAATGTTCGGGCATACGGTGATGACCGAAGAGGGATTGTTGTGCGGGCTTACCTTGATGGCCGCTGTAGTGGGACGATCGGGCTTACGACTGGCGGCCGGGGAAGTGAATGATGGTGAAAACTGATAGAAATTTTGACGTCAGGAGACGGAAATGTGACTTGAATGTCCGGAGAAAGGATGGAGTGTTTGAATGTCAAACGTCAACTGAGGATTGAATTTAACGTCTGGAGACGGAATTGTAGCTGGAATGTTCGGAGACATGATTGAGCATTTGAATGTCAAAGGTCAACTGAGGATTGAATTTAACGTCTGGAGACGAGCGTTAGTGAGGACTAACTGGAATGTCTGGAGACATGATTGAGCGTTTGAATGTCAAATGTCAACTGAGGATTGAATTTAACGTCTGGAGACGAGCGTTAGTGAAAACTAACTGGGAATTTAACGTCTGGAGACGAGCGTTAGTGAAAACTAACCGGGAATTTAACGTCTGGAGACGAGCGTTAGTGAAAACTAACTGGGAATTTAACGTCTGGAGATGAGCGTTAGTGAAAACTAATTGGGAATTGATCCTCGGGGGATGGGGTGTTAGAAATGTCTAACTGGGGGAAATTTTACACTTTTGGGGGCCAAAAGGGGTAAAATTGGAACTGTGAAAAGCTGAGGGGCCAAAGTGGCAAGGAATCTTTCTGGTGCAGCAAGAGTCCGGCCGGACTTGGACTGAATTTGACCAGATTCAAATCAGCGCCAAGGCCGACGCAAACCAGTCCATTTCCACCATTAATTCTGACGGGAGAGGAGAGAAAAGAGAGAAAATTTTCACCCCAAATTGTGAGTTTTGCTCAAATTTGTGAAGGAAAATTGCCATGGAAGGTGATTGGGAACCAATAGCTCGTCATGGAAGGACCGATGACGAAAAAACGCGGTTGGTTCGGACCATTCGAACCAATATTCATCCATTGAATCCGGAGGAGTTCTACCCGGCTAGGGAGAACCACAATTCCAAAGGAGGGATCGAGAGACATGTACACTTCCCTCAAATTCCATTAATTTTAATAATGTGCATTCTTTAAATGTTAGAAATTTGACTAGGAATGAGTTAGGGATTTTGGTGCCCGGATTGGGGATTTTGACTTTGCCATGCGCCTTTGTCGAAATTGACTAGGATGTAGTTCAATTGACACTATGGGTAGATGACATAAAAATTTTGGTTGCAAAATTCCATGCCTAGATGTGTTTTCCGAATTTAAAGCATGTTTAAATCGGGACGGAGTAAATTTTCGAAATGTTCGAAAGAATTTGAAAGTTCCGGTTTCGACGGAGTTTTTGAAATGCTTTGAAAGTTTCGGATTCGATGGAGTTTTCGAAGGGTTTTGAAAGTTCCGGTTTCGACGGAGTTTTCGAAGGGCTTTGAAAGTTCCAGATTCGACGGAGTTTTTGAAGAGTTTTGAAAGTTCTGGTTTCGACGGAGTTTTTGAAATGCTTTGAAAGTTCCGGATTCGACGGAGTTTTCGAAGGGTTTTGAAAGTTCCGGATTCGACGGAGTTTTCGAAATGCTTTGAAAGTTTCGGATTCGACGGAGTTTTTGAAGGGCTGGAAATATTTTAGGAAATGAATGAGAACCGTATCTGCATTGCAACCTTTTGACATGCGTTCGTACATTCTGTTGATGTCGCTTCTGTGCTTAACGTATTCTTGCTTTGTTCACCTGCAGGGGTGAGGGACGGTTGATGTTCACAACCAAAAGAGTCGGGGAGCCTTCGAGGCAGTGAGAGCGCTGTGGGAGATATTCCCGGATGGGGCTCGAGACGGAGAGAGGAGTCCACGGCAGCTGGTGGTCGACTCCGGATTGCCTGGATTCATCAGTGTGGTAGCTGCGATAGCTACGACGCATAGGGAGAGGTCCATGTACGTAGCTATGAGCGAGTACTGGTGGGATACGACCCACACTTTTCATTTCAGATGGGGGGAGGCGACGGTGACTCCCACTGACTTTGTTGCTATCACTGGGTTATCGACCTATGGCAACGCGCTGGTGTGGGTGGATAGTTATACCCCGGGGCAGTTTTCTGAGCTGCTGGGTTTTGATATCACTGATGCCAGGGGCTTAGGTATTCGATACAGGCCGATAGAGAGGCATCTGCAGACGGGTATTGCCGATTATTTGGATGGGTCTCTCCGCGAGGGTTCATTTGGTTCGCGTTGTCAGTGACTCTGTTCCCAACTTCTGACACGTCCTGTCACTTCCCTCTGCTCGGGTCGCTGACAGACTTGGATTAGTGAGGGGTATGCGTAGGGGAGGCTGGGTGGCCGAGCTCTACCACTCCTTGGACAGATTCTCGCAGGAAGAGGAGAGTTCCTTGAGCTGTTTCTCATTTGCTCTGGATGTAAGTTCACATCTTTTTCTCTTCCTTGTCTCTTTTATGTACTCATATGTATCTGCTCTGTAGCTGATATAACTTTCCATTTGCTTGACAGGTCTGGTGCTATGAGGTGTTCAGCCCGCAGCAGTGGGATATTAGGGAGGCGTACCGATCCCTGTTCCCTGCCATCTTTGTCTTGGCGAGAGAAGAGGGCGAAGAAGGCGGTGTCATCGAGAGTGGGTACTCGGGTGTCGTATGAGGAGGTGTCCCGGGCCACGAGCCGAGAGTTCTCCGGCGGATCCGGCTGACTGGTGGAGCCGGTTCCACATGGGCGTGGTTCGAGGTTGCTAGTGAGGTTGCAGCGGCGGCGGAAGCTCTGGTGGGACCCATTGCGATGCGATGTATGCAGGGGAGAGGGTGACCCGTCAGCATGGCCCGGGGTCCCTTCCGATGGTGCCGGTGGATCCGCCTCTGCACATGCAGCATCCTCTGTTGATGCTGATGGAGGAGTTGGAGAGGTATAGACATGGTGTGTTCTATACCGAGTATGTCATAGCGGGAGCCGACTACGACATTTTCTTGAGGATGCAGCTGAGGAGCCCGCATGTGCAGCACAGGGAGGGCGAGGGCCCTGGATATCCCCGAGATCTCCCTCCCACGCGCTAGGCTGGCGTACGAGGGGCTGGACGGTTCGCACAGACGACTGGTGATCCCGATCCCGGAGGAGGAGCCGAGACCTCAGTATAGGGTGGACCCCAACGCTTCAGTGAGTACTTTTGATTTTCTACATTTGATAGTAGCATTCTGCAAATGTTGCATCTGTACTTTCTACTTATCTTTTGATGATTTTCCTGGTTCGCAGGTGTCTGGCCGTACGTATAATCAGGCCATGAGACAGTTGGACGGGTGGGCCACCTACACTAGGAGGCTTGTGGCGTTCCTGAGGTGCAGTTCCCGGAGGAGCGTGGATGTTCGTGAGCCGAGGCCGTCTAGGCCGAGAGGTTCGTCTTCTCCCACAGCTGGTGGAGAGGACTTTGCGCAGGGATTTGGCTAGTTCGCGGGCGGAACGGCTGGGTTTGGAGCTCATCCTCCTTCGCACTCGGGGCACGAGAGGGGAGAGTCTTCGAGTTCGCAGGCGCAGAGGAGGCCTTTCGCGTATTCCCGCCTGGAGGAATTCGGAGATTTCTTGTTCTCGACGGATCCGACAGCTGCGGAGCAGTGCGTCGAGTGCTCAGATGACGAGCAGGACTCGGAGTAGTCCTCCTTTATTGCTTTTTTTAGACAAAATGTATGTATTGTCTGGAACAATTTGACTTGTATTGTATTTGAAAAGGCGCCCTTGGGGCGGAATCTGTACTTCGCACATCTATTTAGTGATTACCTCCTTTTTATTTTGGCAAATAAGCAAGTAGGTTAATCAAAAATAAATAATATGAAACATGCATGAAAAATTGAACGGGTCAAAATTTATGCCTATATGCACTGATTATTAATTATTTGCACTGTTGCACGAGCCCGGGGCGGAAGAGGTGTTGGCATTGGTTGATTGAAATCAGGGGTAGCACACAGATTCATAAAGGCATGAACATGGCTTTGTTTGGAATTGCTTCCAATTTAGGAGCAGCTGGCTGCAGAGTTGACCAAGTCAACTGCAGAGGGAGTCCGGCCAGACTGAGAATGAAATTCCAGAGTCTTTTAAATTGAAGTTTCAGCTTTGAAATTCGTAAGAAACTGCGCATTGCTTTGATCAGTTGGCTGAATTTCTTTCAAATTCCTAAGGCTTCTTTCACTTTCCTTCATGGCTCCCTTTCCTAAGCTATCGTCTCGGATGCAAGAGCGATACTTGGAAAATTTTTAGTCGTGGGCACAGAACCACACGAGGCAAAATAAGGGGTTTTCGAACAAGGTCTCACCAGTAGTCGGGCTGCTCAATAGTGGAGGAGCAGTAAGGTATTCCTTGAGTTGTTGGAACGACGAATGACATTAGGCCGTCCACTCAAATTTTTTCGTCCCTCTCAATGATTGGAAGAAGGGGAGAGACCTTTCAGCCGACTTGGCTATAAAATGACCTAGGGCTGCCACCCTGCCATTAAGTCGCTACATCTCCTTTATACTTTCAGGCTCCTTCATCTCGACTAGAGCCTTGATCTTTTCTGGGTTTGCCTCTATTCCTCGTTGTGACACCATAAATCCAAGGAATTTACCCTCTGCTACACCAAAGACACACTTCCTAGGGTTGAGCTTCATGTCGTTTGTTCAAAGATTGGCGAACGTTTCCCTTAGGTCGACTACGTGACGTTCGGCCTTTGTCTTGATGACCATATCGTCGACGTAAGACTCCATATTTCGGCCAATATGCAAAGCAAAGACTTTGTTCACCATTCTTTGGTAGGTCGCCCCTGCGTTCTATAACCCAAATGGCATCATAGTGTAGCAATAGATTCCTCCAGCCGCTTGAAATGCTGTCTTCACTATGTCATCCTCATGCATCTTGATCTGATGATAGCCTGAATAGGCATCTAGAAAGCTGAGGGTGGAATGGCCAGCAATAGAATCCACGATCTTGTCAATCCTTGGGAGAGGATAGCTGTCCTTTGGGAAGGCAAGATTGAGGTTGGTGAAGTCGACGCACATTCTCCATTTTCCATTTGACTTCTTCACCATGACCACATTGGCCAACCAGGTTGTATGAGTGGCCTCTTTAATTATTCCTGCACTCAAAATTTTTCGTACCTCCGCTTTTATGGCCTCCTCCATGTCTCGAGCAAAACTTCTCAACCTTTGGGGTTTGGGCTTTATGGTTGGATTGACCTCAAGCCTCTGAATGGCGACTTCTTCCTTGATTCCCCTCATGTCTTCTACTCGCCATGCGAAGACATCATTGCTCTATTTGAGTAGTTCGATGATTTCTAGCCTTTCTTCAGCTGACAGTTGCTTCCCAATCTGAATCTTTTGGTCGGGATAGGAAGGATTTGTGATCACTGATTCTAGCTCGTCTACAGCCTCTAGCTCCGGGCCATCCCTGAACTGTAGGGTCTCAATGATGATCTCCCTAACCCTTTGTCTCTCTTCGGCCCTCAAGTGTGGAGCTTCCTCAGCTATCATGTCCTCTAACTTGTTAGCGATCTCATCGGTGGTGGCCCCCGAGTTATTGTCGACCTGGAGGCATAGGTTGCCTATGATGACTTGGTCGACCATAACTACATCTGGATCGACCGCTGTGGCTTCGGAGTGACGTGTCGACTCAACCATGACTTCGTCGTTTGAGTGATAGGTCGACTCCTCCACATTGGTGATCGTTGACAGTCGAGTAGTTTTGGTGACTGACTGGGACAGCTTTAAGTATCCTTCCGCCGTTTCAATCTCCAGCTCTCTCTTCTTTCTTTCTCATAGGACATGATCTAGATATGCTCGAGATGTGCCTTGCACGCAGCTGACTCCCGCTGGTGTGGGGAATTTAACTCGTTGATGGGGAATCGAGGCCACCATTCCAAGTGCAACCTGGCCAGGGATTCCAAGAATAGCAACATAATCACTGTTCACATCTATGACAATAAATTTTACCTTAGACACGATCCTGTAGGGATGTTGGCTCACGTCGACATCTAGTTCAATCTGCCTCTTAGCATCAACTCTGTGGTTTGTGAAGCCTTCCAATCTGCCATCATATCTTTCAAGCTGCTCATTCGAGAGTCCCATCTCTTAGAATGTCTTGTAGAACAGAATATCCTTGCAGGCCCCCGTATCGACTAGGAGTCTGGTCATCGTACTTCCATCAATGAGTCCGGGGATGACGAGAACTTGCTCTCTAGCTGCCATATTAGTTGGTAGCTCGTGGGGATAAAAGCTGATCACTTCATCTCTAACGTGGCTCCTTGGCGGCACATGTGGGGCTTTGTTGAGCTGAAAGATTTTATGTTTGATGGCTGTGTTGCTGGCTTGCTCTGTGATGACTCCCAAGTTCAATCTGAGTTGCCTAGGTCCATGATGTCCACCCGCTAGCAGCTCGCCTCCACCTGCTTGAGGCCTTTTCACATATGCGTCGAGCCTTCCCTGGTCGACCATTCTCTGGATGATACGCTTCAAGCCTAAGCAATATTCTGTGAGATGACCCGTATCTTTGTGATACTCACAAAATTTGGTGTTGTCCCTCCTGAACTTATTGGCCGGGTTCATTGGGGCAGGTGGGGCCAGATCAACCACATTCATTATTTCTGTTTGACTCACCGTTAGGGGAGTGAAAGCCTCAGGCACCTTCTCCGTCGCCCTGGTCCTGTTCTTACCATTCTTGTTGTTTCCCCCATTTTTGGCTGAGTCTTTCTTATCATCAGCGACCTCAACCTTGGGGCCTTTCCCACTCTTATTTTCTTTTCTCTCTTCGGCTAGTGCCACATTATAAACCTTCTCGAACAACTCCTGTCGAGTAGTGACTGTGCGAACTTTCAGCTCGTAATCCATGTCTGCCGAGGAAATGCCATTTCGGAAGCAATTGATCACCTCCCTGTCAGTGAGATCTTCTTCGATCTTGTCGACCATCTCTTTAAACTTGGTGTAGTAGTGTAAGTACGCCAATCCAATTCGCAACCCTTTTAGGTGCATTTTAAATGATAAAATCGCACTAAGGGCGTTTTGGTAAATTCCCGGTCCGTTCCGAGATTTTCGAAAACATTTTATGTGTTTCTTGCGAAGGAAGTGCATTTTAGTATTTTTTCCGGACAAAAGGACCTAAAAGGAATAAATCAGTTTGGACCTCTTGGGAATTAAACCGAAATGTTCCAGAATCTGGTTTTGGCGCCAGAATCTGGTTTTGGCGCCAGAATCGGTTATTGGCTCGTCCCGTCGTGCGACAGCTTGAGGCATGGAATTTGCAAACGTTGGGTCGTGCGACATATTAATCCCTTTTCCCAATTTACGTATAAATACCCAATGCGTTCATTTGTCAAGGGGGCCTCTGACAGTTCACACACACAACACACACATTCTCAGCCTTTTCTCTCTCTAAAACTCTCCCTGTCTCTCTCTATCCGCAAACACCCCCTCTCTCTCCTCTCTCTCTCTATACGCAACATCTTCTTCCCCAACAACGATCCTCCCTTCAACTCCATCATCTTCTTCACGGTTTCTCTCCCTAATCTTCCCTCTCACCGGCGACAAACCCTCTCACCTACCCCAAAACCAATTTCCTCTCAATCTCTTCCACCATTCTCCACCTCTCTACCTCCAATTACAACCACGACCGTTTCACCATCTCCTCTCTCTCACCAAACCCAGTTTCTCCAATTCAAACCACCGATCTCAACCTCCTACCTAACCAAGCTCCCTCACCTCTAAATGAACCGGCCAAACCTCACCAAGTCCCCTCAATCAAAACCCAATCAACCGGCGACCTCCCCACTGTCTTCTCCGGTTACAACCACAATCGCCATCACCCTCTCTCTCAATTAATCTCAATCGCCCATCTCTGTGTTGTTCTCTCCAACAACCGCCGAAGCCAATCCCCTGTTCCGGCCCTTTAACCGTTAATCATCACCGCTGCAAACTTAGCTAGACCAGGCCAATCAGATCCTCTCAATCACCTCGGCCTATCTCTCTACCCCAAAACCGATTGCCTTCTCCCTCCCTGTTTACAGATCCCAAGTCCGTTCAACATACTGGAATTGCCAAGTTAACTCAACTCCGATCTGAGCTCGTTCCGTTCCGAAGTCGATTGAAGATCCTTCCACCTAACGTGGTTGAAGGAGCGTGGACTACAAGGGTAACAAATCTCTTCCCTCACCTTTGTCTCATTTTTTACTATTGTGTTTGCTCCGTTGCAATTTGTCCCCGGACTTGATAATTAGGCTCCGTTCGCCTCCAATTATCAAGTCCCAACTGCCATCTCTCTGTTTAAATGTTGGGCTTAGTTTATTTGGTATTCATGATGTGTTGGGATTCTATTCATTGTGTGATTGTCAAAGGAGGGTGGATCCTTCTATATCCATACTCCTTTGGTCAATCCTTGTTAATCCGTGGTTATCTGTTTTAAATTGGTATATTGGTTTAATCTGAATTGCTTGCTGTTGAATCTGTGTGCAAATTGTAAAATCTCAGCAGATGGTAAGGTTATGTCACGCGACACATCGGATCTCATCAGTCCTGTGTAGCGCGACATAACTAAGCCTATGCAGAGATTATTATTTCAGTTGTAATCTGTTTCCTTTAGTTTGCTTGCTGTGGTATTTTGCTCATTTGGTGTTGCTGCAGTGTGGGTTTTGTAAAACCTCTGCAGAGTGCTTTGTTGTGTCACGCGACACATTTGATCCCTCAGATCCTGTGTCACGCGACACAATGAGTCCTCCGCAGTAGGTTCCATTTCAGTTGTAAGTTTAGTCCTCGATGTAAAGTGGGACGTGGCCTCCCATGGCAAATGGCTTACAAATTGTACTTCCCCTTGTTGAGTAATAAAACAAAGCACTCTTATGCATTTTACACATATCTTGCTACACACATTTTGCACACACATTTGGATGAATTGAATGTTGAACAATAGAAAGACTCGTCTACGGACGAGGCGTGTTGGGTGAACTCTCGGTTCTTCCCAACACATAACTTGACCCCGAACCCATTTTCTCTGTCAAAAAGGTTTTCAATGTTTCCTCTAAAAACGGCGTGGCGACTCCTTATTTTATTTTCGGCGAGCGCACATTCAGTGGCGACTCTGCTGGGGACATTTGAAACTTGATTTTCAAAAGTGGGTCAAACTTTCGTGTTCGTTCAACGTTCATTTCATTCACTTGTGTTTGCCTTGTTTGTGACATTATATGTGTTGTTTGCATCTTATGTTCTTTGTTTTATTCTGTTCCCTCCTAGTGTCCCTCCTTTGTTGTTTGTGTTGCTGGTGCTGGGGCTTGAGATATTGTTTTGTGCTTAGAGGCTGGGGCTGTTCTGTTTATTGTTCGGATTCTGGATGATTGGATCCTTATGTCACGCGACAGAACTGACCTTTTCAGTCCTGTGTCACGCAACATAAGTAACCACTTTGCAGATATTGGACTCTGGTGCAGGTTGTGATTGTGGGGCAGTCCCCCATGATCAATATTGTTGATCCTTTGCTTATTGTACTCTGTGGGGTTCAGTGTGTGTATGTTGTTTTTTCCTTTATCACCCCCTTTTCAAATAAAAAAAATAATAAAAAAAATAATAAAAATCATTTTCATAAATAAAGGAAGATAGTCATCCGCACACTACTTCACGTAGATCTAGAACCCTCGAGTGCGATTGACGGCATTGCGGACGGTGATAATATTTGCCTACGCTTGAGCGCCTAATGTCAAACCTATCCCCCTAGCGCGTTATAGGTGGCGCCACACTTTTTAACCTTACCCAAAACGGTTGGTTTTGACACGCCATTTTCAAATACACTAAAACGAATTGTTTCAAAATTTTCAATAAGCTTTCGTACCTATTCCAAAACCTAGCACGTGTGGGCATGTTGCCATCGCAACATGATTTCACGAACGTTCCCGCGGCATGTTCTAACGAGAGATCATGTCGCTTTGTCAACGTGCACCGACGAGAGGTCATGCCGGATTTTTCCTTGAAATGCTTCAGGAATACTAGTTATCTTTGCCCAAATTTTCCAGCTAAGAGTACACTCGTCCGTCCCATAAATGCTTTGGTTTTGTTTAGGTACTATTGCCTATTATTAATTTTGAACCAATACATTTGGTGTATTTTTGGATGATGTGTCCATAGGTTCCCCCCAGATCTAGATTGCGTGAAATAAAGGATTAGCCTTTCCCAACCGGCTCTAGGACTTAAAAGACACCGATTTCTACTTGAAGATTATTAAGTGTTGCATGAGTCCATCTCCTTCTGTACTCTTCCCTCTCCCATACCATCTCAAAGTTCTCTATCCTCCGTCTATACACCTTTTTCACCTCTGCAAGGCTATGATAAGTTGGGTGTATGCTCCCGTTCCCGGCGCTCATTGGTCCATATTCCCGAGGCGGAAGCAGTTCAAGTGCCCGAGTGGTCGTACATCTGATTCGGAATCCAAAATGCTCGGTGCAGAGAAAATTATGGCCCACCAGCCTGGAGGTTCGTATCCCGTGGGTCAGCAGAGTGCAAATGGTGTGTCCATCGGAAAGTTGTGGGCTACCCTTGAAGCTGTTTTTCCTCGTGAGCGGGAGGCCCGGTTGTTTGCTCAGATTACTAAAGCTAAGGAGAGACGACTTGTGAAGGACAAAGAGATCGAGAAGGGTCCTCATCCCACCAGTTTTTGCTTTGCAGTGATAAAATCTTTGTTTCTATTCTTGCTAGACTCGAGACATTACTAGCACACCTGCGTTACACTCAATTGAAATGGTCTTATTCCAAATGATCACTTGTGCTGCTCACCGACTAATGCTTTGAAATGACTAATGTTTAAATTGATCGGAGTGAGAAAATCGGCTGATATCCTTCCCAGAGTGGGGCTTATCAACTCCCCACCTCGCGGATCCTGTGCTCACATGTATTCCTTCGTCCTCCCCCATCTCGTTGCTCGATGAATTTGCATGGATCTTTTTCAGAGTAAACTTAAGCAAGCAAATGAAGACTCAATCTCGTTCGGATCATCCGGTAGAGACTGCGGTTGAAACCTTTCACCCTTAGGAAAACCATTACCTCACCCTCACTAAACAATACCCTTTCATTTCAAGATCGGCACGTTTTGAAACCCGTTTAGCAATCGCCAGAAGAAGAGGGACTATCCTTGAGACTCCCGTGATTCAAAGAAAGATCGACCGGCTCCAAGCTCATGAACGACGGAAGGCAATGATCCATCCTGGGGACTAGCTGAAATTCTCCTCTCAAAGTCAAAATTGAAAAAAAGAGAGACAAAAAAAAAATAATACAAAAAAAAAAAAGAAGAAGAAGAAAAGAAAGAGAGCCTAGTCCCCAGAGATTCTCTCAAAAGCGAAAGTCAAAGGATCCGGTCGTTACTCAAGAGGAGTCTCAGAGTGAATAAAGAGACAGCATGGATGTCCCCTCACCATTACCTCTAACCGATCCTAAGCTGTCTTCTCGATTTTAGAGGACATTCCCATTACCATTACCCTTGCTTGACCTCTCATTCTTAGAGGCATTGAAGATGCAATCATGGATTCCCTCACCATAGAAATCTCAAACACATACCCAAAAGCCAACCTCTCATCTTTAGAGGTTCAGTCAGGAAAAGGCCTAGCCGACCTCTCGTTTTAAGAGGTCATGATATCCTAAATCACCCAAAGACCGGTCGAAATCCCGAAACCCACTCGCAGTTCCTACCGGAAAGCAGTTTCATTCCAATATCGTCGAGATCTAAAACATATTATTGCTTAAAGCGGAGCCAAATCTATCCCGGCTCAAAGGACCGTCAAGCGAATATTGTGCAAATTCCATCTGTCCATTCGACGTTGCATGTGAGCATATTTCATTTCTCCTCCGTAAAAACTTGCCATGGACGTCCCACTGGGGCTTCACATCCGTGTCTCCCATCGATACTCCAAGAGGACATGTTCTTTCAATTCTCAAAATCCTCAAAGGTCCTCAGATCCTCGAATTCCAACGTTCATTCTCTTCATTCGGGATAAACCCGAACTACGGCGACCTGAGCTCCTCCCAAGGAGGGGAACGTAGGCAACCATAACTGGTCTGGTCGAAAGCACAAACAAATCTCGAAAAATCTGGTCTCCTCAAAGGCCGTCCCTATACACAGATCCTTCGTTCCGTCTTTCCAAATTCGATCTCGATATCAGTGGGTTTTCTCCTCAGGATTGATAAAAATATTTGCTCATGTCGGCTTTGGTGGTTGAATAACCCGAACATCAATAAAGGGTTTTAAGCAGCTTTGTGATCATCATGAATAAGACATGTTTTCAAGTTTCTCGACAAGTCTTCTCTTTCTACATCATAGGAAGATAGAGCCAAACACTGTGTCGGTCAGCAGGGGCTTCCATACACCATTCCCCACCTTGTGATGCTTATACTCTCCCAAAAGAGTCAAGCCCAAAAGCGAGAATGTCATAAACAAAATTGGGATTCTATTCCCACCATTCAAAAGATATGCCCATGCACGTAAACACTTCCGAGTCTTGTCCAGCGACTGATTGACTACGGTTTGAAATGATAAATTGCCTCTTTGGCCATAAGATGACTCTGTCTGCGAGGAAGCTGCATGGAATTGCCTCAAGCTGGGGCTTTGGTTAAGGTATCCCTCCGGCTCTCCTTACCAGATTCCCCTCGGGTTTGCTTTACAATGTCAACTGGGGCTTCGTCAAGCCGGGATCATTCTCTGCACATTCTCTGATGCTTGCTGCCCCAGGCGCGCGATACACTTTGTCCTCACCAACAATGGACCTGCTGCAACCAGTACTCCCGGGAGCGTCCCCGACTTGCCTAAGTTGCACCATATCATCCGTCACTCATACATTTTCCCACCTCATGGGAGAGGGTCCGCCCCATTATAAACACTTTCGTCCCATACACGATAGAGCAACTGATACAGACATATTTGCTCACCAAGCCGTGCAAAAAACCTCACTTCCCTTCCTATTCTCCCCAGCTGAGATGGACTTGTGCAACAAAAGATTAATAATGCATAAGCAAAGAGTCAAATAAAATGCAAAGTGCCTAGAGTGTCGTGTCTTCCCCCCGCAGGGTACAATAGTCAAGTGATCGTAATTTGATCGTGAGGACCGCCCCTCAGATTGCAATTTTGGACAGGGATTCCAAATCCTGCAGGTGGCAGACCCCGCCTTTATTATCTTCGTCAGACCCTGACTCATAACATCATCTGAAAGAGCCTTAGCTGCCTCAGCCTCCAAGCAATGTTTGTCGAAAAAGAAAAAAGAGGAAAAGAGCCCCAGCTGCCCCAAGTACCTAAGCAATGATGCTCACCGGTCTCGACGACTTCAAAGACTATTTTGCAAAGACCGTCCCTTGAACGGCCACCCAGCAAGCGTCGACAAGTGGTATAGGTCCCTCTGGCAGCCACGGTCATCCATCAGAACCAATTGTGGCATGAGACCCTAGACACCTACCTCCCAACAAGCAGTTACAACCTAAGACCCTCCGACAGCTACATCTACCCCCGCAGGTACAATGATCAACGGAGCTGCACCGAATCTCAAAGATTACCCCTCAAAGCATAAGCGAGACAAAGAATTCGTGTCTATTTGAGTCTCCCCAGCAGTGCATACCAAAATCAATGGCCCCGCCGCCAAGGTACCAATAGGAGTCCGATCTCTAACAAGCAAAGTCCCCAGCTTACCAAGCAAAGCTCGGGACACGAAAGTCAACTGTCAACAGAGATGGCCCCGCCGCCAAAGAGTCAATAAGAGTTCGCTGCCCATCAAGCAAAGTCCCCGGCTTGCCAAGCAAAGCTCGGGACACGAAAGTCAACTGTCACAACAAAGATAGGCCCCGCCGCCAAAGCACCAACAAGAAATCCGCTGCCCAGCAAGCAAATGTCCCATCACAACAAAGATAGGCCCTGCCGCCAAAGCACCAACAAGAAATCCGCTGCCCAGTAAGCAAATGTCCCGTCACAACAAAGATAGGCCCCACCGCCAAAGCACCAACAAGAAATCCGCTGCCCAGCAAGCAAATGTCCCGTCACAACAAAGATAGGCCCCACCGCCAAAGCACAAACAAGAATCCGCTGCCCAGCAAGCAAAATTCCCGTCACAGCAGGCAAGGTCCCAGACCCCAGAGCCAACAGTCAACGAAAGAGGGCCCCGCCGCCAAAGAGTCCACAAGAATCCGCTGCCCAGCAAGCAAAATTCCCGTCACATTAAGCAAGGTCCCAGACCCCAGAGCCAACAGTCAACGAAAGAGGGCCCCGCCGCCAAAGAGTCCACAAGAATCCGTTGCCCAGCAAGCAAAATTCCCATCACATTAAGCAAGGTCCCAGACCCCAAAGCCAACAGTCGACAAAATACCGCCCCGCACCCGACAACCGTCAATAGCAGTTAGTAGCATAGGACCCTCCAGCAGCTACATCTATCCCCAGCAGCATAAATAATAGCATCAGTCCCTCCGGCAGCTACAGATTTCATAGTCAAAAATGGGTGACAACCACATAGTCAGAAATGGGTGACAACCACACAGTCAGAAAGGGGTGACAACCACATAGTCAGAAAAGGGTGACAACCACATAGTCAGAAAGGGGTGACAACCACATAGTCAGAAAAGGGGTGACAACCACATAGTCAGAAAAGGGGTGACAACCACATAGTCAGAAAGGGGTGACAACCACACAGTCAGAAAGGGGTGACAACCACACAGTCAGAAAGGGGTGACAACCACACAGTCAGAAAAGGGTGACAACCACAGAGTCAGAAAGGGGTGACAACCACACAGTCAGAAAGGGGTGACAACCACACAGTCAGAAAGGGGTGACAACCACACAGTCAGAAAGGGGTGATAACCACACAGTCAGAAAGGGGTGACAACCACATAGTCAGAAAATGGGTGACAACCACATAGTCAGAAAAGGGTGACAACCACATAGGGGTGACAACCACATAGTCAGAAAAGGGGTGACAACCACATAGTCAGAAAAGGGTGACAACCACATAGTCAGAAAAGGGGTGACAACCACGTAGTCAGAAAGGGGTGACAACCACGTAGTCAGAAAGGGGTGACAACCACATAGTCAGAAATGGGTGACAACCACAGAGTCAGAAAGGGGTGACAACCACACAGTCGATTATTGGGTGACAACCGCACAGTCGAGTATTGGATGACAACCGCACAATCATGCCCCAGGTTGACAACCACATAGTTACTTCCGAACTACGATCGGCTTGATTCCCTCCCAGGGATACGTAGGAACCCTTTCTCCGAAGGTCCAGCCATCCGATTCCCCAGATCACCGTCCAACCTTCAGCCTTATTCCCCAGCTGCTCATTGGGATTGGGCCTTATTTTATCGACAACCTCACTTTTTTCCAAAAGTGACATTGCCGAGGGGCTTTGTAAGTACGCCAATCCAATTCGCAACCCTTTTAGGTGCATTTTAAATGATAAAATTGCACTAAGGGGCATTTTGGTAAATTCCCGATCCGTTCCGAGATTTCCGAGACTTTGAATCGTCTTCTAGCCGCAGTTGATGTAATGCGCGAGGACTTTGAATCGTCTTCTAGCCGCAGTTGTGGAGGCATGGCTGCCTTGTGCTTTGATTGCGAGAGGCGTAGATGCCTTTGTGTTTTTGCATGTTGAGTAGAAGGTTGGTCTTACGATGACTGCCGGTGCTTGCGTTGCCGTTGAAGTGGGCAAGGATGATGGCCGGTGATTGCTTCACCATTTGGCATTTTGGAGGCGCTTCGTGCCTTGGGACTTGTACTCGGAGGTGTTGGCTCCTTCTTGTGCTTGTTTTGCCGTTGAGTGGGCAAGGATGATGGTCGGTCTTTGAGGATATGCGATCTTGTATGACTTCCTTTTGACTTGTTGGGGGAGGAGCTCGGGCTTACTTTGATGGCCGGTGCTTGCGTTGCCGTTGAAGTGGGCGAAGATTCGGGCTTACATCATTGCTTAGGTGCTTGAATTGTTGGGGATGCGTGACCTTGTAGGGGCCCTTTTCTGTTGGGAAGATGACTTCGGACCTCTTTTGAGGGCCAGTGGTTGAGTTGTCGTTGAGCGTTTGGAGGCATCTTGCGCCTTGATATTCGTGCTGGGAGGTGTTGGCTCCTTCTTGAATTGCCGTTGAGCGGGCGTTGGTTGAATTGCCGTTGAAGTGGGCGAGGACCGGTCTTACGCTGACGGCCGGTGGTTGAATTGCCGTTGGAGTGGGCGAGGACCGGTCTTACGCTGACGGCCGGTGGTTGAATTGCCGTTGGAGTGGGCGAGGACCAAAATGCACTGAATTCGCTGAAATAGGCCTTTAGACAGCCAGGGGCAAAGATTACAAGGGCAAAGAGATAGCCCGGCAGAGTTTGATCTGTACCCCTGGGCTCGGTATGAGGCTGATGAGTTTGAGGGGGCTCCCGAGGTGACAGCGCAGCGGAAGATGCTGCGGGGCCTGACCTGCGATGTTATGTATCTGGGGGAGCGGGTCTTCTGGCAGCATGGCCCCGGTGTGCTTCCCGTGGCTCCGAGGGACCCTCCCTTTGGGATGCTTGATTCCCGGGACATGGACGTGCTCGATTTCGAGAGGTACCTTGGCGGTGTCGGCGCCGAGGAGTTCATTTTATATGGAGAGGAGTACGGGGCCTTCGTGAGGAGGAAGGCGAGGACGCCGCAGTGCGGCGCGGGGAGAGAGGGCGGCCCGCGGGCTCCCGAGAGGTTCCGATGTCGGGACCGGATTTCACGTGCGTCCGCGGGGACGGATCGAGAGGAGGGTGTGCAGCTGCCCGTTCGGAGCGAGCTCTGCTGCATACGAGAGTGGACCCTAGATAGATCGGTGAGTGTGCTTACTCTTTTCCATCTTGGCATCTTTTACGTATTTTTCTCTTTTTGTTGTTGAGTATAAGCTGTATTCTTTGAGCGTTTCCTTGGCTTCTTGTTGGTGCAGGTCCCGGGGAGAGCTTATGATATGTTGACTCGCCGTTACGTGGCGATGAGGTCGTTTGCGAAGAAGATGGCTTCGAAGATATCTTGCCGGTCTTCGCGACGCGTGCCGGCGTATGAGCCTATGCCTTCGAGGCATTACAGACGTTCCTCCGCCTAGGCCGAGCCGGAGCCGCAGCGGGAGAGGGACCTTTGAGGCGGCATAGCATGGATGCCGGGACGTCTTCGGGAGGCTGCGGGGCCTTCGAGGGAGCGGCCCTTTTATCGGTTCATGCCTCCGCATGGCGCACGGGGTGAGGGTTCCTCGAGCCTTCTTTCTTTGATCCTTTCGCCGGATTTGATCCTTGAGTACTTTTCGTGGGAGCCTCCCGGCGGGTGCTCGGTATTCGGCGACGAGGATGTGACGGGCGAGTTATTTGGGATGCCCGACTTCTCTCTGGAGGACCTTGGCGAGGATGATGATCTTTGAGGAGTCGATTAGTATTCGTTTGCTTTCCCTCTTTTCATATCCCTCTTTTTTTGTTTAGCAACAGACATTTATGGGTACCTGTAATAAAACACTTGCATTTGCACGGCAAACAGCATTTTATTTTAAGATGTAATGTCAATTTTGTGATTCCCGGGAATTGTCCTAGAAATTGTTGCTATTATTATTTTTTATTTTGTGCATGCCACGTGGTGAGAGTGTGTTTGTGGGTAGTGTTTGTTTGCGGGAATGGCTTTGTCCGGTGTTTGGGCGGTTTGGAGCAAGGTTTCTTGAGGACGGTGGTTGTTGTCTTGTTCTTTGAGGAAATGGGTTCTGTTTGCAAGGAGGTCCGTTCGTACATACTTAGCATGCAAAGAGGTCCGTACGGACCAAACTTGCTTTTGGGAAGGACATAAATGCTTTCCAGTGTCTGGTTCTTCCTCATTTCCCCATTTGCAGCCATTTCGAGCTTTCTTCCCCATTTTCTCTAGGAACCTCCATTTTTGCCATGGATTCTTCGTACGTCCCTAGAATTTTGCCGAGGCTTTCGCAGGAGAGGCAAGCACACTTCCTTGAGCAGTTGAAAACGTGGATGCGGCGCCGTATGAGGCATCAGAGACGGGCTTTCGAGGTAAGGTTTCGTCTTTGCTCGGTTTGGTCTTTTAAGGAGTTGGTTCCTGATTGGGATTTGTTGCGGGGCTGCCGCGAAGTTGCAGGATGTTAGGAGGCACGTGTCTTGTTTCTCCTACAATGAAATGGTGCCCACTTTTGAGGATTTTCGGGCTTTGATTGGAGGACCGGAGGTGGAGGCCATCTCGCTTCCTTTGATTGGTGGTCTGCGGTGCGCGTGAAGCTTGCGAGGCTTTCTTCGTACTTCGTTGGAAGAAGTGCGGGCATGATCCTTGATTCGGGTCATATTGACATTTACGAGCTGCCGGAGCGGTTCATGGTTGATGATGAGAGTGACGTCTCTTGGGATGTATTTGCCTTGTGCGTGTGGCGACGCTTTCTGGTCGGTTCCCTTGGCATTTGTGATGGCGCTTTGCTAGATGTGGTAGGGACGCTGCAGTGGAGAGGATATTGTCCCGTTGGTCTTTGGGGAGACTCTTCATGGTATCGGCCGTCGCGGCCAGGGATCGTTTTATGAGAGGGGAAGCCCCGCTTTGCTCACCTTGTGGGCTGCGAGAGAGACTTCGAGGCCATGTCAGAGGCTCAGACGTCGTTTAGCCCGTGGTCATTTGCTCAGCGACCTCTTGTGTTGGATATGGATCGATCACTTTGGGAGAGATGGATGGCACGGCTTGGTACGCCTCGAGATCCGCTGGTGGGTTCCGCCTTTGGAGGATTGAGACCGGGAGGATCTTGCGGGGAAGGGTCCTACGTTGTCGAGTTCCCGGGTTTGTCTTGGTCCTCCTTCTATATTCCGTCGCTTGTTTCCGGCGGTTTGGGATGAAGCATGAGCCTTTGTTGGTGGGATGACCTTGCTGCTGCGGAGGTAGTTCCTCTTTGTATGGCGGCTTGAGGTGCCTTCTTGTATTTTACGAGGGTATGGAAGTATTCCGCTTTCCCTCCTGTGGTACTCCTTAGACGTCGGGAGAGTGTCGTGTTGACGACTCGCATGTACGGCTTTGGTATGAGCGGCGTGTTGGGCGGTCCCAAGTGGTCTTGGAGAGCGGCGTGTAGCGATTACGGGACCGGTTGCCGTAGTAGCTATTGCCTTAGGAGTTCCAGAAGCACAGTCGACCCTTTGGATGTGACGGGAGACACTTTGTTTGACTACGAGACTAGAGTTGACCGGCCGACGGGGAGAGGTCCTCTTTTACGGGACTCGCGGGGAGGAGATCCAAGCCGAAGCACGGGCGAATGAAGCCACGAGAGCTCTTGGATTGTTTGACTCTACGGGGAGGACCCCGGATCTCGGACCGAGAGACGCAGAGTTGGTTCACGTGAAGCGAAAGAAGACTCGCCGGGGATGAGGGAAGAAAGGAAAGAATGGCGAGGGGACAAGCGCGAGATGGCGCGAAATGACCTCCTAAGTATCCATTCATTGCATTGCAAACACATTATTAGTTAAATGTATTAAAAATTTGTCTTTTAGCATGTTGTGAACTTGAGAGTTTACCGTGCTTGAACTCATCAAGAAATGTTGTAACCGTTAGTGATTTGTGATTTACTTTTAAAGCTTTGTCGAGACGCAAGATCTCTTGTTTGCCTTTGCTTACATTGTGCACTTTGTCGGCGTCCATCTTTGGACTTTTACATTTGCATTTGCGGGTGAAAGCTTGATCACAGGCCACGACGGCAATCCCCTTTCTTTGAGGCTTTGTGCTTGGGTGAGAGGTTGAATGCTCCCTTGACAAGTCGTTTTGACGGTCCTTTTCGTAGCTTCCTTGCCTCTTTGTTGGCGTCGGGCTCTTGACCACTTTTTGCGGCTTACGCTTGAGCTTCTTTTGTTTTTGTTTTTTTGTGAGCCCTTGCTCGAGCTCTCTTTTTTATTATTTTTTGTGAGCCCTTGCTCGAGCTCTCTTTCTTTTTGTGTTTTGTTTTTTTTTTTTTTTGTGAGCCCTTGCTCGAGCTCTTTTTTATTTTTGAAGCGCATGAGGGCGAAGACAAGCCCACGGCTTGGAAGCGGACACGAGTCGGTCGTTTGATCTTTGAGTGACCCTCGGATGTCCTTGGATGTTGCCGCCGTCGTTTGACTTGGTCAAGGTGGCTCTTGGGGCGTGTTTCTTGAAAAGTGCGTAGCTTGATGGAGGTCTTGATTGACATTCAAACTTTTAACTTTTTTGTGTGTTTATAGACCGGACCAATTAAGGTTGCCTACGTTCCCCGGACTAGAGGGCTCGGGTGCACGTAGTTCGACACTACATGGAGTGCCAAGAGATGCACAGTTGTTCTTCTTTAGGCGAAGGATCTGCGAAGTTTGCTTCCGTTATTTGGATTCATGAAGGGATTGCCGTCTAGGTGCATCGGCTTCATGGCGCCTCGGAGAAGATCTTTTGAACCACGAAAGGGCCGATCCATGTGGGTTCCCATTTTCCCAGTGGGTTGGTTCGAGTGGGAGGCTTTTCTTTGAGTACAAGGTCACCTTCCACGATGTCTCGGGATTTGACTTTCTTGTCGAAAGCTCTAGCCATCTGCTTTGATAGGCTCGGACGTGTTCCATGGCCTTTAGTCGTCGCTCGTCTAGCAGAGCCAATTCGTCATGTCGGCTTCGGAGCCATTTGACTTCGTTGATGTCATTTTCCGGCGGTACTCGGAGTGAGGGAATTTCCGGCTCGATGGGAAGGACTGCTTCCATCCCGTATGTCGGGGCAAATGGGGTTTCTCAGTGGGCATTCGGCGATGTGCGGTAGCCCCAAAGTGCAAGGTGCGGCTTCTCGGGCCAATCTCGTCCTCGGGTGGTCATTTTCGGATGATCCGATTCGAGGTTTTGTTTCTTTGCTTCCACGGCGCCGTTTGTTTGTGGCCGGTAGGGAGAAGATTTGTGGCGTGTGATCTTGAATTCAGCCCGGTGATGCTGCCGAATTCCCCTTCGAAGTGTGAGCCGTTGTACGATATGACCTCATTTGGGATGCCGTATCGGCGAGATGATGTTTTCCTTGAGGAAATGCGCGACCTTCTTGGAGGTGAGTACCTTGTAGGACTTGGCTTCGACCCATTTGGTGAAGTAGTCGATGGCTACTAAGATGAACTCGTGACCGTTCTTTGCTGGCGGAGCGATTTTCCCGATGACGTCAATTCCCAAGTGGCAAAGGGCCAAGGTTTAGTCATGCGGTAGAGATCGTGGGGCGGCAGATGATTGAGGTTGGAGAACCGTTGGCACTTGTCGCGGCTTCGGACAAAGTGGATGCAATCTGCCTCCATGGAGATCCGGTAGTAGCCCATCCACGAGAATGATTTGAATCGGGGCTGCACGGCGTTCATGTGGGGACCGCAAGCCCCATTGTGGACTTCGTTCATGAACTTGCTTGCTTCTTCTTGGGCGACGCGGCGTAGGAGTGGCCCGTGGTAGCGTTTCTTGTATAGCATGTCCCGAGGGATGATGAAGTGAGAGGCAAGGCGTTTTAGGGCCATGATGCTCTTGGTTTTGACCCCTTACGTGTGTGGGTCTTCCTTGTTCATGAAGGTGGTTTCCCGTTCTTGAGGTATTGGAAGATCTGGTTATACCATGGCTCATTGACGGGCTTAGGTTACGGTTCGATCTCACAACGGTAGGCGGGAATTTCCTTTCGTCCAGACTTTGAAGGGTTTGATTGCTTTTCCTTCGGGGATTTCCACAAGGAGGCCAAGGTGGCTAAGGCATCTGCAAACTGTTTCGGTCTCTTGGCAAGTAATGGAAGGTGACCTCTTCGAATTGTGTGATGAGGTCCTCCATGCGAGGCATGATATTTTTGCAAGCCGGGTCTATGGTTTTCCACTTGTTGGAGACTTGGTTGATGATCGGTGAGTCCCCATAAACTTCGAGTTCTGGACATTCCTCTCGAGTGCGGCTTGTAGTCAAATGCGGCGCTTGAGCTTTATATTCGGCGGCATTGTTGGTTACCTCGAAATTGAGCTTTATAGCAATTGGGGTGTGCTCGTCTTTGGGATCTACCAAGAGCATGCCGATGCCGTTTCCCTTTTTGTTGGTGCTCAGTCGAAGAACGGTTGCCATCGATTTTCGCCTTCGATTGCGAAAGATTCCCTCGTACGGAAATTGTGGTTCGGGGCCTCGAGCCTCGTCGGTTGGGAAATCGGCCGGTTGTTCGGCCATGGCCCGTCCCTTGATTGACTTTTGGTTTACGTACTTGATGTCAAATTCCGCTAGGAAGAAAGACCATTTGGCGAGCCTCATTGACGAGAGATGGTTTGTCGAAGAGGTACTTGGCCAGGTCCATTTTGGAAACCAAGTATGCCGTGTGCGTTGCATGTAGTGCCGTAGTTTCCCGACAACCCATACCACAGGCTGCGCGAGGTTTTCTCGAGGCGAGTAGTGAGTTATTTGCCTTGAAACTTTCGGCGACGAAGTAGATGGCGTTTCGACCCGTGACTCCTTCTTTTCTTGACGAGCATGGCTCCAAGCTGCGGTGTCGGTCACGATTAGGTATAGCAGCAGTGGCTTTTCCTCGTGGGGAGGACGAGAGAATCGGAGGACTCACAAGGTATGCTTTTATTTTTTAAAGGCATCTTGGCATTACGAGTTCCACTCGACGTCGGCGTTCTTCATCATCAATTTGAAGATTGGCTCGCACATGGAGGTCAATTGGTTGTGAAGCGGGCGATATACGTAGGCGGCCCATGAAGCTTTTCACCTCATGTACGAGTTTGCGGTGGTCTCATTTCGATGATAGCTTTGATCTTTTGAGGATCCACCTCGATTCCTCTCTCGGTGACCATGTATCCCAAAATCTTGCCTCGGCTAACCCCAAATGTGCATTTGGCGGGGTTAAGCCTCATTGAGTGTTTTCGGAGGCGATTGAAGAATTTTCTCGGAGTGCAGCGAGGTGTTGTCCGTCGATCCCTTTGAGTGAACGATCATGTCATCGACGTACACTTCGATCTCTTTGTGGATCATATCGTGGAAGAGGGCGGTTCTTTGCCCGTTGGTAGAGTAGCCCGGCGTTCTTTAGTCCGAACGGCATTGCGTATGCTTGATAGGTTCCCCAGGGGTTGTGAAAATTTGTCTTTTCTTGGTCTTCTTCGGCCATCTTGATTTGATTGTAGCGGCAAAACCGTCCACGAAGGACTTGACTTCGAAATTGGCTGTAGTGTCTACCAACATGTCGATGTTGGGTTGTGGAAAAATCGTCCTTGGGACTTGCTTTGTTGAGATCTCGGAAGTCCACGCAACGGCGTACTTTTCCATTGGCCTTGGTGACCGTGACGATATTGGAGAGCCATGTGGGGTACTCGATCACCACGATGAAGCCGACGCGGAGCATTTTTGATCTCCTCTTTGACTTGTAAAGACCATTACGGCTTGATTCGGCGTAGCTTTTGCTTGATGGGCTTAGCCTCGGGATTCAAGGGATCCGGTGCTCTACAATGTTAGGATCTAATCCGGGCATGTCTCGGTAAGACCAAGCGAACACATCCACGAACTCTTTGAGCGGTGCGATCAATGCGTCTTGCTCTGTGGCCGATGAAGAAACTTCCGATTTGCGTCTCTTTTGGCTCTTGACGGTTCCCAAATTCACTTTGGTTAAAACCTCCTCGGCGGCTTGGGCCCGGTTTTCTCTCGTTTGACAACATGCTTAAAGATGTGCTTAATGTATTGTTCGTTTAATGTGTACGCTTCTTTATCAAGTGAATCGTTATTAGCTGTTTGTGTGTTAGTTAATTTATCGGTTGTTAAAGATGCAATGAGAGGATACTCGGAAAGATCGAAGCATTCATTAAGAGCATACGGGAATACGTTATTGGCAATGAGTTCGTAATCTTCGGCGTGAGGCCATCGGATGACTCGAGAGACTCAAATTCTAAGCTAATGGACTCGGGATGAGTTTTGACACTAGACTCTAGGACTCGAGGGGGTCGGACCAAGTTGTTCGATCATGTCCTTTTTCTTTGGCGGTGGGTCGGAGAAGGTGGCCCGAGTTATTGAGTGGCAATGAGCTTGATAGGAGATGGGGCTTGAAAGGGCTTTGTGTCATCGTTCCCGATCATTGCTATCATAGAGTTATCGAAACAAAATCGATTAGATCGGCATCTCGATTTCTTCTTTGAAGAAGCGAGGTGGAGCGGTGGCTCGTCCCAAGCATCATCTGCGGAGTCTTTTGCTTTTGTCTTGGGCATTACTAGCTCGAATGCGGACTCGTCCCGTTTGTTGAAGGCGGGAGTGTTGACGAGAGAGTTTTCGGGTTCTTACGCCAAAGGGGGTTTTCCGAACCAAAATTATTTGTGAATAGTGGTGGTTGTGGATCCGGCGGGGGCGGTGTGTCGAGGAATGCTCTTCGGACGGGATTTGGCTTGAGGCCTCTGAATCTTGCCAGGTTACTGCTTTGGAGCTTGTCCATGGTTGTCGGCCGGCTTTGTTTGGCATTGATCGGCTCTGTTCCCTTTTACGGATCTTCTTCCAAGTTGCCGGCCTTCCTTGTGAAGTACTTGGTCATGTCGAAGGCTGTGGGACGAAGATCGGAGATTGCGTGCAAGCCTCTTTTGTTATACGTGGAGCGTTTTCGTGCGGCTCGCTTGTCCTCCGCAATGTGTTCGGGAGTAGGAGAGTATCCCGGGCCGTGCGAGGGTATTACATTCTTTGATATTGATGATCTGTTGAGTGCCACGATGGCGTTTTCCCAAACCGAGCCCGGGATGTAGTTCATGTGCTTCATCATTTTCATCGGGGGAGGGATCTTGTCCCAAATCAAAGCGAGGTCTATGTGGCACACTTGGGCCTTTGGGCTTTCGATGGTGAACCCCGTTAGCATCATGCCATCATCGTCGGGTTTGATTTCTAAGACCGGGACGCCGTTTGTTTCGGTCCTTTCGTTGACTATGCTATCACCGTAGATGATGGTAAGATCCGTTCCTTGGACGAACTTTACGCAGCGATGAAGAGTGGATGCCACCCCATTGATGCGGGTGTAGCGAGGGCGTCCCAAAATGGCGATGAATGTGATTGGGATGTCGATGACTTGGAAATCTGTCGGGACCATTTGTTTTCCAAACCACAGTTCAAGGTGGCTATTCCCAGGACTTGGGCGGGATGTTGAGTCGTATGCCTTGATTGCACGAGTCGAGGGTTTTAGATCGGTTGCTTTGATCCCTAGCAAATCCATCATTTTGGCTGGAAGGACGTTCATGGATGATCCCCCATCTACCAACACCCGAGGGGAGACGGCGCTCGTCCGGTTGAGCTGTTATGTAGAGAGGCTCGTTGTGGTCGGCCCCAAATTTTGGAAGATCGAGCTACGTGAAGGTGATGATATTGCTTGTAATTGACGTTGCCAATCATACGAGCTGCTTCATCGGTGTCACTGTGATGGGAACCATAGTGCAGGCCGAGGCTTTCTTCCAACTTGAGCTTGTGCGGGTAAGATGAAGTGAGTAAGGACGAGTGAGATGTTGCTGAGTGCGCTTGAGCCGTGTCAAGACGGGATCTTCAACCTTTGGGTCCAAGGTTTCGACTTCTTTGGCGTAGGGCCCCTTTTCAATTCGTGGCTCGGTATGGCTGGCCTTTTGTCTGTCCGTGGAGGATTGCTGGGATTTGGCCAGGAACGTGTCGGAACATTCACCTCTGGACTTATGGTTTTGCTTGTCTCTCCTATTTACGTAGTGGGAGGAGCACGATTGGCGTAAGGCGGCTGCGCATTTCAATTCGTTCACTTTGTCATAGCCTTTCTTGAAGCATCAATAGTGGCTTTGAGATCTTCCCAAGACGGGGTTGGATTATCTGGACCTTCGGGCCTTCGGTGGCGGTGCGAAGCTTCGTCCCGGTGATCATGGAGCAGACATTGCCATGGCCTTGTGCGGAGCTAGGCTTCTTTGGAGTAGATGACATAGTAGTCAAACTTTCTGAGGGTTCTCGAAGGGTTCCATTTGTGGGATCACAAGATTCATACCTCTTTTCGGTTTTTGTTGAGAAGATAGCTTCTTCTTTCGTCGAGGGCGGCCCTCGTTCATTGCATCCTGGAATTCCATTTCCGGACAAAGCACTGTCGCTTGAGACGTCCCACAGGATGTGTTCGTTGTTCGGCGGTGAGTACGGGACCTCGGGAGGCTGGATGGGCAAGCTTTCCTCACGGAAGGTCTTGTGGCCTTACGTCATAAGCTGCATGGCTCGTACGAGGGTAACGGAGTTGACTTACGGGAGACAATGAGAGATGTTAGAGTTTGTAGGAGCTTGATCATGGCTTGGGAAGCCCCGAGGTAGTTGGGTGGCTAATGTTCCGAAGTGGTGCATGGCACCTTCGATCCGAGCTTGTTGCTCACCTTGACGTTTCTCGATAGCCGTGAGGACACCGCCAAACTTCTTCCAATGTTGGGAAATTTCTTGGGGTAAGGTCCCGTTCTCATCGTGGTTATCCGGCGACTTGGCCATGGGGAATTGACGGATTGTCCTGGTGATGAGTGGGAAGGAGGTAGGACCTTCTTTGTTTTGACACTTTGGGAGACGGGTTCCCGGGTACTCTCGACCACTCTGTTAGGCTGGAGGGGTGATGGGCAAGGTTTAGACACGGGAATGGTCTAACGGGATAAAAGGGGAAAGCTCACGTGGCATGCGGTTTCCGTTTCTTTTATTTTTTGATTTTTTTTTTGTTTTAATTTACTTAAAACATGTTTTCTCAGAGTCCTAGGTAGGTTGGAAAAGATTGCTCTTCTTTTTCGCAACTATGCTAGATCCTGGGTCGATGGAGACCATACGTGCGGCTATAAGCCCCTCGTTTTGCACCTGTATTTCGACATCCCAGGGTGGACAGCCCCGGGCGAGGGTCCTATAGTGCAAGCGGTTTCCACCGGCCTAAAAGAAAAATCGAACCTAAGGACCGAGCCTGTCATGTTCGTTTTGATGCGTTAGCCATGTGAATAGTGAACCGAGCCGGCAACTAAGTCAAGATCGGAGTCAAGAGTTCGGCATGACCTCTCTTTACCTTGCTTGCGCAAAGGGATGCGACGTTAGGCGTTAGGTGGGTCATATCGTCATGGGCGACGTATCAAAGGCGTGATGACAAGGTGTCATGCGGCATGGATGTATATCCGGGACGGAACATCGTGCAGGTGTAGCTTCGGAAATCAAGATCAGGTCAAGATTTTAGCATGACCTTTCATTACTTTGCTTGCGCAAGGGATCTTGAGTTCCGAGCCTTGACTCGAAAATGGCCGGCATGGTATATGTATCCAGGCGTATGACACGGGCCGGGTAAAAACCACCGAGTACGGACGAGTGTGACTCAAGACTCAAACGTGCAGGGTTGACGCTTGGCTAGGATGGGATGTTTGGAATGATCCCGTGCGCGTCCGAGAGGCCTAGGAAGACCTAACGAACCGCAACTGAGACCACTCCGGGTTGAGGGTTGTAGTGTGCGGTGTATCCGAGGCGACGGTGCGCGTAGCGTGCGGTGTAACCGAGGCGGCGGTGTGAGTAGAGTGCGGTGTAACCGAGCGGCCGGTGCGCGTAGTGTGCGGTCTCTAAAATTCCTTTTACGAGTAAAACGAAGGTTTTGAAGAATTTTAAATGTATGCACGAGATGTATATTGATGCATTTTTTTTGTATTTTTATTTTTGTTTAAAATAAAAACGAAGCACGTGCACACACACACAACAGTTAAAGGAAGGGGTAAAATGAAAGTTTGACCCTCATCATCGTTTTAAAAATCTTTTGTTTTGTTTAAAAGTTTTTAAAACAAAATTTCCCAATGGAGTCGCCAGCGAAATTACCGGATCCGAGAGCGGCGCAATCGCGCCCCGGCATCTGGCATCTTTCGCGTTGGAGCGATGTGTCTCGCCGTTTTTGTTTTGTAGAGTCGCCACGCCGTTTTTATTAAGCCCAAAACATTGAAAAAGGGCATCAGTTTAAAGATAATTTTAAACTGTTTTTGTGTGATGAGATTTTGAGTTCGGAGGTCAGATGACTCCCCGGGAAGAGAATATTAGAATATTAGAGCTCACCCGAGTAGCCTCGTAAAACGAGTCTTTCGGATACCCCTAATATCCTTTAAATGTTGTGTGTGTGTGTGTGTGCTTTTTAAAAATGCATGTTGTATCGGATGTCTACATTGTATGCTATGTATGGAAATGTATTGAAATAGTATAGGAAGGAAGCCTTATCAATGTTGGTTCGTGTCTGTCTTCCGCTGGGGAATAGTGTTTGAGGTCGGAGTAGCGTTTCGGTACAGATCGGGATTGCTTCGGGAGATGCCGGTTGTCCGCGGACAGAGTTTCGGCGTGAGTTGAGGTTGCAGGCTGCGTTCGGGCAGAGGTTCGGCGTGCGTGGGGATCGTCGGGATCACTCGGGCAGAGGTTCGGCGTGTGTTGCGGTGGCAGGAGTCACTCGGGCAAAGTTTCGGCGTGGTTTGGGATCGTCGGTTTGACTCGGAAAGAGCCGGGACACCGTGGAAAGACCAGGCAAGGCCTCGGAGTACCACGAGGGGCCTCAGAGTACCTCGAGAGTGCCTCGGGGCAGCGCGGGAGCATCTCGGGAGCGCTCGGGGAGGCTTCAGAGCACCACAAGGGAGCTCGGAAGGCCTCGAAAGGATCCGAAAGGGGCTGGGAATGCCTCGAAAGGACTTAGAGGGGAAGCCAGAAGGCCTAGGGAGGAAGAGAGAAGTGGGAGGTGTGTGAAAATGAGGAGGGGGAGCCCTCTATTTATAATGCCAGATTTGGTGCAAAGAGGTCCGTACGGACCTCCCTGGTAATCCAGTTTTTTGGTTTTCCTCGATTTGAGGAATGCGTGATGATGGAGGAATATTTGCAATTATGGTGTCCCCTGAGCAATAAGGTCCGTACGGACCATCTTGCATGCAAAGAGGTCCGTACGGACCAACTCTGCAGGGGAGTAATCATTTTCCCCGGGATTTGAGGGAATATTGTGGACTTTAAGGAGATTCAGTAATTATGATAACAAAGAGGTCCGTACGGACCAATATTGCTTTCTCAATTTCCTGAAAATTCCCGAAAGGTCCTTTTGTCCCTTTTTATCCCAGAAAGGCTCCTCCCTTGGTTTGGTTGGGGGTTTAGAGAGGGTTTTGAGTGAGAGGGGTCGTCGAGACTGTGTTGATGAGTCTGCGGTGTTTCCCGTGTGTGTGAAAGGGTGTGATCCAGATTGGGGTACTTACACCGGGGTCGATTTGTTGTTATTTCTGTATTTCGTAGCTATTTTGATCAATTAATTAGATCTGTGTTAGTTGTTGTTGATTCTGGTGTTCATTGTGTAAGTTTCTGCAGATGGCCTCTGTATGTCACGCGACACATTGTTCCTAGGTGATCCTGTGTCACGCGACACATGTGGTCACCTGTATCATGTGTCATGCGACATATCGTGCCTGTCTTCAGAAACCCTTTTCTCTTGTAATCTGTTTTAGATTGTTGTAGCACGGATGTGGCCTCCCTAAATAATGGGCTCACGAGTTGTAAGCTTTGATTCATATTAATAAAATGCATGTTTACCACACTCGTTTATTGTCAACACTTGCACACACTTTTGGATTTGCTTGGATGTTTAATTGAAAGACTCGTCTACGGACGAGGCGTGTTGGGTGAACTCTCGGTTCTTCCCAACACGTAACCTGGCCCCCGAACCCATATTTTCTCTCAAAAGGTTTTCAATGTTTCCTCTTAAAAACGGCGTGGCGACTCCTTTATTCTCGAAAACCAATTTCGGCGAGCGCACGTTCACTTAGTGAAAATCCATTGAAGAACAACAACCAAATCAAGCACACAAGACAATTTCCAGCAAGAGCGGCCATGCACTAAAACTAGGAGCAGCTGTGCACATTGCCTTTTTCAGGCCAAATTTGGCCCCAAAACCTGGAGTGTCCGAGTCTTGCAACCTAGAGCGGCCAAGCAATCCTGCTCAGAGTGGCCATGCAGCTGCATACGGAGCGGCCGTGTCAAATGGACAGTTCAAATCCATTTTTGGCGCCAAGGGGACACGGCCGTGCAAATCCCTTAGCTCGGCCGTGCAAATGGCACCTGCAGAAGTAAAAGGCACCTTTTAATGGCACCACTTTGAAGAGTCTCCTCCATATTATAAATAGGCCCTTTTGTAATCAGTCTAGGATATCAGGAACCAATAGAGATATAGTATACCAAAGTTGAGAATACATTATATGCAATTCTTTACCATCATTTCCAAAGTATTTGAAGACTCAAGTGTACATTGTTCTTGAAATACTCTTTGGAAGAAAGCAATAAAAGTTTAAATATTATTTCCAGCCATCATCTCTTTATAATCATAAGTTCTTCTTCTCTTAATCTTTTCTTATTATTTATGCTTATTTACTTATAATGGCTAGTGAGTAATCCTCCTTGTTCTTGGGGTTGGAAACTCAAAACGCCTCTTATTCATCATCCTTTTATAAAAAGTCTTGTTTTCTATCTTCATCTAAAAAATTCTTTATATCAATCTCAAAATGACTTACATATTGAGACGTCTAATTTGTATGATTCAGTCGATCGAGAGAAGTACCTAGCGGAGAATCTCGATTGACGGAACCATATAAAGGAACTAGATTTCATTTATCACGAGAGTTGTTCAATAGCCTAGGGATGTTCCTTAAATTGAAAGTGCATTGAATTTCGATCTTACTGTACTCTTACTAATTATGGTCATCTAGAGATAAGCCAGAATGTCCATTTGTGACAGTGTGGAAATAACATAAATGGAAATCTCAAAAAGATAGGGCATACTTAATGAAGGTTACAACGCTACTGTCTTGACCGTGAGAAGTAGTGTAAGCCTAACGTACCATCCTTTATTTTTATGAAAACCAATATTTTCAAAGACATGACTATATGATGAATATTTGGCTAAATGATTTCCAATCCCGAGAATGCTTCGTTTATAAGAGTTTTATTTAAGTAATTTCCTGCGTATGTTCTATTCTTTCCCTAAATCAATCTTTATTTCTCCCAATTTCTTTTATAATTTTAGTAAAAAACAATTTCATCCCAAAGTAAACTCTATCTCTGTGGGATCGACTCGTACTTGCACCCGCTATATTTCAATAGCCCGTGCGCTTGCGGATTTTAATATAAACCGTTAGGTTTCGACCGAACAAGTTTTTGGCGCCGTTGCCGGGGACAACGGTTTACTTTTTGTTTTTGTCTTTACTACATAATTTCATTTTTAATTTTTTTTTGTTTTTATTTTCTTTTAATTCTGGTAATCTGTTACGTTTAATCTTCTTTTTGAGTGTTTTTATATAGTGTATGAAATGGGCTTGGACATTCTTTGACAATTTTGATCCAGAACCCGAACGAAGCTTTCACGAAAGATTAAGAAGACTCAAGGAGACGTTAAATAAGCATATGGCGGAAGGAGATCCATAAACACCTGCTAGGACCCTACGAGACTTTGTAAATCCAAGTACCCGGGGAACTAGATCCCCTATTGTTGTGCCGAATGTCGACGCGGCCAACTTTGAGATTAAGCCGCAACTTTTGCATATGTTTATGAATAACCAATATAGCAGTACTGCTTTCGAAGACCCTCATCTCCACATCCAAACATTCTTGGAATACTGTGACACCACTCGTATCCAGAATGTTACACCGAAAGCAATATGGATGTGCCTTTTTCCTTTCTCTCTTAAGGATAAGGCGAAGCAATGAACTCGGTGAAATTACCCGGATCCGGCTCGCGCGCGGAGCCCCGGCATCTCGCATTCGTCGCTGTTCGGGAGGTCGCCCGGATCCGAGAGGCAGCACAATCGTGCCCCGGCATCTGGCTTGTTCCGTTTTAGCGTTGCGTGTTGGAGGTGTCTCGCCGTTTTGCTTTCGCATTTTGTAGAGTCGCCACGCCGTTTTTATTAAGCCCAAAACATTGAAAAAGGGCATCAGTTTAAAGATAAATTTTAAACTGTTTTTGTGTGATGAGATTTTGAGTTCGGAGGTCAGATGACTCCTCGGGAAGAGAATATTAGAATATTAGAGCTCACCCGAGTCGCCTCGTAAAAACGAGTCTTTCGGATACCCCTAATATCCTTTAAAAAGTTGTGTGTGTGTGTGTGTGCTTTTAAAAATGCATCTTTGTATCGGACATGTCTGGTTACACGTATGCTATGTATGGAAATGTATTGAAATAGTGTAGGAAGGAAGCCTTACCAATGTTGGTTCGTGTCTCGTCTTCCGCCGGGGAATGGTGTTTGAGGCTCGGAGTAGCGTTCGGTATGGATCGGGATTGCTTTGGAAGATGCCGGTTGTCCGCGGACGCAGTTTCGGCGTGAGTTGAGGTTGCGAGGCTGTGTTCGGGCGGAGGTTCGGCGTGCGTGGGGATCGTCGGGATCACTCGGGCGCAGGTTCGGCGTGCGTTGTGGTGGCGGGAGTCACTCGGGCGAGTTTCGGCGTGGCTTGGGATCGTCGGTTTGACTCGGAAAGAGTCCGGGACACCGTGGAAAGACCGACAAGGCCTCGGAGTACCACGAGGGGCCTCGGAGTACCTCGAGAGTGCCTCGGGGCGGCGCGGGAGCGTCTCGGGAGCGCTCGGGAGGCTTCGGAGCGCCACAAGGGAGCTCGGAAGGCCTCGGAAGGATCCGAAAGGGGCGGGAGTGCCTCGAGAGGACTTAGAGGGGAGCCGAAGGCTAAGGGAGGAAGAGAGAAGAGGGAGGTGTGTGAAAATGAGGAGGGGGAGCCCTCTATTTATAGTAAAAATTTTGGAGCAAAGAGGTCCGTACGGACCTTCTTGGTTATCCAGAATTTTGGATTTCCTCGATTTGAGGGAATCCGCAATGATGGAGAATATTCGGAATGATGATGTCCCCCATGCAAGAAGGTCCGTACGGACCATCTTGCATGCAAAGAGGTCCGCACGGACCAACTCTCGCAGGAAGTCATCATTTCTTCCGGATTTGAGGGAATATTGTGGACTTTAAGGGGATTTAGTAATCATTGAAACAAAGAGGTCCGTACGGACCTTAATTGCTTTTCTTCGATTTCCGAAAATTCCCAAAAGGTCCTTTTGTCCCTTTTTATCCTGCAGAAAGGCTCCTCCCTTGGTTTGGTCGGGGGCTTTGAGAGGGTTTTGAGAGGGTTTTGAGTGAGAGAGGTCTACGAGGCTGCGTGGATGAGTCTACGGTGTTTCCGTGTGTTTGAAAGGGAGTGATCCAGTTGGGGTACTTACGAAGCCCCTCGACGGCGTCAGCTTATGAAAGAAGTGGGGTCGCCGATAAGATAAGGGTCCTAATCGGATCGCGTCTTTGGGAGAGGAAGTGACCGTGAGGGTCAAAGTGAGGACTTGGTGGTGTCCTTTTGGGTGACCGTTTAGGTCAATAAATTTGGACCCTATGATAGGATTCCTACGTATCCCTGGCGGGAATCAAGCCCGGTCGTAGTTCGGATGTGGGGTGAGTGTTTTGTGAATGCGGGCGTGGTGGTGCCCTGTTGTGTGACCAGCCGAGGTCGGTGGGTGAGGACGTGGTGGTGTCTGGGTGACCGTATAGGTCGAGGGAAGGACGTGGTGGTGTCCTAGGTGGCCAGTATAGGTCGATGGGTGGACCACGTGATAGGATTCCTACGTATCCCTGGCGGGAATCAAGCCCAGTCGTAGTTCGAGAGGTCGTGGAATTTGTGAGTGCATGTGGGCGTGGTGGTGCCACGAAGTGTTGTGTGACCGCCGAGGTCAATTGTGAGGACGTGGTGACCGCCGAGGTCGGTTATGAGGACGTGGTGGCGTCTGGGATGGAAATTTTACGATTTTCCTAATCGGGTGGTTTAAGGCCTTAGGGCGGAGATAGCGATGTGGGAGGTTTTATACGGTCTTAGGACCGAGTGGTTTAAAGCCTTAGGGCTGGAGGTAGAGTGAGGACCTGAATCGTCTTCGATTCTTTGTTGGTGCCACGTTTGTGGAGGACTTTGAATCGTCTTAAAGCGCGGCGGTTGGTGGTGCCACGCTTGGAGGACTTTGAATCGTCATCGGCGGCGGTTGATGTAGTGCGCGAGGACTTTGAATCGTCTTCTAGCCGCAGTGTGGATGCGTGAGACTTTGAATCGTCTTCTAGCCGCGATTGTGGATGTAATGCGCGAGGACTTTGAATCGTCTTCTAGCCGATTGTGGATGTAATGCGCGAGGACTTTGAATCGTCTTCTAGCCGCGATTGTGGATGTAATGCGCGAGGACTTTGAATCGTCTTCTAGCCGCAGTGTGGATGTAATGTCGCGAGGACTTTGAATCGTCTTCTAGCCAGCGCGAGTGTGGATGTAATGCGCGAGGACTTTGAATCGTCTTCTAGCGCGATTGTGGATGTAATGCGCGAGACTTTGAATCGTCTTCTAGCCGCGTAATGCGCGAGGACTTTGAATCGTCTTCTAGCCGCAGGTGTGGATGCGTGGACTTTGAATCGTCCTCACAG